>CM052443.1:16812150-16858056 GCA_028533085.1 Varecia variegata | reverse complement strand
GAAAAATAAGCACCACATGTACTCACCAGAAAATTGGTTTCCCTGATCATCACCTAAGTGCACATTTGGGAATAACACCAATTGTGTATTTGACAGAGGTGGGGGGTGGGGGGAGGGGGATGGGTGTATACCTACATGATGAGTGCAATGTGCACTGTCTGGGGAATGGGCACGCTTGAAGTTCTGACTTGGGGGGGACGGGGGTGGGGGAGGGGATGGGTGTATACCTACAGGAAGAGTGCGATGTGCACTGTCTGGGGAATGGACACGCTTGAGGCTTGGACTCGGGGGATTGGGAGGGACATGGGCAATATATCTAACCAGATCTTTTGTACCCCCATAATAAGCTGAAATAAAAAAAAAATAAATAAAAATAAAAATAAAATAAAAAAAAAAAAAAACAAGAAGGATGTAATAGCTCAAGTGACTGAAAAGTCGGAGGATATGATCACCTTCTGCCTCAACTTCATCAGTCACATTCCTAACACATCTCCATGGCTGGAGAAACACCCAAAGAACACCCTGAAGTGAGGATGACGAAGTCTTGGTTCCTTGTATATAAGTTCAACAACCTGAAGAAGGATAAATGGATGCAGCCAGTAAAAACAACAGATGTCCTCTATGTTTTCCTATTTTCATGACTGTGACAGGACTCCCTGTTAATTGTATGTCATTTGGGAGAATAGGAAATAAATGTACCACTCACAGTCTTATCTCTCAGAGATATGTATTAGTACCATTTTTTCATGGTTCATCCTAATTACTTTCTCTATTTGTGTAATTTTTATACAATGGCAATGATTGTGTAGATATAGATCATATGTTTTCACTTAGATTAAATAATAAGAATTTTATCATAGTGTGAAGTCTTTAAAACAACATTGATAGCTGCATTAAAAATCATCATATCTTATGTAATCATTCCCATTTCTCTCTTGTGTGAGTCCTCCCACCCATATCTGATCTCAGAGGTTGATCTCTGTCGTCAGTCTGGTCACCACCTGTTGCTAATACTTGGTGATGAGTGATTGCCACATATTTATTTGAACCACACTGTGGCTCAGTTCAGCTGTCCAGTCCCAATGCCAGGACACAGATTTGTCACAGGATGCTACACTAGGACTGTTCTGTCTGACTTGACTTGTTGACAAGATTGCTGACACAAGACTGAAAGGTGGCCAGTCCCCGGGACCCTGGATCATCAGACCTTCTCTTTCCAGAGGCCTGTGTGCAATGGCAATATGGTCATTCCTTCAAAAGGTTCCCATTGAGCTGGTATCTGTCAGTCATTATTACCGCTGCTGGGAATATTATGGTGATCAAAGACCTATTTTTTTCATCATGCTCACAGTCTAGTGAGAAAGACAGACATGAATCAACATTATGTATAAAATTACCACTATGATAAGTGCAGTGAAGGAGAGGCTTACGGAGATCTGAGTGATTGTAACAGGGGAATTTGATCTGTTTAACAATGGTTTTGCTGAGGAAGTAATGAGTAAGTGGAGGTTCACAGTAACTAACAAAAGTGGTGGGGTAGAGGAAAATAATTATGAACACAGAAGAATCTTCTGATTTTCTGACTTTATTACAAAGTTGTACTCCTTCTCTGGTACCTTCTGTAAGAACGGAGGTCAAGAAAGGCTTATCTGAGAAACTGATGTTTGAGCGAAGACCTAAAGAAGTTAGGAAAAACCTATTCAGATTTCTGGCCAGGAATATCCCAACAACAGGAAATTTGTACAAAGGCCCTGAGGTGGGTGGGTGCCCTTTCTGGCCAGGAACAGCCTGACACCAGTGGCTGCAGCAGCGGACTGAGTGGGGGACACCTAGGAGTCAAATTCAGAGAGAGAAGCAGAGGGGAGGAGCATTGTGGGTCTTTGTACTCATTATGGGGCATTAAAATGAATTTGAGTTTTGAATGAGATGAAATTGCATTGAGTAAGATGAATAAGATGTAGATCGACGGAAAGGTTTTGAGCAGAGTGATTTGTTCTGACTTATGCTTAAAAAGAATAGCCTGGTTATGTCGAGAAGAGATTGTATAGAGTAAAAGCTGGAAGCACAAGGACTCTTGGAGAATTATTTGTATTCCCGTTTTACAAAGAAATGGAGGCACAGAGATTTGGGCTTGACTAAAATTTTTGTTGCGCAAATATTTGATTTCAACTTAGATTTGGCTGATCCTAAGCCCATGCTCTTTCTACCATGTTGGAATAGTATGCGTGTGAGTGTGTGTGTGTGTGTGTGTGTATGCATGCATATTAATTAGAAAAGTAGGATTTCCTAAATCCTATTTGATATTTGGATTTCTTTTCACTTTTTCACATAACATGTCATATACTCATTTCATTGCATATTTTTTCTATAGCATCATTTTTAAGGCCTACACTTTATTTTATAGATGTACTATCTTTAGATAACCCATCTCCTATTGTTATTTTTTTATTATTATTAAAAACCTAAGAAAATATTTGTGTTAGAAATTTTTTCCATTCTTTTCAGAGAAAAGGCAAATATTCCAAGGAAAATTTTAAACACGTTTCCTATTGATGAGATGGTGATATACATGAAAAAAACAATTTAAGCTCTATGACTACACTCAGCCTTTTTATTTTAAATTACTTAAGACAGTTTCTAAAAATAATTACATTTTCACATTTTGTGAAATAAGCATGACAGTACCCCAAACTACTAATTAATTAGATTTAGAGATGCAATCAATATGTTCATGACAAAAGGCAATATTGTGTGCAGAAGTTAAAGTGCCAATATTTTCATATGTTAGTTAAAAAAAAATCAGTGGGCAAATGTTCTTGCCTCACCTTCTGGAACATTAGATCTTAATGATTTTATTGGTTTGATGATGATGATTTTGGAAAGGTCTCCGTTCTCTTTTCTCTCTTGGAGGCTTAAGAGTATAATTGTTCCTTGTAGTCTTATCTGTTACTTTTTCTATTCAACGCAGAACAGCTTTCCTTTCTAGGCTTTTCAAGTTTCCCTCGCCTCCTTAGTATAGCACCTCACAAAATGGACTTGTCTCCCTTTTCATAAGCATCTCGGTGCTGAGAACTTGAGAGGGCCCATATTCTATAAGAAAAAACATCACAAGTTTTCTCATGGATCAAGGCCAGCAGTTGGGCCTTCTGAAATCTTCACATGGTAGAACTAGAAACAGGGAATTATTCAATTAAACCTCTGTAGTTCACCACTGTAGCAACAAATAGGCTATTTCTGAAGCAGTTTTACCAGCCTCAGAAGGAGAATTCCCTCAGTACCAGAGAATAGAGTTGTGCCAAAGTACCAATTTTCAAGAGTATTCAACTGCAAAAATGACACTTTGCTACTTGCAAAGAACTCGCTTCTGCTATTTTCTGTGACAGAAGGAAAGCTCCTTTCCCATTTTGGAAATCAGTAAGGCTTTTTTCTCCACTGCCATGAGTTATTATAAAAGAAATTACCCATGTTCCTGGAGATAACTTACAGAAGACGATTATTGAGTTGGAGCCAGCTCTGCTTTCCCCGTGGACAGCCATCTGGGGGCCGGGGACTACTGGTTGAAAGGATGTGAACAACATCCACTCAGGTTGCTAACACTCTGACCTCCAGCTGTTTCAAGAAGCTTCTGGTAGAGCATTTTGAGCCAACAGGGTGAGTTCCATTATCATTTCTCATAGCAAGCTACTATCAGAATATTTTCAGGGCACTCTTCTTGAGGTCTTCAGCTAGGGTTCATGACACAATTAAAGACACATCCCATATCCAAGTAGGGCGTTGCTAGTGTCAGAGAAGAGATGGTGCTTCTCTGAGGAGCTGGTTATTATGGCGGCC
Organism: Varecia variegata; assembly: GCA_028533085.1. Taxonomy (NCBI): domain Eukaryota; kingdom Metazoa; phylum Chordata; class Mammalia; order Primates; family Lemuridae; genus Varecia; species Varecia variegata. Next base: position 16,854,225 of record CM052443.1, on the reverse strand, counting down.
TTCCTTCCAGGTGTACAGCTGGGGGCAGCCCCGCCGGTGGGCGGTGCCAGGAACACAGGCATCCTGCTTCTGTGGAGTGGCACCTCCTCAGGTCTCAGCTCTTCTATTCATTTAAATGTGTGGTGTTGGGCTGGCAGTTTTAACTCTCTTAGTATCCGGCTCCTCATCTGCCAATGGGAAGAGAAATACTTTATGAGGTTGTCCTGAAGATTAAACAAGATAATGTCTTTCAAGTGCCCGGCAAAAACAAAATAAATAAAGTACCTGGCATACAGCCTGTTATGTGATAGGCATATAAATGGTGGTCATGTTCCATTCCACATGAAATCCGGTCTGTCCTCAGAGTGGCAGCGAGGCACACATTCCCACCTTTTCTTTTTCCACCAACATGACCATCAAAAGCCATTTTCTTATTTCTATTCAGGCCTACTACCTCACAGCATTGGATATTAACAATTAACAACTTGTACCTCTTTCCAAGTCATTAAATACATGTTAAATATTATGTTATTTACTATAATATTAGTATAAAATTAATATTATATAATATATTAATTAGATAGTACATGAAATATATGTACATTGTGTAATATATGTAAATATATATTACATTAAATTAAATAATTATATATTAAATATGTTACATATTTATTAGAACTCATACTAGTTTTAATTCTGAACTCAATCAGAGGCCCCCACATTTATAGGGTGATAAAGGAGGAAGAAGTAATTTTAAAAACAAAAAGGGAGGGCATACAATTTTAGAATTGAGTCTCCCCCTGAACAGGGAACCCTGGGGTACGATGCTGGGTGCAGAGCAAAGCAGTATTTACCATCTTAGCCTGAGTTCATCATTGTGTCCAATGTGGTATAAAGCAGCATTGGAGCTTTTAGTGGATGTATCATACAGCTTTTTCTCTATCAAACTTAAAATCAATAAAAAATGCTCATGTTTTTGCACACTCATTTAAATCAAATCCCTTCTTTCTCATCCTTTACTTGCCCAGTTAGAATTTTTCGGGGTGCAGGGTTTGGGAGGAGTTACTAAATGTAGTCCTTTATAAGTATTCTTGTTCACTGAGTTTTTAGATTAATGTCATTATTCCATTTTGCTGAGATCTTGAATTTTAAAAGTGTCAACAGATAGTTACTTCTTGTTTTATATCACCAACTAATTTCATAAGCATGTAGATATCTCTGTTACAAGTATCAATTAAAATCATTTTCTATGGAGTTGAGTGGCACTGTGATAAATCACAGGAGAATAATCTTCTAATTGGGCCTGATAGGCATTGACCAATTAATACACATTCCAGTAATAGTTACTAAGGATTAACCATGCTGCATTATAGCTTAGGCCATATTTTAACTTAAGTATTTGCAACAATATCATGACTATATTATAAACCACTTTGCTGAAATCCAGATATGACTTGTCTGTGATATGTTTTTGCAGTTTCAATCTGCAATAATTTATTCTAAGTGAACCCATGCTGGCTTCCAGTGGCTTTGCATCCTTTCCTAAGTGTTTATAAATCATGTTTTAAATAATTAATTTTTATCTCCTGCCTGGGACTGATGGCAAGTTCACTTGCCTGTAGTTAGAAATAACTATAGCCTTTCCATTTTTGTTTATAAGTCAAGGAAACTTGTCCACGGATGCCTCTCTTATTCTTTAAAGCTTAACAAAAGAGATTCAGCCATCTCTTTCGCAGTAATTTTTGTATTTTAGAGAATATTTGAAGCAGAAAGCTTGGGTATTTTTGGAGCATAAACACTCTAGGACCCTTTCATTGTTGAAGATTTTCTTCCTACTGTGCCTCTCTATTCAAATCACCCTCTCCTGTCAGGCTGATGCAATCTCAGCCTCCAGAACTTTACATATCCACAATCACCTCCAACTCCTTGCTAAGGTAACAGGTCCACTGGAGTCTTATTATCTCCAAGAGGTCATCCCTGACTGCCTCATTTGCTTTTTCTCCTAAATTATAGCAGTTTATATATATATATATATGTATATATATATGTACACACACATATATACATATATATATATTTGTGTGTGTGTGTGTGTGTGTATATATATATATATATATTTTACTATTATGGGTACAGAGTTTTAAATTCTAGGGCAAAAGACCTCTGTCTTCTTTGTCCAGATTGGAGGCTGGTTGATAGCAAGAACTCTTTCTCATTCTTCATTGTAACCACCAAGTTATCTTACATATGTAGTGGGCATTGAGAAAGGCTGGTGACTAATAATAATGCCAAAGCCTTTCCTTCATAATCATATCATCACGCACCCACAGTTAGGCATCCAAAATTAAGTTACAAAACTAGACCTTGATAAAAAGCCGTAAATTTTAAAGTGGGAAGATAGAAGATACATTTAATAAGGATTATCTTTGTTTTCAATTAGTTTAATTAGGATGTTTTATGTTATAAAATGTATACACCCTCCTTAGCCTGGATTAAGTAATAAAGGAATTAATTGATCACTGTATCTGAGAAATGCAAAGGCAGGGCTGACTTAAGGTGAGCTCTTTTATTCTAATGACCCAAACAATGTAACCCAGAACTCAGTCTGTTTCTTCGTCTTCACTCTGATTCTACAGTTTCAATTTTATTTTCAGGTTCTGTGTTCGTTTTTTATTGCTGCTTTAACAGATTACTGCAAACTTAGTGGTTAAAACAAACACAGATTTATTATCTTGTAGTTCTGGAGGACAGAAATCAGAAAATAGGTCTCATACTTCTAAAATCCAAGTGTTCACAGGGCTCTGTTCCTTCTGGAGGCTCTAGGTGAGACTCTGTTTCTTGTCTTTTCTATCTTGTAGAGTCTGCCTACATGCCATGGCTTATGGATTCCTTCTAGCAATGGCATCACTCTGACCTCTGCTTCAGTCATCACACGTCCTTTTCTAACTCTGCCTCTCTGCCTCTTTCTTTCTTCTTTTAGGGATGTTTGTGATCACAATGGGTCTACCCAGATAATCTGGAATAATCTCCCCATCTCAAAATCCTTAACTTTATCACATTACAAAGTCCTTTTTGCCATGTAGGGTAACATATTTACAAGTTCTGGGATTAGGAACATCTTTGGAGGGCCATTATTCTATTTTCGGCAGTCTTCCCTCTGGCCCTGAAAGATTCACATCCATCTCACTTCAAAACTACATTCACTCTTCCCAGTATCTCCAAAAGTCTTAACACATGAACTCAGAGTTCAAAATCTCATCTACATATTATCAGTTCAAAGGTCCCAAATCTCATCATCTAAATCAAGTATGGGTGAGACTCTGGTATGACCCATACTGGGGAAAAATTCATGTCTATTTGTGGACCTCTGAAGCTAGAAAACAAGTTACATGATTTAAAAACACAATGGTATAATAGCATAGAAAATCAGTTATAGACATTCCTGTTTAAAAGGAAGAAAACAGAAGGAAAAAAGAAATCATTGGTTCCAAGCAATTTTGAAATCCAGCTGGGCAAACAACATTAGTTTTAAGACTTGGGAATAATTTTCTGTGGTTTATGCCTTCATCCTTTTAGCTCAAGGCTCTGCCCTCTGGGTTCACATCTATGACCTTGGAATTATCCCTCTTTTCTTTTTCATGAAGGGTAGCACACGTTTGCAGCTAAGTACTCTTATCAGCCTATTTCCTGCCTATAGAATTTTAAGAATCCAACAGCTTTCTTTCATTTGTCCCCTCTCTGTCTCTTTCAGTCCAAGCTGCTGCTGTTTCTGCTCGTATAACATTCTTAAGAACCTTGTTGGTCTCCCATGTATCTCTTGGGAATTCACTCCATTAGACAAGAGGCTCCTCCATAGACCCTTCCTATATCTCTATTCCTGACTTCTGTTGGGACAGCTGAGAGATTCCATGTGCCACATGCCAAATCTCCTCTGTGTGAATGAATATTCTGACCTTTTGATCTTTGTGAGGCATGAGCAAAAGGTTGTCCAGACACACTCTGGGTTTTCTATACAAAGCATACTTTTCTGACCATAAATCTCCTAATTTCAGTGTCTTTTATAATCTGAATAGGCTTAGAATTTCCCAAATCATCAAGACCTGGTTCTTTGATTAACAGTTCTTCCCTCAGTCTTTTTCCTCTCATATTTTACTGTAAGCAGCAAGGAGAAATCTGGCCACAGCTTCAACACTTTGGAAATCTCCTCAGCAATTGTCCAAGTTCATCACTTACAAGCTCTGCCTTCCACATAAATGTAAGACACGATGATGCTAAAATTCCTGCCACTATATAACATCCCCTTTTCTCATTTCCTTTTGCACGCTCACCATCAATGACTTCAGTGTCCATATTTCTACCAACAGTCTATTCAAGGCAATCTAAGCTTGTTTTCTATCATGCTCCTTAAAATTCTTCCAGCCTCTGCTTGTTACCCAATTCCAATGTCACCTACACATGTTTAAGTGTTTGTTATAGCAGCATGCACTCCACTTCATCGTACCCAAATCTATACTAGCTTCCTATCACTCCTCTAATGAGCTACCACGAATTTAGTGGCTTAAAACAACACAAATTTGTTATCTTGTAGTTACAGAGGTTAAATATTAAGAAAAGGGTTTACAAGGCTAAAATCAAGAAAATCAAGGTATCAGAAGGAGTGTGTTCCTTGTGCAGGCTCCAGGGGAGAATCTGTTTTATTCCTTCTCCAGCTTTCAGAGGCTGCCTACATTCCTTGGCTTGTGATCCCTGCCCCCTGCTTCTGTCATCACATCTCTTTCTCCAACTCTGACTTTTCATGTCACTCTTTCATTTTTGAAGGATCCTTGTGATTACATTGGGCCCATCTGGATAATCAAGAATAATCTGACTGTCTCATGATCCGTAACTTTATCACATCTACAAATCCCTTTTTTCTTGTAAGGTAACATATTCACAGGTTCTGGGGATTAGGATGTAGGCATCTTGGGGTTGGGTGCACATTATGCTGCCTACCACAGGTTCCTGATAGGGGTCTGATGGAAGCTCTGAGATTTCTTCTAAATTGCCACTTCACTGAAGCTCATACTCTTCCACAGTCCAGGGGGAAAAATGCTTTCTCCTAATGGTGTCTCCAGGAGAGTCACAAAGCTTCTCATTCTTAGAAGCCCCAGTAAATGTCCCCTTTGCTGTCTGATTGGCTGATGTGCTCAGCTCTGAATTTATCACCATGATCAGAAAGACAGGCTACTCTGCATGACTACAGTGACTCAGGATCCACTTCCTCAATTTTGTAGTCAAGAATGTGGAGGGGTACCCTCAGAGTAAACTATGAGGCCTGTTACCAAAATAAGGAAGAAGGGATTCTGAGAAAAACAAGCAAACAAACAAACCAAACCAAAAAAAAAAAAAAAAAACCCACAAATATCAACTAAAATATATCCTTTCACTTTATGATTGTAAATTAACCAAGGATAATGACGATATCATATTTATATTTGTATATTCTATGTAGATATCATATTATTCAAAGGTATAATATAATAATGGCTTTCTTAAACAAATGACTAAATGGTGAATTGTCACATTGTCATGTTCACATGACTTAATCTGCAGTGTAGTCAAATCCATAGCCTTATATGTACCATTTGACGAGAGGTTATTACTTTTGCAAATATATTTCTAAAATTGTTGTAGAAAGTATTAAAAGTCAGATCATGATATTGGGAGAACAGAAATATATTAAGATAATTAATTATCTAAATTAAAGTAAGACAAGAAATACAGTTCCACAATGGAGTTCCTAAAAGGAATTATGTACTTTTAACCTGGCTCATCCGCTTGGCCTAATCTCAGAAAATCAGTGTTCCTGTTGCACCTCCACCCCCCATACACATATAACTTAGGGTATATGTGGTTTGAAAAAATAAAAATATGCGTTAATTCGTCTTCAGAACTCAAGAGTGTGTCTGGGTAACTGCATACTTCATCACCAGATTAAACCTCAGAAGGGGTCTCTCAACACCAAATGTCTTAAATACTATGTAAAGAGTATCAACTACAGTAACTATTTCCCATGGTTCTCATTTCTCCCCTCTTTCCTGTCTGATCTTTTGGTTCCCTTTTTTCCTGGGTGGAAAGTGGGCCTGGCACCTCTGAGAGGAAGGATAAGAAGAGACCATGCCTCTCAAGTATAAATCTCCAAGCTGTGCATCAGAAAATATTAAACCTGGTTCCAAGAGAAGACACCACAGTCTACCTGGAGTCATCTGATTAAGATGAAGGAGGGCATATCAGGAAGAGGGTACAAGCAATCTTCAGAAGCCAGCTGTGGAACCAAATGAGGATCTAAGAGGTAGAAAAGTTGATGATTTTTTGTAGAAGCTCATTAGTGAGTGGACTGATGCCCTGAATTACTCTGGGTTCAGGAGTCAAAAGCCATAGTAAAGAGTAACTTGATCACTAGACCTACTATGTGAGGCTGAGCTGGATGTCTTTAAAGGGATCTGAACAACATGGACCATTTTTGGTTCCTACCCTCCCTCCCACTCTATGAGGACATCCTTTTACTGATATGGAAAACAGAGGATCTTAGACTCTCTTAAAAAGAGATTGCAGCTCTTCCCTCATACCATACTCTCTTATTTAATGGTTCTTTACAATGTTTCAGCAGGTGACAGGCTTGAACTTATTTTGTGCATCTCATGAAAACTAAAGATTTCCCTCCCAGAAAAAAAGAGCATGTGCGCAGAAGCCAACCATTTTTCATAAAATTTCGGGATGCTCAAAAACCCTGAACTCTATCATCAGAGACCTCCCAGAAAGATCCCTGGACCCAGTTAAGAGTCCTTGCTGTGGACTCCAGCCCTGAGCTTTCAGAGGCTTCATTCTTATATAAGAATGGAAGCTTTGAGTGTTTTGAGAAATTTGGAGGTCACCAAAGAGATTCATTACATTTCAAAGAACCCATCAAACTAAGCTACTTCAGAAGGTTTTGATTTAGTGATCTCAGGCAATTTTTCTTTTAACTTTTCCAGGACAGGAAGGCACATAGGCATGACTACGGGTCTAAAATATTATTTTCCAGTTCTAGCATCATGGGAATTTTCCTGATGGTGACTTTGTCCTCTATTTTTCATGCACCCCCTCCCCTGCCTTCTTTTTAAAAGGATATTGACCTTGTCTTCTCTCACAACTGGTTGAACTTGAGAGAGCGGGGAAGAAAGGGTGGGGAAGAGAGAGAAAGAATGAAGAAGTAATGTCATAGAATGAGGAATGGAGAGAACCTGCAGCTGAACATCTCCTCAAAAGATAGACCTTTTACCAGAATGGCATTTCCATTCCTCATCCTTCCTGGCCAAAATCATTGGTTTGTATGTTCACTTATTCAGCAAAAATGTATTGGCATTTGCAGTATTCCAGGTCCTATGCTAGCATGTGTGAGGGGTGCAAAGGTGAACAGCATGTAAGTCTCCTCTCAAAGGAGGTGGAGGTTCCTCAGTGGGGATAAGATGGACAAAGAAACTCAGCTTAAAGCAGTTTCCTGAAAGGGCTTCCTTCACTGTTTGCCCTTCCTAAGTTTCCTGGTGTGTGTGTGTGTGTGTGTGTGTGTCTGTTTGTGTGGTTGCTTCACTTCATGTCCCAGGGACTGGGGAAGTCTCTCTTGTTCTCCCAGAGCACCTCCTCATTACATGCACCATGATATTTACCACGATACTTTATAATTATCCATTTGTGCCTCTTTCCCAACAGATCACAAGCCCCTTGAGGATAGAGACTGAGTCTTACTAAATCTCTCATCTTTATTTCCTGGGAGCCAACAGGGCACCTGGAACATGGTAAATGCTTTAACAGATATTGAATAAAGCACTGAATCACATCTAGAGAGGAGAGAACACAGAGGAAATAAGATGTCCTACAAAAAGAGGACCCTAGCTATTTATATCAGGAAATGGGATCTGGCCTCTGTTCGTTGTGTTGTTTCCAGACCTCGCTTTCCCACCTGTCCTAGAAGGGAGTTGGATTGGGTAATTCATTCCAGACGAAAAATTCTTTTTTAAATAATGCTGAGAGCAGGGAAGGAAGTAAATGTCCTGGCCACCTGGCCCGCTTGAAACACCCGCCTAGGTCTTATAGTCAAATAAAAACAATTTCCTGCAGGTTGAGTGTCCAAAATGATAGCTGCAAACGCTCCAGACGCTCGGAACGTTCGCAGGCTCCATTGACAAAAGTGACTTCCCACGCTTTGCCCACAGAGGGCATCCCTGCGCACTGATAGGCAGACCAGGCGAATGCAGCTGCTGGAAGGCTCCTCCGTCCGCTTTTCTCCCGAAGCCGGCGTCTCTCTGCCCCCACCCCCCTTCCCGTGGAATCTTTGCCTGATCCAGTTCGTTTCCCTCCGGTCTCCACATTTTCCCTTCCAGCCCTCCACTTCTTCGGATCAATGGATAGTACGGTTCCAACTCTCAGCTCACACACCGCTGGCGGACACCCCAGTAACAAGTGAGAGCGCTCCACCCCGCAGCCCCCTGCCTCTCCTCCCTCGGTTCGCCGCGCTCTTGGAAGGAAAACGAACAGCATCTCCAGCTCGCGCGCGGAATTTTCTCTTCAACTTTACCCGACCGACGACATGGAACCAGCTTCAACCTTTTAATGCCCAGCCCAGCCACAGGATCGCCTGCCTTCTCCTCCTGGTCCCTCCTGGATGTTCTGTTTATTGATGGCTCGCAAGCCCCGCGGAGAGCTGTCTTCCCTCCTCTTGCTCCCTCCGTTTCCTTGAGTTAGTTTTCCAAGGTTCTACCAGGGCTCGGGATCTCTTGGACCGAATGGAACTTTTTGCTGCCTCCTTTTGCTGCTGATTCTGCCAGTGGACAAGGAAAAAGGCTTCGAAGGCAGAAGAGGCGCAGGGGAGGTGGAGAAAGAGGTGGAGGAAGAGGACGAGGAGGAGGAGGAGGAGGAGGAAGCCGAAGGGGCTCGGCGTGTGTGTGTGCATGTGTGCATGCGTGTGTGAGTGCATGTGTGTGAGTGCCGCCACTGCCCAGGACCTCTGGCCCCGAAGGTGTTGGCTGAAATATGGAGAATAGTCTTGGATGTGTTTGGGTACCCAAGCTGGCTTTTGTACTCTTCGGAGCTTCCCTGCTCAGCGCGCATCTTCAAGTCGCCGGTAAGTGGTTCTTTCCTTTCTTCTCGTCGCACTCCCCTCCTTACCCCCTTTCCCCTCTCATTTCAGTAGTAGAATGGGGAGGGGGGGCAAGATATTTGGCGCTCATGCTGCCCCCAATTTCCTCACGGATGATTAAAAAAGAGACTTTTTTTTCCTCCCCTGGGGTAGGAGGAGGATGGTGGTGGGGGCGAGGGGCGCCCCTTCGCTCTTTTTTTAAGCCGGTGCTTCTCACATCTTTGCTTTTGCACATACTTGCGTTCGTTGGGAGAGCTGGCGGGCCGGGGGCAGGCAATGGGGCTGTCGTTGAAAGGAACTGGGTTGGATCCTTAAAGCCTCGGAAACCTACCGAGGGGGGAAGGATTGGGGCAACAGGGGCAAGAGGACGTCGAGGGGGCTTTGAGGAAGTCTGTGCGGGATGTAGATGGTCGGGCTGAGTCGTCTGTATGTGGATGTATGCGGCTCCGGGTCTGGATTTCTGGACTTGCTGATTGAGGATCGGAAAAGGGACAGCTGATGTGTTTTGGGACTTCGGAGGAGGGGGCTGTGGTACTGAAGGAGGCGCAGAGTTGCCAGGAGGAGGGAGGATTGTTTTATTTTATTTTATTTTTTAACGGTGAATGGAGTTCCCGAGCTGAGTCTCCAGATATCTCCAGGACACCTCCAAACTCCAAATGATTGCTATTACGGGGAACCGGCCCCCTGGCCCTGGCACTTGGCAAGCGCAGTTTCTAATTAAAAATGGCAAAACTGTGTGGGGATTGGATCGGGCTAGAGGAGCAGAAAGAGGGCCCCGGAGGCTGTTCAGGGCTGCTGCAGTCTCCGAAGACGGAGCTGGGGGCTTCGACGGCCAAAAGAATAGAAAAGAACAAAATGACTCAGTATAACGTTCACTCGTTTTGCGGGACCTCGTCACAAGTGTAGATGGGCCCCGAGGTGCAGGGAGCGGGCCTGGAGGGGGTGGGGAGAGGGAAGGAGAGGAGAGCAGCTGGCTGAGCATTCAAATCCCTTCGGAAACGACCTTTTCCCAAATCCAAAGGAAAATGAGGCGCTGGCAGGGCCGGGCGTTGAGTAGGAGTGCCCCAATTGGCGCCTTGGAAATTAACAGGGAACGCGATGGAAATCGCCGCCAAGCCCCCAGCCTCCCCGGAGCCCGCAGCTCCGGCTTTCGCGTCCCTGCTAAGTGCTGCAGGGCTCAGGGCTGCGAAGGCGAGCGGAGAATGCGCCTCTCCCGGTCGGTCGCGAGGGATTCAGACAGTCAAGCGCCGAGCCAGCCTGAAGCTCCCCAAAGCTCGGTGCGGCCACACGCGGGCAGGAATCCGTTTGCGCGAGCACTCAGACTCCACTCCCCATCCTGCTTTGGCCAGACAGAGAGCAAGCGTGAGGATGTGTGTGTGTGTGTGTGTGTGTGTGTGTGTGTGTACGCGCTCGCTCCTGTGATGCGCGCGTACCCGCATCCGCGCGCCCAGCCACCCGCGCTCCCTCCCTCCCGCTCGGGCCGGTCCCCCTTCCCTGGGCTCCTCTCTCCCGGAGCTTTGTCCTCAGCAATCACTCTGGCGGAAGGTGGGCGGGGGACTGTCCCCGCAGTAATGAATAGGTGTCTTTTTTAAATTCCCTGCTCGAGACCGGCAGATGCTAGACGCTGGGGCGAGGAGAACCCTCCTTCTGTGCAGAAGGTTGACTTGCGCTCTCTGGCAGTTTGGGAGACCCCCGCAAGCAGGAGAGGGGAACTTCAGAGGGGCCATCCCTCACTGGGTAGGAAGTCTGCAGAACAGAGGGACTGGTGGCCTGAGATGAGGAACTGAAAATATTGCATCGGGCAAGGTGTGCAGAAATGGACAATGATGTCTTGTCAATTAGACAACATATTTTAAAGCCATTTCCCAAGTGACTTTTGTCTGGGGAAGGGTGGGGGTAGATGAATGAAGATGAATTTCTGTATGTTTTATTAACACATTAACTACCATGTGAGTTGTATTTAACTCACGCTAGTTTTGAGCCCCGGGTCTCCTGAAGCAAAACCTGCAAAACCCTGCAGTTGTTTCGTGAAAATCTTACGTGTTGATGTTCTTATGGATTGAAAAATTAATTCTAAAAATGTGGATTAAATGAATGCAAATCAATTAATTTCATTTTCCATTAAATTAGAAAGGATCATTTTGTTTTCGAAGTTTTTATTCTATTTTCGTAATAAAACACTATGGCCCCACGGAAAAAATTTTTTTTACTAATGCAGCAGTCAATGTGTTATTATCTAAATTAATTAAATATTCCCTTCTCACTAAGTTTTTCATCTAGAGAGTTATGGCCATATATTACTACTTTATTTTTGTTTTCTCCTAAACAGACAGGTCTATGCTTGTGTGCTCAAGAAAGCAGGGACACACACACACATATACGTGTGCATATATATGAACGATATGCTGGTGGATAGGCATGTATATATAAATCATTAAACTTTCCTACACTTCTAAATCCATTTCTGTCATTTGCAAATGAATTGTGATGCAGTTTACACAGGTCCCAGAAAAGTGGATGGTGCACTTTTAAGATATTGCTAATTCACATCACTCTAGTCTTCTTTGCTTATTAGTCTTAGTATCATCACTCCTTTCTCTTAGTAGCAATTTCCCCTTTTTGGGAACATGGCAGGGAATTGATGATAAAGAAAACATAGTTCACTCTATGAAAGGACCAGTAGGAGGTGCCCTTAATAAGGCCGAGTGTCTGGTAGTTTACTGGCAGTGAAATTCCTATTCAGCAGGGTGTTTTAAAGACTTTGTTGATTGATAACAAAGGATTGTGGAGACTAGTACAATAGCACTGGGCCCCTTCCCACTTTCTAGGTAAAGTGTGAAACTGCTGTAGAATTTGTATGAAATTGTTATGACCCAACAAAGCACATCCCTGAACAGTTTCAGCATGGAGTGAGGACTTGATACTGGGGGAGGACGATGGTGGCTTTTTAGTAGACTTTTATAAGATGCCATCTTATCTATTCGACATGAGCTACAGGCAGAGGGACCAAGTAGAGTCCCAGGATCTCAGGTAAGATGAAAATTTTAGATGTTAGATGTTAATGAATGAAATAGGAGGTATACACATCAACTAATTCTTCATATATGTTTGAGTCATATTCTATTGAAAAAAATCTATGAGAGTTTATGTAGTCTGGACATGATGAAATGAGGCTTGCTGCTTACCCTAAACAGTCTCTTCTCATTCCCCCAACCAAAGCAGATCAGATCCCCCCGGGGGTGGGGGTGGGGGGGTTGCTGTTGAGTGGCTGGAGCATGGCAGGACCTGAGGGCGGGGTTAGGCTGGCCGTCCACTCATCTGTGAGTGCTGCGGTATAAATCACCAGTGACCTGTCACAGTGTCCATTTCCCACACACAGCAGCTGCCCTCTGAGTTATGAAGCATGTGAAACAGCCACCACATGTGTTATATGTGAATATATTAGGCTTAGTGCCTTTGCTTTAATGCTCTTAAAAGCTGGGCTGGCTTGAGCTGCTGATAGGCATTTTTTTTCTGGGGAGAGATTTATAACTTCTCAGTGTGTATGACTTACGTTTATTCTCTAGCAAGTTAACCTCTTAGCAAACTTCCTTATTGTTTTCATTGAAGAGGAAGAGCTTTAATCCTATCTAAATTCCTGAATGAAACTCTGCTGAAAGTTTCTCCTGGAGTACCGGGTATTTGCAGAATGTAGTACCAATAGGAAGCTTGACAAGAGATTTGGGGAGGTGATTTTCCTGGGGAAGGGATATTTTTACTTGTTTCTAGAGAGGGAAGGAATAATACTGCATCTTCTAAGGGAATCCCGGCACCTCAGTCTCAAAAGCATCTTTAATGACCGGAAATGTTTCTCCTTTCCTAGTTATATTTCCTGTTTCATAAATCCAATAACCTGGCATTCTTCAAAGGCATGGGATTTGCTACTGAACTGTTTTCAGCTGCATGCAGTAGGATCATCTCATATAATCACTGTTATTTGGAAATAAGCCTTGCTTTAAATTTTGACTTCCAGCCCAAACATTTTTTTTTAATCTTTTCTTGGTGCTACATGTTTTAAGGCAGTGCTGAAGTTTCTGAACAGAATATTCTTTCTATAGGAGATAAATATGTAATCTGGGTCCTAAGATTACATTTTTAAGCAAGTACTCTTACTATTTATTTGGAGAATTTGTCATTCTAAGCTTTGCATATGAGACTTAAGTTTTCACGATTCTATCAGTAAGGGAAACTCTATTGCAAAAGAATGCAGTTTTTTGGGACATTTAACAAATTTTTTTTATTTCAAAGTATTATGGGGGTACAAATGTTTTTGGTTACAAGGGTTGTTTTTGTAATGCTTAAATCAGGATTATAAGTAAGCCTGTCACCCAGATAGTGTTCATTGTACCTATTAGATAGGTTTTCATCCATCCACACTTCCCCCCCACCCCTATTTCTTTCCATTGAGTTATACTTCCCTCTATGCACATGTGTGCTCATTGGTTAGTTCCAATTTAACAGTGAGTACCTGTGATTTTTTTTTTCTATTCTTTAGATACTTCATTTAGGATAATAGTCTCCAGTTCCATTCATATTGTTGAAAAAGGCATTAAGTCATTCTTCATGGCTGAGTGGCTGAGTAGTATTCCATGGTATACATGTACCACATTTTGTTAATCCACTCATGAATTAATAGGCATTTGGGTTGATTCCACATCTTTGCAATTCTGAATTGTGCTGCAATAAACACTGGAGTGCAGGTGTCTTTTTGGTAAAATGACTTCTTTTTCTTCGAGTAAATACCCACTAGTGGGATTGCTGGATTGAATGGTATGTCTACTTTTAGTTCTTTCAGGAATTTCCATACTGTTTCCCATAGAGGTTGTACTAATTTTCAGTACCACCAACAGCGTTTAAGTGTTCTTTTCTCTCTGCATCCATGTCAGCATGTATTGTTTTTGGACTTTTCAATAAAAAACATTTTTACAGGAATAAGGTGATATCTCATTGTGGTTTTAATTTGCATTTCCCTGACTAGTAACATTGAGCATTTTTTCATATGTTTCTTTATTGGCCATTTGTCTATCTTCTTTTGGGAAGCTTCTGTTCATGTCTTTTGCCCATTTTTTTAATGGGGTTGATTTTTTTCTTTCTGGCTTGCTTGAGTTCTTTGTAGATTTTGGTTATTAGCCCTTTATCAGATATATAGCTTGTCAATATTTTTTCCCATTCTGTAGGTTGTCTATTTGCTCTGTTGATTATTTCCTTGGCTGTGCAGAAGCTTTTTGATTTAATCAAGTCCCATTTATTTATTTTTGTTGTTGCTGTGAATTAAAACACATGTACACACACAAAGAAGAGAGGATTTCCACCACTACCTCATGGCTTTTCCTCCAAATGTGTGACTTTGGGGTTAATTATGGTAGCTCTAATAATGTAAGGACACTTGTGATTTCACTAGTGAATGAATTCTTCTTGCCTAGCTACAGATCTTGCTACTTTCCATAGATTCAGCCTGCATTGCTGTCAGAAACTTGCACCAAATTAGGAACACATTGCTCTGTTTTGGTATTTGTTACACAGCTACCAGCTCAAATGATAAATTTTTGATGAATTAATCTACTGCAGATGATAATCTCTTAGATGAACTGTGTATATAAATTTCAGGAAACCTTAGCTTTGCCTGAGTAAAAAGAATAATGACATAAACCCACAGAGATTTACTTGATTAATTAACTAAAGATAAAAAGTCACTTGGTTCTGGAAAAATACTGTAATCCCTAAAGTGGAATAGTAAATACTATGCACATTTACAATTCATAAAATGTAAACGTAGAGTCTTTTTTTTTTCCCCTTTCCCTGTTTCTTCATTATGATGTTCCAGAGGAGGGTATAAGAGTTTCATGAGTTGTCACAACAGTTATACCTTAATGAATTGTAGCTTGGCATCTCACTAACTCATGATCGAAACACACTGAATTAAATATCAACATAATGCCCGGTGAATTTTTCGGCAGCCTGTTGTGGGCTGCTTGCTTCTTTCTAGTATGTTCCGAAAGAACAGCAGCTCTCATCCGTAAGCTGTAGAGCATCAATACTGCCTCCCTCGATACAGCCCAGTAGAGCCTTTTGCAATGTGAAACCAAGGCCTTGACCCCAGGTACTGTGTTTAATGTGCTATATTAAACTTTTCAAGATCACAGAGACTTGCCCTAAAAATAAAGTTTTAAATTTTCTTTCATCTTTCTTTCAGTGGAAAATTAAGCTATACTGTAGAAACAGCTAAGTAGTACTATTACCTTAAGAGACTCTAACTTGTGGCTTCTCAGCCAGTATTATTGAAGTTCTAGAGTTCGTAAGCTTTAAGAAGAGACCCAAGGGAGTTCTACAAGATAAGAGGTTCTGCCAACCTAGCTAAGCTATTTTTTTCACAAAGGTGTTACCAGGTTTGAACAATAGAACTTTAATTTTTTTTTTCAAAATTACTACTTTTCTGAGATCAAAGTATTTTTTAATGGTAACATAATACCAATAGCATGACACTGACTCAATGAATTTAACATGTTTTGCTTCAAAACAAGACCTTAAGTAAAGCAAATGTTAAACTTGTCAATAAGAAAGGATGATCAATCCAGATTATATTCCCTGTAGGCCAATACAAAAAATGTGCAAGATAAAATTACATGTTACATATGCCAAGTGGGTAATAGCAAAAAATAAAATGCAAATTATTATGCACCTTTATAATTGCAGCACTCAGGTAAATTACAGCACAATTTAGTACCATACTTTTGCTTTCTCTCACACTGAATGTTGATTCCTTATCTTGTATTTCTCTGGTTTAGCATTCTACTAACATGAAGAAATACGGGTTGCCTGCTTGATGATAAAAATTACTGTGGTGCTCTAAAGTTCTTTGACAAATTTTAGCCTGAGGTTTAAAAACCAAACCTCTTTAACTCAACTGTTAAGTAAACTATTTTCCTTGATAGTTTAGGAACACCTGAACTTTGTCCAATGATATGAATATGCCTTCTTTTTCTCTATTGATGGTAATTTGCCAGTGGTAATACCATTACGTATTGCTTTTTATTAATAGTTCCAAACAATCATATTATTCACAGCTTTCATTCCTTAGGGAAAAGTTCACCCAAGAAACACACAGATCATTCCATATTTATTAATCAGATTTGTTAAGCCTGTTCTTATTGGTATGACTTGTGTGGGAAAGTTCCCTTTTCTGTTAAATTCCAGGCGCCCGATGCCTATAGGCTACTTCCGTTTTTTATGATATACTTTAGCTTAATTTGACGAAACCAAATTCTGTGACTTGTTTCTTGCCCAGTCATTTCACAGTTTCCAGGGAGGAAGGCCCTTTAGACCACTAGTGATTATTATGATGGAACTTAACAGGAGTATTTATTGCAGCGTAGAGATTTCTTCCTTGTTCTTTGCTCATCCTTTAAATACTGGCTCTTGCCAGAAGGCTACTCTTGAGAGTATCTAGGACAAAAATGTTCCACTGAATTAGTTGAATCTCTATGATATGATTTAATGAAAATACCAACTGGTTAATATATTATGAACTGATAAGAAGGCTTATCAATACATTTTTCTGGACTATCTAAAATGTTCTTAAATTCTGCTTTTACATTTTTGTAAGAGAATAAAGGAGTTAAACAATTAATATGAAAGTTTTTAATTCAAGTCATTTGTCTTGGTAAGTTTCTTGTTAAGCATCAACATTTTTAGATTTTACTAATTTTTCCATAGTCTTTAAGAAACATTCCTTCACTCACTTAGCTGCCTTTTAAAAAGTATATAGAACATAGTTTAACCTGTCTTAATAGCAATAAATCCAATACATTATGACTTCATTATTATGTTATGTGCTATTATAGAGATAATTTTTTTAAAGATGTTACATCATATAGAGCTATTTTTTTTTTCATCAAATGGCCATGGGCTGCTACTTTTGTTTTCTTAAGAATTTTACTCCTGATTTATAAAATATATTTTTTCTATTTGCTTATTTCTGTATGAAACTCCTCCCTGTCCTCAATGCAGTCCTTCCCTCTTTTACTTTAGATTTCCTAAGAAATATAGGTGACTAAGTTTTGTTGGGATTGCGTCTAAAGTAAGAGAGAAGATTATAAATCAGGACTTGAATTCCTCAATAGAGAAAAAATATCTAATTTGTTTTAACTAATCATTTTGTAGCATTTCTCAAATCTGATATTAATCTGGATGTCATTTGTTCTTTGTGCAACATATTTTTCCTTGTTAAATGAGGGTGTGGACTAGATCAATTCTAGTTATATTAATAGTTTCAACATTATATGATTTATTTATTTAACTTATGCACTGTGCTATACATACAGTGTTTGGCATAACTAATAATAAATAATATTAATGATATTAAATAAATCAAATATAATTAAAATTATTGATCAAATAATAATTAAATAATTAAATTGATAATCAAATTAATCAAATACCCCTGTCCTCACGAGTAGTTTTCTGAATTTTGTAAGAATTAATCCCTTGCCTTCTCTGTAGTTTTGCCACGTATGTATGCATCTTTAACGTGTTATTTTGCCTTGCCTGTTCTTGATTGTAATAAAATAATATATATATTGTTCTCTGACTCATGTTTTTGCTAAACATTAAGTATTTGAAATTCATCTATGTGGATGCCTATGGCTGCATGGCAGTCATTCTTTCTGCTGTATAATATCTCATGGTATTAATTAACCACAGTTTATTCAATCTACTGTTGATGGATGTTGGGAACTCAGTTTTTTTGTTATTGCCAGTAATGCTGCTATGAACGTTCTGGTATGTGTCCGCCAGTACAAATTTTCCACCACGTCTAGGGTGCGTACATGACTAGGGGTGTAATTGCTGAGTCATGGAAAGGATATCTTTACTTTCAGGAGGCAATGACATGTTGCGGCTACGGAAACCCCACCAGGAGTAGATGAAAGTCCCCCTTGCTTCATATCTCCACCAGCTGTTGGTATTTTCATATGCTTAATTTGTCTTCCTTGGTTGGATGTGAATTAACTTCTCATTGTGGGTTTAATTTGCATTTCCCTGATTGTTAATAAGGTCAATTATTTTTTCCATAAATTTCTTGGCCATTTCTGATTTCAGCAAGATAATTCTATGATTCTTTTTCTCCAATTGTGAGCAACCATTTACTTTTAGACATTCATATTATCGGTGGTTATTCTATTTCTTCTACTAAGCAACCTTTGCTTTCAGGCATAGATGTTGTTAGTAGTCTACCATCTAATATTCAGGAAGTTATTGCCTAATACTCTTATCATGTTTACTCTAGCCCAGGCTTTACTTAATTAAACACCTTCCCGAAACGTACACTGATTCTGAGCTGGAAAAGAGATCACTGGTCAATGTAAGATTATTGATTATCCAGAGCAAGTCCATCCTTGTCAGTATCCTGTTTATTATGTCCATGTAGAGAATCACTTACAGGGAAACAGTATGCTTGGGTGCCAGGCTTAATTTGAGGTGCATTATGAATCCCCCAAAAATGATGAACTAAAGGATGACTGAATCACAGAGTTATAATGGTAGACACAAAAACCATAATCTGACCATTTGAACTTGGGTATATTTCCAACACAGTAAAATACATAGGTCCATTTCATTGTTACATTCATGGCACATATGACTGTAGGATTCAGAAAATCACCTGTGCTTGCACATGTACATCTCCTCCAATTTTTGTTTGGGTTCATAATTGTCTCACTTACTCCCATGGGACAGGCTAATGAAGACCCCTGGATGAAATAAAGCATCAGATATGCTCACAGTGGTCTCTCTGGTGTGTTGCCTTCTGTGCAGACTCATTAGAGCCGTGAGCCAAGGCTGAGACATCTAAGCAAACCTCCTGCACCCAGAGTCCACAATCCATTGTTTCCACATCTTTTCTCAGCCTCATGGGATCCCAGAAGAATATAAATTAGAGAGAAAAATCTGCAAAGCTTTTCCTTTCATGTCTAATGTCTGGGCAGAGCTGTTCCCTGCAGGACAATTTCTAGTTATTTTCTCTCTCTGATTTGAGACATCTCCAGGGATAGTTTGTTGACTGTTTCCCTTGGGAAACTTTTCTGCAGCATATCAGTTTTTGCTGTTAAAAAATTATTGTACAATTCATCTGAGATAGTCCTGTTCTAAATGTTCTTCCCATCACTCCTGTCATCTGGTTCCTATTTCCCCATTTCAGTGACACTGACTCTTCTGTGCTTAAACGTGTTAAATAATTCTAGCTATAAATCATTCCTCCCCACTTAGGGTTTACTTAACCAGACTATAAATATTTAGTTCACTTAGACTTGGCTCATACCCCCCCCAGAAACTTACTCATGTTTATTTTTCTTACCGGAACTCCCTCTAGTATGTTTCTATTTTTCTGGTAACCAAGAGCCCCAATTTTAATATGCTTTTCTGAGTAAGCTCTCCCAAGTCATACATTATAAAATAGAGATCCAGTGTAATTGCTAATTTATTGTATAGCCCTGGGTACACATTTGGTCTCTCAAAACTTGTGTTCTCATCTTTTAGGTAGAACGATCAATGACTAACAAAATCATTGAGGAATTATAAGGACCAAATAAGACCAAGTATTTGATTCAAGAGAATAGTTACTGAGAATTTACCAAGTGTTACAAGGAGATAAAAAAAAAAGTTTACGTGTGTTTCTGCCCTCCAGTGGCTAATCCTCAAGTGAAAGTGACAGTCATACGCATAGCTAAGTAGGATATAAGGCAGAACAAAGTACTCACTCAAAAAGAATGCAAAAAAAGTGGGACAGACTGAAAAACATCAACTACAATATTTACACATTATATTATTAATATATTAATATTAGCCAGATGGGCTGACAGAGCCAATTCACTCATCCCTGTATCTTTAGATTGGGAAAAAAAGAACAAGGGGGTGTAAAGAATTGTCAATCATGTTTAAACAGAAGTATAGGTATGGTAGGAATGAGGATATCAAAGGATTTCCTGCAGATCCTGAAGCTTGTTGCTCTAAACACATCCCCAGACTTCCATGACCCTTTTTTCCCATACTTGTTGAGTGTGTTCCAGGAACTTTAAGGTGGTGATAGAGCTTAGAGACCAGTGGGATAAATATGCTAATCAAATATGCATATATATTAACAAATCCATAATTTCAAATGAGATAAAGCTTCAAAGAAAAGAAAGTACTGCGGGAAAGAGACCCAGACAGCAGATTAAAGAAAGCTTCCCTGAGAAAGTTGTGGTTGAGTTGACAGCCGAAGAATGAGTTAGCTTAGTTAAGAAGGAGATGTTTGGGGAGAGGCAGAGGAGAGAATACCAGGTAAGGAAAGTGGGTGCAAAATCCTGTCATGGGAGGAAAGATGGTGAATTCCAAGATCAGTATATCCAGGGCAGGAGAACCAAGCATGATAATGGCGTAGCCAAGGCTAGAGAAGACCTTAGGATAGATACTCTCTCACTAATAGTAGCTACTTAATACTCAGTAGATATTGGTTCAGTAAATTGAAACAAGTTACTGTCAAGGGCCTTTTCTAATCCCAGAACAATTATTTAAAAATTTAAGCAAGTTACATGGGCAACTCTTTCCCTGTGTTTATTTGTTAGATATGAATTTATGAACCTGTGTATCCTGTATGTTTAGAGATACCTTATGGGGTTGTGTGGATGTATAACAACTAATGTAATAACTAATGTGACCAAGGGGGAGGGCCTTTAAAAAGTGTAAAGTATAGAAAAATGCAAATTATTATTAATAAACATGATAATGGGCCACCTCCACTTTGAAAGCTATCACTGAGCAGAGGGAAAACAGGACTTTACCTTTTTGATAGAAATAAGATTGGCATGGGGCCATTTTTTCTTCCTGTGGCCTTCTTCAAAATGTGTGCCTGATTGCTCCTGATGAATTAAAAAGAAAACTGAAACTAAGATTTTTTAAAAATTTTTATAGATTATTTTCTCACTATGCTCCTTTTCTATACATTTTATCCCCATTCCTATTTCTTAAAAATGTGGATTAGTATTCTCTTTGCTTTAAGTTGCAGCTCATTTAGAAGTTGTTGAGCTTGCAATTTTTCCATGTCGCGGGGCCCAGAACCATGTCAACACACCATCTACAGCTAGATGTTGCAAAGGAGCCGGCCACACGGTCCTGTGGTCTTTGGTCATGATGAGAGGTGGCATAGCCTAGGGGGAAAAGCCTGCCATCCAGCAGGTTTGAGCCAGGTACTTACCCTCACTGGACCTCAATTTTCTTACCTATAAAATGGAGATAAAATCAACCTCTGCTTCCCAACTCTAAATTAGAAATAAAAATCACTGTAACAGTTCAATATATAAAATGCTTGTTCCAGTGCCTGGTACATAATAAGTATTTCATAAATCCTAGCTGTTATTAGTATTATCTTAATATGGGTTACATTTATCCTGAGATAGTCTTAATAAATAGAAGATTTCACAGGCACAGTCTGGCCACTCTAGAACCATCTTCAATTGCATTGTTACAATTTTAGAGACATAGAAATAAAATAAGATGGCCTCCAATGGCAATTTTGAACTAAAGCACATCATGGTTTAGTGGGCCCTGGACCGTGCCTTTGCTAGATTTAGAGGCTAGTAGGTCCAGCTAAGTTAGACCTGACACAATACAATACTGATCAAACTTGGCACCCTATGACACACCTTCTGTGGATTCTACATCCAAACCATCCTTCCCTATTAACTCTTCTCTGGTTAATCATGTCTGTTTTCTACAGACCCATAGACCCAGCATCCACTTAGCATGAACACCTAGAAGCTAAGACTTGCTTGGCTAACATGTAGTGCTAGGTATAATTTGTCCCAAGGGAGGAGTGGCTGCCATCTTGACTTTGTATCAATGCCCAGCTCTCCCTCATACCAATTAATTAAAAAATCTCTGAGCTAAGGCCTAGGCATGAGTATTTGTAAACTTCAAATAGTGATTCCAACGTGCAGCTATGTCTGAGAATCAGTGTCCTAGGGTCTTGCTATTCAGAGTGGGGTTTGTGCATCAAAAGCCTTTGCATCAACTGATAGCTTGTAAGAATTGCAAAGCTCAGGCCACACCCAAACTTACTCTATTAGAACCCCAAGTGACTGGGAACGCTGCCCTGGGGGACTGAAAGCCCACATTGGGAGATGACCTTTGCCCCTCTTCTTCATAATTATAGGTTGTCATCTAGTCAATGGGAAAAGGCCTCAGCCACACTAGTTTAGTCTTAGTTAGCTTGAAGCATCTTTGTGGGGCTTTGGCTTCAGGAGCTGGCCTTGTGATGGCGAACTATGCCAATATCAAAGAGTCTTTTGGTTTGTGATTTGGTGGCTAATATATTTACCGGAGGCCACAACACATTCATTTTCCTTGAGATTAAAAGCCCTTGAAGATGCTCTTTCGGTGTTCCATCCGTCTTGGCCTTCTTTTCTCATCAATACTCAAGATAAGAAGGTGCATTTTAAAAGGGTCTGCTGGTTTTCATTCTATATTTTCCCCTCCTTCCACTCTCTTGCCTTATTAAAAATACTCCGATTTAGGGAAAAAGGAAGGCACTTGAAAGGGGCACTGGTGCCCTGGGCCCTCCTCCTGCCTCCCTCTCAGGTCTGATGCTAAAAGCACACACATGCTCAAAGTGAGACCCTGGCGGGGCGACCCCATAGCAGACCTGGCCTTTGATTGGGAATGGTCTTCAGGGCACAAAACGGACCAGGTGCTCATTTGCTTGCCTCTGTGTCGGGGAGAAGGGGCGTAACGGAGGTTTTTGAAGAAGAGTAAAGCTTTGCAGGCAGAAAGCTCAGCGCAGGGTTCTGAAGCTTTTCCTCTGCACCGCCTGGCAGAGAGAGCAGCTTTCACTGGCGTGCTCCAAATCAGAGTCTACACGAAGAGAGTGTGGGGGCTCAGCTGCGCAGACGGGATCAATCTGAATGAAAATCACTAGTGTTCCTCCTGGTGAGAGAAGTTTCTGCTTAGCTCATGAACTGTAGGCCCTTTTCTGGTCCTGGTGGAAAATGAGTAGGGCTTTTGTGAAAGATTATGTAAGGCTGCTGGGTTATTTTTTTTTTTTCCCCTCAGAGTAAAATTCTATTTATAGAGGGGTGAACTGCCTCTCAGGGAAAAATGCATTTTATACACTATAACTTAGGAAAGATAATTTAATCAATCTTCGGGAAAGAATTAAGGGAAGAGAAAGGGAACAAAATTGTAGTCATTGTAGTCAGAGAGAGTGGGACTTACAGGAAGAAACAGGAGGAAGAGAAGCATCATCGCTCTGGCCCTGATTCCTGGAGTAGTTGTAGAGTGACTAACCGACCATTCCTGTTTGCCTGAGACTGAAGGGTTTCCCAGGAAGTAGGACTTTCAGTGTTAACAAAAGGACAGCCCCAGGTATACTGGGGTGGTTGTCCACCCTAAATTATGTACCTGTGGTGGGGAGGGAGTGTTAACACAAGGACAGCCCCAGGTATACTGGGATGGTTGTCCACCCCAAATTAGGTACCTGTGGTGGGGAGGGGGTTAGGGAGACTGCCAAAGGGTTTTCAGCAAGGCAGTGACAATTTAGACAACAAATTGTTGGTTATATGTGAACAGTGAGGGGGTGGTAGGAAGGCCTCTTAGGAGGGCATGTTCCGGCATCTGCAGAAGATAAGTGCCTGATTTGAGGTTTAGAAACAACTGTACCTTAGCCGTGAGATCTGGGTCATTGAGACTTTACTCTCTAATCCTGTGGCAAAGTCAAACAGTTTTGATGTCCAAAACTGAAGGTTGTTTTTTGTTTTGTTTTGTTTTTTTTGCCAACTACCTGGCCAAAAAACTGTCAGAAATGCTCATTTTCAGTATCAGCTTACCTTTTGGAGCTGGTAGAATAATGTTGTTATTGGATAAGTCACATCTAACTCTTATGTTTTGTGTTTCACTGTGTCTAGTACAGTGCTTGATGCATATTAATTATTCAGTAAATACTTATTACCCAATCAGTTCCTATATGATGATTATTCTCTGGTTTGCATAGGACCTGAAGTTCCTCCTGGGCATGAGCCTTATAAAGTTCAGTTAAGGATATGGTAAATTTCAGAGTTACTCAGCTTTTAACTACAGAGGGGTTTATTCTATTTTCCTTTTCTCCCTCCCCTTCTTTTTGCTGGATTTTTCCTCTACATGCCATCATTAATAATTTTATTGACAGTATTCCAGAGTGCTTGTGAGAAATTCAAAATTGAGAAAATCCTGCAAATACTAAAATGCAAATGTGTGAAGTCTGTAGAGTTTGCTATCTTTATAAACCCTGTTACTAACGCATCTAGGGCATTTGTCAACTGGCATGTATGAAAATGGAACAAGATAAAATAGGTGAATAATTATTTCCTACATAATCAGGGATAGACTCTGTGTCGGCCTTAGAAGAACCATTCCTGAGGACTTGGGTAAGTCAAGATAGTAAAATATTATTTTTGTAGAAGTCAGTGGAAGCCGAGAAAAGATGATGGAGATAAAAAAAGGCACCTGAAATGAAAAGGACTAAACTTTTTGTGTTTCAAAGCACCGACCAAGTAGGAAAGGACCTCAGCAGTTGTGTGACTTGACCTTATTCTACTGATAAGCACACAGGGGCTCAGAGAGGCTAAGTGAGCTAAGCATGGGCAACATGATACATTATTGTGCACAATTAAGTGCAAATCTTGGCTCTACCAAGACTTAACTGTGTGACCCTCATGAAGATTCAGGCTCCTCATCCCTAAAATTGAGAAACCCACTGCTGAATAGATTACGTTTTTAAAAGAGCATAATACTAAAGGATAATCATAATCTTTGGCACATAGTGAGCACTAAGCTATTTTTGTTCTTATCCATTCATTCAGCAGTGGTTTATTAAGGTGATGTTTGATACATCATATATATATATATTTTTTTTGAGACAGGATCTTGCTCTGTCACCCCGGCTAGAGTGCAGTGGCGTCATCATAGCTCGCTGCAATTTCAGACTCCTGGGATCAAGCAATTCTCCTGCCTCAGCCTCCCAAGTAGCTGGGAATACAGGCATGCGCCACCACGCCTGGCTCATTTTTTTCTACTTTTCTGTAGAGACGAGGTCTGGCTACGTTGCTCAGGCTGTTCTCAAACACTCTTTGGCCTCAAGCAATCCTCCCACCTCGGCCTCCCGAAGTGCTAGGATGTTAGGTGTGAGCCACCATACCTGGCCTGATACATCATATTTGTTAACTCCTGTGGTGGATTTCAAAGGCATATAAACAAACTGCCAACTGTTCTTTTAGAGTTAACAAAATGACTGAGAGAGTAAGACCCACATGGAAAGAAAAGAGGAGGAGCAGTCACAAGGCAATGTATTATTATATTATTAAGAACCAAATGAGTGAAGGGTTCAGATGGAAGAGAGAAAAAGAACACCATTAGAGAGGCTTCCTGAATAAGGAGGGATTATTGAGTCTGGTGGGCTAGGTACCTGGAGAGGAAGAAAGAGTATTCCTGTGTGGATACTGCTTTTTATATGTTCACGCTCTGGAAGACAAGAACAAAGATGGCGACACTTCACCAAGAGCCGCCCAGGCCCAGCATCAGTCCCCATCACCAGCACACCAGCAGTGGCTCCCCCAGTCACTAGCCACTTCTCAGGCAGATTTGTGATACAGCTCAGAGGAAAAGGGAGAGAGAAGTGGTAAGGTTATCTGAGAAGTCACTTTGGCAGCATAAATAATGTAATTTTGGAATAAAGACCCCTTGCCTGTAAGGCTCTTTTAATAATTTTAGGGAGGTCTCAAAAGAACAAATTGCTCAGAGAAGGACATAAGTCATCACACACTGTGTTTCAAACTTGAAAATCTAGTAGCTGAGAAAGTAAATTTAGGCCCCTATACTGCTGGAATAAGGCTGTGCTGGAAATTAATGTTTCCATCTTTTTTCTTTGAGCAATAGCTTCAAAATGTATAGGAAACTTTGGTTCAGGATGTCAAAACCCTTTGTTGCTAATGCATAAAAGTGTTGCTAACACTTTTAGTGCATCAAAGATTTTCTGTACATTTTACAGCCAAAGGGCAGGGAGCCCAGCTCAGAATTTGCAACTTAAATAGTTCTTTTTATGTCTTTTCTCCCAAAGTACTCAGTGGTATAAGGCTATGATGATTAATAATTGATAAGTGATGATGGTGATACTGTTCTATGCTTGTCTGATACTTTATATCTTCCAGTGGCTTTCAAATCTATTGTCTAGGTTCATCCCTCAATATCTCTTACCACATGGTCAGAATGGCTAATTCATCTCACATGTTTTTAGTGACTTTATAAAGACTGATGATCAGTTGTTTGTTTAAGATTACACAGAAATTACCTATTTTGGCTAAAAACCCAAATCTGCCTTTTAATCTGTGTACTCAACATTATATATTGGACACCTTCCAAAAGCAAGAGTATTCCACTTTTTTGCATCTCCCCTCAAAAAAAGCATGTACTAAAAAACAAATGCCATCTAGCACCCAGATCTTGATTTCTATTAATAATACCATTTTCAAATAACAGAAACCAAAGCTCCTTGGAGAAATAGCTGATTCTAGGACTTAGGCAGAAAATATATAAGATAAGCCTGGAGCATCTTATAGTCCCAGAAAGTAAGGAAGTTCTTTAAAAAAAAGAAAAGAAATTCCCACAATGTTAGAGTATGTCAAATGGACACAAAAGGTAACTGAAAGAGCTCTCAATGGCCAAAGCTGGAACAACTTGAGCAGGAAATAAATCAAGTAGTTTTGGGTTATAACCCAAAATATAAAATAAATATTGATGAGTCCATACTGATATAAATAAGTGATTGAATAAATAAATAAATTGACGACTAGATAAATCTAGGCAGAATTTCAAATAATTTATGCAGATATGCAAATGCATGAACATGAGCTAAATCACTCCTCAGTGTTACTGAGACCCCCTATCCTCCAAAACAGGTCTTTGCACCCTGCAATGCCTTCCTTACATGTTTGTAGGAGTCTCAGCAGGTGTGTCATAAACCAATTGTCCTCTGCTCGGCACTGTCACATGTCTAGTAGTTTGGTATGCCTGCTGGACTTCTTCCATGTCCTCCATGTCCTCTGACAGCCACCATCTCTTGCCAGATATCCTGCCTCCTCTGGTAAACTGCTCCTGTGACTTTATTTGAGGCCATAAAAGCTCTAGGATCTTTCCAGTGTCTGAGCATTACTATGTCTACTGACAGAGTGTCCCAAAACTGGTTCCCTCCCCATCAAACTTTATCATACTGCTTGTGTCTCCACTATTTTATAAAATTCCTTATGAGAATAATTCATTTAACTAACATTTGTAACTTTTTCCTCCATATGACTTAGATTCAGTAATGGGCTGGTCTGGTGGCAGATGTCATATGTCCTGTTCCCTGTGTTTAGCCTTTCTGTCTCCAAGTAGCCAATGGAACTTCTTCCTTAAGTAGTATTTAAATTTCCCCTATATAAATGAGCTACTGCAAAGAAATTTCCATGTTTTTGGACTCATAGTCTAATTGGGTCTGATATATATATATATATATATATATATATATGGTACAAAAAATGTGGATAATAATAATGGCTAATATTTATGAAACTGTGTGGTTTGAAGTGATATGGCAGACTTTGCTTATGAAATATTTATTACCTACATATTTGCTTATTTAATACAGGATAATGCCTCATTCTAAGCAGCAATGTGCCAGCTAAAAGACTCTATTTCCCAGACTCTCTTGCAGATAGGAGTGGTCCTGTGAGAAGTTCTGGTGAATGGCATAGAATCAGGAGACTCTTTGGGATTGCAGAGAAAGTTCACTCTCCTGAATTGAGCACTATTCCCTTCCTCCTGGTCGCTTCCTTCTTTCTTTGACAGCAGAAGTGAGGCCTGCAGTTGAAGTAGCCATCCTGCATTTCATCACCTATTAAGGACAATGAGAAGGAAATGAGGGAATGGTTGAGTCCATGCTGACTTCCTTGAGTAGTTACACTCTCCTGGGACTGCTTCCTTCTAGGCTTCTTGTTATGCAAGCAATTAAACCTCTGTTTGGTTTTAAACCACTGCAGTGGGGTTTCTGTGACATGCAGCCATGCTCAATCCTAACTACTTTGTGTTCCCATATTAAGTTATTTACTCTTCTCAGTTAAACAGTGAGGGAAACACTAATATTACTTTTCTTTCACACATGGAAAGTACACTTTGTAATGTAAGACATTACAAAGCTAGCCAATTTTTCCATGTCTGCGTGCTAGTAAACTGCAGACCTATGATTTCAATCCTGCTCTGTAACATGTCTTTAAGTCCATGCTATAATTCCTAGACACACGGCAGATATTGTAATTATTATGCTATTTTTATTGTTGCATATAATTATTACACTATTATTGCTTTATTTTTATTGTTGTTATTCACTTCTCCTCTCCAAATGGGTGATATTTTCCTATGAACCATTTATTATTTAGACTCTTCTAGATTATTGAGTATCTAAATAAAAACTCAATTTTCTGTTAATTATTTTCAAATGTCACAATATTCACTAAGAAGTTATAAGACAGCTTCATGTGCTTTAATTCCTCTGAAAAAGAAAGACACTAAAACCTTAGAAAAGACTAACATTCCAACTACAACTTTGGAATGCTAATATGCTACCTTAACAAGGGGACTAAGCTCTGTAATTCACGTATGTGTTGCAATTTCTCTCCCATTGTATTGTAGGGGAATTTCACATAGCTTTGATATATTGTGTAAATTAGGCCAACAAAGTACTGTGCTATGTCTTCATTAAAATAGGAGACGGTAATAATGCAACCATATAGCGTGATCTTACAGGCTTTGAGTTATGAACATTCAGTAGTGTCTCCTTACTTGTGCTTAAGTTGGCATTTGTGAGCAGCATATAATCAATTAATCAATAACCCAATTTTCTCTTAAAGAGATGGTGCATCATTTTAAAAAAAATCAGAGACTATTGTATGATTTTATGAAAAGAGCTGTTTCAGCAAGGGAACTTGTTTGAAAATCACTGAAAGACTTTTTTGGGGGATGATGATTTTGCTTAACTAAGCCAAAAGAGAAATTAGATACAAATGTTTAGTTCCTGAACTGTTTTATTATTTTGCAACTGCTAGAAAGGAAAGCACTGATTTGGGATTGCTAGTAAGAATGCGTTGTTTTTACTCATGGTTAGAGATGTGGAAGTAGGTTCCCCTATGAAATGCACAGTAAGAGTAAAGTTTTAAACTGACAGTTTAAAACTGGTTGATTCTATCCTATTTCTTACAAGTTTTGGAGTATACTCAGTTGCCTGATTTGTCTCACATGAGGTCGCAGCAGCACAAAGTGATGCTAGTAGGATGATAGAGCTGACAGCCACGTTGAGACAAAAATCTGGCCCTCTCAAAACTTAATATGTATCTGTATTTGTATATTTGTTGTAATTTCTGTCTCAAAAGATATATATGCTTATTGTGAATATTCAAATGTTATGGAAACATATGAGTTAGAGAAGGAAAGTGTCCCATAATTCCATCCCTCCGGAGTAAACCACTATTCATTGGTTTCACTATCTTTTTTTATTCTTTCTCTACCTGCTCCACAATAACTATGAAATTTAGGGAAAGTTTGTGTTTATTTTTGCATCACCTTAAGATATTGAGTTGCATTTTGTTTCTATCAAATAAGCAAATGGGTACCTCTTGAAAAAGACAAAAACCTCAAATATTTGCTTTGTCATTTAGACGCAAAAGGACATGACTAAGATGAAAATGTTCTCTGCAAAGCAGATCCCCTTCCGAGGGGGACAGTCGTGAGGCAGGGCTGTCCTCTTTCACTATGGAGGAAAAAGATTAGCTCCCAGGACTTTCAAATGTCCAAATGCCCGGTAGTACCTTGTTTATCAAAGTGCAGTCTGTGGACCAGTGACATCAGCATCACATGGGAGCTTGTTAACAATACAGAAACTCTGGATTCATCCAAGATTTACTGAATCAGAATCTACATTTTAGCCAGATCCCCAGTTGATGTGTATGTACCAGTCACAGTTTGAGAAGTGCCATTCTGATACTGGCATGTTTCCTACTCAGATCTCTGCCATATTCTAAGAGCTGTGAGTCACTCATGAATTGGTGGTGGTGTGCAGAGAAGGAGCCAGTGTCACCACAGCTCTTTCATGTGGCTTCCCAATCTGCTCCCAAGGGTTGAGTGTTGTGCTCATTAAACAATGTTAACATCGGAGTCACTATCCAAGAGCTGGCTCACATCCATCCTCTTCTTTGAGGTCGTGCCACACATTCTCACCTATACCTCTGAAGTCCCAAGGCACTAAAGTCCACAATGGTTTCAAGAATGATACCTCCTATTCCAGTAATTTGTCACTGATCATGATGGCTTGATGCTCTTTGGCTAATGCATGTAAAGACTCTCCCCAGCTGAATCATGAGCTGCATGAAGGAAAAGACCAGTCCCTCAATTAGTACTTGATCATGATGATGATGATGTAATAGTGCAGAAACACCAAAGAAATGATTGATTTTCTTCCCTTAAAATGTAAGTGGGAATAAATGTAGGTTGGATTTTCTTGCTATGATGACTTCACAGGAAGAGAGTATATTAAGCCTACGATTCTATCAAGTCTCTGCAGGCAGGAAAACAAAGGCATCATTAGTTTCCTCCTTAATTGCTGTCATGGCCATAGGTACCATTAAGTCTTCATTTCCCCCTAATTTTTATCAAACAGATTTTCAAACATCAAAGAGATGTCTTCCTTTAGCACATTGGAGTTAAATATCCTCCTCCATCGTATCTTAACTTTGTCTTATTGGAAATTAGCATTCAAGGGGCCAATTCAAATTGAACCAAAAATGTCAAACCTAAATATATAATATTACGGGGTGAGGTGGTGATGAGAAATAAGTTGAGGTATATTAAAAAGGAATTGTACTTCATCGTAATTGAACTTCAACACATTCTCCTTATCTAAACCACCGTTCCTTTTTGATTCTCTGTATTCCCATTGCTAACTCAGTATTTAAATGGATTAGGTGAGTACAAATGTTATCTGGGGCATTATAAATGCAGAAACTTTGAATAATGAATCATCCACTGCCCGAGAAATGTGGTTATCAATTGGAACTTGGATCTCTGCTTTTCAAGCAGTCTTGAGGGTTTTTATTGTAGTGAAATCTGTGGGAAACATCAGGTTAATGAAATGTTGTCTCTGGTTTGTTGCAGAAATATTGAGGGGGAGGAGAAATCATATCTCACCTTCTGTCATATCGCTGACTTGACCTGCAAAGATGATGAATGTTAAGGAGTAAAACTAGAAGACACTGAATTTTTTTTTTTGAAATCAATCAAAGCTGAGCTTCCTATAAATAATAGATTTGGGGTTATTTTTCATGAACTTGTCCACCTTTTAAAAGTTTTAGGTGTTGAATTGCTCTAATCTTGAGATGTGTGGTTTG
Source organism: Varecia variegata (assembly GCA_028533085.1). Lineage (NCBI taxonomy): Eukaryota > Metazoa > Chordata > Mammalia > Primates > Lemuridae > Varecia > Varecia variegata. The sequence continues at coordinate 16,822,584 of CM052443.1, read as the reverse complement.
ACTATTCTGAGGCAGCATTGCTTTCCTTCCAGGAGCAATGTATTTAAACTCTTGATTGAATGAACAAACACAGCGTTGGCTATGTATGGCATTTTGATTTTAAAAGCCTTTTCCTACCTGAAGCTAATCTGTTTGAGGATGGAAAGGTCAAGTGACATCTCAGAGGCTGGAACTGTTAGACCTTAGTCTCAGAGCTCCTTTCTTCAAGGATGGCAGCCCTATTTTCAGATGCCCATCCATTACCATAAATGGGCAAATGATGGTTGTTAGGTATGTTAGCTCCACTTAGCCAACCATCTGTGCTTTCCACAGATCAAGATTTGATGGTTGTCTTCCCCACCAAGAACTAGGAAGTCATAGACCTTGATAGACCGTCAGCTTCTTCCTTGAGTTTATGTCAAGATCTCATATATCTCATCTCTCCAAGCATTGATTGGTTATATGGTTAGCAACAAGAAGCTCAGGGGTGAGTGTAGGACCTGTCCCATTTGCATTAAGTAAGCTTTCATATATTCCTAAGGGGAGGCTACAGAGGTTTACAAAAGACATTTGAACCCTATAATGGATTTTATCTATCAGCCCATAGTTTTTTTTTTTTTTTCTTCTAAAATCTATGATTGAGTTTCTGATTTGGGTTATTGACCCCTCACGCCAAGAACATCAGAGGAACTTAAAAGGAAAATGGGATGTGTAATGTCATTAAATATTGAAGAAGCTGAATCTCTTCTTATGGTCCTTGGTACGGGCAGATGGGGAGTGGGAGCAGTATCAAACAAAACTTCTCCTTGTTCTTTTAGCACCCTACATAGACCAAAAGAGTGTTTACTTACTTGGGCTGCATTATAGACACCTTTCCAGGGATATATTTTGTTGGTTTGCAGTCTCATAGGAGACTCAGAGCTCATCATAAAATTTATATTCAGACCAGGTTCAGCTCAGACTAATTAATGGAATTATGTAATCGATTGGTTCTGTTTCTGTTTCTAAGACTCTTGTATTTTGAGATGAGAACATGGAAGTGGCAATCAGGTTCATGAAGTCACCCTTGAAAACCTTGCATTACTCTTTTGTCTCATATCGCACAGCCAGCTGATAAAGGAATATAGCACAATTCCCCTCTTTGAAAGATTCACAGCAGCTGTGTCTTGGATACAACACCTCCCTTGCCCATTGAAAGCTCTATCACTGGGGATATTTGTCAGGCAAAGATGCAGTTCTCAGGAAGTTCTAGAGCCAGGGGATGTTATAGCTCTCAAGGATGGGTACAGGGCAAAAGCAGGAGAACTGGGTTCTACTGATGATGGATTAGATAAATTAGTTAAGTCCATTGTAAGTATTCAGCCAATAGACAGAATTATGTATGTTCAGATTGCTAAAATATTAACATACTTACTCACTAGTTGGTAGATATTTGCTATCCAGGGCCTCCCAGTGTACCCTGCCCCTTCTGATTGGTGTGTGACTATGCCAGTCAGCTCTCAAAAGTTCTGCTTCTGGGATGTCAACATTGGCTACGCCCTAGTGACTTTAAAGGGCCAGATGTGCCCTCACCTGGTCCTGGGACACCCTGACACCATCTAGTCCTTCGGTCTGCCAGCTAGACTGCCCAACATGGCTCCCCTGTGTACTGGCTCCCAAGGCCCCTCCTGGCTCTCTGAGACTGTGACTCCTGAGCAGGTTGGTGTTCTCTGCCTCACCCCCTCATGGCTGTTGATGGAAACTGCAGCTCCAGAGAAAGGTGAGGTCAGCTAGAGGACTGAGTTTCCACTATACTGATGTTTAAATATGTTTCATATTTAAATATCATGCATCTTTGTTTGTTGCCTCTGTTCTGTGGAGATGACATTAACTGCCCTTGTGACCAGAGAAGTATTCATAGAATAAATTCCATAACATGTAGTGATTGGTCCTATGACTTCTATAAAGGTTTTAGAAACTTTTATTCTTATTTACCAAAGTAATCATGTTCAATGAAGAAAGCATTTAAAAAGGTAAATATAATAGAAAAATAAAAATCACTAAATATTATATAATCCAGAGTGAATTACTATTAAAATTTTGAGACACATATATATTTATGTGTCTATTCTTACTGATAAATGGATTATATCACCTATATTTGTATAACTTTTTAAAAATTTAGCAATCTATGGTGAGCACAGTTAAAAGATCAAAGATTTGTTAGGGTTGGGAAGGAACTTAGAAGTCAACTACTTTTACTTCACCTCTTGGCAAGGAAAAAAATGTCTTGCAGAACATTCGTTTCAAAGATCTCCCAACTTCCTCTTAAATACCAACAAATGATAGGGGCCCACAGCCTTATTATTCCTCTTCTTTTAATTATTTTTGGATTAATTCTTCTAGTACTTTCTGTTTTACTCTTCCTGCCTATTGTTTATCCATTGATCCTGGATTTGCCCTTCTTAGTGTGCAGGAAAGAGTGGAAGTGGTCAGGCAGGGCAGGCCTAGAGGCACTGAGGAGCTGGCCTGGTGAAGGCAGTGATTGCTGTCTTGGATGAGCAACAGCACTTGGTCATGAGACTGAAGGAGTCTCTCGCATGATCCTTGTAACCTATTATTCCCACCCTCTATTTCCTTCAGAGACTTATGTTAGGGGGCTCATGCCTTTTATGTCAAACCAGAAAACCCTAGAGATGTAGCAAATTTAGAAGAAATAAATCATGTTTACTAATTCTATGTTTTTGTCAGAACACAGTACATTTCAGGGGAAAAAACAGGAGGATATGTTTGAAAATAGGTCAAGTTAGAAAATATCTAGAGGTTAATTGTCTATTGTATGATATGTTTAAACTTGTCTCCTTATCACCTGCCTTGCTCTCTGGTCTTGAGAAGATGAGTGAGATGATCACGTTTACTGCTTGAATGTTTGGAAGAAGAGTGCTAAGCAAATGTCAGATATTAGTGTTACCCTTCACAGCAGCGGTTGACCATAAAGCAGTTCACATTATTGCATTTCACTCACTAATCCAATCATTTATCAAGTATCGAGGCAAGGAGGACATAGTATTGGGCAACAGACAAGAGTTCCTTGATTACTGTTTAGTGAAAAAGATGAACAAGTAACACATGATTACTTATGAATTAAAATTTAATTAAAATTGTGCTAATATCTCTGAAAGGAAAGGATGCTCTTCTTTTCTGTCTTACGATGTCCAGAAATGGGGATTTTGGAAGTGCTAATGCTGACTGCTTGAGTGGGATTTATGGTCTGAGGTACCAGGGGATGGCATGGCTTGGAAGGAAAGATGACTGAGCAAAGCTCAGAAGAGGGGTGATGCGGCAGTGGGTTTCAACTAGGTCCTCCCCCTCTGTTGTAGTCAGATATTACTCTATGAGAAAGTACTAGTTTTACGATACTTCTAGCATTGTTGTAGATCGGGGGTCAGCAAACGTATTCTATTAAGGACCAGATAGTTAATATTTTAAGCTTTGAGGGACGCAGTCTCTGCAGCAACTAGTGAACTCTGCTGTAGTAGCATGAAACAACCATAGACTTACATAAATGAATCAGCGTGACTTGGTTCCAATAAAGCATTATTTACAAAGTCTGGAGTTAGCCTGTGGATCATAGTTTTCTGTCCCCTGTTCTAGGATGTCATCTCTGGATCACAAATCTAAGTTTGAAACTTAGGGTATCACTTTATTGGGATTGTTCTGCTCAGATATAGCTTCTTACAAATCTATGTGTTGCTTACATTTTCTACGTCAACACACTCCCTGTAATGTCTATCATTTTTAGGTGTATGGAGCAGAAGGAAGAGATTTTAGCATATTCTTAATCTGCCACTTTGACTCTTGACTTTCCTCCTCTAAACTTCTGTGTTTAAAATACGAATATTAAAAAAATAATAAAAAAATAATATATGAATATTAATTATACAAATGGGATCTCCTCTTTGAACGGGACCTGGGTGCTGTGATCTAATCTCATCTTCTCTGAAGACTTTCCTTACATCCCTGTTGCCCTGCCATCCTGCTATTGGTTGGCTCTCCCGAGCAGAGCCAATCTTCTTTTCTTGTCTCAATACTGACGATGGTGGTCGTGTTCTGTCTCAGGCTAGCCTGGCAAATCCAGTGCGAAAGTATGGCTGACTTCTCCCAGTTAACATAAGCTCCTCTAAGAACATCGAAGGGGTACAGAGAATCTGAAGAGGTCCTTTGAATTCAAACCAGTGGGAAGCTTGCACTGAGAAAAGGAGTTGAAATTGGCTGTACACAAGAAAAGTCTGCAAGTGCGACAGCGTATTGTGGGAATCGTAGGAATTCCTTAGGCAAGTGAGGCCCTTCCATGCTGCTCGGAGTCACAGAGGTATTGATCAGGCAGGCTTTGTTCCTGCCTCCTTTTTCTTTGGAGGGGTTGTTCCAGTCCAGATGGTGACATCTGTGAACTCACTAATAAGCAAACAGGCTGTGGTAGTTATCTGAACTTTGCAGGCTTTAGACCTTTCCCGTGCAGAAAGACCCTACTGTTTGAGACTAGGTTAAATCTGCTGTAGTCTGGAGGCAGAGGAAAATAATTTATGATCACGTATGCAGCTGTCTACCCTGTAGCTAGACTTGAATAGATATGTTGAAGGAGTGATCACGAGGTGCAATCTGTTTTATTTTTAAAATTATTTTTTGATTGAGCATCTTGAGCTATTTATCCCTGTTGTTTTGTTATTTGTGGACATGCCCCCTAATTCCATAGGGTCTGTGTTTCTTTATATCTCATTTAGAATTGGTAAATAGTTGTTTTGAAGGCTGGAGGCTATTTGGGATATATGGATGGAAGGAAAGAAGACAAATTAATTTTTAATCTCAAAGCATGCCCTCTGTGCTCTGAATGGTGGCTCAATCCATCCTGGGGAAAAAAAAAATAGCAGGTTTCTTTCTGTATCCTCAGCTCCCTGTGCGTCGTTCTGTAGAAAAAAATGGTCCTGTCACATTTAAGTGCCTCACAAAGCGGGTACTGAGAAAGTACTATATTATCAGGTCAGAGTTGCTGAGACTTACAAGTGTCCCTGACCAGTGTTGATGAGTGACTTTTTCCCACTGTTTTAGACAGTGACTGGGTTGCTTAAGAATTAGAGTACTTGCAAAGAGAGGAGGTTCTTTTTCTACAACTTCCACCTGTTCACTCTCTATAAGGCAGTGTGGAAGAGTAGAAAAAAGCTCTAGTCTTCGTTCCGTATCCTGGCACCTCCCCAGACCTGTTCACTGTGCTGGCCAGACATTATAACTTGCAAAATGAAGGTAAGACTGTTAGTCTTGCTTATGTTGAAAGCTGGGTGTATGAGGTTCAGTTGAGATAAATGTATGTAAAGTGCTCAGAACAGTCTACATCACATGCAGATAAAAGTCAGTTGTTGTTTTTGATCCCTGATGTGTGGGGAGGATTGAGTTCAGACAGCAACGTTCCTGAGTGTGTTTCCACCTGTTCGAGTATCATTGTGGAGACTGAGATTGACAAATCTTTCTCTTAAAGCTACAAAGGTAGTTCATGCAGTTTCTTTACATGAAAAACTGAGATGGGAAATTCCTTGCCCCTCCTAGGATGCATTTTGTGGTACCAGTCAAGAGTCTTCCTTCTCAAAAACTGTGGCAATAGCCTAAGAATGTATGTTAGGTGCTTCCAGATTCTGTTTAAATTCTATTTCTATTATTCTTTCTTTTTCTTTGCAAATGGGCTATTTCTCCCCACCTGAGGTCATTCAGTAGTTAGATTTTGTTCTCTCAGAAACCTGACCCTCAATAATCTGAGAATGGCTGAAATGAATTAGAAAAGAAGTATACATTTCTTCCCATTTGTGTTGAGTGTGCACAGGTGAAGGAGCCGACAGAAAAGAGTAGGTGAGTAATTGAGGAAGGCAGTCCTGGCTGTTGTTTTCAAAATGTTACAACAGTAATACCAAACACTTTGCAAACAGAGGAAATCACTGGGGCCTGGGCTCAAGACCTTTCTCTCTCTGCTTGTTATGTTTATTTTTTCCTTTAATTGTCAGTGCTGAAAAACTGTGATGAAAACCCAGATCTGTATTGAAATATCAGCATGGCATTTATAACCCAAAGGTGAGGCTATTTTGCTCAATCTTCATGCATGAGGCTGTGCAGAATTGGTCCGTCATGACTATATATCCCAGTGAAATCTGAATACAATTGCCAGAGTAAACATAAAGAGTTTCTGTGATATACACGTGCAGGGTAACTGCATTAGCATCAGCCTGAATATGATTGGGATAATGGGATCATAGGATTGTGGCACTAACAGAGTTTGACTTCATTTCCTCATTTTATCCAAACACGTAGAGGTAACTGTGGAAAAGCAAGTACTCCCAAAATATGGAAATTGAAGATGTAATGGGTAAGATTAAAACTAGTAATTAACTTACAAAGCAATAGGAGGAGTAATAATTGAAGAAAAATCACTAAAGAGTAAGGGAAATTGATCATTTTAAAAATTATTTTTTGATGGGAAGAAAAGGAATAAGATGGCAGAGCTCTCAAGGAAACCACTGTTTGTGTTCTTTTGAGAGTTCTTCGCCAAAACCACTATTTGGAGCAAGTATACCAAATAATGGAACATGCTTTGGTACATACAAACAGCATTCCAGAGTTTGACGGGAAGCAGGAATTCAGAAATCAATGGGACAATTTTACTCAATTGAACTCCATTACAAACAGAGCTCTTTGTCAGGGGACTGGCCACTTTGCCACTGCGTGCCACCTCCTTAGGGCACTGGAGAGATTATTGGCAATGTTGAAGGACCATCTTTTAGATGACTTTTTTTTTTTTTTTATCTTACTAGGCTATCACCTCTAGAAACATGTATATTAACTTATTTTTATGTCCCCAGTGATTGGAGCAGTGCCCAGGTGGCAAGTAATTTGTGTATGTTTGTGTATGTGAATAAATAAGTGAACATAATCTGGGCAATACCCAAGTAAAAATAGTGCTTTTGCCTCTAGATCGAGGGTAGGCAAAGTGCTACTTAAATCGTACAACTTCTGTTAAATACCAGCAGTGATTCATACTTTGTGAACTATGTTTAAGTGACAAAAAGCCCTAGATACTTATAATACTTTATTTTTTTTTAATTGTGAAGTTTAATTAGTGAATGGCTGCTAAGAGCTTTGAGGAAGAAAAAGTGTTCTTCAGTTGCTATTTCAATTCTGTTTGCCCTTATCCACCGTCTTAAATTCTTGAAGTTACTTAGCAGCCCCAGGAAGAAGGCTTTCTAACTAGACCTCCTTCCCCGCTCTCCCCTTCCTCTCTGGGTGTGCACAGACATGTATCAAGTTCATTTGTCATGGATTCATGGAAAAGTAGAATTGATCTGAAAACGACTCTTCGAATGAATCTAACAGGTTTCTCTCTACTTTGTAGTAGTTTCCTCATAGTTTAGACCTTAGGGAGTTTCAGGACCTAGGGAAGAGTGCCTTCTTAAATTTTGCACCCTAGGTGGCTCTCTTGCCTCAGCCTAGTCCTGGCCATGGGTGTGACCCAGACAATGCTTCGGTAATAAATAGACCAGGCTGCAGAGTAAGGAGCTGCTTGCTTGGAAGGCCCTCAGTTGTATTGTCTGACTCTCTAATCATGTCCTCCTTCTGACCAGCTACTCATTTGGGAATTTTTACAAATTTTACCACATGATGCACAAAGGGGTGGAAATTTACAGAATATCTCACAAGTTCTGAGCCAATGAGTATTGATTGGGTGAGTGATACTTTAGTTATGCCCTCTTTTTTTTTTGGCCTCCAACTATCCAAAGGGCTGGATATCTAGCAGACTACCAGACAAATTTCTAATTGAGCCTTCTGTCTGTCTCAGAAAGGAAACCTCTGCATAATACTAGACCCTGTTTAGCTATAGTGCTGAAGAAATCCTCTGAGGTTTGACTGTACAGTTGGATAGTGCCAGTTAGGGGTGGGGGAGTTCATTTTCTCTTGCACAACACAAATGCACTGTTCAAGAGTCCATGCGTTGGCTGGTGACTAGGGCAGTGTTCTAGTCTAGCCTGCTCCACAAGGCTCTCCTTGTACACTGGGGGTTGGGTGGGTGTCTCTTTTAGACCTTTGGAATTGACAGTAGCCATTACTTGTGGAGATGAAAGCTGTTTTTATAGTGATATATTATGTGGTGGTATATACTACCTATAACATGGTGGTGAGCCTGAACATACATTTATTTGTATGTAGGTATGCATGCAACAAAACTTTTTTGCATTTATTATTAATAATATGAGTGTGAAACACAATGCATTTGTATGTTTCAGTTGAGAATAAATGTGAGCACAGATAAGACTGTGCTTTTTTCATCCACTCCCTTCCTACTCCCCATTCTCACCTGCTGGTTTAGACATCAAAGCAATGTGGCTGCTGCACGTGCACGAAATTTAATTTGTATAGCTCTGGAAGCTTTGGGATCACTTAGAGGATGGGATAACAAAAAGCTGAGATGATAAAAGAACAGGCAACCATCGGAAACAATTTGTTGTTTGTGTGGAAAATGCAGTGCATTTTGCTAAAAACCTGTACTTAGCACCATTATCTTGTTAGGGATGCAGGAGCCTCTATTCCTGTACCAGGTTTGATTGTGTTGACAACACACCTGTGGCTTACAATCAATGACCCGGCTCTCCAACAGTGAAGGTTTGCTTTTCAGAGAAAGATACAAAATTGAAAAAAAAAATGTAAACACAGCCAGAGGAAGAGTTTAATGGAAGAAGACATATGAATTCAGTATAAGGATCAACCTGGCTTAGAAGGTGGAGTAGGCAGCCTAGTGGCCAAGAATTTTTTTTCCAAAAAATATACGTTTGTTGCTCCCCAAAATATGACCCTATTAACAGATGCTAACTGCTAGAGTGAACCAACAGTTTTGTGATGGTCCACGATGAATGTGAGTACATGTGATGTAGGCCTCAAGGTCTGTATGTTCTGTGCTCTTCTACTTTTGAGGAGGCCTTCACAAATAAATAGTACCCACAAATCAACAATGTTTCAGCTGCATATTATTGATAATACTATGGCTAGAAAATACAGAGATGACGGTATATAACCACACATGTCAACTTCTTCAGTGGAACAATTTGTATTTTTGATATTGTGTATTTCTTCTGCGATACACATGCCAACAATTAGATTTTGCTTCATGACTCAGCTCCACAGGACTCTCCCTATACACTGGGCAGTGGATGGGTGTCCTCTTTTGATCTTTGGAGTTGACAGCAGCCATTACACATGGAGATTAGTGCTCTTTTTTCAGGAAAGCAAACCACGTTAGATTTCATCTTCTGAATAATGCCCTCAGTCAATACCCCCTTCAGTCTTGGCTTTTACAGACTAAATGATGCTAACACCTTAGTCACTTTTTACCTTAAACCTTCTTTCTCTCCCTAGATAGTGACAGCCTTTTGCAATATGGAGACAATCACATGGGATCAATGATACACATGGGATACACATGTGGTTGCATCAATGATACACATGGGATACACATGTGGTTGCATCACATTTTAAAATTTAGATTATCCTTTAGAAACTTGTAAAGTTTACTGATAGAATCTAGAGAGAGTGAATACACTTTCTCAAATCCGTTTTTGTTTTCTGTTGAGGATATACATTATTGAGACTTGTTTCCTTCCTTACATTGCAAGCTAAAAATTGTTAGACTCTTTGCTTTAAACCCCAGAAGCACCTTGAGGACGGATATCATATTTTTTAGTTCATTTTCTATCCTCTCAGTGTTTAGGATGTAATGAGCTAGTTACTGATGACATGTTTTACTTGAATTGAATAGGTATTTAATATAAATGCTGTATATACACATGCACCTACATAAAGCATTATTGATGAAAGGGGCAAGACACAAGAGACGGATCTAAGAATATAAACAGGGCTAACATTAGAATGTCCAGGATTGGACTTTTGAAACCAAGGAAATTAAATTATTTGCCTGTAGTGTAAACAAACCAACTTAAAAAAAAAAAAACAGACAATAATGTCACATCAGCTGTGAGCTAGGTTTAATAAATTGTCTTGATTGAGAAGCCTAAGACTCCCTTGGATTCAGGAGTCTGAGTCAGATCCAATCCTTTGATGTGATCTAGAAAGATTAACACACAAAATGTCCTGTTACCTAAAATGTTAATTTCACACAGCGTCTGGAGAGGTTTGTATGAGAAAAGGAAAGTTGAAAGGTAGGAAGAAATGTATCATATTCTTTTTTTCTCTTTCCCGTATTGATTTATCAGCCACCTGGGACGCTGACATTGTCTAAATGTCATGGTCACCCCTGGAATTAACAATCTGATTCAGGGCTGAAAGTTGCTGAAGGAGCACTGTGGGGCTTGCTCGGTCTTCTTGATCCCTTTTGTAGTACATGGCTGCCTTTTGACAGAAGACTGTGTTAGGACCCTGATTAAAAATAAA
>CM052443.1:16771601-16811650 GCA_028533085.1 Varecia variegata | reverse complement strand
TGCTCTTCGAGTGAGCAATTTCACTTAGGGAGATTTTATAAACAAGTGCTTAACTTTAGCTTTTTTCCCCTTCTCTAATTGGTCTAAATGTGAAAGTAAATTAACTGCTGATGAATAGTTCCTGTGCTGTTAAGATTATGATTTTTCCAGAAGAGAGGAACCAGCATACATTACTATCCTGAGCACTTTTCATTCAAAACTTTAATGGATCACTTAGAAACATGCCCAGTTTGTCTTTTCTTAATGGTGACAAGTTAAATGCACATCAGCTTGTGATCAGAGGAGTTTATTTATGAGGCTTCTACAGGTTAACATTCTGTTAAGTAATTTTGCTCATGAATCTCCAAGAATGACCATGAGCTGTCACATCGTTATTTTTTTCACTATTGATAAGCCCCTGAAAAAGCCAGAACAACAATGGCGATTTAACTGCAGGCATGTAGATATTGTGGTCTTTTAAGCTATGAGGACCTAACTCAAGCATCCCCTTTTCCTTAAACAATAAGGAAAACAGAGTCTTTGCCACTCATAGTAGCATCCATGCTTTTTCTTATAGAAACTGCAAAACCAAATGAAACAGAAGAAAATAAAACAAAACACAAACTATACAGCCATTTCTTATTTTCCTGCTTGTCTGGGATTCCACGAAACTTGATCCCAAGAATTCTGGCATCTGGATTTTTACATAGACTGCTTGGAAAGCAAATTTCTAGGTACCGTAATAATTGTTTCAAAGTAAATAGATTAACTAGAAACTTCACATGAATTTAGAGGGTAGATCTAAGCTATCTGTGCTTATTTAAGAAGGTGAATGTCTTTATTTATTTTCATATTTATCCCAATGGAAATAATTAACTAATTTGGTTAGAAATTGAGAACACCATTAAACAGGCATCTCACTCATAGAGACTATATGAAAACAAAATTCCAGAATTTCACTTAGAGAAAATTCAGAAAAGTGACTTAATGTCATGATTTAAGCATAGAGTTTAATCCAACAAGCCCTTATTGAGCACCTACTATATATGCAGGAACTGTAAGTAATATAGGACAAATATATACAACAGACTCTACAGTTAAGGCAGCTGTAATCATATTTGAAAGGCAAGATATATAACATGAAACAGAGAATGATTTAAAATATATATCCTATTTTAATATGATCATGTTTTGGGATGATCATTCTATAAACAATAGGCTCCTTTCATTCTTCATAGGGGAGAGTATTGAATTTCATTTTCTATCACCAGAGTTTTGTTTGCATGCTCTTATTGTAGGAAAGGTAAAGTATATGTACAAACCAGTTTATTTGGGGTAAGAAAAATGAATAAAATTGCTTAAAGCATCTTGTATCTCATTGTTGCCATGAAATGTTGCATAGGAGACCTTCCCTCTCAGGTGCCAGGGGGAATGTGATGTTTATTTTAAAAATTTCTTATTCACAGACTCATTTATCTTTATTTTTGCCTTCTCTATCTCAATTTCCTAGGTTGATTTGAGATACAGTTCTTTACCTTGCTCCAAAAGCACAGATTTTTTTTTCTTAATAGCATGTTGAATAAATGTCCATTGCTTAGTGAGAAATCAAAGTATATTAGAGAGAGTTGAAGCTTTGATATCCAAAATATCTGGTTTTAAATCCTGGCTTCCTTAGCTCTCTGGTCTTAGGATGGTTACTTAAGATGGGTACTTTTGCCCAGTGAAATTAGTTCTCTTGCAGAAAGCACTTGTGACAAAGTATTTAATTTGTTCTGTTCAACATTCTCATCTCTGCTGTGATGCTTGTTATGACTGGTTTTAGCTATAATTATTATTAACAGTAATGGACCTTTAATTCACTTTCCCAGCTGCGAAGAGTTTATTTAATATTTGTGCATTGCTTAATAGCAAAAGGTCTTTCCAATAATTTTTACTATAATACCTTTTTTCCACCCCTACTTGTGGTGTAGGGAATGAGCACTTAACCAAAAGTTGAGAGTTAGTTTTTAGCCACAGTTAGGTCCCTGGATAACCTTGGATGGATCTAAAGGTCTAAAGTAGCCTAAAAAATCTGCCACTTTGTCTCTGAGTTCCACTAGAGGACCTGAATTTCTGTCTGGATGTCTCTTGACTTGAAACCTTCTTTAGGCCTTTGAATGTTGTAATTATATAATGTCTTTGTCTTAGTCTATTTGTTCTGCTATAACAAAATACCTGAAACTGGGTAATTTACAAAGAATAGAAATTTATTTCTCATAGTTCTAGAGGCTGGGAAGTCCAAGATCAAGTTACTAGCATGTTTGGTGTCTGGCGAAGGCTCAGTCTCTTTGATTCCAAGATGGCACCTTTTGTGGAATCCTCTGGAGGGGAGAGATGCTCTTCCCTCACATGGCAGAAGGTGGAAGGGCAAAAGGTGCCTAAGCTAGTTCCCTCCAGCCCTTTTATAAGGCCCTAATTGATTCACGAGAGAGGAGCCCTCATGACTTAATCACTTCCCAAAAGGCCTTACCTCTTATGCCAGCACAATAGGGATTAAGTTTCAACATAAATCTTGAAGGGGACACATTCAAATCATAGCAATCTTCTATGAATAAAGTTTTTACTCTTTGAGATAAATGAGGTGTTGTCCAAAACCGTCTAGCAAATTAGCTAGAGAATATATAATTAAGTTACATGTTTAGTGATTCCTAGTGTATCATCTACAGCTGAACCAAATGGCCTCTTTAATTGTAGTTTATGGTACACGAGTGCCTAAGCAATTAACAGAGAAAAAAATTACCAGATTATCAGAACTCCCTAAAAAGACAATTTCCTGTGTTCCACATTTATCAATTTCTAGCCATCAATGGTCATTCCAGATGGGCAGTTTGATTCATTGAAAGAACACTGAATTTTGAGATATCACCATGAGTTTTACATTGGTACCTTTGAGTATCTCAGGTGAATTTAGAAACTGTGTAGGCTGTCCTTGGGCCTCAGCTTCCTCCCCTGTAAAATGAGGATGTTGAGCAACATAAAACAGAAATAACTTATAAGATCCTTCCCAGATCTTAGATTGTGTGAGTGTATGATGTACATAGCTTTGTGCACCTGATGTGTAAAATGGTTCCACCTGTTCTTTCTCCCCTGGCTATATGGCACTGGCCATTGTAGCAGAGAGACTCTGCAGCAGGGCAGAAATGGAAGATTTTCCTTGAGTCTCTTTCAGTTTGGAGAAGTAATCTCAGTTCTCACCAGACTTAAAGGAGATGTTCTAAAGCCATATGCCTGCCATTAGGGAACATACTCAGATCAATTAAAAAAAAATTCACAAAGAAAAACTTGGCATTACAACCTTTCCTAGCAGCTCAAATACAAGATATTAATTAGACCAGAAGGGGGGCACTAATTATTTCTTAAGTGGAATAATTAGTGTTGCTGAATTTATAAGTTAAAGGGCTTCATTAAGGGAAAAAAATCAAATCATGTTTGAACTGTAGTGATACCACTGTTAAATTATAAATTGATTTTTAAAGGCTGTACTTTGATCCTACAGTAAATGAGAAATTTCTGTTTTAGACCATCTGGATTTACTTAAGGGGCAGGTGATGCATGAAGTTGGTGTAGCATTGTAGAAAGAAAGGACAATTTTTCAGGATCTGAGGGTAGAATCTTGTTATGCTGAAATAAAACCTTATCCAGTAATACACCATTCCTAAGGACAAAGTATTTGGCCAGGAGGCTGATATATATTTCACTTGGCACAGGGTGTAAATTCAGCATGAAGGTAGTTCAAATAGCAGAGCAGGAGCAGGAGCAGCATTGAGCAATCTGACCACTGCTAGCTAGAGCTGGGATCCATGTCTATTTTATTTACTCAGTGTAATTATACCCCAGTCTTACCCTTCATGCAATTACAGAACTGACTTGACTTTCTGTGTCCCACCACTGAGGGAGCTTCCAACCTGATCTGAGGTGCTGATGTCCCAACAAGTTGGGTCAGTATTTGCAGATCCTCAACTTCCTTTGCTCTGTCTGCAAGGTCTGCTTTCATTGGAGAACTTCCTTGTTTCTCCTCTCTTTTCTGCCCTAGCCAGCTTATTGTTTGGACCTGCTGCTAATTATTGATATTATTCTCATGTTATAAGAGGATGTTTTTTGGACGTTTCCACACAAAATGTTAAAACTTGCCAGAATGACATCTTGGAAATTTATAATAAGAATTTGGGCAATATACTTAACCAGAACGGTTGTACCCCCATAATAAGCTATAATAAATAAAAAAAAAAAGAATTTGGGATGGAGTTGAGAAATAAGATAATATTTGAAAGTTTCAGAATAAAGCTGTCTTTCCGGTCCACCCTTTGGGATCAACTTTTAGGAGAAACAAATAATGCTGTCTTTGAGGTTCTTCTGGGGCTACTTGTCTTTGGATGAGGACCTAAGTTGACTCCCTAATAGCCGGACCCTTGAAGCTGCTTGCCTCATGCCTGCAGGCTTCCATGTAACACACATTGAGTGGCAGTCTGTGCTAAGTATGCTTTCAGATATATTCATATTCAGAGATGTGAAAAGGGATAGGAAATATTCCCTGCTGTCTAAGGCCATACAGTCAGTAGATAAAACAGACTAATAAACACAAACAATCTATGTGCTATAATAAAATTACTTATAAAATACCAAGGAACTCAGTAAACAGAGCAGTGCCTTTCAAACTTTTGACTGTGACCCATATATTAATATAAGTGAAACAGAAGTTTTATAAAGCAATATTTACCCTAACTACATGCAGTGACTGATATTTTCTGTTCTAGTCTATTGGATTTTTTTTTTAATTTTTAAAATTCATGCTATGAACCAAATATTGATTTAATGGCCCTGCAATAGATCACAACATACGGTTTGAAAGACCTGAGAGTAGAGAATGATGGATTTTTTTTTTTTTAACACTTCCTGGGAAAAGGGTTAGGGAGGATTCAGTAAAGAAAGTAAATTTCTTCTTTCCTCTTTAAGTAGTAAATCTATGATCTAAATGATTCATATTGTAGAAAATAGAGGAAAGCTTATTGGTTTTGAAAGGTGAGGCTGAAGTGGTAGGTCTGGGCCAAAATATCAAAAGCAGCATTTTCTAAGCTACACATTTCGAACTTAATCTTAGAAGTGACAGAGAGCCCTTAAAATGCCTTAAGCAAGAAAATGCCATAATCATGTTTCCATTTTATAGAGAACATTCTGGTAAAACTTATAGGACAGATTTTACTGAGATAAAACCGGAGTCAGAAAGACAGCTTGAGAACTAGTTCAAGTATTTAGGTTAGAAATTTTTTGGAAGTGAACCAATACTGTGCTGTTGGAATGCTAATAGTGACAAATGAGAGAGATATTTTGGAGACGTCCAACAATGACCAATTTGACCTGGGAGATGATAGAAATTAAGAAATTGAGGATGACATCAGGGTTCTGCTTTGGGTCTGTGAGTAGATTGATGATGTCTTTAATGGAGACAGGGAACACAGGAGACGGAGTAAATTGAGTGGGAAGTAGATGCTAGATTCAGTTTTTATATAACTTGTACCTGTATTACTTAGGGGCTTGTGTAGGAGGCAAATCCAGTGGCGAAAATCAGGCACTTTGACTTCTGAGACTTTATTCTTCACTCTTAAAATGTTTGTAACTCATTTGATTTTATTGAAATAATATTCTCATGTTTTAAAAAATTCTCCACAAATAAAATTTAGGTTATTTTCGTAATATTCCATCATACAGGCATATCATAATTTATTTAAAAATTTCTCTAATTTTTCATATTTGTTCCAAGTTTTTTGCTCCCATACATGATGCTGTGATGAACATCTTCCAGCCAGATCCTTTTTACGACTGATTCCTTCCTTAGGGTAGATTTGCAAAGACAGGATTCCTAAGTTAAGAGAATGAACATATTAAAAGCTCAGGATATATAGCACTGAATGTTTCTCCAGAAATGTCGTGCCAGTGTTTACTACTTACTCTAAGTTTATAGGATTGTCCATCTTACTATATCTCATCCAGTGGTAGGTATTACCTCAAACAGTCTGGCGAGAAATATTTTAAATCGCATGTCTTTTACTACTAGAGGGATTAGTGTTTTATATTAATTATATTTTGCAAATATTTGTTAGCCAATTGTACTTCTGTGAGTTACCTATTATGTGCTTTGCCAATGTTTTTCCATTTGTATCTTATTATCTATTACATTGAACTTTATATATACTTATTGTATATTATATGGCATTTATTTCTATACATTAAGGATATTATTTTTGCCATATTAGGGTCAAATAGGTTTTCCACTTTTTTTGCTAGCCTTTTATTGCTATTTATACCATTTAAAAATTTTTTGAGTTCTTATGAGGTAAAACTCCATTTCTTTATGATTTCTTTTGCTAATTTTATGTTTAGAAATTATAACTTAATTCAGACGTTGTTTCCCTAAAATCACATTTGTTTTCGCAGTTTCTCTGTCTTTCATGTGGTTATTGTAATTGTTCATGTTTATCTCTTCAGTCTGGAGCTCTTGTTGGTGTATAACATTTCAAATCTCATCATCCAGTCTTCCCAAATCCTACTCCATTATCATCCAGTCAGTCTCTAGTCTTCTGTACATTCACCACAGAAATTCATCCTATTGAATTTTTCCTTTGATCTTTCCTCAGCTAGAACAGCACCAACTCATTCTTGTATAGATATCTAAACAATTCCTGTCCTCTAGAACTTCCTATAAGAATTATTTTTCTGAGTACTTAAAGTTCCCCTACCTCCTAATCACTTGTTTTCTTACTTAAAGATTTGGTTACATTTTTTAAATTTCGAAATATTAAGGGGGTAAACATGGTTACCTGGATTGCTTTTGTAGTGCTTGAGCCAGTGTTATATGTGTGCCCATCACCCAAATAGTGTTCATTGTACCTGTTAGGTAGGTTTTCACCTATCCCCTCTTTTCTCCTCCCTCCTGATTATTTCCACCGAGTTTTACCTCCCTCTGTGCACATGTGTGCTCACTGGTTAGTTCCAGTTAATGAGTACATGTAGTGTTTGTTTTTCCATTCTTTAGATACCTCATTTAGGATAATGGTCTCCAGTTCCATACAAATTGTTGCAAAAGGCATTGATTCATCCTTTCTGTGGCTGAGTAGTACTCCATGGTATACATATACCACATTTTGTTAATCCACTTATGAATTGATGGGCACTTGGGTTGATTCCACATCTTTGCAATTGTGAATTGTGCTGCAATAAACATGTGAGTGCAGGTATCTTTTGGATAAAATGACTTCTTTGGGTAGATACCCAGTAGTGGGATTACTGGATTTAATGGTACGTCTACTTTTAGTTCTTTGAGGAATCTCCGTACTGTTTTCCATAGAGTTTGTACTAATTTGCAGTGCCACCAACAGTGTACAAGTAAGTGTTACTTTCACTCTGTATCCATGCCAACATCTATCCTTTTTGGGCTTTTAAATAAAAGCCATTCTACCCTGGGTAAGGTGATATCTCATTGTGGTTTTCATTTGCATTTCCCTGATTAGTTACATTGAGCATTTTTACATATGTTTATTGGCCATTATCTGTCTTCTTTTGAGAAGCTTCTTTTCATGTCTTTTTCCCACTTTTTAACGTTTTCTTTCTTGATTCTTTTTCCTTGCTGATTTGCTTGAGTTCTTTGCAGATTCTGTATATTAGCCCTTTATCCAATGTATAGCTTGCAAATATTTTCTCTCATTCTGTAGACTGTCTATCTGTTCTGTTGATTATTTCCTTAGCTGTGCAAAGGCTTTTTAATTTAATCAACTGCCATTTATTTATTTTTGTTGTTGCTGTAATTGCCACTGGGGTTATAGTCATTAATTCTTTGCCTAGGCTGATATCAAGAAGAGTTTTCCCTACATTTTCTTCTAGAATTCTTATGGTTTTATGCCTTACATTTAAGTCTTTTATCCATGTTGAATTAACTTTTATGAGTGGTGACAGATATGGATCCTATTTCATTCTTCTGCATGTGTTTATCCAATTTTCCCAGCACCATTTATTGAATAGGGCTTCTTTTCCTCAGTGTATGTTGTTGTCTGCTTTGTCAAAGATCAGTTGGCTGTATGTGGATGGTTTTATATCTGGGTTCTCTGTTCTGTTTCATTGACCTATGTCTCTATTTTTGTGTCAATACCATGTTGTTTTGGTTACTATAGGCTTGTAGCATAGGTTGAAGTCTGATAATGTGATGCCTCCAGATTTGTTCTTTGGCTATTCGTGCTCTTTTCTGGTTCCAAGCAAAGTATACAATTATTTTTTCTAGATCTGTAAAATATGACATTGGTATTTTGGTGGGGATTGCATTGAATCTGTAAATCACTTTGGGTAGCATGGACATTTTAACAATGTTGATCCTACAAATCTATGAACGTGATATGTTTTTTCATTTGTTTGTGTCATCTGTGATTTCTTTCCACAGTGTTTTGTAGTTCTCTTTATAGATGTCTTTCACTTCCTTGGTTAAGAATATTTCTACGTATGATATTTTCTTTGTAGCTATTGTGAATGGCATTGAGTCTTTGATTTGACTCTCTGCTTGACTGTTATTGGTGTATAGGAATGCTACTGATCTGTGTACATTGATTTTGTAACCTGAGATTTTGCTGAATTTATTTATTAATTCCAAGAATCTCTTGGTGGAATCTTTGGGATTTTCTAGATACAAGATCATATCATCTGTGAAAAGCAATAGTTTGACCTTTTCTTTCCTGATTTGTATACTCTACCTTTCTTTCTCTTACCTGATTGATCTGGCTAGGGCTTGCAGCACTATGTTGAATAGAAGTGGTGACAGTGGGCCTCCTTGTGTTGTTCCAGTTCTTAGGGAGAGTGCTTTCAACTTTTTCCCCATTCAGTGTGATGTTGGCTGTGGGTTTGTCATATATTGCTTTTATAATTTTGAGATATATTCCTTGTATGCCTAGTTGAGGGGTTTTTTTGTCATGAAAGGGTGCTGGATTTTGTTGAGTGCTTTTTCTGCATCTATTGAGATGATCATTGATTTTTGCTTTTGCTTCTATTTATATGGTGAATTACATTTATTGATTTCCATATGTTGAACCATCCTTGCATCCCTGGCATGAAACCCATTTGGTCATGGTGGATTATTTTTTTGATGTGCTGTTGAATTTGGTTTGCTAGTATTTTGTTGAGGACTTTTGCATGTATATTCATTTCGTCTATAATTCCTGTTGTTGTGTCCTTACCTGGCTTTGGTATCTAGGTGATACTGGCTCTGTAGAATGAGCTGGGGAGGATTTCCTCCTTGATGTTATGGAATAATTTCTGCAGTATGGGTACCAGCTCTTCTTTGTAGTTCTGATAAAATTCAGCTGTGAATATATCTGGCCTGGGGCTTTTTTTTGTTGGAAGATTTTTTATTAGTGCTTTTATCTCACTGCTCATTATTGATCTCTCCAGGAATTCTATTTCTTCCTGATTGAGTCTTGGGAGGTTGTGGATTTCCAGGAATTTGTCCATTTCCTCTACATTTTCTAGTGTATGTGTACAGAGATTTTCATAGTATTTACAGATGATATTTTGCATTTCTGTGATATCAGTTGTAATATCTCCTTTTTCATTTCTGATTAAGTTATTTGGGTTCTTTCTCTTCTTTTTCTGGTTAATCTAGCCAGAGGTCTATCAGTTTTGTTTATCTTTTCAAAGAACCAACTTCTTGTTTCATTGATCCTTCATATTTTTTGTTTGTATGTTTTGTTTTCCATTTTGTTTAGTTCTGCTTGGACCTAGTTATTTCTTTTCTTCTGTTGGCTTTGTGTTTGGTTTGCTCGTCCTTTTCTAATTCCTTGAGAGGTGTAATTAGATTGTTAATTCATGATTATAATATTTTAAAATGTTTTAATTCTCTGTATTTGTGATACATCTTCTTAATTAGATATACATTTCTTGTGACTAGAAACTGCATACTTAACTTGTTTTGAAACTTCTCAATGGTGGCCCAACTCTTGGCACACAGAGGAGCATAGGATCTACTGAACTTGTACTGAAGGATTAATACAATATAACTCCTGTCATCATCAGAAACCTCTGTGCATTAAGGAGCAACAGTTCACACCAAACCTCATTTGGAGATGAGGTTGGAATTCTGGCATGTCTTTGCTAATGCTCTTTGTGTGAATCATTTTTTTCCTTTAGCTCAGTGATAATTCAAATCTGTAGCAACATCTGAAAGTACATTTATGAATGAGTGATATCAAATGTGATGACATCATTTCACCTGTCTGTGTTCTGAGGGAGACCATTCTCTGCAATGTGGAGGAAGAGTCCACAGGTTCTCCCAGGGTAGTTAAAGATTACAGAAAATCCATGACAGGAATGATGGTCACAAAAGCTTATGTTGTCACTGGGGATATGGGTGGGTGTGGAGTGAGAGTCATGGATAGCTGGGGAGTTGACTTTTCAGGAAGCACTACTTATGCCTATTTATAAAGTAACCCAATCTTTGTCTACATTTGTATGCTTGATTCAGAAACTGACTTTATTATGTATGAAAATTTAATTTGGAAACCAAATTAAAAGTAAACTAAAAATTAAAACCAAACTAAAAGTATGTGTTCAGATAGTCTACTCTGACAGTAGAATTACTTTACTGCATTTGTATTTGACTAAGACCTTTCACAATCTCAAGGAAAAGAATCTACTTTTCTGGTAATATAGATAAGCAATAATATTAAAAAGAGAGACATAAACTAGTGTTTACAATAACATAAAAAACTAATTTAATTTATGAGTTCTCCAAACAATTAGTTGGTGGAATAGCTCTCAGCTAGTGATGAAATGCACAACTGCAATGCAGAGTTCTTGAGGAGCAGAGGTTTTTAGAGAAGCTCAGCTGCCTTCTAGGACAGTAAAGTGTGTAGAGCAAAGGAAAGTTAAAGGTGAATGATTCAGAACCATACCTTAAATTTTCCCGAAAGAGCAAATGTAGAGGCTAAAGGAAAATGCACTTGGCTGGGTGCTCTAGGTTCTCTTCCCAGGGGAGTGGCTGTGTTATCTGAAGAAGCTGGCAAGTCTTTTGAAATTATGTGCTTTTAGAGCAGCTAGTTCACTCCCACCTTCCAAAGAAAATTCCATTCCAGGAGAACAGTTCCATGGTTTAAAAATACCCAGAGGATGAAGTGATTCTATATAATCTGTTAGTAGTAGTAGTATTTTTCAGGGATGTAAATTTCTTGAACTCAGAAAGTTGGGTATCAAGTCTAACTTATTCTCCAAATGAGTTAATATATTAATATTTTTATTTCAAGCATTTCAGTCATTCACAAGGTATTTTTTTATATTTAAATATTGTTCCTTAGTACTTGGTTTAGTTGACAATTGTTTTCTTCTTTTCAAATTATGTGTTCACATGTTACATATTACAGCTGTTAGTTATAATAGCTGTCATATGTGTAGGAAAGAACATTTATTTGGTGTATACTGTGTGCCAGAGATCATACTAAGCATAATATATAGATACTACAGATATGTATGCACATATATGTATATACATATATAGATATACATAGATTCTTATTTATTCCTCACCACAAACCTTTAGCTTGTTTCCACGTGCCTGGCATATGGTCAGAACTCTGTATTAAACAACATTAATAATATTATTTTCCCATTTCACAGATGAGAACACAGGCTGTGGGAGTTTAAGTAATTTTCCCAGGTGTCAGAACAGCATACAAATCCAAGTCTTTCTGAACCATTATTTCAAACCACTTCCCATTTGACAGATTACCAAACAGTGACTGAGTTTTTAGGGTATTTCCCACATTCAGAAGACCTGCATGCAATTATAGTTCTAAGATCTTAACAGAGACATACCTTTCATTTTTGCCCTTAAAAATGATTTTAAATTTGGACCCTGTGATGGAAAGTCATTAGGGGCTTTTGATAATCCACATATTAGTTTTTTAATCAGTAAATGATGTTTTTTCTTGAGTAATATTTCCCTAGTCATTTATTTCCATTCCTCTTCTGTTGGTCCAATAGGCTTTTTGTAAGCATAATGAATTTTGAAAGAAATGGAGTGATATATTAATTAAGCAAGCTAATTAGCTTGAAGAGCCTTGATTTTCAAACCCCAAAGTGTATGTATTATTTCTGGAAATATGTGTTGGGAGATGCAGGTTGAGATGGTTTAGGCAGAGGGAAAGGCAGCCAAGCAATACTTAGCAGGAGAAACAACGCTTGGTTTTAAAAATTAGGGAGAGAGATTGTTGGCAATCAAATTCGTAGTGTCCTGTTTTTTTCCCATGTGCAATTTCTGATATATCACACATGCACACAGTTTGGGCTTATTACACAACATGTACCACAATCAAAAGCCACCTTTCACTACAAGCTCAGTGTCCAGTCTAGTACTATCATGTATACCATTTGGGGAATAGCTCTACTTTTTGATGCCATAAATTGTAGCTAGTTAAAAGCCAGTAGTTTAACTCCAATTTGAAGAATAAAATGAAGCTGGAAAAGAACAGTAACTAGGTGTGTGCTGTTTTCTTTTATAAGTAGCAAATCACATCAAATTCAGCTGAAAATATCTTTCTCATATCTTCTTAATAGCCCTTTCAATTGAAGGGACGGGTGTTTACCTACATGATGAGTGCGATGTGCACTGTTGGGGGAATGGACACCCTTGAGGCTCGGTCTCAGGGGGTTGGGAGGGGCATGGGCAATATACTTAACCAGAACGGTTGTACCCCCATAATAAGCTATAATAAATAATAAAAAAAAAAGAAATAGATGTATAGAAAGAAGATTCTTAAACTTCAGGAACTATTGATTATATTCTTTGCTCCCTGTCTAATATATTAAGCAAGGATTTAGTGCTTTGCAATAGGAGTGGCAGCCTGCTTTCTATGACAACACTTACTGAAGGTGTGCAAACACATCATGAACATCAGGGCAAGGGATGAATGAATGTCGTGGGAAGGGAGGGAGGAAAGTTTGGTGACTTATAGGAGACCAGAGAGGGGGTCTGGAAGACGACAAGAAGGGCGTGTCCAATTTTCACATATGTTAAAGCTGCAGGAGTTACCTTCTGCACGGCCTCTCTGTGTGTTTGGACAAAACTACCACCAACAGCAGCAAGGACACTGCCATCCTTTAAGATACTTCCAGTGCAAAGAAGGCAAAACTATTTTAGGTTTTTTTTTTTTTTTGCTTTGCTTTCTTCCTCTCTTCCTTCTTTCCAGCTTTACTGATGTATGATTGAGAAATAAAAACTGTATATATTTAAGATGTACAACATGATGTTTTAATATACATTTTGTTCTGGTCTCATTCTTTGAGGTTCATTGCAATACTCACCTCTCTCAAATATTTTTTTTTTTTAGCAATAAATGGGATCCCAGCCGGTTAAATCCAAAGAACCTTTCTTCATTTTACATTTTACCTTTTGCTTTACACAAAATAGCATACATTTTAAAAATTTATCCAGTATCTAGTTTTTAAAAGTAAAAAGTAAATGCTTTCATTTGTTCCCCAACACCAACCATGCCCTACTGCCCATGCTAAGAAATTATCCTTGTTTATCTAAAATTCAAATTTAACTGGATGTCTTGCATTTTTATGTGCTAAATCTCTCAACCCAGTGCTAATGACAGCTAGTTGGTAGAGGCTAGGGTTGTTGCTCAACATTTTACAGAGCACAGGACAACAAAGACTTATATGGCCCAACATGTCCATAGTGATGAGCTTGAGAAACTGTGAACTATTGTAATATCTCATATGAGAACATAATCAATAGCCATGCAAAACATGGTATAGATTTCAACAGAAAATTCATGGCATATGTAAAAGAAAATGCTTCTCTGATAGGAGTTAAATTTGCAACCAGGAAACAGAATAATTTAGCAGAACCTAAATAATAAGTTAAAAATAAATTCTCTTGTTGGATCACTTTGAAACTGTGTGCACCTCCCTGGGTCCTTCTCCAGTTGATTTATTTCACGAGGACTGGGAACCCCTTTCCTTCATGAAGGTCTAATATACAGTATATATCTAATTAATTACTGTTGACCGATTCAATGAATAAAAACAAATACTTCGTTTTATTGAGAAACTAAGCGCTAAACTCTGTGCTACCCTGCACACATGTTGCTTCCAATTCAAACGAGGAGGTTATTATCCCAATTTTTTATATAGAGAAACTGAGACTTACATTCCATCATGACCTAAGTCATAGAGCTGGCACAGGGCAAAGGGATTTGGGTGCAGGGTGTTTCTCTCCCAAAGCTTCTATCCTTCCCCCATCCCTGAACAGAAAGCACAAACAGCAAAAGATCTATAAGGGGGGGAACATTCTTTTCTCTGTGAGGCTCCACTGCCAGATTTCAAGTTGCTGCCTCCCCGCAGACATTTCTTCCATGAATTTATTTCTATTCTTTCCCTCCTTTTCAGGAGCGGAACAGTGACTGCATATTGCTTTGGAGGTAGGCGGATCTATTTCCAAAGCTCTACCTGCTGGGAGACACCCCCTACCTTCTCACGCTGCTTCTGTCGAAGCACACCAGGGAGGGGACAGGAGGGACAGCTGTGACGGTCTGGGCTCCTGTTGA
Organism: Varecia variegata; assembly: GCA_028533085.1. Taxonomy (NCBI): domain Eukaryota; kingdom Metazoa; phylum Chordata; class Mammalia; order Primates; family Lemuridae; genus Varecia; species Varecia variegata. The sequence continues at coordinate 16,797,053 of CM052443.1, read as the reverse complement.
GCCTGGCAGCACTGGCTCTGTCCACAGGCACTCCATTGAGTAGCAATCATTGGATATTTTTTCCCTGAAAAATTTAAAATAAAGAAGTTTGCGTAGTTTATTTTAAATTTGTGGCTAAAGTTTCACACTGACATCATTTGCTTTTGCCGATGAGTGGAATGGTTTCTATCCTTCGTGCCACTGTGTGCTCTGCCAAGACCCAGGCTGGCGTCTGCTCCTATCACTTGCAGTGGGAGCGCAAGGGCTCTAGGAGACTCATGTCCTATTAGGATGATGGAAAGAGAGGAAAAGCAGCATCCTGAGTCCTGGGCAACTGCTTAGTGGCCAACAATTATGACCACTTGCCAAATTAGGAAAATATTAATTGTTCCTCATATCCTCTTTTCCCTGACTTACTGAAGTCAAGAATTGTCAGTTGTATTCATTATTATATTTCTCTCAGTGTAGTATGATGTCTCACACTGGATACTTAGTGTCCTATCAGTTGGAATCTGTACAGCCTATTTTGTGGAAGTTTGTCTCTTTCTTTACTAGAAGTCTTGCCATCTTCTTGCCTTTCACATTTGTTCTATAAGTTCTATAAGTTCTATAAGTGCGTGCCTGTGTGTATGTGTTATCATGTACACATTTAGGCTTCCACATTCATTTATGTGTCATTCTATTCTCAAACCAGTATTATAAAGTAATACTGTTTGCATTTTTCAGATGAGGGAACAGAAGCTCGGAGATATTAACTGACGCATCCCAATCTGCGACGGTTTATGGAAGGCAAAGTCAACTTGACACCTGTAATCTCTTGAATTCTTTCCCAGGGATTATTCTTCTCTGCCATGCAGCTGATGGGCAGTTAGAAGGGCTCTGAAATGTTGCTTCACTATCATGGATCCCCATCTCAAAAATCAGACTGTGTTTATGTATTTATTCATTTTTTAAAGCCAACAAGCACACAGCTAAGGAGGAAAAACATATCCAAATCTATTTTCCTCCAATTTCTGGTTTTGTATCCTCTAACTGAAGTATATAGTTTGAACATATTCAAAGAAGTTGTTTGACCAGAGACAGGTGGTTTTAGCATGAGAATAAGGGACCCAGAAGGAATGGGGAATTCAAACTTGTTTTTCCTTCTGGGATGAAGACAGAGTCTTTGGCCTGCTTTGACAACTGGCTGTCAGTGAATATTATCACCTTGCCATTTTTAGAGTGGCTCATAGAGTCAAATATTACCCCAATTTGAGGGACTAGGGGAAGAAGATTGCTGGGGTTATTTGCCAAGGACACTGGTCAAACTTTAATGGGTACTGTACTGCAACTGAGTACAGTATCATCATCAAGCAACTTTACTCTATTTGGGCATATCTCTGGATCCATTAGGGGCAGGGTGACTGGCAATATACTTAATCTGCTTATACCACCATACCGTCATGCTGCTTTTGAAACAAATCTTTGGAAACTGTCTTACAGATGCATGGCTGGGGAAAGCATCAGGGACTACTCCACTGGGACAGCTAATGTCAGACACAAATCTGTGTATCAGCTTGAACGTTGCCAACATGGTGCTATATGTCAACTGTTCAACTCCCCAAATTCTTGGCATAAACACCAATAAGTCAGAATCAAATCTGCTTTACGAGGCATGCAGATTGCTTGCCTGTTAGAGCACACATGCTCATTCAGTTATGTGTGAATAAGAACCCACTTGGTCTATTAATTATGCTTCAGAATCAACGTGAAGCTCTAGGTAAGCGACTAGTAGAAGATGAATAGATGGCTAATAGAGTGAAGTATAGTAATTTTCTTGGGGTTCTTGCTATGCAATTTAGTAAGCTGAAATATGGTATTTTTTCAGCTTAATAACAGAAACTCTTCTGTCTGTGCTGTAAGGGTGGCAGTCGTATGAGTCACTATCATGTTCGATAAAAAAAACGGGCAACTCGACTGATTAGGAAGCTTGGATGCTACATTGCCTCATGTTAATGCTATTAATGGGATGACTGCACATAAGCTGTGATTGAAACTTTATAGTCAAGTCTTCTAATGACATAGTTACAGATAGTGAAAAAGGGTAGATTATGTGTAAACCCAATCACATGTACTTTATACACAATGCAAATTGATGGGTAAAGAAGAAAAACTTAGTTCTGATGGGCAATGGGTCCTGTTTAGTGCGCCATCATTCCTCGTTAATATCAGGATTTAAGAATTTGTGTGTGTAAGGGAGGGCACAGTTTGTTGTGACACTGCTGCTGCTAATGCCTCTGTGATACCGTGCTGCACTTGGTGGTGGTATGTTATTTACTCTGGTACGTTCCATTTACTCAGATAACATAATGATGTTCATTTTAGTTTATAGAAATAGAGAAAGGCCGAAGCGAACTGTCAGGGGAATGGACATGCTTGAAGATCTGACTCGGGGTGTTGGAGGTGGGGGAGGGGACGGGTGTATACCTACATGATGAGTGCGATGTGCACTCAGATAGGGGGAATGGACACCCTTGAGGCTCAGTCTCGGGGGGTTGGGAGGGGCATGGGCAATATACTTAACCAGAACGGTTCTACCCCCATAATAAGCTATAATAAATAATAAAAAAAAAAAGCTACAAAATGGAAATGAAAAAAAAAGTCCTATTCATCATATTAACCAGGAATAAATTTAATAATAAAGGCATAGAGCCTATATGAAAAAAAAATTATAACTATGGGAAGACCATAAAGTTGACTTCCATCTTCCAATCTTGCATGATCAGAATCAAACTATACAATACCAATAGCATCCTGCTTCTGGCATGAAGATCTAGGAGAAAGAATATAATACCATCCTCCCTTTATAATCTTTTTCCAATCTTATATAGTTGTTATAATTTTTCTTTGCAATGGAAGCTGTACATATTTCATTCAAATTCCCTATGGTGAAGTCAGGGCCAGTACTAGGCAAAAACTGAGAAGTGATGTTGTTAGTTTTCCACCCAATGTCTTCTCCCTCTTTTTGTCCTTAGAATGCCCATCAATGCTTTGCTGTGAAATGGGATATGTGGCAGGCAGTGACCACAGGTCTGTATCCCAATATCTGTGTGATCATTGTTGAGTCATTTTCATTTCAAACCTCAATATCCTTAACTATTAAATGAAAGGATGACATGCCCATTCATTACAGAGACTTAGTACGTCAATAGTTCTCAACCTGGACCATGCGGAATCATGGAAAACAGAGGGGATGATGCAGATGTAGGTTGAAAAAGAAAAATTTCAAGTGGTTTTAAAATGTACTTACTTGTCCTTAAATGACTAGTAGTTCTCAGAGTGTGAGACCCCCAGGGAACTTGTTAAAATGCGAATTCTTGGATCAGACACTCTGGAGGTGGAGCCTAGCAATCCATTTTTTGAGCTCCATATTGTTTATTTTCATGCACAGTAAAGTCTGAGGACCACTGGCAGAGATGTGGATCCCAGAGTGTTGTCCCTGACCACCTGTGTCAGCGTCACCAGGATCTTGTTACAAATGCAAATTGACGGGCCCAAACCAAGACCTGCTGAATCAGAATGTCTGGGGCTAAGGCCCAGGGATCAGTGTTTTGAAAAAGTCTGCAGGAAGTTCTAAAAAATGTTGACGTTTAGAACACAAATATAGTCTAGAGGGATGGGGAACTTGTGGCCTTCTGGATCCTTGAGTGTGGACTTTTGGCTGACTGTTTCTAACATGCACCAGGATTAAAAGTTAATGGACTAGAGTATCTTTAAGATCTCTTTCAGATTTAGGTTTCATGATTTTCACATATTTGTGTTGTTTCCTATATGTATATTTTAGCTTTCAATCCATAGCATATTTCTCAATACACACTATATCCTTTTTATACCACATAGCACACAACCTACCGGCACGTTCACAGTAGGCATCTAATAAATCTTCACTGGGTCAGTCCAGCACTTTTATAAGACTGACTATGAGCTAAAAACAACAGATGCAGCCTGAGAAGTTCATCTCTAAGCATCTTTGTCCTTCTATTGCTATGTTGAACAACACTAGCTTACAGGTTTCTACTTATTTGGATATTGTTTACAACAGATTTGAGATTATTCTCCTTGCTACTTCTAAGTTTTTCTTTAAAGCCAGAGTCAGCGGGCAACAGGCTTCGGAGGCCAGACCCTTAGGAATTATTTCCTGCAACTTCCCAGAGCCTCATCCTAAGGATGAACAACTGTGCTAGGCTCAGTCGAATTGACACTGTTACCCAGTGAACTCTGGTTTTCAGGGAATGTCCAGAAGCTCTAATAATACATGTCTGTGACCTACGGTTTGGGCTGGAGCCAATGACATCAAACAGAGGGCAGCTAAAATGAACTGTTGCAAGTGAAGGTTTGTCTGAAAAATAGTTCATGCAAAACTTTGAGAGCTGCAGGGATGTCTGACACACTGACAAATCTGAGAAGAGGCTACTGCCCTTTCCAAGTCCCAGACACACAGCCTGCAGGTACGTCATCAGAAATAAAATAAACAGGGAAACAGGAGAGGGAAAAACAGCACCTTGTAACATCTATCAACAGAGTGAGCCAGAGCTACTGATGCAGGTAAATAGACAACAATCCTTTGTGTTTATTTTCTGTTCACTGAGGTTGCCAACCTGAGCTTTCAGAGAACTAATACCACAATTAAAGGCAGGCAGGTGCTGGGGAACACAGTAAAATGTAGACCCGAACAAAAGTATTTTGATGTTTAGATTGAAATCTACTATTGGCTAGGAAAGGGAGTATTTATTGTGTCTAAAGACAATAACACTATTATCCACCCAGCAATTATGGGCACAAAGCCACTCAAACAAGCAGTGGACTGTTGCAGTTAGACAGAAAGGATCAAGACTTTGCCTGCAGTATTGCTGGGTGTGTGGGTTTGGTTTTGTGTGGCTTAGTGGGCTGTGGGCTTTTCCAGCTATCGTCAAAGAGATGAAGAAACTTTTATGCTGCTTTGGGGATGATAATATGAGTCCCCTCCAGGGGTGGGGAAACTGCAATCTCTAGGCCACATGTGGCCCTTTAGATGTCCAACTGTGGCCCCTTTACCAAATCCAAACTTGGTCTGAGCTTGCATCAGAATTACCTGGGGAGCTTGGAAAATTTGAATGTAGTCAAAAGTTTGCACTCAAGGATCCAGAAGGCCAGATGTGGCTCCAAGGCCACGGGTTCTCCAGATCCCTTCAGGAAAATCAAAGGTACTCAGGGCAATAATGTAATCAGTCTAAGATTTACAAGTTAGAGTAACACAGTTACAAGGGCACAAACTCTCTGTGCACTGCTAAGCAGATACCAAGCTCAACTGAGAAGCCAAACAGACTTTTTAGAGTTCTCCCCCCAGCCATCTAGGTCCAGCCCATTTTGAGCCTAGATCTGCCTTCTTATTATTGGCAAATCAGAACTCAAGTTAATCTCTTATATTTTGGGCATCACATCTGTTACAGGTCACAGTTCCTCCTCAAAGGCCTTTCCTTTCCATCATCTATACTGATTCTTACATGGGTATCTACTCTTCTCTTTAATACAACTTATTCCTCATTCCAGAGCTCTTTGGTCTCTCATAGAATAGGTGATATTTCAGAACATTTCCATAAATTCATGTAAGTCAGAATATCCTCCTACAGGCCACACTTCTTACTGAGTTCCGATTACGGAAAATGAGGAGGGCAGCTTTTAGTGTATCCTGAGGAAGGAAAAGCGTTCTCCTCTTGTCCAGGAAACAGATTTTCTCAAATACAAGCACCAGTACTGAGGTCGATGGGTGGTATGATTCCATGCAAACTTTGCACCCTTTCTGGGGTTCCCTATGTATTCACCTTTAAAGCAAAAAAAAAAAAAAAAAATTAATGCTGCCATGATCGGCATATTATTAATATTTGATTGAGCCATGTTTATCTGTTTTGGGGCACTAAAGTGCCACCTACTGATTTGCAGACTTCAATAATAATAAAAACAACCTTGAAGAAACCTGCTGCCACCCCTGAAAAGACATGAGCCCCAAGCATTTGAAGAAACTAGGGCTTCTAGCAAATTAGAAAAAAATTCAACAATTGGAGCTCCCCAGCCCAATTTTCCTGACAATCAGCTTTCCCAAGGATGCTTATTCTCAGCTTTAGGATCTGCCAACTAGTTCCTCTAAACCTCATTTGTGACCTTTTTACAGGGGAATTAATAAGCATTGTTAGTTCTTGAAAGTTGTCTTGTGATTTAGTCCCCAGGTAGCCTAAGAATCCCCGTCCCTTATTAGGAAAAGGCTCTGTGGTTCAGTATTAATTCGTGGAGCTTTTACAACTCTCATTGGGATTAATATTTAATCAACAGAGCAGTTGCCTTTTTATTTCATTATAGAAAACTTTCAATAAAATAGAATGGTGCATTATATGGTAATGAATGACAAACACTGGTGAATTTTCATTTAAAATCAATAAGTCGAACCAAGCAGTTGTTTCCTAACTGATGGGTCATCTCAATTTAATGAAGAGTAACTAAAAACATATTAAACAAATGCCTGGAATAAAGAATAAAGCAGAAGACTAATTATTGTCACACTAGGCTGTATGATCCTCAAAGAGAGGGCATGTGTTTTGTTAATTTTTTCTTAGCCGATGCTCAGCACAGTACCACGCACAGAGTAGGTACTCAATAAATGCTTGCCAGTTTGGATAAATTAATAAATAAAGTGCTGTGCATAGAAAAAATATTTTTATATATGATAGAACAAAAGCTTACTGAATCTTGCTAATTGTAGCGACTTCTCCATGAATGGGATGATTACAAGGCATTATCCATACATATTTTTTTCCTTTTATAAATGCTTCTAGTAGTGATTCTCAAACTTGACCTTGCATCAGAGTTACCTGGGGAGCTTGTAAAACACAGATTTGTGGGCTCTACTTCTAGAGTTTCTGATTCAGGGTTCCAAGGCAGGGTCCCAGGAATGTGTGTTTCTAAGTTCCAAGGGAATCTGATGTGCATCTAGACACCACGCTGAGAATCTTTGTCTCGTGGCATCTGTCTGTGCGGCCTCTGTGGTGCTTTCCATTTGTTCATGTACAGGTGACCTCTTCCCGAGAGCAGGTCCTCACACATAGAAGCAGGTAGGGAACATTCGCTGATTACATAAACGATTTCCCCCTAGCTGAGCGAGTGTGAATCTATCCCTGCTAAGTGCCTTAATGGCTTTGGTTCATGGGGACCCTTCAGCAATGAGGGGCAGCATATCAGTTTTGCTGTTGGCCTTTTCTTTTTCCTTTTTACTTCATGTGATAAATTGCCATTAGAGTTCTACCCTAGACGTAAATTAATTTCCTTGGAGATCCTACGCTGGGTGTTGCTGAAGCTGCTTAGTTGCTATAGCTGTGTGTATGACTGGTTGGCCCCTTCACCGAGGATGGCTGTCATTAGGATAATAATAGGACCTATTGCCATTAGAGCCTGCCAGCGGTATTGACTCTGCTCTCCATCTTTGAGTTTATGTAATATTTTTGTTCCAATTAAGTCTCTCCATCTGTGTTTGATTTCAGTTAACAAACTGTTAATTCTAGATAGCATTGAGAAAAATATTTTATTAGGAAAGGAATGGCTAAAATAGCTATATCTTTTTGATTGGGGCATTTGATTTGTTTGTTTTTAAGTAATGGGGCTGGGCTGCAAGCCCTCTTCAATCGCTCCTCATCTGGTTTCCTTTCTGAGCAATAGCACCAATTATAGGGTGGCTCTTTAACTTTTGGGGTACATGCATTGGTAATAGAAGAGGACAGACCTAATTGATTTAGTGTGATCGGTGGTGGATTTCATAACCTTGGCCCCGTTACCCACATTCTCTTAGCAAAATTTGTAAAGTTATATTAAATGAACCTGATATTTCCATTTAGAAAATCCTAGAGGTACCTACACTTTCTGATCTTTTCTTCCCTTTTAAAATTTGATTGATTCTTCAAGGAAGAGTTCATTTCTTTCTCCTCTGTGTTTTTTCTCCCATCACGAACTCTTAGGTCTTACTACCTTAATCATTCCTGTGGCACTTCATTCATTACATACTTCTTTGTGATATCCTGTATATGTTATGGAACTTTTTGTGTGTATAAATTTTTCCCCTCAATTAGATTGCAGACTTATTCAATCATCTCTTCATTTAGTGCATCATTTTTCAGCATCTACTATGTACCAGTCACCAAAATTCATGCTGGAAGAATACAAACAAGCAGAATATATGATCCTATATTCAGACCTTTCAGGAATTTATGACCTAGTAGTAGAGCCAAGCTGTGCACATACCCATACACATACGTATACCATAAAACAACAACTTTCATTCACAACAGTACATCAGTTAGGAGTGATATAGATAGGGTCTATATAAATCTGTTTTTCCACCGGGCTTATTTATATATTGTTTTATAAATATAGGCATTGAATGCACATTTGTTTCCCTTATATCTACATAAACTATCTCCTTTTCTTATTTAAACAGGTTTATATAATGTTCTTTTGGGAGAGTGGGAAGGGCAGACCCATCATCAGGAAGCCCAACATAATCTTCCCACTCTTCCTCCTGACTCTTCATTCATCCACATCCCTTATGAACAGTGTTGCTGATCTACTCATTAGTCCCAAAACATTTTGTTTTTTGAGTGTCACACCTGGCTCTTCCTGCCTGTTGAATCTCTGCTTCATCTTCAAGGTCCGCCTCAAGTGTCAAACTGTCTGAGATGCCTTTCTAAACTTCTTGAAACAGAGATAATTTGTTCTCACTTTTCTGTATTGTCATGATGACTTTATATGATTGCATTAATTATAGTGTTTTTTTCCATTATAAAGCAATTGTTCACATGTCTATTATGCTCATTGGACTTTGAGTTCCCTGAGGGTGAGAAACCTGTCTTATTCAGAATACTATCGTTAGCATTTTCTAAGACAGTATGTCTGGCTCATAATTGAGTGACTATTTATTTGTAGAATGAGTGGATGAATACCTAGCTCAAAAGCAATAAATCAGTGAATATTTATTTGGCAAATAAATGGATAATAAATAAATACAACAGTGCAGCTATGCACTTTCTTTTGGTCACATTTTCACGTTGTGATGTAAATATATCTGAAAGTAGCATATCCCATCAATAGCAATTCAGAGCTCAACCCAAATGTGTGAAATTAATTTCAAAGCCCAATGTGCCCACTTTTGCTTTGGCACCTTTCAACCTGAATATAGAGCAGTATGTCAATCCTGTTCCAATTCATAAGAGTAGCAAGGAACGTAAATATATGGAACTGCATTGTGCTAGACATGGTGATCTTGAAATCAATAGTATTTGGCAGATACCAAGAAATATGCATGACTTCCCCATTACATTAAAATTTCCTGAACAAAACTTTATTTTTTTATAAATAAAGTTATGTTTTGAGGAATCAGCCAAAAAATCACAACATGCCTTAAGTTTATTGGTGAAATTAAATAATGCATATAACTCAAAAGCATATAAATTCTGGTGACTCTTGAAGCTTAGAAGAAAGGGTTACTATTTGGGACTGGGAAAGTTCGGAAGAATGTCATCAATCATATGCTTTTCTAAGGATATAACTCTGACTGCATGCATTTGGTAGTTGCTATCTGAATTTACATGGTGTAGAACATGGCCAAATAAAACTTCCCCATTTCTCCATCATTAGTAAGCATTAGCACCACCTAACTAGTTGCATCTTGACTTGGAATGCCTTGATTTTGCAATCCCCAGAATAAGGATGGAGCAAAATTCACATTATAGCCACTTAATGACTCTGAACAAAGGTGACCTTTATCAAGTCAGCTGGCAATGCAGACAAGCCATCCAAGTGCCCCAAAGAAGTCCACATCAAGCTGTGACTTAAAACTTTCTAGAAATTACTGACTTATTGCTTCAGTCTACAGATATCTTTAGAGCAAAAGATCAGTAAAAATGGCCCCATACTCTACATTTGCCTTTTTAAAATCTTTCAAAGCTTTTTCTCAGGTACATTCATTCATCTAGACTCCGCAATGAAAAGTTGGTACTCCAATTTCGAATGCTGCTCTAAGTCTTATGGTAGTGAATTATCTCTATTCTTTCAAGAGTGAGATTTACCAGGAAGAGAACAAGCTTGCTTTGATTAAAACTTCATTACATTTGATTTTAAAAAGACTTAATAAAACTGGCCCATGCTGAAGAGTTTTCATAAGATAATATTTTGGACATAGCTTTTCTGTCATAAATTCTTTTGCTTATTTAACTAATGTCTACAAAAATGTAAAATTGTGTTTTCAATTATTTTCCTGATCAATTATTTTTACATTTATAGAATGAAATACCTTTTCTGGAAGAAAACTTTAATTCATAACATAATTATAGGATATAAAATTTTACTTAAAATGACTGCTTTAAAATGGTTGCAACAATCTTTTACTAAGTTACTTGTCAAGAGTTACAGGTACACTTCAGTGCACAGGGACATATCTTCTTGGATTATACTTTAAAAATTTTTTTTAGAAGTTTTGTTCTTTCATACTAAATGAAAGCAACCACCTGGTATCAATGGTATATATGATAGAGTTAAACGTTAACCTTGGTGATAGGGTAGGTAATGTGATAACTTACTCTGTGATCATTTTAAGTGAATTTGAAACTATGCATCTGGCCTGATTTGTTTTGGGATTATTCCATTCTATAGGCAAGAATACATTTGAGTAAGTGAGCTATAGATATGGGCCTCTATGGCCCATTTTCAACTCCCTGAAGTCCACTATAACAATTCATTTTACCCATTGTATTTGTTCTCTTCATCTTCCTTTCTATTCTCTCTATCCGTTAAGTACACCAGAAAAGTACCCATCAAGCTGTGACTTCAATGTTTCAAGGAATTATTTCACCTCCTCTTCTAAAAGTTGGCTCCAATCCCAAATCTTCCTACTAAAAGAGTTTTTTCTTTCTTTCTGTCTGTCTTTTATAAAATAAGATGATTTTTTTCATGTTGCATTTTACATTTTAAAATCTGTAACTAATGAGACTAATTTTCATATCTCCTTTCTTTAGCATTCCTTTATATGCCATATTTATGGGCTAGAGTCATCATTAATTAGTTAACATTTGTATAGAGTTTGCATGAAAGAATTTAGTGATAATAGGAAGAGCAGAGAAAACTTGGGCTGCTGGTAGGAGGAGGAATACTAATGAATGTTAATCATGAATGCTCATATGGTGCCTTTTGTCTTCACAGTCATTGAAGGAAGCAGTAATTAATTATCATTCTATAGGATTATTATTATTAAAATAGTACAGTCAGTGTCCAAGTGTGCCTGGAACCAATATAGAAGTTTAGTTACTGAGTTACAGGCTGAGCTCATGATGTATGGGTTTTTTGTGCAGAAGGAATGGCATGAAACCATATCATCAAGTGGAAGGATTTAGTGAAGGAAACTGGCATGATTGATCATATGTGTACATTACTTTGGACATTGCTCAAAATTTGGGGTGTGGCATAAGTAAAAGGAAAAGTTGGCTAATGGTCCAGAAATCAACAATTAGATTCTGGAGAATGAGATATTGGGAAAAGTTTTGAGGATGGAGAAAATCACTTGGCTAATTTCTTTTGAGAGTTTCAGGCAAAGGCTTGGCTGATAGTAAAGTTTAATATATATTTTCTAATAATTTTTAAGCAATATCTCTATAAGTAAGCCTTCAAAAAAATGCTATTGTGGAGATATCTGCTAATTAGGCCAAATGTGGGTGGCATATTACGGGTTTGTCTTTGTTTGTCCTTGCCTCCTGTGGCAGTGTGTCCCTGACAGGCCCTTGATGCTCTCTTACTTCTATTCTGGTGGTTCCGGGTCCTTCACTGTCCCTGTGGATTTGAAACTCAGAAGGCTGCCCACCCTGGAACTTTTTGAGTGTCTGTAATCATATTCAAGACCCTGGTTAGCACCCCAATTGTGTTCTGATTCATAGCTAGAGCATTTCTTAACATCTCTGCTAACAAACCATTGATCAGAGGACATGGGACACAATTTTGAGAGGAGACAGTATATGCTTCTTCTTTTCCCTGAATCACCTCATTTTCCCCCCCATATTCTTTATATTATTCACTAGATGCTATGAAAGACTGGGGTGGAAAAAATGAAACAGAAAATTCCTCAGGAAAGACCAACCAAAGAGGGAGGGAGGAAGCAATGCCTTTGTGTTATTTTTTTCAATGTTCAAAGCATAACCCTTCCCTAAATAATGCATTTGCTGCTAATTCAATAGCATATTTCACACTTGAGAAGAGCCTCCTCAGCAGCACTTGATACCAACCCTAGTACTCTTAAAAGCAGGCATCCTTTCATGTATATTTGATTACTGTATTGTTCACTGAGAGATGAGACATTATTTGGAATTCTCTGTGTCACTAGACGTTATGCGCAGCTTCAGTCAGGGACAATCAAGCATTGACCCTCCCTGTGATTTACACTGTATTTCAGGGCTCCAAATGGTCATTTTTTCTGGAAGAACAAAAGTATATTCCAACAGGGAAGGGCCTCTGGCTAGACAGAAGGTACTCCCTGACTTTGAGGGGTAGGAGGTGGGATCTTTGAAGACAACAGTGCAATGATACACGGACTTATCAGGCAAAAATATGGTGCCAGTTCATTGTTTCCCTGAACTCTAAAGACCTCATTTATCATGTATTAAGGGGGGTAATTATTATGTTCATAATGTAGAATTTTAATGAATTGAAAATATACTGACACCATTGGGAGACTCATCCTTCCATAGGTCGGCCTGACTGTGCTTTTATTGAGGAGAATGGGTTAGTACCATGGAGGACAGTCATTCTCCTAGGATGGTGAGCCTTGGACACTCAACATGAAAGATAACATAAAAGTGAAATGATGTATGTTAACTGTTTCCCTCCCTCCTGCCACAGAGTGAACACTTCTATAACATTAAACATGTTGGATTATATTTGCATACCGTGAAATTGGTAAAGGCAGAGACTCTTTCCCAGAACATATGCAGAAAACCTGTGTTATTCTATTGCTCTCTATGCCCACTAAGCCGATCATAGCATTATCGCTTACTTTGGACTCCGGCTAATGGACTGTAGGTTCTTACACAGTCCAGGACGGATCTTCTACCCTCTCTGTGCCCTTCTGATTGGAATGAACTATTCAGAGATGACAAAGGTGCTAGTTAGTCCTGTTACTTTTTACTATCTCTCTTTTACAGCTTGTATGTTTGTAAACTCCATATGGGATCTTGTTAAACCACAACAAAAGAAATGTTTTGTAATTTGGGAGTCACCCTAGAGGTTCATTCTCCAAAGTCCATGAGACCATTAATGGTAGTGAATCCACCTAGGTAGATTTACTGTGATATGGGCAAGTCTGAACTCGTGATTATGTATTCTTCTTTTAATGAGCCCCTGTGTGATTCTGCATCTGCACATGGTTGTGTTTATGCCAGGTTTTCTTCTTATTTTCAAATGGATATCTTCGTTGGGATTCACCCCAGCCATTGAGGAATCATCGTGTTGTTTTATCTCTTGACTTCTCCTATTGGATTGTGGAGCTTGATTACTATGGTCTTTTCCAAATATCACTTGCCACAGTCTTTTCCTTTAGGAACATCTGATGGCATAATTGTGACTCCCACAGCTGGGTGTTATTGATTGCTAGCATCCAATGACTTTTGCTCCATTATTGTTGTCATCTAAATTCCCAGGAACCAGGGTTGACCAATCCTAAGTCTATGCTGCCGTCAGTGGTGCTTATGGACAAGTGTCATGAGAAACTTTATACCTTGGTTTGAAGGTGAAGAACATTCCTGAGGTAAAATGTGTGGTAGTTTTACTAGAAACAATAAAACAAAAGATGACAGAGATGTGGAGTAGTATAAATCTGATAAGAGATAAATGTGCATCTGATATAGTATCAGTTGTCCCGATCCAAAAAGGATCTTTGTCTTCAAGACCCAACTCAAAATAAATTAATAATCTGGTCACACTTCAGTGACTTCCTTGATGTTGGTTTTCTGAGTATCTCCAAACATCCATGCCCCTATTTATAAGGCCCTCTTAAAATAAAATTGTTCTTTATTGTTTCAACTCTGTATGTTCTCTTTCAATTAGACTGAAGAAAAATAACTCTTCCAGACAGAAACTCCTTTTTTTCTTGTGTCCTCCCATCTTCTCCCATCTGTCTATATAATACAGGTTCAATATACAGCACGTTGAAGGAATGGTTGAATGAATGCATGGCTAGGTTAGAAAGCAGACCTTTAAAGTGTTCTTCAAAGTCATAGTTAATTTATAGAAAAAAACATTCTCTATTTTTAACCCAGCACCTTATTCTGTGTACAGCTTCCCTCTTCGAATCTTTTGTACCAAATTCACTCATAGCCTGCATTTCCGTGGAGGCCGTATTTGGAAGGCAATGAGATAAATATGAAAAATTATTTTAGCCATTTTGCCTTTTGCTTTATTCCACTCAACACTAGCCTTTTGATTTTCATACTCTTAATTTAATGTGGTTAAGCCTTAAATCTAACTGACTTATTTAGGCAAATGTATCTACTTATAAATCTTTGCTATTTTTATGAGAAAATTAATGTTAATAAGTCTTCTATCTTACAAGAATATATTGTTCATCCAGTAAGCCTATGAAAAATACATAAACCACTTAGGATTAATTATAAATCATATACCCATATACATGTATGATATCATAAATAATATACAAATATATTATGAGAATAGTTTAGAAGAGCTATGTGTCAAAAATTCAAAGTTTTTTTAGATTAGAAATTACATTTGATTTATGTCAGCTGTTTCGATAAAACAAGTAGTTAGAAGATGTTTTAATTTTATTTTTTTATTTTTTCATGAAGGAATGTCTTTAAAAGTGAAATTGTTTATTAAATTTTCTTAGGAAGCATCTGTAACAACAAATGCAGAATTCAGGATGCATGAATAATTATGAACTGAAATTGTAAAGTTTGAATTTCATTTTAGAGCTATATTTTTATGATCCCTTATTGGCAATGAGACTTCTTGTTGTGGACCATAAAACAACTGGGGCTTGCAAATTAATTTATATGTAATATACCCCACGTTCTTAGATGCTCAGTTCAGATTCAAAAGTTGCCTCACATTGATGTAGCTTGGATGTATAATTTGTTATTTAGTATTTCCTCTGAAGCACCAGGCATCTGTAGCTCCAGAAAACTCTATCTTTACTATGTATATGGTCCTAGCAAAAATACAATTTCATACCCTAAGCATTTTTCAGCCCAACTCATCATCATATTAACTATTGAATTTCCCTTCATTTCTCAAGCAGTTGTGCATTTTGTAATGGATTTGTAAAATGTTCTGTAAGGAATCTTTTCATTCGAAACTTCTGAGTTCTCTTTAAAGGCAGACAAAATGATTTGTGGGAGTTTGGGGAGTGATATTTGTTTTTATTAGGTTGAATTATAAGGCTCTTGTCATCCTTACGAGGTAGATCTAAAAGCAGCTCACATTTGTTCATTAAGGTCAAATGAATGTCTTGGGATATACCCCTACAGACAATCCTGAATTCTCATCAGCACAAAGCACTTCTTGTTACAGAGAGAAATGTTTTGGCTTATTATTTCAGGAAAGGATGCCAGGGGAAAAAAAAGCAACCTGACTTACAACAGCAGTTAGCACATTTCCTGGGCTGTTGGAATGCATCATGTATTCCGTTTGCGTTGCACCTGCCTCAGGCACAGGATATAACTCCGTAAGAGCAAACAAACATGTTGGCAAGTAGCAATATGGTGCATGTGGTTGTAGGTGGGGATGCTATCCATAGGCAACTGATTCTGTTGTGCATTAGAGTACACTGTAGACAATGCTAATCAGCTACCATTTGTCACGATTACTTGCATATGGGTAAATTTTTTATACATTTGCTAAGTATCGTATTGAACTATATGAAATTGCTGATATTCAACTAGTTTTTCTTAACTTACAAAACTGGAATTTCATGTAGTTCAGTCTAATATTTCCACATTTATTATTCCCCTTCAAAAGGCCACCTGCCATGGTCGAAAGCACACTGGATTTAGAGCCAGTGGCCTGGGTCCGTGTCCCAACGATGCCACTTGCCTTCTGGGTGACCTTTACAAATCCATTAGAAATTGGAGAGTGGCATATGGGAACAAAGAAAAATCTAATTCATGAGATGTTTGTCAGTTTTTCAACTAATAGTTACTGGACAGAGAGCCTTCAGGGTAGTGATATGAAATGGCAGTACCACCACATATTCAAAAGGTGGTGGCCGGGCGCGGTGGCTCACGCCTGTAATCCTAGCACTCTGGGAGGCCAAGGCGGGCAGATTGTTTGAGCTCAGGAGTTCGAGACCAGCCTGAGCAAGAGCGAGACCCCATCTCTACTAAAAATAGAAAGAAATTATATGGACAACTAAAAATGTATATATAGAAAAATGAGCCGGGCATGGTGGCGCATGCCTGCAGTCCCAGCTACTTGGGAGGCTGAGGCAGAAGGAGTTTGAGGTTGCTGTGAGCGAGGCTGACGCCACGGTACTCACTCTAGCCCGGGCAACAGAGTGAGACTCTGTCTCAAAAAAAAAAAAACAACAAAAAAAAACCCCCAAAAAACAGAAGGTGAACAAAAATTCAAATATGAATAACATTAATACCATGATTGGTCATTGATAGGACATTTCCAGGTAGGAAGGGGAGGCATCATTATCCTTATTTTACAGTTGGAGAAACTGAATGGTAGAGAAATTCACTAAAAGTGACTGAGGTGACTCAGTAGTTCAACAGTAGAATCTAAAGGTCTGGACACCATTGCTCTTTTAAGGGTCCCCTCTGATGGCACGGTCAGTGTCGGGTGAGTGGAGATACTGTGCTCGCTGGTCACAGTGGCATCACCAAGGCATCCCTGTCCGTCAAAAGGCCTGGCTCTATAATACCTCATCCTTGTCTTGTAAAGTCATAAAGATGTGAGTTACCCGACAACTATTCCTTTCAAATTCTCTTTTTCCCTCAAAAACTGTATTGACAGTTTTTGGTGTCCCCCCCAACACCCCCCCCACATAAAGAAAGCCATCACATTGCAACCATGAGTGCCACCATTCATTCAGGGTAATTGCTGTCATTGCTATTATATGGCTGAGAAAACAGGCCCAGTGAAATCTGAAGTACCTTGCCTGAGGTGTCACAGGGAGGGGTGGGGCAGCTCTGAGGAAAACCCAACTCCTTCCAGGTCAAAAGCTCGTACTTCTGTTGCTAAAATGTTATGTTCATTCACCTTGGCCCGCCAGAGGCTCAGCACACTAGTCGGTTGGTTTGGACAATCAAAATACCTACACATGAAACAAAACATTATTCGGTGGCAACATATGAAACTTATGAGTAAGATTAAACCTGAATACAGTGAGATTCAGAACATACTGTTGGATGATAGAGCAAATACTCAGTTGGATAGAGAACATAGTAAAATTTTTGTATAGGCAGCTTTCAGAAAAAGATTCAGTATAGTGTTAATCTGACTCTCCTTAAAGCACCTGACAGCTATTTACGTATATTATTATTGTTCTTAGGTCATTTTCTACTAAGGGAAAGTCAGTCATAGAGAAAGCCAATTTACTGTGGAATTTATACATGACGTTCCACCTTGACCCCCACCATCCTATTTCTTAACATTTTCTTTTTGTATTCTTAGCATTAAACTTCCTGTATAAGACCTTGAAATTATTACGGTTTGTATGCAACCTTTAAGGATATTATATGAGGATTCCTTTAAGGGAACTCCTGCAGGCCTCTTCAGGATGACTTTCCAGTTTGTTTCAATTTGTCTTGCTGCATCAAGACTGTAAAAGGGTGTGGCAGGTCTGAGGAGGTCTCTGTAATGCTGCTCCTTCTTCATCTCTGAGTTGTTGGTCCTGGGTCAAGACAGCTTGTTCCAGCTCTGACATAGATCCAGGCTGTTGGACACTGCATGGAAAATGAAAGCAAGCTGCCACGGAACTGCCATTACCTGGGACAGCCAGTGCTCTCCGGAGCAAAGAGTGAAGCCTTGACTAGCTTTGCTTTCCTGTTGATGAGAAAATGTTCCCATGTACCTGGACATTTTCCTCTCATGTAATATTTCATCCAGGGAATGGTCTGTCTGCTAGACTGAGACTACCTTTGGCTATGATAAGTAGCTACAGGAACTTTCTTTCTTTGTTTACGCATCAGGAATAGCAAAGTACTTAGATTGTGCATCCAGTTTCAGACTGCCTATTTTTGAAACTAGGTTCCTCCACATATTAGTCAAATAGCCTTGGGCAGCTTTCTAGGCACCAGTGTCTCCTCCATCTGTCAAATGGGGATCATAGCCTACCTACCTGATGTAAATATCATGAGACTAAAATGATCAATAGATTCAAAATGCTTAAAATATTGGTCTTACCTGTCCAACCTCATTGTCAACCCATGAATAATTCAATACTTATTCTGTAGCCACAGCAGACCCTAAATTGTCCATGTACCTCATCCCGTGTTCAAAGTCCCCCATCAGCTTGGAATTCCCTCTTGCCACCTCCACTTGTTAAAGTCTTATCCATATTTTAAGATCTTATTCAAATACCACGTCTTTCTTGAAGTACTTCCACCTTGTGGACCCCTAGCTTTTTTACAGTAATGGCACTTACACTGTAATGTATGATAATGCTTGTATGCACCAAAATAAGTATAAAAATGTATACAATTACACTCATAGGTACCTAAATAAGTATATACATGCATGTACGTGTATGTGTGTGTATAGGTATGGGTATGTATGTATGTACCTATATATTTGTTTATATACCAATTCATTGAACAATCATTTATTACATGGCTATCATGTTCAATGCACCCAGTTATATGGAGGATACAAGATAAATAAGATATTCTCTGCCCTGGATGGTTGAGTATTATGGAAGGAAGATTTTTTAAAAAGCAAAATATACTATGAAAATGCTGTAATAATGATTTGGATGATGTGCAAAAATACCTAACATTTATATACACAACACATATAAGTATTTATACAAACATGTATTTACAAATTATACAAATGAAATTTGATGTAAAGCCAAATTTCTAAGATGCTTTCCAAAACCTAATTTTATTTCAGAACCAATAACTGCTGTAGATGTTAAATAATAAATTGCTATCACATTTTAAAAATATTTTAATAGAACCAATCCCTGTGCTCCAGGATTTTCAATCATGCAGACTACGTGGTTCTAAATTTAAATTTAGAACTTTCTCATCCCGATGGCATCTTTAGCTTTCTGCCTCCCTCCTAAGCTTTTCCTACAACTTTGGTAGACTTTGTTGACTGAAAATGCTCTACATAACCTTTGACATGTGTTTCTGCAGCAGAATCTTGTTTTTTTTCTTTTGCATTTAAGAAATGATAACTTCTTGTCCCTTTTTCTGGGAACAATGTCTCTGGGAGTAAAACATGTCACAAATAATTTTAGAAGGCCTAATTTATCCAGGTTTAACTAAACAAAATTAAGATTGTTACTATGCATTTATGAACTGACATATAAATTTATTAAACTTGCTTTTGAATAGACCCTATAGGTAGACTTTATTATTCGATATTTACTATTTCCATTGCCTTCAGTAGGTCTTGGCAAGAAAGTTGAGTTTTTAGAGGCTTATACTTTTTTTTTTCCCCTGAAGGATCATTGTGTTTGTTTCTCTGCTTTAAAATAATATATCCACATTACCCAGATGATTAGCAAGAAAATTGGACAGAGAACCCAGAAGTGTTGGTTAAATAGCTTACTCTAAGAAATATGCAAATCTCATCTCTTTTAAGATGTTTTTTTTAAAAAAGCTTGGATCTTTATACTAAAGAGAAAAAGAAAACAGCAAATAATTTTTTCTTTTCTGTAGCCATGTCTAGGTGATTAATACATTAATAAGAATAGCATGTGTAATATCACATTTTATAAAATTACTTTGGTATCTATTTATCCACCTATCTAATCTTTCTGTCTTTTTTATGTATCTATCATCTGTTCTTCTAACTGTAAATATATGGAGAGAGATATATGGAATTCCTTCTACCAAATGATAATAAGTTATTTCTTGGTAGTTAGATATGGGGTAATTATTTTAACTCTTTATTAACCCTTTCTTCTGATAGCTTTGATTATATATGATAAACATATTACATACTTTGATTATTTATTCTAACAAAATATAGTATATTTAGTTGTAATGGAAATTTTAAATACTCCTCAAAGAAGAAAAAAAAGAAAAATACTCCATTATAACATGCTAGTATAGATCACAGACACAATTTTGGGCTCCAGGAGCATTAATAGCACCTAGGGGGAAGTATTTTAGAATTTTGGTATCTTTTCTGTTTAGAAAAGTACCCCTTTACACTATAATTATGTACAAAGCCCTGGTATTTATACATATTTGGCAGGAAGATGCTCCTCAAATAGAATGATTTGTCATTAAGTACACGTGCATCTCCATGCTTAAAAATATCCATTTATGTTTATCACACACCTTTCTTATGTTAGATACGTGAGGATACTGACAATATCTTTGATTTTAAACCCTTTCCTCTGCCTTGAAATGGAGTTGAAATGAGACTTTAATATGACTTCTTTCCCTGGACTCGAAGCTTTCTCTTGCTTTTAGGTCCTTCTTGCTCTCATTTCACAGATTTGCTGTTAGTGAGCGTAGAATTCCCTCTGCATTCCAGGCCTTCAAATGGCCAAAGTAGATGGACCAGCTTTTTCTTTTTTTGTAAGTCCAGCAGGATTCTCTTCTCATTATCTTTAGCAGGAGAACACAGTAGTGGATTAACTGAATAGGTACCTGTGAAATGCAAGAAGAGACCCAGTCCCCACAACATTGCCAATGAAGCCATGAGAGTCATGCAAGGTAGAGAATATTTGTATGTTGTGGTCCTAGGAACCCTGAATGACTTATGAGCAGTTGGGGAATTCTGTATTCATTTTTATTAACTTTAATTATAGAAGCACTATAAAATTTTCTCATTCTCCGTTGCGTGAAAAATGCAGAAGTTAATTGCTCCTGACATTTAATTGGTTTATGCTTCTCTCTAACACAATCTTGTACTGTAAGAGACAGGGAAAACTAGTTGGCATGTTTCTGCAATTGCAGAGGATTATACACCAAGAAATTAGTCTTTTTGTTAGTTCTAGCAGTGAATTACAAATGCAGTTTCCGAAGTGTAGGGAGAGAAATAAAATCTGCGAGCCTACATTCTACATATGCTAAAAGACTGACGAGGGCTTCCCTGAATGCTTTGTATGACTTTGCCAGAATTGCTGAGATTTTTCAATTATCATCGTACAGGTTTAGAAATAACATTTTTTATACCTTTGTGGATATGTCAGGTTGTTTACATCCCTGTTACAAGCCATCTGGACCCTTCATAACCTTTTCATATATTTTTTTCAAATATCATCTCATCTGGCATAAAAAGCATAAGGCGCCTGGCTGCTACCAATTATAATATACGGTGGCTTGAGGAAGTTGGAATTCAGTGTGGCACAGCGCCTCTGCTTCAGGAGTGGCGAGACATTCTGGAAAGCATCCATCTCCTGTGATGTGTTCCGAGCTCCAAGGGAGAAAATGGGAAGTGAAGCACACAAAGCCAATGCTAATTTCTATTTGACACAATTATGAAGCAACAGAGCATGTACCGCAAGAAAGGCACTGTGCAGGTATTATGGGCTGTCATGTAGATGAAGGTGTCAGGCACCTTGCCCTCGAGGAGTTTGTAATCTAGAAGGAAGAGGTGGCCTTCCAGGTGCCACTAGGTGCAAGGCAGACTAGGAAGTGTAAAAGGCTGAGAGAGCACAGAGGGAGAGAAGAGCACGAGAGATTCCAGAGAGGTGATTAGGCAGCTGGACGTGCTGCCACGTTGTAAAATAGAACTGAACTGGCAGTGTGGGAGCAGCCTTTTGAAATGTGAAGCCTGGATTGAGAAAAAGCAGCAGGTCCATAAAGCAGCCCTGTCTGCATCTTCTATCATTAAGTCTTCCCTTCCAGGTTTTTCAGGACCCCAGAAAATTGGTTGAGGAAGATCTAAACAAAAATAAAAGGTCAACAGCTGTTCTTTAGTCTACTTGTCCTAGGACCTGAAATAGGTTGTCTTTGACAACCTATTTGTTTGTTTTTTAACAATTTTCAGGTCCAAGGATAAGTACACTTATCCAGACTATTTATTTTATTCGTTAAAGATGTCAAGGGTTAGAAATCACAATTCCACAAGGTTAAAGAAGAAGAGAAAAATTCTAAAGTTATCTGCCATTAGTTCCTTAGTAAATCCAAGAATGCCACTGATGTCTCCTGAGAATGTTGTTCTCCATGTTTACCAAATCTAAGTCATTGGATCTCATAAATAAAATAAATGGATAAAATGATAAACATTGGAATGGTCACTGCAGGTGGGCATGGTAGAGATGATTACACCAGTACGAGGAGTATCTTTGAAGCTGGAGCAGACAGGTTGGCACTTCCTTCGAGAGTTACAAAGGAGCAAAAGGTTTGCAATGGCCACATTGAACAGAGGCAAATTATAGACAGCTATCTGGGAGGGCATTTCCAAATGGAGCACAGATGCTGGAAGCAGGAAGCAAGCTCAGGTTGTGGTCAGGGAGGTGGGGACAGAATGCTGAGTCAAAGCACCAAGGTGGGGATGTCGCATAGCTTCGGAGATGTGGCTTAGAGACAAGAGAGTCAAGAGGAATAGAGCAAGGCCCAGAACTGGCACACCATTGAGGAAACTCAATCTTTAGAGACAAGGTAAGCCCTGTGATGTTACTTTACCCAACGCCTAGACTATGCTTACCAGGAAATGGCGGCTCCTTTGCGGTGAAGTGCCAAGAAGGCCATATAATTTCTGAGCAGTTGAGGATCCAGGGGAGCATTTCTTAAAGTATGGTCCATGGTCCTCTTGCATAAGAATATCATGGTGCTTCTTAAAAGTGCTCATCTCCATATATGACTGCATACCTTGCAATAGAATTTTGGACCACCTCCCCAAGGGTGAATCTTAAGGGTCCTAAAGTTTGAGAATCTCTCATTTAGCGCATCAGGTGGAATGAACATGTGAAAATCAATGACCCAGATGAGGCCAGACATACTACATGAGAAACGATGGTGCCAGGTAGTAACTGTAGGAATTCAGGGGATGTAAAGATGAATTTGAGCTGAAGAAGTTAGAGCAGCTCTTGAAAGATGTGATGAGTTTTTCTGAGTGAAGAGGTGAATACATTCTTGACAGGAGAAAGGACCTTTATGGGGAAGTCAGTGTGGCATCATGCAAGAGGCCATGACCTAAAATTATGTTTAGTGGGTATTGGGTTTAGAAGGGAGGATGTTGGAATCTGATGTGGGCAGAATAAAAAGTGAGGTTGTTTAGAAGCAAATCAGAATTCAAAGACTGATTCAGAACAGTTCACGTTCAGTGCGCAGGTTTGCAAGCCCAGAAGTCAGTGAACTCGGAACCTTGCTATTGTTACACTCACTAAGCCATATTTTCATCTTATCAAATAGTGATTCTCTTCAGTGTAACAGATATACCTCTAACATTAGTGCTATGATGTGAAATGAGGGGAAAAATACGAGAGTTATTGAAATTGTCCTGTTTCTATGTCATGAACTTTATGTTCTTGTGAGCTGCTGTAGCTTTTCCATTGAAATGTTGAAGTAGGTAGCCTTTAAAAGAGACAAGGCGAGATAGCAGACGCTCCTCTCAGGAACAATGTAGACAGGTAGACCAGTTGTCTGACATGCAATCAAGATGGGAAGGGCTGATGGTGGGTGGTGATGTCAGAGCTGTCAGGGATAGGGACTATAGGTCAGGTGACATTTTTAGTAACAGCTGTTATTGCTATTAATAACTATGAGGAGTGGCTCTTGCAGCTTCTTCCTTTAGAAACCACTTCTCCAAATGTGACAGCAGTGGAGGGCCACGTGCCAAAAGTCCCTCTTTATAATCCCTGCTGATGCCCCACCCCTCTTGCGGGCCGCTGTCTTTTCAGCACAGAATACTGCATCTGCTGCATTTTTTTGGAGCCCACCTTGACAGACGATAGGGAATCAGCTGGTCTTGGCACTTGGGGCATCATTGAATTTGCTTTGTTACCAGGTGGTTCTGGCATGAGGAGCATTCTTGATTTATCCCCTGGGGGGTTGGTAGTCTCTTATGTTTGCCAAGAGCAAGAGAGAGACCAACAGAATAAAGGTTTTTGTTTTTATTTTTAATTTAACCTTGTATTTCTGCTTTCTTTAGTGTCTGGTTGCCTCTGCATTCCTTATCAGGCGCTTATACTAACCCCTGATTGCCCAAGGCCTCAGGTGTCCCCATGAGACCCTGCCATCCCTGGGCGAGTCATGTGTTTCAGGCCATTCTGAAATATCTTCTCCCCATCACATTTTGGTTATTTATTTATTTATAGATTTAGGGGGTACATGCATGAATCTGTTACGTGGATATATTGTGTAGTGGTAAAGTCTTGGCTTTTTGTGTAACCCTAACCCTGTTAGTGTATGTAGTACCCATTAGGTCATTTCTGATTCCACACTCCTCTCCCACCCTCCCCAACCTCCCACCCTTCCGAGTCTCTGATGTCTATTATTCCATTCTCTATGTCCATGAGTACTGCTTATTTAGGTCCCACTTAGAAGTGAGAACACGTGGTATTTGATTTTCTGTTTCTGAGTTATTTCACTTAAGATAGTGGCCTCTGGTTTCATTCATATTGCTGCAAAAGATATGGTTTCATTCCTTTTTATGGCTGTGTAGTATTCCATGATGTATATATCATAGTTTGTTTATCCAGTCATCGGTTGATGGACACTTAGGTGGATTCCATATCTTTGTGATTGTGCAGAGTGCTGTGATAAACATAGGAGTGCAGGTATCTCTTTGATAGAATGAATTCTTTTCCTTTGGGTAGTTACCCAATAGTGGGATTGCTAGATTGAGTGGGAATTCTATTTTTAATTCTTTGATAAATCTCATTTTAGCAAAATTTTTTAACACAGAATTTTTTCCATTAAGGAAAATTGGAAAACAGAGAAATATAAGTCTGGACTTGCGTGTGGTAAAGGGGAAGGGGCACCCAGGGCAAATCTGTAAGAAGGCGGATGAATGTTGAGCCTACTTTTCACCATCATGCTTTGCTTGGATTGTCTCAAATTTCCTGGGGGCTTTAGGCAGAGTCCCCAGGACTCCCACATCCCTATCGCTTTGGCTTCACTCTTTGCTGTAACAATGTCAGCCTGTGTCAGAGCAAATGATTTACACCCCAGTGATCTGATTTGTGACTGCATTTTCTCCAAGATTCAAGAATATACTCAGATCTAGAACTTCTTAGCCTAATAGCTTCTACCTAATGTGCAAAATAAAGTACCCCTCACAAAA
>CM052443.1:16752102-16771501 GCA_028533085.1 Varecia variegata | reverse complement strand
AACAATTCACGTCCAGATGTTTATGGCTGAAAATATCCTTATGTATTTCATCTAAAAGATACAGAAATAATTCTAAGCCTTGTGACATTATCATATGTAGAGATATTTTGCATGGTGTTGGAGCTCTTAGTCCACTTAAAATCGCATCAGAATCCTCCACTCTGTTTTAATTGGCTCAGATGTCCAGAACATGGCCTGGAGTGGTGGCTGTAACATTTTCCCTCTGTCCTCCTCTATTATTCTTCATCTGCAAGGTGACAGTTGGAAAGATTGCCAATAGTCCCAGAGTAAGGAAGGATGTGCAACCTGAAGTAAGCGTACCTGGTAAGATTGTTCACACTCATTCCAGGGTGACAGTAAACAGTTCATTACCAGGTGCACAATCCATAGACAAGTCCTTTGTGAAGACAGAGGAGGACAGCTAGGGGACGATTAGAAGAGAGAAAGAGGCAGTGGGCTGAGTTAATAATGAGAGCAACATGGATAACCTGTAAAATGGAATACGTGAAGAAGGTGTAAATGAACCCAAGGAAGTGAGCAAAGATGTAAGAATAAGGAAAGTTGGTCAATGGCCAATTCTGGACTAGCCTGTCTTCTAGTGCCTGTGTTAGCCACTGTTTAAAGTGCTTGTCCAGGTGGTAGCAGGAACCTAAATTTGCAGACCTATGTTAGGTAGGACAGAGTTGAGCCAAAGGGATGAGCCTCTTAGGGACATTAATTTATACAACAAGCTGAGTCAGAAAATCGGAAGTTCATCTGATCCTGTGACCTCCTTTCCTGGGACACAGGGATTCATTCCTTCATTCATTGCATTAGAGAATATGTACAGGGTACTTACCCTGTGCCAGGCTTTGTATTCAATCTTATGGGAAAAGCAAGGATCAATGTTTCAGTCCTGCCTATAAGTGGCCTTGATGGAAGAAGCAGAAACACACACGTAACCTATGTGGGCCACTCACTGTCAACTGTGTACACGAGAAGTGCAGCAAAACGATGCTAGGCAAGGCCTTCACAGGAAGAGATGTTTTCAAATGGGGTATCTGGAAAGTGGTCATAGAGGTGGGGTTTAAGTCCTTCCCACTCTGAAAGATGGGAAGGACTTGTGAGTGGATCTTCCACTGGCTCATGAAGTGTTTGGAGCACCCACATCCTGTCCTCGTGCGGTGACTCCATCAGCCTGAGGCCTCTTGACTGCACAGATCTTTCCACCCCAGCATATGAGCACAGAGGAGGAAGTGGCTGAGATGAAACCTGCAGGGTCCCCAACTTCCCTGCTTCATATTCCTTAATGATGCTTTTTCCTGTCAGCAAAAAAGAAAAAAAAAATGTTTCCATTCTGTCAGTAGAGAAGGAACGAGAGAGCAAATTCTGGTCAAAAAATGACAATTGGTTTCTGTTTATACATATGTGCTGTGGGTTGTTTTCAAATCAAACTTCTGTAATCTATCTTCAGCTGTTGTGGTTTATAGCATTGATGAGTAAGAGTTTCTTTTAAAAGGAAAAAAACATAATGCACAGCAGGGAAATGAAAATGAAATATATTTTGGGACTGCAACATATTTTTTTGAACATGCTTAAATGATGACCTTTTTTAATCTTTAAAAATAAGCTAACTTTTTGAAGACAGTAATACCTTATGAGTTAAAAATAACCATCTCATAATGCTGTGAATGGTAGCAATTTTTTTCCTAGACCCTTTCCCTTCCATTCTAGTGAGGTCTGTAGAACCAAGAATTGTTTCTTGATCCCTTTTCTGTAAAACCCAGGATGTGGTTCAGTAGATGGTGAGAGTTCAGTAGATTCTTTTTCTGGGCTCCTTTGCAGATGTTCA
The DNA here is from genome assembly GCA_028533085.1 of Varecia variegata. Lineage (NCBI taxonomy): Eukaryota > Metazoa > Chordata > Mammalia > Primates > Lemuridae > Varecia > Varecia variegata. Next base: position 16,769,670 of record CM052443.1, on the reverse strand, counting down.
TGGACTTTTATGTTTATGAAAATTTGCTGGTTTTTATTAACCTTCTCATTAGATTTGGGTTGCACTGGATTCCATTCTAGACACGTTTGCTTCAATACTAAGTATCATATTAAATCCTACCATTTATTAAGGATTCACTGTGTATTAGGTAGTGTGCTAAATATTGTATTGCTTTTTTTGTCATAACCATTCTTTGTGGTAGGAACTGTTATTATTAGTACCAGCTTCCAGATTAAGCATTTGCCTGTACCCCAAGCTAATAACATATAGGGGACCAGAACCAATGTCTTTCTAACTTTAAAGTTCATACTCCCGACCAATAAGCCATACTGCCTCACATTACTCCTTCTAATCCATTTCCCCTTTTTCCTAAGGAAAAAAGTTTTTAGGTGAAGCACAAGTGTCATACGGGAAAAGCTATGAGTTGCTTTACATATGTTTAGTGCTTTTGTCAAAGAATGACTATGTAGTGAAGTGGGCCGTGGTTTTTCTCCCAGTTTTTCCTGAGTTAAGATATGAGTGACCTGTTTTGAGTTACATAGAGTGATGTTGGTGATAGAGCTAAATCATATTTTGACTTCTAATCCAACACTCCACTAGACAACAGGATCTGCCTAGATCCTATTTAAGAAAGTATCACACTGTTTCCAAATTGTGCCCTTAGTAAGTTACACCTGACAATTCGTAATGGAAGTATAGATGGGTGGGGACATTGGAAGTCCTGAAGCAGATCATGGGGTTCAGGCTAGATCAGTCAGTGGAAAACTTCCTTCTGTATATCAAATGTAAGATTATTGCCAAAGTATCTTATTTATTTTTTCTTTCTATTTTTTTCATGCATCTCCTATTATCCCTTATTTCCTATTTTCTATTCCAATCCTCATTTTTTCACACCACTTGCTGGATAGTGCTGATAAGTCTAGATACTTCCTGTATCATAAAGTTAATAGCCCCACAATAGCTTAAGCATAATATTTATAGACTATGTTACAGAATGATGTACTGGCAAAACTCATGTAGTTGTGATGTTACTTGTCAGTTCCCTCCCAATGAAGTATTGATGAAACACGTAGCCAGGTGTGGCTAAACTGGTGTCCCTCTTCTCTCTCTGCATCTTCTGTCATCCTCAGATAGGTCCCTGAATGCTGCAGGACTCCAAGTCACATGACGATCCTACCTTCGTGTATTAGATTGATCCCTTTCCCAAACCAGAGCTGATGCTTGAGCTGCAGTGTTTCAGTTGTCCGAGGTGATTTAAAGTTTGCTGCTATAATGCAAAAAGTCTTTGGCCTTAAGTACACCATGTGCCATCAGCAAGTTCTGTGTCTCATTGCACTTATGTATAAACACGGAATACCCCGGGAGTGCGGACTGTCCTGCATAGCCAGCAGCAAGTTGGCAACTTCCATTGCTGATGTCTGTAAAAATGCTTGATATGACTCTAGTATATGGGATTTTATAGGCCTTACACAGATGGAATAAGAAAAGAAAACTAAAATATTTTGAGACCTGTAGGATTCTTCCCACACCTCATTTATTAGGATCCCAAGAAGAAAAGCAGAGTCTTTGGAGGTAGACTGAGTTTGAATTCCACCTCCACTGACAGCAATTATGTGACTTTGGCTTGTGGTACCTTAGGTTCTCATACTTAAAAGGGAGATGATATCTACCGTCTGTGGTCATTGCATGAATTTGATGTGTTTATTGGTTATGCACATACAATACAGTCAATAAATGTTAATGTTATCCATCATCTTTGTGGTTTTCTATTAATAATTCCTGATATGAAATGTTACCCTAAACACTGAGCTCAGGATTCCACACCTGTTATCTCAGTGAAGTTCTTCTCCTTAACTGTTTCAGAATCACACAGAATCACTCAACAATTCCTATTTCTAAGATTCATCGTGGAAGTCATCTAGGATAAGGTTTGAACTTATGGCTAAAGTGTTGTAGTTTTGAAACATCTTTCAACAAGCAGCCTGTGCCAGCCTGACCACAGCACTATGCCCCATGGCTTTGGTAAAAACCTGCGTTTTCCAGCCTGTCGTGCAAACTACGCTCATCTCTCCTGCAATAAGAACACAAAGCAGGTAGTGAGTGTGGATGGAATACTCCTTACCAAAGCCTGCTATAGCTTCAGGAATTATTTTTTATATACATGTATCATTTACTTCAACCTGACAGCGTAAGCTAAAGCTGTGCCCCAGTTGACATCTTTGAGACTCTTCCTTTTCCCTGTGTAAACTTGAACAGAAAGGGTCATGTCATAAAGGCCCAGTGAGCACAAGGAATATATTTAACTGAAGTGTGGTGTGATGTAGCAAGCATGACCAGTTTTACTTATACTGAGAAAGAGTCTATGCTTTCCAAGAAATAAATCCCAAAAGCAAGTGGATAGCTTTCCAAACAAATCAGAAACTGCACCAGCAGCCACCAACAAAAAACCTACAAGGCAAATACACTGTTGAATAGACTTGATGGCACCTACCACCCACTGATAGTTCTGAGAAGGGAATTTTTTTGATCTGTTTTATTTAGTCTTTTTAGAGGAACCATGTTGCTAACATGTGAATAAATGGAGATCTATTTAATACAAATAGTTTGTTTTGTGTGCTATTTTATATTACTTTTTCAAATGGCTTTTGAAATATGGCAGTACTTTTCTGCTATCAGAGAAATTGAATTTGAAGATGAGTAACTATCTCTGACCATGATAACAAAAAATCCATAAGGGTTAAAAATAATAAAAAAAGGTTTATTCAACACTTACAATATTTCAGGCACCATTTTAAATTCTTGACATATAATCATGACAATCATCCTATGATCTAGATGTTTTTATTTGCATTTTATAGAGAGAGAAACTGAGATTCAAAAACTACATAGCATGTTCAAGACCAATAGTGAAGTCAGTACCATACTCCAGACCTAATTCCAAAACCTAAGTCGTTAGCCCTTTCACTAAGTGCTTATTAATACGACTGGAAGGAGAATTAGAGACGTTCTACTATCACCTCCTCTTTGTGAGGAGGAGAAAACTGAAGTCCAGAGAGCTGAAGTTATTTGTCCAAAGTCACATGGGTACCAGTGACAAATCCAGGATTAGGTCAATATGGCCCTTTCTCCTACACTGCACCCATGGTTATTTCTCCTTGTTCACTTTCCGAGGACACATTTTTTATACTTTTTTAGAGAAAGTAGGAAAGAAAGGCTGAGAGTGAGAGCAAGAAGAGAAGGATGCTGGATGGGGGGCGGAGAGAGAGAGAGAGAGGGAAAGAGAGAGAAGAAAAAAAGTTTAAATTCAGCTTTGAGTCAATTATACCGAAAAAATGTTGGGTTCCATGATGGGGAGTCCAGGTCTGAGGCCTTTGACACGGCCTCATGACAAGGCAGAGAGTGTGCAGCTATAGATACTGAAGACAAAGACACTCCTGTTCTAAGAGATCACCTGTTTTTTGGAGTGATTGCTTTCATAAGGAAAGATGTTTGCACTTAACAGTTAGTTCCTACAGGGTCACCTGGAAGGTCATTTTCTTGCTGTCATTGTAATACATTCATTGTTTTAAGCAAAGTGTGCAGGGTCCACAGGCCAAGTTCTCTCCATCTTCTCAAAATTCAGTGCCTTGTCTTCCTCCTGACGTAGAGGATAGGTGAACTATATATATTTTTTTAATATCGTGTGAAACACTCCAAGTATTATCTCACACAGCTGATCTGGAACGGAGGGGCACGCGCTCCACCAAGCGAGCTCTTGTGCAGCCAAGTCACGTCTCAGGACCCAATTGTCTTGGTTCCTGGCTCACGTCTCTATTCCCCTTGGCCTGGCATTTTGAATGCAACTGTCCTTATCGCTCTTATTTTAAAATCTTCTTGCATGTATATTTTGTCCTCTCTCTCCATATCCCCTTCCTTCTCCCTTAGCTCTACTTCCACTAAAATTGCCTTTCTGCATATTTATCAGCTCTTTAATTTCTTTCTCTGAGAATATCTATTACTGCCCTGCTTAATGGCAGGTTGGTGAGCAGAATTGTGTTTAATTCAAGCCATATCCCCAAACCTGTTCTTTGACTCTTTTACATGAAGTTTTCAGAGAATGTCTTCCTTTTTACTGCAAGAAAGGTACAAAGAGCTATTTCTGCCCTTGCACCAGAATAATATTATCTGAAAATATAACAGAGATATTTACACCAATTAGGAGGATACAACATATATAGAAAGAATGGTCTTAGAGCTGAAGGGAAATGCATTTGACTCAGAGAAGATTTGTGTTTTAATATGGAGTATTGAAGCCCAACAACAATAAATTATACACCTGCTTTTAGGGTTTAATGAATAATTTAATCAAATGTGCTTTTAATTGAACCATTTACTGATGTAAATTATTATTGTCATCATTAGCCTTATTGTTCCCAAGCTATTGCAGAGTCTAAACTTGGTGAAATAATTTTTAAAATTTTTATTTCACTGAAATAAAGCACCAGACAAACAAACTAACAGAAGGCTGTGGCTCTTCCATCGGCAGGTATGTTATTAATTCAAGTGCATTTTCTTTCACCCCTGGAAACACTTGTAGGATGTAAAGCCTATAATTGAACAATGGGGAATTAACACTGTAGCTAGTAAAGCTACCCATATGTACATAAAGGAAGCAGTAGACTGCCTTTGAAATACCTGTTGGTTGAACTGTTTATATTGCAGAAGAGAAAATTATGCATATAGATGAATACTTTTATCTAATCTCTTCTTGCCATCATCACCAACACCTACCCTCTTTGGGACTTTAATTCTTCTATCTAAACATCCTCATGCCTTTCTAAAATATATGCATATTTCTCTAACACATAAGTGACTAATTTTCACCTGTGTCCAAAACCGTGTTTGAAGCATATTTACTGAGTGCCTGTTAAGTACTAGGTTCTGTGCTAAGTATTTTATGCACATTATCTCATTTAGTCTATTCATCAACCTGTCTGGTAGGTGTTGTTATCTTTATTTTACATGCGGAAACTGAGGCTCAGGCAGGTTAAATAAGTTGCTTAAAAGTATCCATCTGGTAGGTGACACAGCTGGAATTCACAGTGAGGTATACATGGATGTCTTTGTACTGGTCTACGTCACTCTTGAATTTTCTAAAAAACACCTGCTGCTTTTTAGAATGCTAAAGCACTCTTTATGTTTGAGGTTAGAGTGATAAGAGCATATGAATGAGTTTTTACCATCTAAGTTTTTTTTTTAGCTTATTTGGCTGTGTGAACATTTTCCATGTAATCAAATGAATTTACCGTGGGACTCTTTGAATTTCTTGTTTGTGTGCCTGAAAAACATCAAAACAAGGCTCCTGTGATCTGTTTTGATCAACTAAGCCTAATCTAAATCACAAGATGCCCATGTTCTCCAAGCTCTACTTTGAGAATGCTGTCATTCCATCAGAATAACATTCATCTACTCAGAGCCCCATTAAGACAAATCTTTATCTAATTTCTATCCAACTCAGTGCAGCGTTTCTTTGTTTCCAGTAACTGTTGTAAATATTATGGGAATCCAAAAGTAATTAAAACCTGGTTTCTCCTCTTAAGAAGCTTACAGAGAAGGAAAAGCAGATTTTGCTGCAACAAGTCAAGAGGTGAGTGCGGTATTGGGGCTACAGAGAAACAATGGCATTTCAGCTGGGCATGGGAGGATCATCAGGATTTGAGAGGTGGATCAGGTGCATGAATATTAAAGGAAAGCAAAGGTGCAAGCTGTGCAGAGCATAGAGCTGGTCCTAGCAGAGAATTAAGTATATGTAAAATATTTGTGGAACAAAAGTTGTACCTGAAAAGGTGAGCAGGGACCAGGCTCAGCCTGAAGGGCTTTTTAAGCCCCCAAGAGACACCCAATCTTCATTCTCTTGGTGGCAAGAAGCCTGGGAAAGATTTTAGGCATAAGAGTAATAATAACGTATCTCTTAGAAACATTAACACTGACAGCTGAGTGAAAGGAAAATGAAAATGAAGAGAAACTGAAGATGGGGGATTAGTCAGGAGGTTGCTGCAATGGTTCGGGTAAATGAGGATGTATTTCTGGACTGAGGCAACACAAATGGCGAGGGAGAAAAAAAGACATGCATGCAACATACTTTAAAAGGAGAAGAAAAAATGCTTTGGCCAATTGGATGTGAGATGTAAGGGGAAGGAAGAGTCAATTGTGACTCAGAAGTTGTTGCCTGAGGCAGCCAGACAGCTGATGATTCTGTTTGCTGGGGAAGAGAAGCTTGGGGCAATGAGTGGGCCTGGTAGATGATGCGTGTGTTTGGATACTTTGGGTTTCTGGTAGGAATCTGTGCAAGATGATAGTAAAAATCCTCATTCATTCTCATCTCTAATAGATAATGCAAATGACAAAGAGGAGTTGTTCACACCTTTGTGAACTAACCCAGTTTATGTGTGTAGCTTCTCAGTGATGTGATTTCCAACAGGGAATTTCCAGTTGGAGGGAAACACAGTTGCTCGGGAAGAAATAAAACATGCTTAAGGAATGTACACGATGCATTCAGCAATGGAGAACACACTCCCAAATAATAAGTCTGTTAAGTAAGAAAATCCCAGGCTGCAGCTAAGAACATGATTGCTTCCACTGGACACTTTAAATCATTTTCTATAAAACTTCTTTGTCACCTTTTAATGCCCAACTTTTCTTTGGAACTTATAAATTCTTTATTTATGTGTTTTGGTTAGAATGAGTGGTTTAGGTTCATCCCACAAAACTGGAAGGATTAGCAAATCAAGAGATGGACATATATTGAAAGGTACTTCTGATCGCCATTAATATTCTAGATGGTGGTTATCACAATGTGGTCCCTGGACCAGTGGCCCCATCATGCCCAGAGAACTTGTTAAAAATGTGAATTTAGGACCCCAACTGAATCAAACTGAGTTTAAGACCTACTGAATCAAAAATGCTGGAGGTGGAACCCAGCAAGTTGTACTTTTGTAAGTCCTCCAGGTGGTTTTGATGCTGGCTAAAGTTAGTAAATCACCATTTTAGTCTCAGAAGTAAAGGTTGATGAAAAACATATATGCAAAGTAACCAAAAAGAAGGAAATAAGAGAACTTTAAAATAATCAGCATCCACTTCCTCCCTGAACAAGTGAATGAACATTCTTTGGGGTCTGTTATACTCCTATCTCTTTTAATATCCATTCAACAGATATTTGTTGAGAACCCAGTTACTACCAAGGACTGAGCTAGATGTGGCACATGCAGTAGGGGAAAGACTCTGTGGTTTTTCTGTGTTCTAAAAGGAAAGGAAAAAAGAAAAAAAAAGTATCGTTATCCTTAAAGGTAAATACTATGTTGTGGTTTTGGAGAATTCAATGGGCTTGACTATTTGCGGTTCCAATGCCAGTTGAAATGCCCAACGAGCAGCCCTGCAAGAAGTACAGTGAAGAGGTGTGGCTCCACTCAGCCTGGCCATGTATCCCAAAGCTGGGATTCACACTTAGGAATGAATCCACACGTGTTTCTGGGCCACTTGCCTTTTTTCACCGGGCAGAAACACTACACATCAAGTGTCTCACCGGTAAGCTTTGTGCAACAGAAATATCAAGCCCCATTTGGTTCATCTTGCGCTGCCATTCTCTCTGAAGGGGAGATGGCTTTCAGTCCTCCATTCATCTTGCCTGATGATCCCTTGGAGCTCCTTGCGAGAAATCATCCCTCAGATGCTGACACCTTTGAAACCCAAGCGCATTTCAGCAAAGCGTCAGAAATGTCAGAACTGCCTGTGCTGATTCTTCCTCCTCCTATTTTATCTCTAGCACACCCTTTGCTGCACTGTTTACCACTTTTATCTTCTTTCCCTGATGGCTTTTTTTTTCTCTTGGTCCTGTCCAAGCTTTGAAAACATTACTGCTCCTTTTTGTCACCGGTCGTCACTGGCTGCCTGGGTTTCATTGACCACTGCTTATCTCCGACGTGTTGCACGTGTCTTGTTGATTCTTTAACAATGCATTGCTCTCATGATCAGGAGTGGAAGGGCTCGGGTCTGGCTACCCAAGCTGGAGGTTTATCCTGCTGACTTGGGTGTCCTTTGATGTATGAGGACATTTGCAGCTCAGCGGCAGATTTTTAGCTTCTTTGATGTGCTCTTCTAATTCTCATTCAATGTAAGCTATGTTCCTTTTATGTTTAAAAGGAACCACATAAAGAAATGTCCCTCCTGATTCTTACATCTAATTTTTGCCCAACTACACTCTGATGCTATTAGTACAAGGGAGTGGTTCTTTCCACAGTGCCTGATATAATTTCATTAAGGAAAAACAAATAATATCAGACAGGCTGAATGTAGTCATTCATAAGGTCTTAGACAGCTCTTTATCTCTCCCCTCTGCCTCATGTTGCATTTGCATAAATGATTCTTTAATGCAAGGAGAACTGGCTGAAGATGAAAACAAGTCAAATTCTGAAAGAGGTTTAATACTTGATAATTACTTATGGACATCATGGTTAAATATACCATCATTATTTTATTTATAAGCTACATAGGCAAAACCAATTCCTATAAGTGGGTGGGTTTGTCTTGAAGCTCGCAGTGTGCAGGAGTGCTGCCTGAATTCACCTGTGGATTACATCGGCCCAGATGTTGCTTTCCCTGGAGACTTGATAGAGGGAAATTGGCAAAGGGTAATTCTGCCCTGACCATCCATCTTTCAGTTTCCCTCTGCTCTCTAACACCTGGCCACTAATAGCAGTTTCGGTCTCTCATCTGGACATAGGTACATAAATAAAAACACAAAAGGATCTGACGTGAATCATAGATTTATTTATTTTTTACTAACCTTTACTAATGAGAGTATTCTTAATGAAGTTTATGGATGGTATGAGTATTTTATTCATTTTTAATATCCTGAATTTATTTAACCAGGTATTTGAAAGATGTATATCAAGAAAATTGAATAGAAAATCTATTAATTAGGGTTACTTTCCACTCAGTAATTTTTTTTAATTAAACTCTCTTGTATTCATTGAAACCCTTGGGTGGAAGGGGTTTTAATTTCAAAATCATGTATGAATAAATTAATGGTTGTATGTGTACAGTACTCACATTGCTTTCATATCCATTCATTGATTTGAATCTCATTTGGGTGAGAAGGGCAGGGCAGTTATTATTAGTCCCATATTACAGATGAGGTAATGAAGGCTTAGATATCAGTATATTCTGGACTACAGTTTTGATCTAATTTAATCCTCTTATAGTAGTACATCAAGTCCAATTTCACACCATTTGCAATACATAGCAATTTGGTAAAAAAGGAGCTGTTCTTTTGATACACTAAAAATTTATTATTTATCACAACAAAAACCATAAAGGGAACCCTGTATGAATTACAACACATTAGGAGTTTCTGTTGGAGTTGATGAAAAAGCAAAGATATCATATGAAAACATTGTAGCATGAATCAAGAGATTATTTTTAATCCATCCGTTAAATGTAGTTCTGGATTTCTTTTTCTGATTATTTCATTTTGTCATCAGTAATAATTACTTTAACACTCATAGTAGATCAGTCCTATTTTGTTCTTTTTCACAACTACAAATCAAGTAGATTTCTTGCAAATTTTAGGACATATCCTTTAATAATGGCTATATGCTGCAACTCAAGTGTTGTCCTGTTTGCACATGGTTTGAACCTTAACAGCAGAGCTGTAAATGGTAGTCCTACAAGGTCAAGGTGGTAAAAAACATCACACATGTAGTTCCGGGGACACAAGTGAGACAAAAGCAGCAGTTCCTAATCCAATGTGTGATTTAAAGCCATTTTCATTATTGATTAGTAGAATTTCTTGCAGAATCAGAGAATCTTAGGAAATCCTTGCAGGGGATTGAGTGATTATATAATCCACATTCTGATCAATGCATAAAAGCCTTTATTTCTCTATAGCTATAACCCTTGGACTTAACCTAGGTAGTTAGCTAGCTATAATTAGATATACTTTAGACCACTGGTTCTCAAATGAGAATACTTTTGCTCCCCTGGGGACACTTAACAATGTCTAGAGATATTTTTGGTTGTCACAGCTTGGGGGTGCTTCTGGCATCTAGAGGGTGGAGGCCAGAGATGCTGCTAAACACCTTAAAATGCACAGAACAGCCCCCTACAGCTAAGAATTATCTGGCCCCACATGTCAAGAGTGCCCTAAAATGTCAAGAATGCCCAGTTTGGGAAACCCTGATTTAGACAAAATGTTAAGTTGCTACAATTGTCTATAAAATTCAACTCCCTACAAAACTATAATATTTTTCAGGAAATATACCTATAGGACAGTGGTGATGTGATACATGAACTATTTTAGAATTAAATTGATTCTCCATTTCACTTTATGTATATGTGTCACTGCTAATAAACCTGCAGTTTTCAAAATTTTTCAGACCAGAGACCGTTTGAAAAGGCAATAGAATTTAGGGAATCTTGTAACCTTTTGATTATTTGCCACTTCCTAAAATACATCGTTAAAAACATCTCTTACAATAAGAGTGAGTGATTGCCCATTTATTTTACTTTTAACACTAGATGCCTGCCTAGTCACCGACCCATCCCTCCTCACACCTTTCTCTCTGGTGTTCTCCCAGATTCTGCAGTCTTGATAGCACTGTTTATAGCCCCAGACCTTAGCATGTATTTATTATGCCAAGAAATCTATGCTATGCGTATGTGTCCTCTAGACTATAATCAATGTGGTTTTATTTTTAGTTCTCTTCCCAGAGAATCATAGCACTTTGCTAGGACTAGGTGATTTGGTCATCTCCTAGGTTTTCCATTCTAATCCTTGGCTGTTTCCAAACTTGAGTTTGTCTCTCTTGTATCATTAGCTTCTTCCCAAGTGTGTACTCATATTCGGGCCCCATGAGGCTAGTAGTAGCTCTGGTGCCTTTTCAATCCCCTCTCTAATCTGCTCACCTTCCTGCCTGGATAACCTGTCAGGCCTTTGCCATTTATAATATTTCTCCTTCAGCAGTTTTCCTTGCTCCCTTGCTGATTGCTTTTCTGCACCAAGAAACTCCCAGCCCACCTTGTCTCTGTGAGAAAATGTGTGTGCGTTAAATGGCTCTGTCTTCCTTCAGTGGCCTCCCTTGCACCCCACTTAGCCCTTTCCTATTTGGGAGCAGTCTTTTCCATGGGTGAAGTGGACCGGAATGCTCTTGATGTCCGCTCTGCCTGGCTGCGGAGGCCACCCCCTCCGCAGAGCCCTAGGTGGATGAGACCACACACACCCTAATGCTCTCTAATCCTTGCAGCTTTGTCACTGTTCAGAACTGCTCAGATGCTCACCCAGCTCTGCCTTGTTTCTCATCACCCACTTGGAGAGTCAAGCTGCCTTTCCCATTTATCACACGGCGATAGTGACAGCGATCCACCTTCCTGGCCTTTCCTCCCGGGCCACCTGCTCGGCTGCCAGCCCTTGAGATTGACACTTGCCATTTCTGCTGCCAGGTTTCTTCTGGGCTCGGTGGGCACACTTGCTAAAAGGAGCATCCATCTCGCTGCTGCCCCGTGCGGGGCCAGGAAGCTCCATTATAAACTCTCGGTGGGTCATTCTTCTGCCTCCTCTCTGCATCGGCTGCTATCTGTGAGTGAGGGGGCACCGGCCCTAGGGGGTTCTCAGGGAATCCATCTCCAGGGAAACACACCCATTCCTGCCAGCAGGATCAGACAGGCCTTCCCAAAGCTGGGGTGAGCCACAGCAACTGTCTCCCCCAAACAGCAGATTTGCCTCTTTCCTTCCTGTTCCTATTCTGCCCAGAGTTGTCTCTGGAAACTCTGGGATCCCTTCACAGAGGGGTCACACTGCCCCCTCTTATGTTAGTTTTACTGCAACCACTGATTCTCTCAACACAATCAGAGGGGCTCACAAAGCGCATTTAGACTAGGGGGAGGAGGAAAGAGCTGGCACAAACCTCCAAGTAATATGTGTGAATATTTTTTGTAGTGGCTTTGCTCTCACATTTATTATTTAACTCAGATAAATGATTTTGGTAGTGTGCATTCTGAGACAGACATTAGCAGCAAACACCATCGTGGGGGACTCCTTCTGGATGCTGGTAAACAAAAGGGCCCCTTGTGACAGGTGTTTCACACAGCACTCTCCATTCTTGCTACTCACCGTGCTGCCATGGCTTGCACAGCATTGGCACCGCCCGGGAGCTTGTTACAGGTGCGGTCCTGGGACCTACCTCAGGCCTGCCAAGTCACAGTCTGCATTGTAACGAGATTTCCACGTGCTTCCTGTGCACATTAAAACGTGGGATGTTCTACTTTCGCTGTTCCTGCCTTTAATCCTCAGAACAGTCTTCTGAAGGAGTTTCCCCATTTTATAGACGGAGAAACGGATGCTCTGAATTTTGAAAAGGTTTGCTTAGAGTCACTGGAAAGCCATGCATTTAAAAAAAAAAAATATATATATATATATATATCTCACTACTGTATAGGTATTCACGATGAAGTATGAAGTCTTCTTTTTTTAAGAATACAGTTTTAAATACTAAGAAGGAAAATGTTCTGGGCTCTTTAAATTGGCAAATTGCCAAAATGGAAAAGAAATTTCAGTGAGAAATGGGGCTCTTAAACTCAGCTAAGCGGAAGCAGGGAGAGACAGTACATCCCACCTGAGATGGAGGGTTCGGGGTAGTGCACGGCCGTGTGGCAGGAAGAGGATGCACTGGGCCCCTCTGCGGACTGGCAGTTCAAAGATGGTCACAGCAAGATAAATTATGTGTTAAGGAGATAATTACTGTGGACTTTCCTCTAAACAGCAGCTGGAAATAAGGTGGAACAGATGGAGCTAGAAACAGTGAAAAGGTTCTGGGGCAGCCTCAGAGGAGAGACAGGTGACCTCAGAGCGCCAGTTTAAATAAGAAGAGCCCCTGGGTGGTTAGAGGTGGGGACACATGTTCACCACATAGGTCTGAACGGGTCTCTTAACCTTTGCTCTAACTAAAGTTTTATAGTTATAAGAAGAAAGAACAAAATGAATCAATGAGATTTATTTTAAAATTTCATTTTTGTTGACACATCACATGGAATGGATTTATATGTTTTTCTTTATGTTTATCCCAATTGTCTCTTCTTAGACAAAGTTTAACCACTAGGTCCAGGCTACCTTAAACCAGAAGGACTGCCCACCTATATTCAAAAAGAGTGTTAAAATTTAGAACGTCTTCTTCCCCTTCCCTTTACGGTGGTAGCAAATTTTACAATGTCTTCAGAAATCCCTCAGTGTAGGAGGTTGTCTATCTGAATTTTTGCCTGGTCAATTTTAAATGGGTATTTAGATGCCAAATTTTGAGCTTGACTGTTTGTATTGACTCCTTTTCACAAATATTAGTATTAAGAGCCAATGGAAAGATGAAGGCTTTCAGGCAGAATGGTGATACAGATAGATTCACTGATTAGATGCCACTGTTGTTATTGCAGTTAACCGTCTCCACTTTCAAAAAACAGATCTCAGAGGCTTGAGTTTCTTCTTGATTTGGTGGCATATCCTCCCACCCTCACACCCGGTACACACACACACACCCGGTACACACACACACACACACACACACACACACAAACATTTTAACCATTCCGCTGGATTCTTGACATTCACAAAGTTGTTGATGGGCAATTGAAACTTTGCAATGTGCAAACATATTTTGAGCAGCAAGGAATTATGCTACTCTTTTTAGTCTCTTGGCTTTGATCAAGGGCATCCTAAAGCACTACTTCTGTATGTGGTGTTTCAACAGATGTTATGTTGGGTTACTAAGAGTGTTGGGGAAAAAAGATAGTCTCAGTTCTAATGGCCCACATAGCACCATGAAGGGGAAGTTTATTGATTTTTGTACATTAACACAATATACTTAGCTCACAGACTATCTTCCCTTTGGAAAAACCTGCAAGATTTAGTCACTAATTGCTTCAAACAAAAGTTTTAAAATTATATGAATGTGGAACATTTTAAAAGTTGCATTTTGGCGCTTATGTAAACAAAGAACTGTTTAAAAAACAATCCTCTACGTAGATTGAGATATAAATTAAAATGCATATGCTTCACACCTAAATAGAATGAGGCTACAATAACAAACTAGTGCTGTGTATTTACTTCGCACTTCAGATTTCCAAGTGGCATCACTATTTCATTATCATGTTGCACACTCCACCTCTGACCTCAGCAGACAGTCTCCTGCTAAAATGCCTTAAAATGCATTATGCAATAAAAGGGTTATGGACGTGCATTTAGTTCAATTAGTCGGCATCTTGATTGAACAGTAGAGAATCTAAAGGACCTGTAATTCCCACCTTTCAGAAGCTAGGAAGACTGGAAAGATCTATTGAAGAAGTATGAACAGTGGCTAAATACTTTGCAGCTTCTTTTCAGCAAAAGGAATAATGAATTTTTTCTATAGTTACTGAGCTCCTGCTTTTCCTACCAAGGGTGGGAGCCAGGTGGGAGAGAAAATTTAGATACAAAATTAATACAAATTTTCTTCCAGGCTTGGTTAGGGAAGTGCAATAAGGAGAAAGCACAAGTAAACATACCACTCTGAATACTTTGGCAGAACTGTGTGCATGTGTGTGTGTGTGTGTGTATTTATATATGAAATATACATGTAATATATATATTTGTTTAGTTTCTCTAATCACAGGACAAAATATAGGTAGTCTCTTATTACAGTGATCAAATAGCATAGGTGGAGAGAATCTATCAATAAGGCAACAAGCTTAAAAGTGAAGAAGCATATTACTCAGAATTTAGGAACACATTAGGTGTAGATTAATTTTGGACATGGGACTTAACCGCCTTATTCATCATGTTTTCATGCCTCTAGTTCAAGTACATATCAGGATGAGAAATGGCCGTATTTCAGGTGAGGTAGATGGGTCATTGCTGACCTTGCCTCTGTGCTCAAAGTCCCCCCATTACTAACTGCAAAGATAACATGCGGCAGCTTCCTGTCAAAAGGTATGTACAGAATTGAGTTGGGGGAGAAGTTTGGGTGTTGGCATTTTAAGATAACCAGGTTTATGGAAGTTTTAACACAGACTGATTCAACTTATTAAATAGCAGACCCCTATGGGACATGAAATTAGACAGGATCCTTCAAGAAAGAGGAACTTTTGTCATCTCTGTATCAGCAGACTCTAACAGAGCTTTCAGTAAATATTTATCTATTGGGTAAATATTTGTTCAGTTAATAAATGAATGAACAAATGAGTAAATGGTGAAAAAGTGTAAGGAAAGAACTGGAACATAGCTGTTTTCCCAAGAAGGAAGGAACAGCATGTAGTTTTGATGGGGCAAGTTTAGAGGTTAGGGCACAAACAAGGTTGAGGAATTGGGGTTGGATTTATGAGAGGAGAATGGGACCAAGGGGAGTGAAATAAGAACCATCAGATTTTATTCTTTCATGTGTGCCATGGCTAGCCCTGTGAAAAGCAGAATTCTCAGTAGACCCCAATTTGAAGCACCCACCCTTTCCAACTCTGTGCCATCTCATCAGGGCCAGTTACAGAGAATTCCACCAGAATAATATGCCCTCTCACTTAAAAAATCTATCCTGAGAGAGAATTCATGCTCACCACCCTCGTTGCAAATCCATAAGGATAGTACTCAGCAGCTTGGCAAGATGCTCTTGCATTTCTTTCTTTTTATCAGTTTTTTTTTCTTTTTGTTTTTAATAAGTGAGCTCAATATTTATAGTGCTTCTACATCCATTCATTTCAGGCCTGTGTAAGGGACTGTTTGCCTGCCCATTGAGTGTGAATTATAGGACTGACATTTAATGGGGCAGCTTCTTTTGCTCAGTTCCCTCAACAATTGAGAGATGAGTTGAAAGGGAGTGATATTGCATAGTAAATAGTAAATGCCTCACACAATGGGAACTCACCATTTTGATTTTATTTTATTTTTTAAACATAAGGTTTGGGGAAAAAATAGCATGAGGTCTATTGACATTATTTTAAATTGCACTGTTAGGAGAACATTAAGTTTTTCATTTCACACTTTCTGAGTCTTAACCACCATTGCTGTATGGGGAAATCAGTCATTTTCTGAGGATTCATGTGCAGATTTGTGCCAATCAGAATTGGCCATAATTATGCCAAGGCTCTTCTTTCAAGGTAGTTCATTGAGGGCATAGAGAAAAGAAAGTGAAAGGAGAATCATCCTCTGTAAGTGTTCTGTGTAAATTCACAAACCATAAAGGTACAAGTAATTTCATAGTACAATGGAAATCTCTTTGAATAGACTACTATTGTTACAAACCACAGATACTGATACAGCCATCTGGGGATCACTTGATAGGGACGTAATAGCAAATCCGTGGGTAAATTTATCTTTCTCAACTTTGCCTTGAGGCTGTGGGCATAAGAAAACAGTCAATAACATCTTTCTATGATTAATTCCCTATGAAAATCACTAAGAATGTGAAATCACTGATTTTTATCACTGGCTTCTAGAGTAGCTGGAAAGTCATGAGAGATGTTCATTTGTCTGAGACCATTTATTTTAAGAAACAGCAATCCTTCCAGCATGATACAAGATCCGAAATGAGAATAACAGAGGGCAGGGACTCCACAAAACCGGGATGAGTGGCTGAGATATTAGAAGTGAGAAGTGTTTGTATTGATTTGTGCATGTAAAACAGTCCTGTGTCTGTGTTTTATCTCCCCTGCTTCCCAAGGTGCTCTTTCCTTGAGGTCTATGAAATGTGGTTATGGATCTGCTTTTATTTATTTTATTCTTACCCTAATTTTAGTCTAGAGTGCATTGTTGTTTTAAATCCTATCATCATAAAAAATAAAATAAAACCAGGACACAATTATTTCCCTTTTAACATTCCTCTGCCTTTTCTCCTCTATTCAAAGAGCTCACTGTTGAATTTTTAAACACTAGCATTTTTATCTTCTTCAGCCCGACGTAGTCATTTTGGGAAATTTGTGTCCATAGAGGTATTTTCTAGCAGGGTTTGATTTGATTACTGCCTTTCTTTAACCTTAAAGGTACAAAAGAAAGTACTTCAAGCACCTAAGGGACTCTGGAAAGTAATAGCAAACAAAAGTTCAAGATGGGTCAAGTCCCACAAAGGAAAATTAAATGCATTATTCTCACACAACAAGATTAGCAAATCATCCATAAACCCAGCCACTATTTCTTCTTTTTATTCTAATGAGTTTAGTGTGCAATAATGATGGTACAGGCTTCATCAGAATTCTGCCAGTGAAGGGGAATTTGCAAACTCTGTTTTCAAATGAGATGTGCACCATAAACCATAGTCATCCATCATAGGGAAGTAGCTAGTGCCTGATCAAATGCTGTTTGGGCTGAGTCAATCAAATGAGCATTACTAGAGCTTGGTATTACACTGTCCTTTAGGTGATAGAGAAGGGATATAATGCAGTTATGGAATGTGATTTTTTTATGCCTCTGTCCCTTTTGGAAGACTAAACTCTATTCTAACATGAATACCTCAGAGTGACATTCATAATCTATGTTATAAAAAGAGATCTTCTCCTATTTCTTATCTGTCAAGAGCAGTTAGAACC
>CM052443.1:16706089-16751602 GCA_028533085.1 Varecia variegata | reverse complement strand
AGCCTCTACCCACAGAATTCTCTGATCACTCACACATCATCAACTTACCCCTTCTACTAGATGGTTCTTACCCATACACAATTTGCTGTTGTTTTTCTATGGTGATGAAATCCAACTTATCCTTTTTAGATCCTGCTTCCTGCTCTAGACATTGGTTCATTTCTCTGTTCCTCTGTACATCAAAACATTTTAAAGTTTGCTATATTGTTTCTAACTCCTTTCCTTTGATTTTTTCTCAAATTGATCAGTCAGGCTTTTGCCCCATTCTTTGCACCAAAACTGCTCTTCATAAGGTCTTCAATGACCTCTGTATGACTAAATTCAATGCTCCATTCTTGTTGTGCTTTTGCTTTTAGCTGACCTCGCCACAGCATTTGATGCAGCGAATCACTCCTTTCTTTCAACACTTTATTCACTTAGATTCCAGGATTCCAAATTCTTCTGGTCCTCCTCCTTCCACACTGGTGGTAAAATTGGGGATATGTGTATTCTGAGAAGTGCATCAGTAGGAGATTTTTGTCATCTGTGAACATCATAGAGTGTACTTACACAAACCTGGATGGTCTAGCCTGATGCACACTTATGTGATGTGGTGAGGCCCATTGCTCCTAGGCTATAAACCTGTACGGCATGTTACTGTACGGAAGAGTGTAGGCAGTTGTAACACAATGGTAACTATTTGTACATCTAAACATAAAAAGGTACAGTAAAATATGGTATAAAAGATAAAAAATGGTACACCTGTATAGGACATCTACCAAGAATGGAGCTTACAAGATTGGAAGTTGCTATAGGTGGTCAATGAGTGAATATGAAGACCTAGGACAATACTGTATGCTACTGTAGACTTTATAAAAACTGTGTACTTAAGCTACACCAAATTTATACAAAAATTCTTTCTGTAATAATAAATGAATCTTAGACTACTGTAATGTTTTTACTTTATAAACTTTTCATCTTTCTAACTTTGTGACTCTTTTGTAATAATTAGCTTAAAACACAGAGACATTGCACAGCCGTACAAAATATTTCTTTTCTTTTTATCCTATAAGCTTTTTGCTATGTTTTGAATTAATTAATTAATTTATTTATTTATTTTTGCTTTCTAAAGTCTTTTGTTAAAAACTAAAACACAAAGTCATACATTAGCCTAAGCCTGCACAGAGTCAGAATCATCAATCAATCTTCCACCTCCATGTCTTGCCCCACTGGAAGGTCTTCAGGGACAATAACATCTATGGTGTTGTTATCTCCTATGACAACAATACCTTCTTTTAGAGTTCCTCCTGATGGACCAGCTGTTTTACATTTAATTTTTGTTTTTAATATAAGTAATATGAGTATACTCTAAAATAATAACAAGTGTAGTATAGTAAATACATAAACCAGTAATGCAGTTGTTTATTATTATTATCAAGTATTATGTACTGTACATAATTATATGTGCCATACTTTTATACCACTGGCAGTGCAGTAGGTTTGTTTACACCAGCATCACCACAAACGCATGAGTAATGCATTATGCTATGATCTTAGGAGGACTACAACATCACTAGGTGATAGGAATTTTACAGTTTTATTATAATCTTAGGGGACCACCAGTGTATATGCTGTGTGTGGTTGACTGAAAGACCATAATGTGGCACATGACTTTGTCTCAGGACTTAGCCTTGCACCTATTCTCTAGCCAAATTTACTCTTTTGGTGATCTCATGCAGTATCATGTCTTTGAGTATGTGTAAGATGCTCCTATTTTTTATTTCCAGGTCAGATCTCTCTTCTGAATTATAGACTCTTTTTGCCAACTGTCTACTTGAATGTCTAGTAGACACATCAAACTACATCTATCCAAAATTGAACATCTGATCTTCTTGTTTCCTCAAACTGTTCTTCCTACATTCTTCTCTGAGTTAGTGAAAACTCAACCCTTTCAATTGCTTAGGCCAACACGTTGGTGTCATTCTTCATTCTTTTTTTTTTTTTCACACCCCATATCTGATCCATCAGTAAATCCTACTGGCTCAATTTATACTCAGCATACAACTACTTATCACTACTTGTCCCAGCCAGGAAGTGCCACCTTCATCTTATTGGAATTATGGCAACAACCTCCTACTTTGTCTGTGAGCTTCTACCTTTGTTGCACTACAACACACACAATAGAGCAACCAAAGTTACCCTGTTGGGAGTGAGAATAGTTGGGAGTGAGAATAGTTGGGAATGCCCTGAATTCTACCTGTCTCTGCTGCACTGGCCACCTCTCTAGAGTGGGTGATTGGGAACAGAAAAGACCAGAGATAAGGAGTATAGAAGAAAGATCAAGCTGGTTGAGGGGTTGATGCTTTGTTTAGGGACTTACCATAATATAACAATTGTTTGCATATATCAAGAACACATTAAGAGTTAGGAACTGCACTAAGAACTATTAATGTATCTTATATTCAGATGCTCTTACTTTCTCCATTTGAACAGTGAGAATAGTGGGTCCAAGGACTCACAGCTAGCTAATAAATACTGGGTCTAGCATTTAGACTCTGGTAATTTGAAATGAGAGCCCTTAATTATAAGCACCACGGCCTTAGTTGGAGGTAACTTCAGGAAGATTAATTGGATCAGTATTTTTCAAATGCACACTCTGCTCCAGGCACTGTCCTAGGTGCTGAGGATATAACAAGAACAGAGGAAGGAAAGGTTCTTTCCCCATTAAACCTATAGTCTAGACCAGGTGGAAGATATTATATAATCATAAGTAAAGATATAAATATCGGTCACCTAAATTTTTAAATGTTTAAGCATCTATAAATATGAGTCATCTAAAGCTTTTGGAATCTTAAACCTTTGGAAGATTACCTCACCATCCTTCAGTGATTTAGTCTTTATCGCTTCCTGCGGAATAGGCCAATCAGGCTTGAGTAGTAGATCCTTTTCTATACTTGGGACTTTAATTTATATTAAATGATTAATAGTTCATTGGTAACTTTGTATTTTTTATGTGCATATGTTTGGCTTGCTTAGCCATATTATATTATCAGCCTATTGAATGCAAGAATGTTCTATTAATTTTATTCCCTTATTCCCCTAAGATCCTTCTCTTCTGTTCAAACAGAATATTCTCAATATATGCTCACTGAATTCATCCTAAGCAGAGAGATACTTTTTTTATATATTTCTTTTGAATTGGAAGATGAAAGCGTAAGTGGGTAGAGTAATTTATCAAAAGCCATGTAGCTGGGCATGGAATCAGAACACCCAAACATCAGTGCTTAAGGATCTAAAGTGTGTGGTTTGGTCCCCTGAACCCTTAAGAAAAATATTCAAATGTCAGCAGCGGATAAATTGTAGTAGAAGAGGTGGAACTAAGCTCTCCGTGTAAATGGCTGGGTTTTACAGAGTTAGGCAGCCATATTCATAGGAGGTAAAGATGGGTGAGTTGTCCATCAGATCTGCATGGAGAATGGGAAACAACAGGAAGTGGTGGTATTTAATTTGTAATTATTTACTTTACATATTCAGCAGGTGAAAATGCAGATTCTCCAACATCAGCTCAGGTCTGTGCTGACTATTCTAAAACTTTGAACACAAAATATCACTTTCAACTTGAGTTTGAAAGAGTAGACAGTGAGAATCCACAGGGAGACTTTCTGCAGGCAGTTAGCGTTACCTGTTTTGTTTTATTGGGGTTTTTTTGTCCTCCCCATAGAAATTTCACTTCTTTTACTTACATTTGCCCTGTAAAATGACTTTTTCCTGGAGCAAGAGAAAACCCGTCTGTGCCATAGCTGACGTTTTTGTCGAGTATGGTGGTAGAAGGGGACTAATGTCTTTCTTTGTATCTCTCCTTTCTTAATCACTTTAGGTGAATATATAGAAATCTGTGTACTTCTAAAAAAGGCTATCTTCAGTCTGAGGATTAATTTGACAACAAGGGTTTATTCTTTAGGGATAGAGTGAACAACTGTCCCAGTTTTCCCAGGACTGAGGAGTGTTCTGGGACACAGGACTGCCAGGACTAAATGAATTTGGGGAAGTGGCAGGCATATGGGAAAGAACTGGACATGTTATTTGGGTGTCCTCCTGCTAAGCTTTTGGTAACTTCAGCCTACTATAGGAGGGACTCCCTGCCTAGTAAGTACTAAAACTTGCTAAATATTTTGAATTAGTTTGCCTTTGAGAGGCAGTGTATTCTCCAAAAGTTGGTGGCAGGGTGGGGCTTCCCAAAGATTGACATAGTAACTCCCAGCCTTGGAACGCATATCTGTGGCTGACTTTTCTCCCTGTTTCTCTTGGGTAAGTTTCCCTTTCATGTTTCAGAGTCAAAAGGACCATTTCCCAGCAAGTGTGCCCAGGCCTTCCATGGTCCTTTCTTTCCTGAGTTTTGTAGTCATTAGAGGCACAACAGCCACCCCATGTCGGATGCCTAAAGTTTTGTGGAGCTGCCCTCAGGGACTTGGGCGTCACAATATGTCCCAAAGAGGCTTCATTCCCTTGTCCTGACAAAGGAGCATCTGTTGAAGCCCTTTTGCCTGAAGTAATTCAGCTCAGCCCTAGACCACTAGCTTGGCCCTTTTAAATCCCTAGCTCCATTGTTCAAGGAATTTCTTGGAAAGAGGAGTACACATGTTCTTTACCTTTCCTTGTTTGGTTAATGCGGAAATGTCTCACCTACAGCCTGTCACCATTAGACTGGTCACAGTAACAACAGCAGCTTGATAACCAACTTAAATCTACATAGCTCGTGCTGGCTTTCCCTGAACTTGGCACAACAGCATTTCTTTTCATTCTTATGCGGACACAGGGAAAACAGTTGTGATTATACATTATATCCATTTTATAAATGATAAAACATGCTTACTTCTTCAAGCCCAGTTGAGCTGGGTTGTGATAAAAATTAGTTCAATGCCGGCTGATAAATTGCATTACCAGCATGGATTATTGAATTGTCTTTTCTTGCTATTTGATATTCAGTTGGGTTCATAGTTGAAGTCAATAAAATCAGCTTTTGAGAAGCTAGACAAGTGGCTGGTTGCAAGTCTTTCAGCTCCAAGCCCTTTATGGAGCCACACTGCTTTATAGACCTTCCGTCTGGCCTAGTGCCATGTTCCTCAAATAGGGATCTGCAGCTGGGGGCCATGAGGATGCTGGATAATACGACCATGGTTTATAAAAATAGCAGGATTTCCTAATATACACATTATTTTGATGTTAAATCAACCATGCACATGTTATGAAATAAAATGAAAATTCACAAAAAATGTATGTAACACAGGAAACTTCAAAGAACAGTTAGCCTTCTGGGGGCTTCTCTGCTTGCCTACTCTACCTTCTCTGTTGTTTAAAAGAGAGAACTACTTCAGGATATTTGTTGCGAGGGACACTTCTGGAATGGTTCTAGTCCAATTCGGCCTCTTACCCATAGATGCCACACTCTGTACCTCTCCAAGTGTTTACTGACCTTGAGTTCATAGTATTTATCTTGTCTGTGATAGCAATATTAGCTGTTCTACCAAAAGAACAGAATTCAGTGATAACTTTTCTTCCTCATGGCTCAGGCTGAAATGAGAGCACATTTAGTCTTCTGCAAGTTTCAAATCAGAACACTCCGTACAGTGAGCCTTCTGAGTTGCCACACTAAAAAGAAAACATATCTAATATTTACTGAATGTTCACTCTATGCCAAACACTTAGCTAAGCACTTCACATACATTTGTTACGACTGCTGTAAATTGCCTTTATCATCCTAATTTTGAAGATGAGAAAATAGTGTTGACGATCATAATCAGCTTGCCCAAGATTACACAGGTAGTAAATGGTAGAGCTGGAATTTCAAATCTAGGTAGGCTGAGTTTGAGCCCGTGCTCTAAATCACTCTTTAGGTGGTTCTTCCTGCCGTAGAAGTATTTTAAGAGCAGTTCCTATAGAGCAGCATCTGAATGCTGAGCTCTATTGCTTTGATGATAATTTTACATCCATAAATATTCATCATAAATCAATTAAGTAATACAGTTATGCTCATTCATTCAGCAAAGATTTTTGAATCCTAACTATGTGCCAGGTTCTATGAAATGCAGATATGAGTAAGGCAAGATCTCTTAGAGCAGCTCAAAGTCTAGTGGTAGAGATGGACATAAAAAGAAAATATGAAGCAATCAAATAATGTCAAGATGACACAGAGGCTATAGCCCAGGGATACTTTACCACATGGACTTAGAATTTATATGGGAAATTGATATGATGTAATAACCGTAAAAAATATTTCTCAAAAAATAAAAAGACTGATGATTGTGCAGAACAAGTGAATCTCAAGTGAATCTTTCAAACTCACTTGATAATTTTGTTGGGCTCTTTGGAAACATTTAATTGCTAATTCTTGTTAGTTTCTGAAATCAATTTCATTGGCCAACCTCATCCCATGCCTTCAAGCAAAACTTCAAGTTAATGGTAGCATTTGTTTCTCGTTAATTTCTTTGGTTTTCTTAATGCCCAATTTGAAGGCTTATTAATAGTTAATATCTTTAGCAATGTAAACATTTGCATTAATAAAACAGATGCAAAATTACTGCCCCAGCCAACCACTGCCATGTTAAAGCACTAAGAAAGATAAATAGCAGTAGAGTTGGGTTGAGCTAATCCTCAGAGGACCAGTAACATCCTTCCAATTGTCTTATTCTCCCTTGATTGCCGTCTGCCCATCTATTTCAAAACTCAGAGAAGATGTTGCAACATTAAATTTTTGCTAGTTATTTTTTCTTAAAATACCATTTTAAAAGAAAAGTATTTTCTTGTTTAACAACATGTTCCTCTCCTTACTTCAGGAGTAGGCATGTAACCAGAATAAGTAGTCTATGACTTTCTTATGTTTAGCTTTTGACAACTGACTTTTTTTTGTAAACTGACCACAATAAGCTACCTAATATATACTGAATTTAGACTTTTGTTCATCACTGGAAAACATTTTTAAGCTATCTCCTAATGGTACTGCTGTTAGCCAACAATTTAGGCAATATAACCGTTTTTGTCTTTAGAGAAATGTTTACCCAGTTTGAATGTTCAGATATACTTACTTTATAAGAATGAGTGGAAAATGGGAGGCTGGTACTTACACTAGTGATAAGAAGTATAGTCTCATAAACTTTGATAATTACAGAAATAATTAAATTTGACAAAAATGGTGACATTTTGGCTTTAAGTGGATGCTCATCTAACTTAGGTCAGTGTATGAATCAGGATATGCTAATTGCTGTAACAAATAAAATCTCAATAAATGTTTTTAATTGCTCATGTTACAGTAAAATATGAGTTGATGGGAGTCTCTCTTTGTTCCATATAGTGATTCAGGGATCCAGGCATTGTCTTCCTAGTGGGCTCACAGTCCTCCATCAGCTCCCTTGCCTCCAGCAGACTGATGAGGAGTGAAAGAGCAGGGAGAGAAAGAGAACACATAGGAGATTTTGGGGGAAAGGCCTGGAAATGCCACACATCACATTTGCTCACACTCTTTGGACAGATTTCCCTCACATGGCAGAGGTGCCAGGGAAACACAGCCTGGTCTTGTGCTCAAGAGCTAAAGTAAATGGGATTTGGTGATTACATGGCATTACCTCTGGCACCGTAGGTCGAGTATATGTTTGATTGTGAAGAAACAGAAAAAGATTGAGGAGCATGTATAAAATGTTGGAAATAAATGGACAAAATTATGTTTAAGAGGAAAATATAACCAGAGATTTGATGGTCTTTGGCACTTTAGGAAGAGACCTGTTTCTGCTCCCACTGTTCCCGGCTCAGTTACATGTAGGTCTGTTATGGGCTTATGTGAACATGCACAGAAGTAGATTTTTAGTAGGACTGTAAATGCCTCCCCTTTTGCAGAAAATGGGTTCCAGAGAATTTACAGAGGACACATAAATTGTAAACATTTTTCCTACAAGACCTAGAATGTACCTGACAGCATCCAACTTTCTGTCCAATATCCTAGATTTTTCTATTTGACTTTCAACCCTCTGGTAACACTGAGGAGGGCATCTATGTCTTATAACTTAGCCTCTACTCCTTGGGATCCATCAGGTGGGTAGTGATGCTGGAGTAACGCACACAGAGAGGTGGGAGTAGAATTACAGAATTAGGAAAGAAAGCATTTCACTTGAGGGGTTTCCAATGGCTCAGCAAATGGAAGACTTTCAACTATGTAAGTTAGAAACCCCAGTGATTTCCTGTACAAGTGTCTCAACTTACAAAATAAACATTCCCCAGTGGGAGACAAAATATCACATTCCCTGACAGGTTGAAAACAATACAAAGCTATGAATCATCTGTTGATCTTTTTAGCACACTTATTGTCTCTAGAATTAGATGCTGAGTCCTGGAGGGCAGGGGCTATAACCTTCAAATCAAATTTTGTGTCACAAACGCAGTAAACATTAAAGAACTACCCATTTACAGTAACAGACAGGCAGAATCTGCTATAAGACATTTAAAAAGAAGGATCTTCACCTCATGCTGACCTCCAGGGGCTGCGGCAATCCTTAGTCTTTTTCTGGGGCAATGGTTTACCACGTGGTTCTGCTCTAGGAACTATTCACACCCTGTACAGAATGTCAGCTCCCTCCACAGGCTGATTTCTCCTTTGATGTGTAAAAGAGAACACACACAGACCTTTTTCATCAGTGTGTATCATTACTGAGGGTTATCATTTATGCCTCAGCGTTGTGATTAGGCTAAACAAATCATCTAGGAAAGATTACATTCTATCGACCGAGGTAAATCTAAATGAAAACAACAACAAAAATAATTCTCCTTAAGAAATTCACTTCATCAGCACCCAACTCTTGGTTACAGTGATAACTTGAAATATATTTCTAAGCCCAAAGTCCTGTAAGAGGTACAAGAAATTATAAAGAGCTAAAGGAAGTGAACTTGTAGTGAATATGTATCAGGGTTATTGACCAAGAATGCATCCTCTACTCACAGGTACTTCTAAGCCCTGCAATCAGACAAGCCCTACAGAACTGTTTTTAATCATGGAAAGGACTAATGAAAAATTGGCATTCTCAAAGGTTTTGGAATACTTTGTGTGACCTTGCTGAACCTTGAATTTTCATTGTTTCTCTCATATAGAAATGTTCACAATTGTGTCTTAACGTGAAGGACAGAGAACTGAAAAGGAGTCTGCGATGATGAAGTCAGTTGTCACTGCTAAAGAATGACCTCATTGGTTCATGAGGCTGCAAGGAGGGAGCGCAGGGTCTTCTCAAAGTGCTCCAAAAGTTTTCCAATCAGTCTGGGGCTACTAGGCCCCAGTTGGGTTACACGAAGCATCTCAAAGTCTTTATTAACGAGATTGTCATCCACACCATTTCCTGACTTTGTGCTATGCTGTCTGGATGAAATTTTGCACAAGAATGGATTTTGAGCCAGGTATGATAGTCTTAGCCAGGGATTCTTCCTGTACAGTGAAATGAGTCAAAGGTACCAAGAGATTCTTCTTACGCTTCATGGACAAAACCCCCTACTGTCCTCACCCCTTCCCCTATAGTCCCAAGTCCTGGGGGTCCCATGTCTCCTCATACCCCAGCCCAGTTTCCTTCCCCATTCAGCCCACCATCTGCACTCAGCTGACTTCTCTAGGGGGACCATTTCTGCCACTCTTCTATCCCATCAATAGTGATTAGTCTTAGCTCCTTTACTTTCAGTGATCTGCTTGGCCGACCAAAGTGAATTGGATGGAGGAATACGTAATGTTATTTTTAGAACTTAATGTGTGTTATCTCTCGGTAACATATTTGTATTTAACAGCCCTTAAGTTCCCAGGGCCATAAGCCAAAGGAACAAATAGTATTTAGAATTTTGGGCAGAGCTAATAGAGCTAATAGAGTGACACTTTTGCTTGGAGCCTGGAGAGGTAAAGTTGGTTGGGAAGTTCTAAGACCCAAAAAGAGAGACAGTATAACTATATACACATAACAGCCCACATGAGCTCAAGTTTCAGCAATTCCGTGTTACTATTACTTGGGGTGGTGGGTATGGGTGTGGAAGACATGATTGAAAACCATCTGTATTTTCTGTACTCATCTGCAGAAGCAGTAACCAAGTAGCATGACAAAGGTCCTCTTGGGGCATCCTGCACAGCCATGGCCTTCCCTCACACCTGAGGTCTCTGGGGATTTGTAAAGTTCCGTTTTAGTGTTGCTGATTCAATGGACTGAATTGAGAGAGGGAAGATTAGAGTCCAACATTGGATTCTACTTTTAGCTTCTTATCCCGATGACCTGATACCAAAGGAGCGTGTCATTTTCAAGAGTCACTGTTTTTACTCTTTCAGGGAAGGGAAGTTCCTTGGGTAACTTAACATTCACTATCATTTGAATGATCTCGATTTTCTTGGTTCAGGTTCAGCTTTGCAGGCAATCATCACATGTTACTGTACAGCTTTCAGTCAGGGACAGTATTTGGAAAACCCTGCTTGCACGTATGAAGGAGGTGGCCATGAGCTACTCTGCTCACAACTCTTATAGGAGAAGGAAAACAAGACCCTGTTGATTAGATGAGTTGTTCACCTCAACTCTCAGCACCTGTCTTAAAAGCAAAGGGATGCCTGCTAATCCTACCCACATTAGGAAAACCTACAAAACCAAAATCCATATTTTTGAAAATTTTATTTTTGAAAGAAAACAGGGTTTTAGAAATATATCAAGCTTGTTTTCAAAGTCACCTGTTGTTTGAAATCCACTCCATGGTTCAGTTATTTTTGGAAGCTCATGGTTTAGCGGAAAGGACACTGAACTAGAAGTCAGGACAGGTGGGCTCTGGTCCCTGCTTCCAGCTGTGTGGTGGTCAGAGGTCCCCAGCCATTCATTTATGGCTCTCTTGAGTACTCACCTGTTACAGGAAAAGTAGGACTAAGTGGCCTTCTGTGTTGCTGCTCTAGTTAAAACTCTATGATTCAAAGCATTTGGCTGACGACACTGATCTCTGAACTCAGTCCCAATGATAGATAGATCCAGCAAGTCAATTGGCATCTCCAATAATACGTTGCCTTCCTCCATTTCCAGCTCAAGGCCACTGACTTTCCCTTAGGGCCTTTGTTTTATTCCTCAGCAGAGTAATTGATTGTGGCCAAGGACTCAATCCCTCCTCTCAGTTACTCTTTCATCAGTGATTGTGGGGAGTTCTCCAAAGTTCTTTCCACCTTACTCTTCTGATGTATTTCTCAGGATCAGCAATGACCTTGAACTCAGCTTACAGGCTACATTTTTTTTTAAAATCAAGTGATATAATGCTGTTAATAACTTTGCAGTGTCTCTAAACACTTTTTAGATTAATCATAGTGAACCTTCAGGAGGGCTGACAGTAGCCCAGCCTTAAACTACATGGACAAATTAAGCAGGAGAAAATCACTTCAACTTTCCACACTTAAATTATAATGGGCTTATCAGAGAGGGGAGGGGGAAGCAATTCAGATGCTTTTACCGCACTGGTTTAAAGGCAGAGGGGAGGTGGGGGAGAAAGTGGCTGTCATTTGTGGCTGAGAGGTTAGAGGCCTTGTAAGACTCATTAAGAGAAGGATAAAAAGCAAAAAAATCCAGAATTCCAAATTAACCAACTTTTTATGCTTCCTCTCTGCCTTCTTCAAGCCTCATTTGCTGATTTCAAGCCTGTCAGAGGCATCAGTTGAAGGCTTGAGACAGTAATGGATTTTAATGGCAGGCCACGTGGTCTTTCAACCTGGGCTGTACTCTGTCTGATGATGGAAGCAGAGACTTCTGTCACCAGCTGAACTGCCACTTCCCCTGTCCCTGCAACTGCAGAAGGCCACAGCCTCCGTGCTGAACAGTCATTCATGTGAAGCCACAGAATTTTATATGTGAGGAAAAGGAGGTGCAGGGAAGTGAAGTAAATTCTCTAAGACTGTAGGGCTTGATGGATAGACCCAGGAAAAGAACTCAGATCTGTGCCCGGTCACCTAGTTCCCTCCACGTCATGACACTTGATGCTTTCCTGCCTCAGAGAGCCAAGAGAAAGACTTTCTGTTTCGTGGAGGACAATGAAATGCCTCCCACTCCCCAACTGGTTATCTGTAGACTGTTGCTCAATGGACTTCACCATTTGGTATTTAAAATTCATCTCATTCCCTGACTTGGTATCTGTCTAAGACTTAGGAAAACAAATCACTCCTCCAATATTAGTTGTTCTCGGGACTTCTTTGAGTTTATCAGAGACCTGACCATAATTTTAGTCATCCTGATCCCAACTGCCCACCCCCATGGGGAATGGCAGAACCTGACGTCTCATCATTGAAATTCTGAGTGGAAACCCAGGAAATGCTTCACCTCTCTGCATTTTACTTTCTTCATATCTGGATGATATTTAAGCAACTTTATGGGGATTTTTTTCTTTTTTTTATGCTCTCTCTACTACCTTCCAGATGGAAGATACAAACAATGTGTTTTTAAAACACTCAAATTCGGTAGGCGCCATCAGGGTAAAGCTAATATGAAAATAACTGCTTGTAAGGAAATGAACAGAAAGCTCCAATTGTGGCAGAAAATAATGTGTTCAACGTGGATAATAAATAATACCATTAAACCCTTGTATCATTCCCGCTTTCTGTCAAGATAAAAAATGTGATATTTATTGCTGGGCCCGTAATTACTTTTATGCTTGAAACAGGAAGAAATGGGGTTGGTGATACAGGAAAGTATTAGTCAATTGCTTTTTTTTTTTTTTTGGTCGGGGTAGGGGTGGGGTGAAGTTGCACTTAAAGGAGGAGAAAGGTCTGCTCATCCACATCTCCTTCCTTCCAACCACCCC
The DNA here is from genome assembly GCA_028533085.1 of Varecia variegata. Taxonomy (NCBI): domain Eukaryota; kingdom Metazoa; phylum Chordata; class Mammalia; order Primates; family Lemuridae; genus Varecia; species Varecia variegata. Next base: position 16,738,798 of record CM052443.1, on the reverse strand, counting down.
AAACAAAAAGGGTTTTACCATTTCAGCCATTAGAAGAGATTGATTTGCTGTCATATCCTTCTGGGATGTGTGGCTGTGGGGATTATAGTAGAGAGGGGGGGAAGACAGGAAAAGCTATGGAGAACAAGGGATACATTATTAAGTTAAGGTAATAATTCTGAATTTCCAAAAACAACATATTTTTATCTAGTTGGATAGATTATTATTACCACAGCAGCTTAGATCTTGATTTCAATTAGGATTTCAGCCTTCACTTGTTCCCATCCCAACCCTCCCCCATCTTATATTACCTTCTAGGCTTTAAAGAAAATCATTTGGAATAATTTTACCAAGATGGATTTCTTTTCCAAATAGCAGCTGCATGCACTATTTTGGAAAGAACTTTGATATCATCTTCAAACATTTGAATCCTAATACAACTGAAGCAAAGCTCCAGAAGTAGATACAGCCCGTAATCTCACTAACGTCAGCTTGTCTACCTACAGCAGGGGCTCAAGGAAAATCAAAATCTGTCCTCCGTGAGTTTCAAGGCTAAAAATAAGGTACTTGTAGCTTCAGCACCTGGGGGCTTAAATCACATTTTATATTCCACAAATGTGGCCACATTGTCTCCTTTCCTCTTTGTTCTTTTTCATTTCTGACTGAAACCATTTGAAGTTTTATTTCAAATCATCTGGCTGTCGGCATAATGAACCTCAGATTTAGATTTGTGATTGTTTGGGGTGTGTGTGTGTGTGTGTGTGTGTGTGTGTGTGTGTGTGTTTATGTGTGCATTCGTGTGAGTGTTTAATTAAACTGATGTGAAATGCTGTCTGAGCCGAAGGCAGTAATTTTTCTTTGACTCATTGAATGTTGCACAGATTATAGCAAGCTTTTCATTTATATAATCTGTCATGTAATACCACTGCCTTTTAAGCATGCTGGTTTAGTCAAAAGCATTCATTTAGATGGGAATAAAAGTTTAATTACTCCTTTTCACCTTTACACATTTGGGACAAATTAATGTAGTGTCTCGAGGAGACTGCATTGAATGAACAGGAAGATTCCTGTCCTAGTTGTAGGTCTGCTTCTCATTAGTTGTGTGTGACTTTGGATAAGTCAATTCCTGCAATAGTCAGAGTAGGCTAAATGCTTCAATAAAAATAGCAACAGCAACAAAAGAAAACTCACAGTTGGGTTTTATTTCTTATTCAGTTAAGACTTAAATTCAGATGGTAAGATCAGGCATATACTACCTATAGCAAGAACATGAGAATCACTTATGAATGCTTTGGAAAAATAACAGAGAGTACACTGAAAGTGTGGCATTACAAAGATTTGCTTCTCTGTTTTAGTTGTGTGCAACTAAGACTTTTAACTAGTTTAAGAAAAACAGGGAGCTTATGAACCAATGTTATCCCAGGCAGTCTGAGCAACACCAAGTCTTGGGAAGAACCAGTAGCATCTTGGCCTAAAGAACCAGGACCATGCATTTGCATGAATTCAGGATTTTCATGCTCTGGCTCCTCTCTCTGCAGGCTAGGTTTCTCTTCTCTCACTGTGGGTCAATTTATTCCACTATGTTATGCAGAGACATGGTTGATGCCTCACTGTATATATTATAAATCTTCATCTGCCGGAAAAGATCTGACTTGACTGTGAGAGTCACCATTCTGCAAATCACATGAAGAGTTGGATTCTGGTATGGTTGAATGTGGTTAACCACAACCATCAACTGTAGCCAAGGGGCAGGGTCACCCTGTAGTTGTATAAAGGATGTTGTAGGAGTTATGTGAGTGGAGAAGCGTCTTTTTCTTCTCCCCATTTGAATTACCATCTTCCTGACCAAACGCCAAAGGTACCAGTGTGGAAGTTGTCAGAATCAAAATGGAGTCACTTGTGTCAAACCCTGTCAAAATAGAGCCAGGGACAGCCATGAAGGGAGGGCTCTCATGTGTGATTTGCCGGATAACAGGAACTATCACAAGAAATTTTCCTAAACATCAGCTTACTTTAGGAGTCACACAAGGACAGCTAGCTACTTCTAAAAGAACACTTGCCTGACACACTTTCTCACAAACCCAATCCAGAACTGCCATAACTCCAGAGATTACAAATCCTGTGTCACAATTACTGACACTTGCCAAACTCACCAGCTCTTCTAAGACACTGTGGGTGCCAGAACTGTTCTTTCAATACAGCATGTGTAACCTGCTTTTTCCCCTATAAACTCTAACCTTTCCCTTTGTTCTGCAGACATACTGGAGATCACCAGGGTCTGTAGGTACATCCCAGATTACAATCCTACTTTTTGTATATTATTTTCAAATAAAATGTTTTTACTTAGAAATTTGTTTCTATTTTTTCCCTATGTTGACATCAGTGTCAACTCATAACTGTGTCCTCATCAGAAAGTATTTTATATTTTGAACATCTTTCTCCCTCTCTTATATCAAATTTTCTTTTCTTTGTCCTAGCTCTTTAGATCCATGTTCTTTGCTAGGTTAATCTGATAAATTAATCCCTGCTGAAGGGTTTCTGACTAATCATGATTTAAGGAGTTAATCCTCTCATGGGTACATATTCACACAAGTCTCCGATGTCTTTAACTAGGAGGAATGTTCAGTGTATACTGAGCACTTACTGCATGTAAGGCACCGTGCTAGAAAATGAGGGTAATACTAGTTAATTGGGATATGGTTCTGTTGGTATGGGGATGAAACTTGTCTCTGGCATAGATTGCTAGAAAGTTCACCTTTGTCACCTATCAGGTGTTATCCTTGAACAAATTACTTTACTTTTTTTTTTTTTTTACCTTGTTTTCTTTATTTGAAAATAGTGGAAATAATAATGGCTACCTCGTAGGCTTGTTTGTTAGAATTAAATGATATGTAGAAATATGTACAATATATATTTGTACAGTAACTGGATAACTGTAAAGGTACAATGCTTCTTACCTTTTACATACTAAAGCATATACCAATTGTCTTTTTCTTAAGAGGATGAATTTAATCTATCTTTGCACACCACATTTCTAGGGTGACCTTTTGTGTTACTGCGTTGTATTAGAAAAGGCACTTACTACCAAAGACCCATTTCACCATCTTGAAGAATACAACTTTAGCACTGTGGGATCATTTTGTTCATACTCCCTCGGTCTTTAATTTGAAACGTTCATCCATAGGCTGTAGTTTGTTTATACATGGTTCTGGGAATGTCTCTGGACAATGAAAGCTACTAGGACATCTGCGAAATCTCTACTGTGTCTCAATCTCCCTGCATCCTCCTCCCTCCCTCCCTCTCTCTCTCTCTCTCTTTCTGTCTCTCAATCTGAGTTGTATTTCAAGTGGTGCTCTCTTCCTCACACACTCATTCCAAAATTATAGTTGTTAGCTAATCCATTCAAGTATAATTTGAGGACAAATGCAGACAACATTTTCTGTTAAATTTGATCTTTTCTGTACCAACATGGCTAGAATAAAAAGAAAATCAATAAGGAAAATGAAGACTTCCCACACTAAAGCAAATCTTTGAAGACAATACTCTTTTTCCTCTCTTGGGTTCTGAGCTCTTTTTTAACTATAATAAAGGAAATATCTCACAAAATACTTTTGCTGTCAGATACATGCTATTTCTTCATTGGTAGCAAACCATATCCTGACAACAGACTCCACCAGTCAACTAATGCTAACATTTATCCTGCGTTATACACTCTAGTTCTCTTCACAACATAGTCAAGTTTATTATTAACCCCTGAAACTAAGAATTATGAAGGAATTTGTCCAAAGTTGCACAGCCAGTAAGAACTGAGATTTGGACCTGGGATAACTAAAATCTAAGGGACTTACTCTTTTTGTACTATTATCTTCACTATTCAAGATAATATCAGTTGAATAATCCAGAAAGGTAAACCAACAAACTACTAAATGATTTATTAAAAAAGGATAGGGAATAGATATGCATGCTTTGGTTATCAACATATTTTAATAATTTATTGGCTTAAAATGAAGACTCCTCATGTTTCTAGAAGTTATTAAAGGGAAACAAGGAAGCTAGTTATGAATGACAACACATACCCCTTGAACATGCATTTCTTTTGACGAAGAAGATCTTTTTATGAGGTCCAAGTTCTTACATTAACAAGCAAACCTATTCCTCAACAGTGCCATGTTGGAGAGATGGGGCACTCGAGTTGATAACTGAGTCCACTGGAGTTCATAACTGGGTCCATGCCACTTTCTATGAAACAGTGATGATATTAATCGTGCTGATCTTGTGAACTTGTGAGAAACAAATGAGTCAATACTAAATTTGTAGAGTAATTAGAAGAGTACCTTGCTCCTGATAAACAGTCATAAAGTATTAATTTTCCAATTAACAGAAATACAAGAAAGGTATATCTGAGCTTTCTTGCTGGGTTTGCCCTTTGGGAAGTCATAAATCTAAAGAATCTGTAGTTATTAAAGCTGTAAATAATTTAATGTTATTTGGGTTTACACACTGTCATTCAAAATATATATAGAAAAATTAGCCGGGCATAGTGGCACATGCCTGTAGTCCCAGCTACTCGGGAGGCTGAGGCAGATGGATCGCTTGAGCCCAGGAGTTTGAGGTTGCTGTGAGCAAGGCTGACGCCACGGCACTCACTCTAGCCCAGGCAACAGAGCGAGACTCTGTCTCAAAAAAAAAAAAAAAAAAAAAAAAAAATTAGCCAATTCACTACAATATTTAGAGTTTGGATCTACCCCAAAAAATATTTAAAAAAAAAATCTAATTCAAACCCCTAGGCTTCTTTGTAATATACTTGTTTTGAGTAATCCAAATATTTAGGAAAATGTCTTTAAAATTACTAAGAGAGTAATTTATTTTCTTTTCAAAATTTTCTCTTGCAGTGTATCATTTTAGAGATTAAATTATAAACCTATTACTTTAATGAGGATATTCTTGAATTCCTCATCTACTCATTTTACATAAAATGGAGACAATTTTTGTACATAAACTCAGATATAAATAAATAAAGCAAACATTCTTATTGAGGTTTAAATATTTGCTTCATTTTCATGCAAATTAATTTCTTCAAATTCTCAAACTTTCTTAGGCTTAAACAGGTGTTGGTTCAATCTATGGGAATGAAGTGTTGACACAAGAATGGAAATATCATAGAGGTGTGTGCCGGGCTGCAAAGGCTGTATTCCTTTTCCTTTTGGGCACAAACAGTTGGCCACCTTCTGCCTGTCACCTGCAGTCCTAGGGTGGCACTTTCCACCTTACAACCTTTGCACCTGCAGCAATTAAGAGTGGATCAGACTGAGTTTTTACCTGGCCAGGGAAACTTTCATCCCCTGATTGCAATTAAATATTCCCACCCACCCCTACTTCCAGATTTACTCTGATTCTGAGGCAAAGAGTCAACACCAAAAAATGCAGAGTAACAACTTTCATCTTCTGATGGAGTATTTCCAATGATTATTCTTTAAAACCAAAGTTATGTGCATATATAATTTAAAGAGCCTATTAGTTAGTTCAACAGGTTTATTAAACAGTATACCCAGCTTCCCTTCCCGATATTTTCTGAGAAATGTTGAAGTTAATGTAGGAACTCTCACAGTGACTACTTAGCTCCCAAACATGGCTGACCCTGTTTACTGTGTGTGCATATCACTGCAATGTGCTTATCAGCAGAATGGGGATAATAGTACTTCCCCACAAGACTGTTCTACAGAAAAAAATGAGTAAATTACCCAGAATATCTGAAGGGTACTGTTTTATATGAGTATTATTAAAATTATTTATTTTTGAAATTGTATTTATTAAATATTTTATTAAATTATTGTTAATATAAAAATAGTATTCTCTAGAGGTAACTGTTTTCAATTATTTAGGTGATTCTTTTGATATTTCCTACCAGATCTCTAACTGACATGCTTAAATTGATTTTATTCAGTTTTCAGTTTTACGGATTCAGTTTTGTGAAAGATGAGGATTTTGTGTATTTCCCACCTTTGCCCCATCATGCCCACCTACCCATTAACACACATATGACACCCACCCACCTGTGCACACGTACAGACACACACACTTGCTCACACATTTGCTTCCATCCCTAATCCTCCTAATAGAGCTATATCAACATTTTGATTAGAACAGTATTCGTCATTTACACTACTGTGACCTTGTACTAATCCATATTTACTTTTCCATTCTAAACTTTCATTTGCTTCATTACCTATGCATCTCAACTCAAACTATCTGCCAATTGCCTAAATCTCCTTTTGAAACATCTAGGAAATAGTCTATTCATATCTTGGTCTTATATCTTATATCAGGTGGCTATAACAAATTATATACTGGGTAACTCGGTAACTGAAACAACAAACATTAATATCTCAAAATTCTGGTGACTTGGAAGATGCTTGCAGATCCAGTGTCTGATGATAACAGCTTCCTGGTTTGAAGATATCCTTTTTCTTGTACCCTCACATGGTGGAAAGAGGCCACTAGAACTCTCTAAGGTTTCTTTTATAAGAAAACTAATCCCATTCATGAGGTTTCCACCCTCATGACCTAATGACTTTCCAAAGACTCTACCGGCTAATACCATCACATTTGAGGTTTGGATTTCAATATATGAATTTTGGGGCTACACAGACATTCAGTCCATGGTAGTCATCTTCTTGAAGAAGCTTCTTGCAGACCCAGTCTAAACTTGCTGCAGTTATCATCTTGGGATCTCTCTTCACTTCCATCCTAATGATTCTCTTTGCTTGTTGTTATGTAACCCTAACCTCTGTCTCCCTCATGGTCTTCTCTCCTGTATCTCTGCCAAATTTACTTGTCTTTCTCTAATAAGGACCTGTGTCATTGGATTTAGGGCCCACCCTACATCCAGGATGACCTCATCTCAAGATCCTTAACTTAATTACATATACAAAGATCCTTTTTGCAAATAAGGTCACATTCACAGGTCCAGGGCGGACATACCCTTTTATAGACCACACTCAGCGCACTATATCCTTGTCTTCCTTTTTTGTTTTACTTCTTCAGTTTGACAGAACATTTTCTCTAGTAGTTTTTTAAGAAACAGTGCGTGGAAGGTAAATTCTTTGAAACTTTGCATGTCTGAAATATCTTTATGCTACCTAAAAATATTACTAACAGTTTGTCTTAGAATGGACTTCCAGGTTGAAAATCATGCTTCTTTAACATTTTGAAGGCATTATTTTCTTGTCTAGCTTCAAGTAGTCTAAAGCCGTTTTAATGTCATACTCTTTTTATGCATTTTTTTTCTTTCTAGATTCTTCTTGCCTCAGTCGATCAGTCTTTTTATAATCATGTAAGTGCTTTTAATCTAATTGTACTAGTTCTTTGCTGGGTTTTTCAATGTGGAAAATTGTACCCTCCCGTTCTGGAAGACTTTCTTGAATTACTTGATTGATGATTTTTTCTCTTGTTCTAGTCTTTCTTTCTGGAGCTCCTATTATTTGGATGTTGGGTTTTCTAGCATTGTTCTACTTTTATTATCTTTTCTCATCTATTTTATCTTCTTTCATCTTTGTGTGCTACTTTCTGGGAGATCTCTTAACTCTGCCTCCCAGCTATTTTTGGTAGCATATGTTTTTAATATCCAAGAGCTCTTTTTGTTCTCTGAATGTTCCCTTTTTTAGCATTATGTTCTTGTTTAATGGATGCAATTTCTTTTCTTATCTCTCTGGGAATAATAATATTTGTTTTAACTTTACTTTGTTTTGAGTTTCTTCCCCACCCCGAACCTACTGTGAATGGATGAGAAAATAGGCATCACAAAGTCAACCTTATGACCATGAGCCTTCTGGTACTGTGAATTTTAATTCTTTTTATTTAAAATGATTCTATTCCCCCCACCCTGCTTGACATAATGATTATCAAGACCACCCAGCTCAGTCTGCTCATTCTTGGGGTTGGCTGGAGCTTTGCCCCAGTCTCATTTTATTTCAGGCAGATAGGTATCTGCTCCTGGTATCTATTACCTCCTCCAGCCATTATTTTCAATTTTATTATAATCTGTTTTGCCTGAGAAAAGAGGTAGAAACTGTAATGAGCCCCAATCGCTACTCTAGGAAGAACCCTACCATTCTTATCCTCTTCCCTTTTAGCATTCCTTGGTCAGCTTCTGTTTTGTACAATGTAGTAGAAAAATCAATAGACTGAGAGACACATGAAAATTTGTCAGATTCTGTTATCAATAATCTCTGAGGTTGGAGAGCAAGTGGTTTAACTCCTCTGGGTCTCAGTTTTCCTGATGTGTAAGATGTAAGGAATTGTACTAAACTGGAGGCAAAAGCTCATTGTTTGATTGCTCTTTTTTTTTTGGAGATCAGGTTTTCTTGTCCAAGTATTTTTTAAAAAATATTATCTGGTCTTGGTGACTTCAATGTTTCTTTTTTTGTTTCCAAAATCCTGTGATTTGATGTGGTACTTTTGTTGTTCTGGTCTTTGAAACTCTGAGCATGAAGTGGTGAGTGCTGATGTGTCACATTTATGAGCACAATACAATCTCTTTCTTAACATGACAGGTGGTTTCTTCAGTGGTTCTGAAACTGGACTGGGTATGGTGCTAAGAAGTCTTGGTAGTCAGCTTAAATTAATAAAGAAATATGGTAACAGACTGGAGATCCCACACTGAAGGCTTTGAAAGGTAATACTGGCTCCAACAGGGTGGAAATGGTTCTTAACTGTTTTAAAACTATAGACTATCTTAGCAGGAGGATGCTTATAGATTAATAATCACTTTAAAGCACTGCTGGAGATCAGTTATCCATCATTGCAATATGGACTATGTCGCCACAGAGAATTTTAGGAGGTTTGAATGCAGAATGCACTGCAAATGCAGTACTGAGTTATTTCTTCCATCTGATGAGATGTATTTTAGTCTAGCAGATAAATTGTATCATTAGACATTTTTATGCACTGTCTGGCTGTGTCTTGGCACCAAATGGTTTTGCCCATTCCCCACCCCCATTGCAAAATACAGGAGAACAAATGGCAACTCTTGTTGAGTATCAGAAGACCTGGGGAGTAGTAAACAATGAGCAGAATCTCTTCCTTCTGAAACATTTGTACCCAAAAAGAGAAAAGGGTGTTTTAATAGGTATTTATACTAGTAAAGAAGCATATAATGGTAGAGAAATTAGGAAAACAATTGTACAAGCATTATGAGTGCTTCATTTAGTGTATTTTATTATAGTTCAGTGAAAATTCCAGAATAAATCAAGGTGTAACAAATAACTAGAGTTAAAAGGGCAGAAAATATTGCTTAAATGGCAGAAGGAGATTGTGGTTAAACAAGTAAAGCAAACTCTTTCTGAACTAAAAGGATAATTCAAGAGTGGAGTCTGATCCATGAAGTTAATCAAAAGTAAGACTGATAATTTTTATTTGAAAAATAACCATATTTTAGATTACAAATATAGTATAATTTTATGATAGGAAAAAAGCATACAAAAAAGAAAAAAATGACACTAGTGCTTTCTTTTCCCAGCTGGTATTTATTTTATCACCTTATTTTTCAAGATTGTAGATATAGTTTGGATCAGTGGTTTTCAAATGTGAGCATCAGTATCATCTGAAAGGTTTGTTTGATCACAGATGGGGGTGATTCTGGTTCAGAACCTTGGTTAGGGTTTAGAATCAGGTCTATATGGGAGTCCTGCTGTTTTTAACATGTTCCAGCTAATGCCAATGCTAATGGTCCACTGACCAGCCATTTCCATAGCAAGGATAGAGTTAAGGAGTATAGATTTCTAAGGATAGGCAGCTAAACCTCATATGCACATTACATCCTCCAACTGATTTCACAAAATACAAAGTAGTTGATTTATACCAACTAATCAAATAAACCTATATTACTTGCTAAGACAGATTGTGTGATAGCAAAGAAACAATCATTGAAGATATTTGTTTCCCCTTTAATCACCAAAGATGGATAATCTAGTTATGCACTGTACAAACCAGGAAGAGTATTCCAGCCCTAGCTGGAAAATTTCTCCCTAGCTCATTTTCTTTTATCGCTGTTTTACTCATCATAGAATATGAAGCACAAATCTGTGAGTCTTATATCTGTTAATTATTGACTAAGAGAAGGCTTTATAGCAAATGGTGGGTTTCAGCTTTAATAAATAATGGGGTTGATTCTGCCCAATGACAGATGTATGTAATTCTCATTAAAATCTGTGGCAGTTATGCAAGTGAATCAAAGCAAAATGGTGTCTTTTACAGAATGTTCTGATTTGGTAAATTATTCACTATCTCTCAAACATAGGAGACATATGCTATTGTTCCCTACAGAGAACAAGAAAAACTCTTTTAGGCAGATGTATTTTCAAATTTTCGACTTGGAATGTACAACTAAGGAAAGACATAAAATGTTTTTACCCGAAACCTTTAAATAAAACTGTTTTTTGAAGATGCTTCCAGATACTATGCTATGTACTGAAAGGGCTTGTAGATTAATGGAGAGCTACCTGCTTATCTCGGGCTTGTCCAAATAGCAGGTTAATCTAGCAATCTTTGCCAAGCTGTGGCAATAATCAATAGTATCGCAACCAATAACTAAGAAATCACAAGGGAACCTCATTATTGTAAATTGTAGATGCAGCTAGAAAGGCTCAAAGGTGTTAAGAATTAAGCACTGAGTTGGGGACTGTTAAACTGAACTCTAGTCTGTTTTATCATTGAGATACTCAGTATGTAGAAGTGCTTCAGTTAACACATCTATAAAGTGGAGAAAAGTCTATCTTCCCATTCTATTAATATCTCCCGGGGATGCTGTAATTAACAATAATGGAAAACTGTTGAAATAATAAAAAGCACTAAATTAATTAGAAGAATAAACATTACAGGAAGCATTCAGACAGCCACTGTGGTGGCTCTTAGACAAATACATAAACCTACCCTCTCTGATTACCGGGCTGGTCAGGATACGAGTCTCCCTCAAGATGTTCAATCTTTTGCTGTCTGAGAGGAGCTTTCCTAGTGCCACATATTTAATCACTAAAGATGATGGCAAAGGTTTGATTGCATGTGCATATGAGCAATTGTCCCCATCCCAAACAAGTGTTTCTTTAATTCTTGATCAGCAATGCACATTGATAGGTTTGAGAAGAAAAAGAAAGAAAAACGTTAAAAAAGAGGAAAAGAAAAAGCTGTTTTGTGTTTATTCTCTGTTGGTTTGTCTCATCACCATTCTGTTTTCCCTGAATTACTCCTCATTTTTGGAGACTGTTCCTTAGCTAACTACATTTCTTTAAATGCTTCAATACACTCTAATTATCTAATCATCTAATTATTTAAATTATTAAATAAATTTATTTATTTAATTATAAATCCAATTATTTAATTAAAACTAATTTAATTATAAATTAAATTTATTTAATTATTTAATTTAAATTATAGAAATTTGAACCGGAAATTGATGATTAAATACAATTTTTTTAAACAAAATAAACTTTGGACTTTAATGACGCAGTGGTACTTGAGAAGAAAGCCGAAACAAAGTTAATGTGTTTTGTTTTTTTTCTCCTCCAGGATTAATGTGCTTTTGTATACCATTAGAATATTGTCTGGTGTAGAAATGCTTAGTGGGGATATAGAATATTCAACAGATTGAGCACCGGCATTGGTGTAGGTCAACCTACAGGTAGAAAGGAGAGAGGGAACTGCATAAATGAAACTAGATTTGACTGCTGCTTTGTCGTTTCGCTAGAAATCTTCATGTGAACTCGCATTGAACTGACATTGACTGCGATTTAATCTGTGGGACCCTCCAGTCGTATTCTGAATTGCTGTAGAAGTCTTACCCTATAGACACCCTGACTTGATTATTTAAATGCAAAGTTTCAAGCTATGATGAAACTACCTGCCACATCTTGCTGTTTCTAGGCAGGAGGCATCTATAAGACTGTTTTTATTAAAGCAGGAGACTTGGAATCAAAGAAGTTTATTGTGTTCTCTGCATGCCCTAAATGTGGAAAGAATATCCACTAAAAATTTGATGTCAGAGATCTGGTTCATTTTAGAGCAAATTTGGAAAAGAGGAATCTTGCAACAAAACTTCAACAAGCCACCCTCCTCCTCTTCCTCCCCTTCCTCCCCCACCGTCTCATTGTTCTTCTTCATCTTTTTTTGGAGTTTGGACCTTGTGGCATTATGATTCAAGTTCCCACTCTCTGTTAACCCTTTATTACAGTGTTTGTCAAACATTAATGAGCTCATGACTCCCCTGGTGAAGTGCAAATTCTGAGTCAGTAGGTTTGGGATAGAAAGAGATCCTGTGTTCACACAAGCTCCCAGATGCTCCCACTGCTGCAGATCCAGGGAAGACCTTATGACTTTAGGAAAAGTATAGAGTTTAGATTCTCATCAACCTTTCAGCTATATGGATACTTCAAAAAGGTTTGAATGGAAACATTCATATCATTCATATTCTAAATTGATAATCTCTTTTCTGCAATCACTCTTACATACCATAGAGGTGTTTTTGCATAATGAAATATAGTTTTGATAATAAACATAGAGGACAGAGAGATTGTTGAGGGCAAAATAAAACTAAACACACAAAGGGAGGTAGAAATAAATGTTATAGGCTGAGATCTCAAAAAACGTGAGTAGTAAATCTTCCTGTTGGGTTAGAAAGATTGATTCTCAATAGCCTGTGGCTTTGAGAGGGGAGGCCGTAATTCCTGGCTTTGATTCTACTCACTGCTCTTTATCCACAATGGATATTTTTTAAATAAGTCCCCACACTGTTTCAAATGTAAAAGAATATCCCTTCTCTCCCACCCCCAGGTAAAGATCAGATTCACTTGTCACCCTTCTAGACAGGACTCACAGAAGATAGAAGCTTTACCTGGGAGTGAAATCTCTTTCATTTGGATTTCCTGGGTTAACAAATCTAAGACCCGACACTGCTCAGATGTGACCTCATCTGAGCCCTTCTCTCTAACTTTAGATGCTGTTTCTACAGTAAATATGAAGCAGGAATGCTTCTCTTTTCATAAACATTTATTGTGAGCACCGTAAACGTTTTGACACAGTATTCTTCTTTTATACGTTTTCTGTAAATACAATTAGAGTAGATATTAATCAAAATGATGGCAGTCCTTCTACGGTTTTTTGAAGTTCCCGGGAGTGCTGTTGGGCTCTTTAATTGCTTACTAATGCAAAAATATCAGTGTTAGTAAAGCATAAATCATAGCAATTTTGCCCCACTAGAGGCTAAAAGCAGCACAAGATGTGGTAATTAAGATATACTAATAGACCTGGCAATTTCTATAATAGGAGCTTTTAACAAGGTAGAAAAAGAATGTCATCTCTCATGCTACAGTGAGGCAACAAAGAAAATATGAAGTTTTCCTTTTGCAAAAGAGATCACCCTGCTCTGACACACAGCAGGTAAGAAGGTGCTTTTTTTTTTCTTTCTTATTCTTTTGTTTTTTTTTTTTGTATTCCTTGTCACATGGCAGCTTATGAATACAACTTTAGGTTGAGCTTGAGCTTCATAAATTGTAAAGACTGGAAGGGTCTTGAGGTTGGAACCTAATTTCTTTGTTTCCAAGATCAGGAAACAGACTAAGATAGAGAATATAGCTGGTCTTAGCTAGGTGAGAGCAGAGTTGAAACAAGAAACCAGGCACTTGCTTCCCAGTGATGGGCTCTTTCTGTTATAGTTAAACTCATCTTTCATCAAAGACCTTCAAAAGTTTTCAAACCATGAACATTCTTTTTTCTATAATATTTTCTAGTCTCTCTCCCTTTTCTGTGATGTTTGGCATATCTACTTTAAAGAATCATTGGAGTTGGATGTCAGTGATGCTGTTTGGATTAGTAGGAAGGAAATGATTTGACTTTGGGTGCCAGGAACAGCAAGGACCTCACCCCTTTGAAGGTTAGGGAAAAGATTATATCCTCAGAGCAATACTAAAGTGAAAGAAGAGTCTGTGTTAAAATAAGGAGTTGTGCTTTTCAGACCTGATGTTCAGGAGCTGTATGCAAGAACAACAACAAAACAATTAATTTCCCCTTTGACATGTATTTAAATTCAATTAGTATTAATTAGAATTATATACACACAGTAGGGGGGCCATACTGCAGCGTCAAGCAACTTCAGCTCCACTTAACACCTCTCAACCTTACATGGAGGCTTTCAGCAAAAGCTCTCAGGATGTTTTCAGACCACAAATGTTCCTTTCTTATTTTACTATTTTTTCCTTTCTTTTCTTTTTAATCTCATCTCATTTATTCATTGATCCATTAAGCTGGAACACCTGCTATATGTTATAGGTCATGCTCTATCTGAGATAATTGGGATAGAAGATGATCAAGACCTGCGTTTTATTTTCCCTGATGGAATTTACAGTCTGATGGAGGGGAAACACAGAAATCAAACATGCAAACAAGGACATATATAATTGCAAGTTGTGGTGTGATCCATGACAGGAAGATCAGGTGCTAAGAGAGGACAGGCTCAGATATTTTATAGGGTGTTATGTGAGCTGGGAAAGAATACTTCAGATAGAAAGAAGAGCCTGTGCAAAGTGGCTTGAGTGGAGGGTAAGGCCAGCGTGTTTGGGGAAATGAGGGCAGGCAGTGAGTGAGGGTAAAGCACAGGGAGTGAGGAGCCCAGAGGCACAGCATGAGGTGAGGAGGAGGGCAAGGAGCAGACCACCCAGGCCCCGGCAGAGTTTGGGTTTTAGTTTAACTAAAATGGGAAGCTGTCAAAGGGTTTTAAGTGGAGGAAGTGTTGTGATCATTTTAACTTTAAGTGAGTTTCTCTCCTGCTGTAGTGGTGACATGAATCTGTGTACATGATCAGCACTACCCATACTCGTTGTTCAATCTCAATTTTCTGAGTTTGAAATTTATCAGTTATGCAAGATGTAACCATTGGGGGAAACTGGGTGAAGGGTACTCGGGAACTACTGTGTACTATTTTTGCAACTTCCTGTAAATCTACAGTTATTTCAAGTGAAAAGTTTTGAAAAAAATATTTCTCTGGATGCTCACAGAGAATGGATTATTGTGACATGAGCTCAGAGATCAGTGAAGAAGCCATTTCAGTAGTGCTGGTGAGAGAGGGGAGTACCAGGACTGTGGCCATGACAACAAAGACAGAAATGGAATGGCAAGAGTTGTATTTTATGGGTAGAATTGGTAGGACTTGCTACAACATTGGATGTGTGGAATATGGGAAGAGGGAAACTCAATAATGCTCAGGAATTTTCCTTGAGCAGCCGGCTGGGTTTACAACGTTGATGTTCACTAATTTTAGAATGTCCGGGGAAAAAATAGGTTAGTGGTAACTGAGATGTTCGGTGTGTCTCTAAGACATTTAGATGACCATTCTTGTCTAGAGCTCAGAGCAGTGGTCTAGGGGGTGACATAATTTTGAGAATAGACAGGATATGTTCAGAGAAAAAAGAAGTGTGCCTAAAACCATGTCCTGGGAAAATCAGTGATTACAAGTTGAGAGAAGGAGCAAGAGCCATTGATGTGGGATGCAAACCAGGTGAGAACAGTGATATTTAAACAAAAGGAGGGGATAGTTTCACACATGGAATGGTGAATTGTACAAGTATTTCTGAAAGTTTGAATAGGAAATTAGTGTCCAAATATATTTTAAAGCCCTTATATTTAACAATACAACATCTGAATACCTTGACCAGAAGAGCCCGGGGTAGTGAGGCTGGTGAACAATTAGGGGAAGACATTAAGTAGACAACTCTTGAGAATAGAAAAGGGAAATGTAGTCATAACTGGAGGTAGATATTGAATCAAAAAAAGCTGTTTTAAGAAAACTAGAGTGCCTTAAAATATTGCTGGGAATGGTCAATGAAGGGGTGAGAGACTGATGATGCAGGAGAGAAGAGAAAAGTCACTAAAGGAACAAGGTCCTGGAGGGGAAAAGATGCAATATGGAGTGTCAGTGGAGGCAGCGGCCTTAGGTAGAAGCATGGGTAGTTTCTCCATTGAAACAGGAGAAGGGAGTAGAGGGGCTTCTTTGCAGGCGAGCTTGAGCTTTGTTAGCAGAAGATGGAACAATCTGAGTTTCATGATTTATTTTTTTCCTCGCTGAAGTGTGAGAGGAGCTGCAACAGAAACAGGGCAGTGGATATGGGGGAAGTTTAGTGGGTTAAAAAAAAAAAAGATGTAATATTTTATCATAAGCACTGAGAACCAAGACTGCCCCAGCAAGAGAGTTGTGTTGCTAGGAAGTGTGTGTGATTTTCTCTGGAAACATTGAGCTACTCAGGTGAGACACATAGAGGAAGGTACGTGATAGAGTAAGTACAGCCAGGATCTGGCTTTTGACAGATAGGGACTTCTGTGAAGGAAGAAAGGAGTACAGTTGTTGATAGCATTTGGTATCACTGTGGTACCCAGTCATAGCTATGACCATGGATGGCCACAAAGGGAAGGGGCACATTGAGGTAAGAGATTGAGGACGTAGTTTGATTTGCTGCCCATACAGTGGCAATTCCAGAGCATGCAGAAGGATATGAAAGGGAAAGAAGGAAGGAGGGAAAGATGTATCAGAAGATAGACCAAACCATAGGGGATGACCCTCACGGAATTATGACCTTCTGGCAATGCCTAAGATAAAAATCTTGATGGCTTCTTGGAGGAGGATGTGTAAACTTTCCACAATGTGACTGAAATTCTAAAATGGCTGCTCCTCCAGGATTTCAGGGCTAGCATCTTACATTTACATGAGCCCAGAGGAAAATTAGATGTTTGGAACATCCAATATTATGACCATAGTCAAAGAAACCCACAGGGTGATTGTTTTATAAACTCATTTTTTAAAATAGGGAGTACTAGTACACAAAACATAAGATACATTTAAATTCAGGGAAACAGTTGAAAATCTTTTCTAGAAATGGTTGATATTCCTAGAATATCTTCAGAGGAAATCTGAAAGTTCTTATATTATCCTTATACCAATTTTATGTTGGTGATATTTATGTGGTAAATCTTTATCCTTAAAATTTCCAGCTTTCTATGTCCTTAATGTCTATCAAGTCTGGTAATCTTAATCTTTAATTGGAATAGTTAGTCCATTGCAATGTAATTATTGATATATTTGGGTTTACATCTATCATTTTTTATTTGTTTTCTATTTGTCCAGGTGATGTCAATGCTCCCCTTCCTCTCCTTTCATACCTTATTAAAATTAATCATTTAATAACTATTAGAATTTTTCCTCTATTAACTTGTTACACATTTATTTACTTTTTTGTGGATACCCTAGAGATATCAACATATGACTTTGATTTATTACAATCAAATTCATATTACTATCAATAATGGTAGAATCTTAGAATACTGTATTTACCTCTTTCTATCTTCTGATATTTGTTATGCATTTTAATTCCAAATATATTTTAAAGCCCTTAAGACAATTTCCATTGGAATATAATTATTCACATATTTACTCTTTTTCTTTCTCTGTATTCCTGGCACTTCCTTATTTCCTTCTGCTTAAAGAACTGCCTTTGTAATTCACTCTGTTTTTGTTTGAAAATGTGTGTATTTTGCCTTC
This sequence comes from Varecia variegata, assembly GCA_028533085.1. Taxonomy (NCBI): domain Eukaryota; kingdom Metazoa; phylum Chordata; class Mammalia; order Primates; family Lemuridae; genus Varecia; species Varecia variegata. The sequence continues at coordinate 16,721,244 of CM052443.1, read as the reverse complement.
ACTTTTGAAGGATATTTTTGCTGGGTGTAGAATTCTAGGAAGTTATTTTCTTTGATAGTCATCATTTCTGTTGAGAAGTCAGCTATAAGTTTTATTAGTCCTCCTTTGAGAGAAGTGTCTGTTTTCTCTTTTTTCAATACTTTTTTTGTTTGTTTGTTTGTTTGGCTATCAACAGTTTGATTATGATATGGCTGACTTTTTGGGTGGTGTGTGTTCTTTGTGTGTATGTGTTTGTGTGTGTGTGTGTTTTGGTGTTTATCTTGCTTGATGTTAACTTAAGGTTCTTGAATCTGAGAGTTGATGTCATTAATCAGTTTGGAAAGTCCTCAGCTATTATGTACTTAAATATTGTTTTTGCCTCATTTCCTTTCTCCTAATAATATTCCCATTGCGTGTATATTAGATATTTGTACTCTGCCTGACATCTTTTATACACTTTTCTGTATTTTCTACATTAAAAAAATAGCCAGGCTTTTCTGTTGACTAATTCATTTTGTTAATTCTGTTTTATGAAATGTTTAATTGTCTGATAAACCCGTCTATTATGTTCTTAATATCAGTTATGTTGTATAGTGCTATCATTCTCATTGGGTTCTTTTTATAAATTCCAATTCTCTGATGAAATTATCCATTCTTTGCTTCTGTTTTCTCCAATTGCTTTCTATTTTCTTGAACTTATTAACCATAGATATGATAAACCCCTTGTCTTCTAATTAAAATACCTGGCTCTCTCTGGATCTGTTTCTCTTTTTATTTAAAAAAATCGCATGTCAGTAATATTGTTCTGTCTCTTGTCATACATAGCAATTTTTTATTGAATCCTAAATACTGTATATAAAAATTCAGATTATTGAGTATCTGCTATCTCCCTGCAGAGGCTCACTGTTTTCTCTGCTAGAAAGTAGAGCGGGAGTTGATCAACTTCACTGAATAAGGAACTGAGCTGAATGGAGGATAGATTATGTTTCTCTCACTCACCTTTGTCCCTAGGATGTAGTCCTGCAAGGCTTTTAACCAAGGGCCTGCTGTCATCATTTGGGCCTCTCTGCTGATGGGTCTCACACTCTAATCTTTGTCTCCAGCAGCAAAGGACTATCAGAAAACTCCAGTCTGCTTCTCAGAGGGTTTATAATTAGCTTTTTATCCTCCCAAATAGCCTTCAGAATCTGGCATGTGTCTTGAGGAGAAAACTGGGAGTGTTTTTCTTTCTGTCATCTCAGTGGGATCTTGACTGCTGAAGTCTCCATTTATGTCTTCACAGTACCACAAAAAATTCTACTGGTTTCTCTGTTCTTCTCTGTAGGTCTCTGCCTAAGCAAAGTTTGGATTCTTGAAATCTTTCCATGCACCAAGAATCGGCAAATGCCCTCAAGGAAAAAGCTTCTATAGAATATTAGCTCACTTTTAGGAAGTTACCCTTTCTCTGAAATCTTCACCTTGGTTCTCATTGCTTCAGCAAAACTCTGAGATTTAAAATCTGCCTTTAGACAGATGCAGTTTTTTTAAATTATTTTTTTCCAGCTTTTCTAGTTAGTCGTGGCAGAAACTATGGTTTGTTATAGGTTACTTCTTCTGGTCCAAAAAGCAGAAATTTTAAAACAATACCATTTTGCAAAATAAATCATCCTATGGGGGTTTTCTCTTAAATTGAATGGGCTTGAGGAATTGTTAAGGCTTTGAATGCTAACTATGTTTCTTAGCAATCTGGAGTTTTGTGATCCATTGTTCTGAGACAGTATTGTTAGCAGCTAAGAACAGTTGCTGGCTGTGCCACTTACATATGCAACCTTGGCCAAAGTACTAGATCTTTCTACACTTCATTTTTTTACCATCTGTAAAATGGGGAAAGAGGAACATGCTTCCTATGTTTATAAGGAGGATTAAGTGATGATGTATTTATTGATTACTTACTTTTGCTATACTTAAAGCAAAAGTCTTATGTCTCATTTTAATATGCTATTTACCATAGTACACACTAAGGATTCAAATAAGAGACAGCAGCGTTATTACTCATTTTGATTACCACCCAGCCTCTATTTTGGTTTTAGGTGAAATCACTAATCACCCCATGGTCCTAGGCCTCATTCTTTGCCTTTTTAACTACAGAATATATACAGTGTAAATATAAGCCAAAGATAATTGTTTAGCTTATGACATTCATATTTTTTGTGCTATACTTGTCAATCAGAGGTGTGCGAATCAACAAGAACAACAAAAAATCAAGTTTTAATTGTTCATAACTGTGATCATCAAGACAATATAGAAATATGTAGTGCATTTCCCTATGTATTTTCCAAAATAGCATAGCTAGTTTTATATGTGAGTTGAATAACCACTATGTACTCAAAAACATCGAACATTTATTCAGGATACATCCTTAAAAAGCCAAGTTTTACTTTTTGGTTAAAATGACATGTTGGGCTACTGCCTGATTAATTTAAAGCTAGACAGTTACACATGTGTAGTTCACAGGTTGAGGAGCCTGTAGCGTTGGGTCTTAGTAGCTTCTGGGGTGGTATTTGCACTTCATTTCTGGCCCAGTGTATCTGATTTGATGACATCTGTTAAGGAGACAGTGGCGGGGAGACATGCATATGAAATTTCAGTGAGTGCAGCCTGCATTTCAATGAGCTGAGGCTGCTGTTACCTTGCCATTTATTTCGTAGCCTTTGGGGCTTTGACAGGCAATGCCCAATCTGTTTCTCATCAGTTTAAATCTCAATATTTACTTTTAGATGTTTTACTTTAAAATCTTAGAACCAGAGAGGATTGTGCTTGTCTGTGTCATACAGAATTTGCCACATTCACAAAAATCAGAAAAAGAGAATTGGCTATAACATATAAAGGAAAAAAGAACCACTTTACATATAATAAAAAATCATAAAAAGGAGCAGCATAAATTTTTTTTTAAATAACTGAATCACTAACTTAACATAAGCTATAAATGCTCAGTTTTAAGATGTTTTCCTTCTGACAGTGACTTGCAATTGCTAACACATAAACCAAAGGTTCCCATTCTGTTTTTGTTCTACCCATCTCCTAAGAGCTTATTTTTGAATTTTAAGATGAATCCCAAGAGAATTGGTGTTAGTAGTAGGTGCTGATTACCCAATCAACATGATCATTAAGAAAGGTATTTCTCTAAGTGAAAATCTAGATCTTACATAAAATGGATCTTGAAGCTTCCAATCAAGTGTAGTTCGCATACAGTAGCAGCAGCATCACATGGAACCTGTTAAAATGCAGAATACAAAACCCCAACTCAGATATACTGAAGCAGAATCTGCATTGCAACAAGATCCCTAGGTAATACGTATGCACAATAAGCTTTGAGGAGCTTGCCAATCTAGACCAGGGGTTGACAAATTTTTCTTATAAAGGACCAGATAGAAAATATTTTATATTTTATGGGCCATACAGTGTGTTGCAACTACTTAACTCTACTGTTATAGTGCAAAAGGCACCGTAGACAATATATAAAGGAATAAGTGTAGCTGTGCTCCAATAAAACCTTAGTTATTGACATGGAAATTTGAATTTTAAATAATTTTCACATGCCACAGAAGGTTATTCTTCTTTTGATGTGTTCCCAAATCATTTAAAAATTTAAAATATCACTTTCATGACCTCTGTTGGGATGTACCTACCATTAGTGACTGTCTTAGCCTGCTCAGGCTGCCATAAGGAAGTGCCACAGATTAGGTAGCTAAAATGACAGAAATTCATTTTCTCATAGTTTTGGAGGCCAGGAAGTCTCAAATTAAGATGACAACATGGTCCGGTTCTGATTTGGGGTTTTTTCCTTGCTTAAGAAGGCCCATCTTCTTGCTGTGTCCTTACATGGTAGAAAGAGAGTGATCTCTGGTGTCTCTGACTCTTATAATAAGGACATTGGACTTACCAGATTAGGGACCCACTCTTATGACCTCATTTAACCTTAATTATTTACATTACTTATATAAAGGCCCTGTATCTTAATATAGTTATATTGGGGGTTAAGGCTTTAACGTATGAATCTGGGGGAAAGTGGACACAATTTAGTCATTGCCGTGCCCAACATATTTCTCTCTAACATCTTCTCTGACCATAACCACCCTTAATCATCTCCCTCTATGTGCTGTACCATTGTCGTTGTTAACTGTGTCTCATCTTTGGTATTTAAACACGTACTTACAAATTTATGACTAAACGTCAGTCTCCTCCAATGCAGACAGTGGTGATCAAGAATCTAGGGGTTCAAACGACAAGTTTGAATTAGTGGGTTGAGCTGAGTAGTTAATGCCAACTAGCAATGACACAGCCCGACCATTCCTGCTCTGGAGTCTCCCAGTTTGCTAAAGGATTTCAGGCTTCCCAAGCATCCTTTTGGTCTATTTTTCTCACTCTAAAATGAGAGAGGAGGTGGATAGGAAGATATATCCATCTTTTCTATGGAGGGATTACAAATTATTCACTAGGGGCCCATTTTGAAGAGCCAGGCCTCTGTAGTGTATGGAATGTAGAAGTGACGTAGGCTCTAGTGAAGGTCTTACCTTTACTATTCCATCTACTTTGCTGAGTCAACAAGAATAAAAATCTACGTATCGAGTACATTGTACACTATTCTGGTGATGGGTACACTGAAAGCCCCTGACTTTGGCATGATTCAATTTATCTATGTAACAAAAACACTAGTAACCCCCAATTTTTTTTTGAAATAAGAAAAAAAGATGACCAGCCATTCCATTTCCTGATCTTCTGTTAGAGTGTCCTTTTTCCTCTTCCCCCATCAGATAGCTGTTTGGCAGCCCTCATTAGCACAGCTCTTTGCTTAACAAAGACGTTTCAGTGAGTTTTATTTACCTTTAGTGTTTTAACATTGTGAACAGTCCATCTTAACTATTAGGTCACTGTGAGATCCATTCTGCATTGTTCCCTCCTGTATGTTTTCTAGTGGTTTGCCCACTCCCTTTTTATGACTCCCTATGCAGAGCTCCCCTCACTTGCTTTGGAAATGTTTACATTAGTGACTCATGGTGCAAACATATGGGGACTTGGGTCAGTTCTCCATAAATCATGCTCAGGGGTTATCGATGTCAAAATCACCATTTAAAGCCTGAGAAGAGAGTGAATGACTTAGGGATAAACCCTATATATTATCTCATATGCTTTCCTGGCTTTTGGCTAGAATTGGCCTGAATTAACACCTTTCCCTGCTTCCACTCTTTTACACACTCCATCTTTTTAGCCGGGGCCAGGGTCTCTGATGCCATAATGGCTTTAGACATGCAGTGTCATTCTAGAAACATAATTGTCACTAGATTTTTTTTTTGCTCACACCAAGGAAAAATGCAAGTGACAGGCCACCAGTGTTCTTGCTGTGTTACAAACATTTACCACAATGTGGTTGCACCCTGTATTTCCTGCTCGAGGTGAGCTCTTGTCAAATGCCTGCAAACAATGCAGCCTCAAGTCAGGGGTGCAAGGACGCATGTAAAGGATTCATGAATGGCAAATGAGGGCTCCGAACAGAAGCACTTTGAGCAGGAGCTGTGCATTAGCATCCAGAAGGAGTGATCTCTTAGGGAGGAATTCACCTCTTGATGTTTCATTCCCTCTGGATTTATCATGTGGGGAAGCAGGCAGTCCTGTAGGATTTAATTTGTAATAAATGAAAAAGAAACAATTAGAGCCATTGTAACACATGTTGCAGGCAATGCCAAAGAAGCTTCCTTTGTTGTGCAATTATTTTGGCGCTAATAAGAATGTCTCTATACCCCCTAGATTGGCGTCTTGGATATTTTTTTCTCTCTACCTTGTCTTTCCATGCAAAAACTTCAGAGGAATACAATTTTATATTAAAAATTAACTTGTGTCATTTAAAATTAGCATACATTAACATTTCTTTTAATATTAGAGCTCTGAAAAGCTTTTTTGAAAATGTCTCTCTCATGGGTGTGAAATGATTTTCTTTTTTAAATCCAGCTGCAAAGAGAGAGCATAGGAACATTTCTGAGTTGTGTGACTTCGTCTTTTTGATTCTCAATTTCCTCAGCTGCAAAATGGGGATAGAACATTTATTTCCCTAGGGAATTGGAAGCATTATACAGCATATACACAGCACTTGACAAAGTGATTGAAACATGCACATATTAGATGGTCAATAACTTGTGATGCACATTAAAATTATGGTAATAACCATGGGTTCTAATATGTCACAGATTCCCCCAAATAACTGTGTAAGATTGAGAAGGAAAACAAAAAGTCATCTCTTAGTGAGAGCATCTTTATTTGAAATCCTTGCACGTTAGTAATTTTGTATTAGAGATTTTGTTCATCAGTTTCTGTTCAGCCAAGTGTATGGCTTTACACATTGTTGCTGAAATGATAAGGAGCAGGACTCTTATTCCTAAGGACTCTCAGCACAGTTTTATTAAAGATGGAGCAGGTATCTGGCAAAGAATTGGAGTATAGTAAATCACGCAACAAATGGTATGCCAGAATCAATTTGCCACAGTCCCTCAAATACAATCGCTTTCTCTTTACCGGTTTTGAGCATAAACCTCTAAGCACACCTGATACGCATGTATCACAAGTAACTAAATGCCTTTATGTTGTCTCTCTCCACAGAAGTTTATGCCACAGAGGTAATGTTTTTTTAAAAAAGAGAGAATAGCTATCGAGTTGAGTTTTGATCTTTTGAATTGTTATCTGGGAAAGAGAGCAGATGGAATCATAGAGTATCAGTGCTGGGTGGGTGCTTGGTCATCGCTGCTGTCTTTTCACTGATGAGGAAACTGAGTCACAGAGAGTGGATGTGGCGTGTTAGGGAATGCAGCTTAAGAATGGAGGAGTCACGATTTAAGCCTATATCTATCATCTCTGAGGTCCCTTTTTATTTTTTGTATAATATATTGCTATCAGAATTGCTGAGTGGTCATTTCCCCTAATTATTTGTTGCTTAAGGTAATAGTACACAGTTTCTTCTCCTGGAGCATACGATGGAAAACAGACTAATGTTTATTCATCTATTATGTGCCATTTTCTTTGTATACAGAGTCTCATTATCTTTGGACAGTCCATGTTATCTTGATTACATGGATAGAGCTGTTAAAAATTAGATTGATGCTATCTCTCCAGGACCACAGTTTGTAAATAAGGAAGGGGTCTTAAAAATTATCTGAGCATCTGGTGATTCTTGGGGTAAAAGTTAATGGATAGACAGATGAGGGGCTCTGAGATCCTGACCCACAGCTCTGCATTTTCATGCATGTTTAGAAAATAGAACATCTCGGAAACTTAATTTTATATTGATATTGTGTAAAAGTGTGTTTTTTAGATTTTCCAGTGGATAACTTGGTTCTAAGCCTTTTTATTTTGGCAAGATAGAATTAAAGAAATTACAATCTAGAAGAGGACTGTCAGAGCAAGTAAAGGAGAAAAGGTTCAAGTCACCTCTGTAGGAATAAGAATATTGAACAGATCTCACAGTCTGTGAGTTATAAATAAGTACTTAACTATTTTTGTTTCTTTGGTGTGGGTGTTCATTGCTGACACCCTTTTCTATGAACCTATGCATCTTAAAATTTCTTTGATTATAAACACTATTAAAAAAAATTCCTACCCTTTTAGGAAAGGGAGTGGGGTATTATCCCAGCCTATTGGGTGGGTTTCTATTTTAGATTTTCTTTTTGTTATAAGATAATATAATGATAAAATATACTGGGCCACTGCACATCTAGAATTGATCTTCCATCTATCACATAGGAGTAAAGGACGCTTGCATCATGCCTGTAGAAATAGCAGGGGTGCAAATAGCCAATTCATTGTTGGTTCCAATTTGGAAGCTGACAAATACTTGCTTTATTGCCCTGCCACATGAGAAGTCGATCTTTCTGCCTACACAGCACAAGTCAGTAACCTACATAATTCTTCCAGGATATTCTAAAAGCCCTGAGGCGGGAGTTCATACTCTATATATTTGGCATTCAGAATCAGATGGTGAAGAGCATTCAGTGACATCCTGGGAGAATTTCCAAATAGACCAAAACAATATTTTGCATTTCCTCCTATTTGCATTCTTTAGTTCGTGCTGTCTTGCCTTTGTCATATTTGCCTTTGTCATACTTTTGTCATGCAATTTGCCATTTAAAATTTTGATTCAGCAATACAAACTACTGATTTGAAGCTGCCTTGCTTCTCAAAGGGGTCTGAAGCTCCAAATCAAATCGCACAGGATCTTCTTTTATCTCTTATTAGGTTAAAACCTAAATAACCATAGCAACATTTTAAAGTCATATCTGTTTGATATCATGGTGAAATACTCTATTAGTAAAATGATGAAAAAATAGGAATTAGAAGGTGAATGACTATACAATTCATTGTTTAAAACACTCTTGAGAGTGAAAGGGGGGCTATTAGTCATCACACTGTATGTTCTAGGCAAACTGGGACACAGCGTCACCCTTCTTACAGACATGTTACTCTGCTGATCTAAAAATGCATGCCCAGCTCTCAAAAAGAAAGCTAAGCAAAGCAGTATATTTTTTGTGCCAAATCTAAACCCCTCTCTCCTAAAAAAAATCCCAGATATACTATATATTTATACACAGATAAGTACACATTTATCCATGTAAAAATATATAGTAGGAAAATATGTGATTGTGTTCAGAATCCTTGTGCCTGAGTTGAGCCTATTTAATGTCCTCTGTAACATTGATGACAGAGTTCTCTTCGTGTTCTGCTCTGCTGAGATGACCATGGGCCCATCTGTCCTTGGCTTTTGTCACTGCTCTATGCTAACATGTTCTGAGATGACTGTGTGCTCATCCAAACCTTAAGCACCCAATCTATGCATCTTTTGATTGCAGGGTCTTCCATATTAATCCAGAAGACCCTCTTGGTTCACCTATGTTGAGTGTCTCACTTACACTACTTATGGTGGGTCACTTGAGGAAGATATTTGCCTGCTTCCTGAGCCCTGTGGGGGTAGTCAGGTTATTCGCATTAGGCACATCTGCTGGGGCATCCTATGCAAGGGACTCTACTGTACCCTTCTCTACCATGGGGAAATGGGGAGCTCCTTAGGGATGTGTATGTTATAAATACATCAAGTGGGAAGCAGAACAAAAACATCCTCTACTCTCAACTTTCTAAACCCAAATGGAGCGTCTCCACCATGAAGCCCCCACCACCCCCTTCAGTCTCAGAGATCTTAACCAGGGTCTCATTGACTTTTCCCTCTTTCCACCCCTCCCCAGCTCCAGTGAAGGGAAGGCAATCCTTATTTCTACAATTTCACTAACAAGGAAACTAAGACAGAGACAAGGTAAAAGAATTGTCCAATTCACATGACTACAGAATCGTTAAGCTTTCAACACAGTTCTTTTCCCTTGGGCTCTTTTTCTTCTCCAACACATTTAATTTTTTAGAAAAAGTATATTTCAAGGAAAGATTGAATCTCCACCAAAGGACATGAATATCGGGAAAAATTCAGATTATTTCATCACTTTCTAATTTCTGGAGGAGCCAAAAAGAACAGTTGGCATCTTGATTAAAGAAAACTTGTAAAGTTTGCCCTTTATCTTATTCCAATCCATCAGAGAATTGAATTGAAGCTAAAAAATGAAGACGCGCAAGATTTCTATTTTGTCTGTCTTGTGACACATTATGTCGAGGGAGGGATTTACTTTTGAAAATTAAAATCATAAAAATAATGAGTAGAAATTGGAAGGATTACCACCTCTCTTGTGCACATCTGATGCTGCCAAAATACCATTGTTTTTATCATAGAAATTCTGAAACAGCTGTGATATTTTTGAAATACTTGTGAATGCATATCAGTTGTGCTAAAGAAGTTCATTTATAAAAATTTGCAAATTTTATTAAGATTCTTCTTTTGGTTGTGAGAAAACACATTTACACATGTCACCATGTTCACAGACCTGCCTGACAGGGTTAAGAAAAGTGTGAATTTATAAATGTGATCGTAGCATCATCATGTTTTTGTTGCCCATGCAAATACCAAAGTCCCATAGGAAAAGTATTGGCGTAGTATTTGTCTTCCCTTTGTTTTGCAGCTAGGTATTTTAGTTGTCTATAATGATAATTTGGTGGATGAATTATTTTGCATAATGCTATGTTACATGATGCATTTAAGGACTAATTAACAAAGCTGAAATTTGGAAATATTCAATAATAACGGAATACCTTTTCAGTGTCCACAATTCAAAATAAAAGCCTTTATGTAATGTATAGGAGGATTTACAATCTATTAGATTTTTTTTTAGCTATTAATATTTCAGGTTGACCCGTGGAATGTACAAACCCATATAAACATGATTTGTGTTATAATAGAGTTTAGCTGGTTGGAATGTAGTAATAAATAAAAAGTACACAAATACTGCTTAAAATGCAATGGCTAGGTTGTGTTATGATCATTGCCTTTGTAGTAGATGCAGGTTGTATGTTTTCAAGACAAATAAAGCAGTATCTATTGTCTGATATTAGAAAATTATTAAACCAAAGGTGATTGCCTATGTTACTTCAATGTTAGTCACTATGATTAATTCTACATGATTTTTTTTCTTTAAAAATCTACATTTAAGTCTATAAATCCTCTTCTCTCCCCTTCTGGAAATAGCATCTTCTTACCAAGGAATAGGTATCCAGCATTGCTATTAATGAGACCATAAGTACTGCATATTGCTATTTTATCATCTCTGCTGTCACTGCTGGTCATAGATACAATTATTTCTCCATTTCAGTAAAATTCTTAAGAAATGATTATGAACAATGAAGTACATGGGGAATTTAAAGTGACAGTTGTTATAGGTGTGTCATTGATACTTTAGATAATTGCGTTTAAAGTTCAAATTGGTGATGGATTCTATTGATTAAAGAGAGGTAGGTAGACATAAAAAGAGCCTCTAAAAGAGAGCTTTGGTGTCAATCCAAAGGTAATATATTGCAAGATGCGAAATGGACAGCAAATAGTTAAAAAGACTAATACACTGAGGCTGTTTGTTAACTTGAGATAAGATGCTAATCCTTTATAGCCTAATAGGAATCTCATATCCTTTCCTAGGAGTCTTATTCTCTGTTGGGCTTTAGTATGTGATGCCCCCTTATTATTGTTATTAAAGTGAGCCAATCAGGTTGAACTAATTAATTTCTGTCAAAAGAATCAAAGACTGGTGAACAGGACTAAGATGTTATTTTTCTAATCATTTCAAATTTCTCAGAATCAAATATATTAACACAGTGCTTGCAAGTAAATTGGTATAGAACTGACTGCACTGAAGGTTGGTGTTTAAAAAGCTTTGACCATGAAGAGATTAAGCATTTGCATTCTTAATATGTAAATCATAGATAAGAGATTGAATAGTATAACGGCTGAAGCTCAATCAGAGATAGTTAGTCCTATAAGAAAACTTCCAGTGAGACAGCGGTTTCTCTCCCTCAATTTGACACTTAACCTGTCAGTTGCCAAACTGTGAATTTAGCTAGTGGCAAAGGAAAGTAAAATATTATATCTCCTGTGTTCTGAGCAAGGGCCACAAAAGTGAAACCAGTCCAGGAATTATATCTTTTGTCCACCAATGTGTCCCCAGCTAGATCTTTTCCTTTCCTCTCTCAAATAGATCAAAATCTACCATTTCTAGGAGTGATGGAATCCTCACAGGGTCTTTTTGTATCAAAACATTTTTTTTTTGGTCTCCTTCTGCTGTTAGAAAATAAAATAATTATTTCATTCTAACCTATGCAAACCAGTATTATTAAGTGACCTTAAATTAGAGAACCAAGATGTCTGGTGTTATGTTTTGTTTTGTTCTTCTTAGGGCAATACTTCATCCACTACTATTAATAGTTTGTGTTAAATTTAAGGTTTCCTGGTTTTAGTGTAATTACAAATGTATTGCAATGGAGTAGGGAATCACCTTTATACACTTTATCATTACTACTAATACACTTAGTTCACCCCAAAAGCTGAAAGATTCAGAATTCCAGTCTACTGAAATAAAAAATAATCCTTCTTTACATACTTACGATTTCAGATTACACAGCACGCTTTTATGTTAAATAAATGTTGGATCCACACCTATAATATTATTTTCACATTTTGTCACTGAATCACATAAAAGATATGAAAAAGCTGGAGAAGGTCCAGAGAACAGTAACTCAATTCAATGGGGATATAAAGTGATTCCATGCAGAATTGACTTTACAAGATTAGGGATTTATATTCAGGAAATGTTAAGACTTAGAAGTGATATAACCAAAAACTTTAAAAGCATTCATAAAGACGAAAAAGTTACCTAATCCTAGAATACTATTGCACAAAATTTCTTCAAGTTTGAAAGGAGAAATTTTCAAACAAATAAGATGCTACTCTACACATAAGCTATGAAATACTTTAACACATTGCTTTAGTAGAGGTACAGTCTAGATCTGCACTGTCCAATACAATAGTCACTGGCCTTGTGTGACTGTTGAACACCTGAAATGTGATTGCTGTGACTGAGAAACTCATCTCCCATTTTATTTAATTTTAATTGAATTTAAAAACTATTATAATACTCAGTGTAGTTTAATGGAAAACAGTTTTTGAAGTACATTGGGAACAACTTGAATATGTGAATCTGTTTTTTCAGCTGTAAATTTTATAAAATCTAAATTCAGATCTAGCATTTCCAGTGAAAATGTTGCATTCAAATTGAGGTGTCCTGTAAATGTAAACTACACATTGGTATACAAAAATCTCATTAGTAATGAGATAGTAAAATAGCTCATTAATAAAGTTTTAATACTGATAGGTGTTATACTGATGACTATTTTGGGTATATTGAGTTAAAATAAAATAGATTAGTAAAAGTAATTTTACTTGTTTCTTTTTACTTTGTTAATGTGGCAACTCCAGAATTTTAAATTACATCCATGGCTCATATTTCGTCTTATTTCTGTTGGATAGTGCTGATCTGACTATGCATTGATATGAGAACAATTAACAGTGTTTATAAACAAGCCTATATTAAGTTTACTCACAAAAATGAGGGCTGCTTGGGAAAACCTCCCTAACCATTCTGAGAGTGATGTCAGCTCACAGTCCATTGTGTTTTTCCGTCTCTTCCAGAACCTCGTAGCCACATGAGCAAATGTCCTACAACAGTCAGTTCACTCCAGTTTCTACTCCTGTCCTCCCTGAATGTCATTAGTATAAGCCCGTTCACCTGAATTTACTCTTTTTTATTTAGTAAAATCAGATTTGCTGTGATTTAGGATCTTGTGGCCTTATGTTTCTCCAAATTACCTTGAAGGCAGCAGGACCTGCGATCCCACACCCACATGGGTGAACCGAGTAGCCTTCTCCTGGTTAAGTCCAGTCCATGTGAATGCGTGTCAGATTGGGCCCACTCCTTAGTTTTTTTCAGTTTAGCCTGTCTTGTCACCCAGGCCTCTTTTAAGGCAGAAACCGTTCTCACAATGTGGCCTTGCCATCTGGAGTGTGTGCATCCTTGTCACCACTGGCTAGCTCTCTTCCCAGTGGCTGGAACTTGCCTCACTTCCCTGCATTCCAGCTGTGGGTTTGGGTCCTTATAGACATCTATGCATGTATGACAAGTGGCAGCCTGCCTCTCTTCTTTGTAGATAAGTGGCCTTGGATTCCCCACAATGCTGTTTTCCTTGCCTAACCTAGCTCATGCTGATGAATTTGGGCTTGACCAATCTGGGTTACCCCTTAGACCTTGTATTTAGTGCCCCATCTGCCTGGAGAATGCCTCCTAACCCACCACCCCAGTCCTGTGGTGCCCTCATTCCCACTCCTTCCTGACTCTGAGCTCCATCTTCCTTCCTAAGCTGTGGAGAATGAACTAATGCAACTTCTAGTTAAGACAGTTAATGCCATGGAGTGCAACTACAGTGTATTTTTGTGAAACAGCTTTTTGTTCCCTTATCATAGAGAATATACTCTACTAGAAATGTTATCAGTCTACCCTACAACACTATTTCTGACCAAGAGAGGATCTTCCCAGAATTTCTGAAGGTACCTGAAAGAGATAATTTCCCATTGTATCTTTTTGTGTGGTTAAATTGGCTCTGATCTCAAATGATCTCTGAGAGAATTATCAATGAAATGTACCTGTTTACCAAACTTACAAATGAAAAATGCTGGAAGAGGGTAGAGGCTTTTCTTGGATTAGGTGGTAATGATAGGAACTGAAATGACAGAATTAATTTTCCTTGCACAGCTAGAGGGTAAAAAACTAATTTGTCTCCAAGTTTTTCAAGGTGAATACAATAGACCAGGTCTTTAACTAGATTGTCTAGAGAGAACCCTTATGGCCTGGTTTTAGAGTGGAAACAATGTAGATAGAAGCTCTAGAAAATAATTCTAAAGAAGGGAAGAAAGTGATTACCTAATTTGGGATGTGCAACTTTTCAATGTAGAATAGAAAATAATCTACCCAAAATGTAAAGCAATGGTTTTCAAAAGAGAGGTGCTGTGACTGTACTAGCCAGGGGACATTTAGCAATGTCTACAGATGTTTTTAAGCCAGGACCTGGGGGTCAGAGGATGCTACTGGTATCTAATAGATAGAAGCTAGAGTTGCTGCTAAACCTCCTACAATGCACAAGACAGCCTCCACCATACAGAATTCTCCAGCACCAAGTGTCAGTAGTTCCAAGGTTGGAAATTCAGCTTGAGAGTTCACCTAAATTTTAGTATCACATGCAAATAGAATGGGGCACACAGATATTAACTAATTTATTTAAAGTAGTAGAACTAATCAGAAATGTGTTTGGACCAGAACACAGAGGGTTTCTCTTTCAGGGCTGGCTTTCCCATTACTAACATGCTATTTTCTTTCCTATTATTCACATGTTCTTCTAAATTTAAGAAGAGCTTCATGAAGCCATTGAAAGGGTGTGACATGTTTGGTTTCTTTAATTTGTTTACATGATGTATAAAACTTTTGCTTTTCATAAAACTGAATAACATAAAGAAAGCTCCCATTTGACAATGCCGGCCACTTAGGAGGATACAGGAAGTCTAAGTTATTATTCTTACCTTACCCAAAAGAAGCTGATGATCTCACTGGGGGAGGCTGATGTCAGCATTACGATAATGTGTGCAGTAAAGTAGGGGCTTAAGACTTGCTCTATTTTGTTATTTT
>CM052443.1:16664354-16705589 GCA_028533085.1 Varecia variegata | reverse complement strand
GGCAGACAGGGAGGAAAATGCGGGCTATATCCTCCCCTCCGCTAGCTTTTCCTCCAATTGTATCTCAGAAGTAAAGCTTACTTAGTTAGTATCAAGTTGTTTACAAAAAGAATATTACTAGAGGCAGAGGAGGGTTTGTGAGTCTGGAGCTGCATTAATTTGACTTAATGTTGCCTTCACCCAAAGCCTACTTAAGCACCAGTCATCCAAGGGTCTCTTCCTAAACCAGTATCTCCAAGCTGCTCCACACCCAAGCCCTCCAAAATATGACTCCCCAGTGCTGCCCCCCACAATGACAGCTCCATGATCCTCCTATAAGCACCTAAGGCTGAGAGGTGACTTCTGAATTGTCAAGAAATTTTCTGCGGCTGGTCACTCCTAGGACAGGTGTGCTGTACCCTGCGGCATAAGTGATTACTACTATAGTCAATAAATGCTATGTTAATTTATCTAACCATTTCCTTTTTCATACCTGTCCATCCTGCCAACAGGAGCTTTTCTGGTAATATGTATATATTTTAACTATGGCTGTGTGGGAACCATTGTTGATCACTAAATTGGATGATACTAATAGTGGAGTTTTCTAGAGATTTCCGAGTTGCCCACTAGAGAAGAAATCAGTGGGTCGGCCAGACTTTAAAAACCCTTCACACCACCCCTGATTTGGGGAGAGAAGGTAGCCTACTGACTGATCCAATTATTTTATGTGTGGTTTTGCCCCTGTGATAATTATGGTCTTTTGGTTTGGGTTTAAAATGCCTTTTAATAAATGCCTATTATGAACCATTGTCTTTTAATTTTGAAATATAGTCAATGATTCCTTTCATTTAGAATTTCCTAATAATTTTAAGGGTCAGGGAATCAAAATATTATTCCCCTTTTATAATACTTTGGTTTAAAGTGCCTTACAATAATAGACTTTTTTTAAAAATTTAGCTGTTGTTTTCATGCATGAGTTGCATTTGCTGTGATCAAAACCTATGAACAAATTCTTTGGCCTTACATGCAGTTTTGGGAATTACTATGTGCCTTTCTAACAAGTAATTTTAAGTTCTGTTTAATTGTGCAAACTTGAGGGGACAGATAATGTATTTTTCAGGCCAAAAATATATATGGTAATGTATTTCAGGCCAAAAGTTCTACTGAGGGACTTAGTTTTGTTTAAAAGACATTCTCCTTATTCTGCATTTTGCATGTGTACATTCAGACTATGATGCTGTGTCTTTGAAAAAAAAATACATATTTGATTTATAAGTATTTTTCTTGAGATTTAACTAAATTCATTTTATGTTGAGTAGAAATTAATAAAATATTTTGGAAGAAACTCCACTTTTATGTCAACCTGGTGGTCAAATAGATTCAAATGAAGTTCACATTAAGCCTTGTAGCATGAATAATTTAAGGCTGCCTTAGCTTGGACTGCCATAACAAAATACCATGGACTGGGTGGTTTAAACAAAAAAAAATTTATTTTCTCAGTTCTGGAGGCTGGGAAGTCTCAGATCAGGTCCTGGCAGTGTTCAGTGTCTAGTGAGGACTCTCTTCCTGGCTTACAGATGGACACCTTCCTACTATGTGCCCACATGGTCTTTCCTCAACTAATCCCATCATGATGCCCTCATTCTTATGAACTCATCTAACCCTAATTACCTCGCCATTTCTGAATATCATCACTTTGGGAGTAAGGGCTTCAACATATTTATTTGGAGTTTCAGTTTATGAAAGTTTCAGTTTATGAAAAAGGCTTAAGGACTCATCCTGTTCATAAACTCAGTGTTTATCCTCAATTTGGGAAAGATACACAGGAATCTGGGTTACACTATTTTGAGGGCATTATCATAATTTTAAAACTAAACTGAAAAAGGTGAATGGTTTGCCCCATGGATTGTTTATTAATAAATGATAGCTTTTTTCTTCTATGTTGACTGAAGGAGACATAAAGCTTCATATTGATTAGTAGCTGCGTTTCTATCTCTCATCCTAATACTGCCTCTTCAGCCAAGGAAAATTGCAGTTAAGGTGGCACTCAATAAATATTTGTTGGAAGAATTAATGAATAAATGAATAATTTAGACAAAATCTATCATGCCTAAAAAAAAAACTCAGTCTTCAATCTTGTTCAGTACACATTTTCTGCAAGCTTACATTATAAAAAGTAATAGAATAGAAATTCCTAAATTTTAAGAAAATGATGACTTAGAAAATTAGGAGAGATATAATGAAATGACTGAATAATTATAAGGCAATATTCAAGATTAAGACATAGTGTTTTATTACTCAGGGATAATTATCTACGGATACATCCATGGCCGTGTCTACATTTGTATAGTCCTACCATTTCTATAACATCATTTTTATTTGATTCATGAATTTTCACAGGCATTTTGTCCAGATCTAGACATACCATGGAAATGCCAGACATGCCCAACATTAAACAAAATAGCCAAGCTGAGCCATGCTTCCTCCTGTGCTCTTCCTGGTACAGCATCTTAGTGCAGACTGAGGGTTACACCAAATTCCCTGATTCCCCCCTCCCCCATCCAGGACTAACAGCACCCTCCCAAAAAGCCCTCTTATTTTCTTTCTCCAAACTAAGGTTGCCATATAAAACATGGCAGTTAAACTTGAATTTCAGAAAAAACAGCAAATATTGCATATTGCCATAGTTACTTACAACAGGAGTATCCTATTTTTATTTGCTAAATAGGTGACCCTACTCCAAGCCTGTCCCAAGTGCCACTTTATCATTGCATTGTAATTTTCACCACCCTTCAAAAGATAGGGTCTATTTAAAAAAAAAAAATTACACTTGGGTATAAATGCCTGGTTAGTAGCTAGATGAATGTATAGTCATTAAATAAAGTGTGTTTATATATTCCAAGGAGGAATTTGTTTTGTATAGAAGTTGTCTTCTCAAGGTAAATTTTGATCAGAGATATTTTATTGTGTTCCACCTCAAGAGAGAATTAATACTTCCTTCTCAATTTAAGCAGGCAAGATGCAGTTAGATGGGATATTCATTGTGGATCTCTGAGAGGGGATATTCTGGCACCACAGTACTGAGAACCGGACCTGGCCATAGTAATCATGTGTTAGCTGTGGCCACTGGCTAAAATTGTTCTGGTGACATCGGTATGGAATGACCATTTGCTCTCATGTACAGTTCATTTGTCATTCTTATTTACTTACTATTCTCTGAAACATAAACAAAGAACACTGGATTAGGGTAAGGAAACATAGGTTTTGGTCCTAGATCTGCCATTGGTTTTTAGGTGCCTCAAGTGAACTGGGCCTGAGTTTCTCATTTGTGGACTCTACATGATTGGATATCAACTTTACAGTATATAAGACGCCACTGAAGTGTTTGGGAGAAAACGTAGATTTCTAGGCTTCCCAGCAGACACTGCGATTCTGGCATGCTAGGGGTGGGACAGGATAAAGAATATATATATATATTTTTTGAGACAGAGTCTCTCTCTGTTGCCTGGGCTAGAGTGAGTGCCGTGGCGTCAGCCTAGCTCACAGCAACCTCAAACTCCTGGGCTTAAGTGATCCTACTGCCTCAGCCTCCCGAGTAGCTGGGACTACAGGCATGCGCCACCATGCCCGGCTAATTTTTTCTATATATATTTTTAGTTGGCCAGATAATTTCTTTCTATTTTTAGTAGAGATGGGGTCTTGCTCTTGCTCAGGCTGGTCTCAAACTCCTGACCTCGAACAATCCGCCTGCCTCGGCCTCCCAAGTGCTAGGATTATAGGCGTGAGCCACCGCACCCGGCTGAGAATATTTTTAATAAGCACATAAGTTGCTCTGATGCAGGTGGTTCATGGAGCACAGGTTGGTAAACTTGGACTAGATGACCACACGATCCCTTCAAATTTAGTACTTAAATGTAGATATTTGTGATTTAAAGTAATAAAATTATTGATGAGAAGTTTAAATACATCTTATAATAATTCTCCAAAATGCACAAAAGCTAATTTCGAAAGCTGTATTAACTCTCTACATTGTGAATGCCTCTGGTTACTTGTGTATTGGGGAACTTAATCTGGAAAGATTCTTTCATGAATTTTCATCAATTTTTCAACAAAGCCCTGTTGCAAATGGTGAATTATGCATTAACATATGTTCATGCTAATTTATACACCAGTGACATATTTTTGGCATGGGATCAATAACTTTAAATAATATTTTTAAAAGTTTGTGCATTAATACTATCAAGGATTTGGGATTATCATTTAGATAACAATGTGTCATTTGAACCCAATTTTTAAAAAGGGCAAATTCAGCAGTTTTCATCTGTTGGCACATTTGTCCAAGTAACAACAAATGAATCTGAAACTAACAAGAAAAATGTCTCCTGCTCTTTTCAATAAATAATTTTTATAGCTCTATTGGATTATTTAATGTTGGTGTCTTGTCATCGGATGTAAATGTAGGGTGTTGTTACACCAAGTTTCTCTAATATCCAAATAATTATAGGCTAGCCCATTTAGATCACAGTACTTAAGATAAAAATTATAATTTTGACTAGCCTCTTCTGAAAATGTAATAAATACTTTATTTCTTTCTGCATAATCTTCAAAGTTAACACAAAAATTTTCTACAAAGAAGTCAAAATAATCCTGTGAAGAAGCTTTAATAATATGTTTCTATGTCTCCATTGTACTTTTATTTAAACACACTGGTTTTTAAATAAACTTTGTTTTGAGAAGCCCTGGTGTACAAAACCATATTCTAATAAAACAAGTAAATTAGAGGATGCTTATTTGCATGACTGAAAGATTTTCTGCTTTAAAAATACTATTGGATATTCCTTGATGAAGCTCCTGCCTATTACACTGAAATGTGATTTGTGTTAAGTAATTTTGTGCCAACTTCTGGAAATGCATTGTTATTGCAAGTGGAATCTCAGCTTTTCTACACAAAGAAAGTATTTCATCAATCACTATTATTAATTTGCAGAGCAATATTAACTACCACATGTGATAATTATATTTCAATATTTATTTTGAAAAAATAAAGTTAGTAAGACTAAATCAACTGTATGCCCATTTTATCCCTCTGGTGTTGAGCACTGGAGCTATGGAGAGCTCAAGAGCTTTGATTATGCCTGTTATATATCCTTATTAACATCCTAGCAAGTGCTCCTTACTGGGGTTGGGGGAGGTAGGAAAGAAAAGAGCATATTTTTCTAATTAGCAGTTTTATATCAAGTAGCACATTGTAATGGAAGGCAAAGGCAAATTACTCCTATGGTCACAGTAGGGGACTTAGGTTTTTAGTTTATTTTTGGTCATAGAAGGAACATAGTTTTGTATAGCAAAGACAGCTGATTTTAAATCTTGGTTCTCTCAATTGTTAGTATTGTCAAGTTATGTAACTTCTCTGGGCTTTTGCTTCTCATCTTTAAAATAAAGATTATTTAATAAAGCTCTCTTTAATAGGTTATTATAAGAATAAAGAAAAATTATCTTTAAAGTGTCCTAACCAGTATCTGATATTTAGGAGGCAATTAATCAATATTTTAACGTGCATTTCCTTCCATTCTGACATAATGGTGATACCCCTGTGGTACTAATTTGAAAACAAAGCTTTCTATCTGTCCCTCATGCCCACTTGGATGTCTAGTCTGATAGGGTATCATTCTGCATCTGTTGGTAGGTTGTTTTACATTATTTGGTAAACATGTATGATTATCCAAACTAGCTGGTAGAAACTTCCATGCCTGTCTTCTACCCTTTGCACTACCACCCTCTCCCTGTTCCTACCCATCCATAGCAATCTAATGCACGGGTTCACCAAGTATGGCCTGTGGGCCAAATCCAGCTGCCCACAGGCTTTCGAAAAATAAAGTTTTATTTAGACATAGTCATGCCCATTCATTTACATAGAGTCTGTGGCTGCTTTTGAGCTTCAATGGTTGAGATGAGTAGTTGTTATAGAAACTATATGGCCCCACAAAGCCTAAATTATTTACTATTTGACCATTTGCAAATAAAAAGCTTATAGACCCTGGTTTATTTTCTAGTACTATATAACTAGACTTTTAAAATGTGGCTGATTAGAAATTAAATACTTGTTGACAAATAGATGCTGATTAATTGGAGAAGAGAAAAATGTGACGGTTCTTGTCCCAGAAGTATTTCTTAATTCTCTCACTAAAAATGATGACAAGGAAGACAAAGAAACAATGTAATTGAAAAGAAATAACAGAAAGATGGAAGCCAAAGAAGATGAGTTCTGCCCTTAACTACAATTGCACCTTATTTGAGTTATGCTGTCTTTGTTAGCCTAAGATTTCTCATCTGACAAATGAAAATAATAATTTCTGCTCAACCTAATATCATGAGGTTCAAATGCATATTGTACAAACGTATGATATTTTTACATTATGTGACCTTTATTTTGTTTATATGATAATGACCCCAATTAAAATACTCCCTCTCTGAAGACAGAGTTCATGATACATTCATTCTTCTTTTCTAAAAGTTTCAGAGGAAGTGGTATCCTTGGGGAAAAGCCAGTTGTGAGTTAAGCAAAGATGAACAAAGTATGTTTAGACTGTTTGAAGGTGTAGGAAATTTTATTTGACATGGAACAGAATTTCTAGAGAGCCCAATGGAGAGAGAGAGAAGGAGGACTGAAGATCAGAAAAGAGAAAGCAGAGCTTGGAGAGGAACTAAGGGGGAAGATAGATGGCCAATGACCTTACAAGGAGGGTACTGAGCATGGTGAATTTAGCTATTCAGTGTTTCCAACAGAATCAGTGACAGCACATCCTAGTAGACCAGGTCTTCAGGTACGGCGAGTAGCTAGGATAGAAGACCTGGTAGTTGGCAAATTACAATTAAGAACAGTCTGATCTTTAAGAGGCTCCTTAGGTCCATGAAATGTGCACTGACCTAGGATACACAGTCCTGGATTTGAGGTCAGACTTTTATATTTTGTGTCTTCATGGGCAAGCCTCAATTTCTTCATCTGTAGGTTTAGAATACCTTCTTTGTCTACTTCATGAGACTATTCAAAATAATTAATGAGATAATGTATCTGAATGAGTTTTGAAAACTGTCCAATTATAAGCCAATATTTTTATTTTATTGACTATAGTAACTGAATGACCACATAAAAATATGATCTTTTAGTGCAATTCCAGCAGAGCTGATGTATTTGTGCATGTGCATGCACACACTTTATAGGCACACAAATACACACACAAGTGCAGACTTATTTCATACACCTGTCTTTTTATGTGATGTGGAACTAGGGATATAGTAAAATGTCCTCTGTGTGCTAGTCTCTTAGGTAATATTTTCTACTCATCAGTTTCCACGTATCACCAGAAATCTTCGGAATATCATCTGTAGGTGGTGGTATTTAAATATTCGAAGTCTCACATAAAAACCTTCTTACCCAGTGAGCAAAAGAAAGCTCACTGGGAACCCTTTCTATAATATTAGTGCACAGGTATATCATCATTCTGATAGGTGTGTGATCTAAGGTTTTTACTGGATTAACATCTGGATTAACAAAGAGCCGCGTTGCAAATGATTCTGTTCTCTCTATGTGATAAAGGAAACGACCACTGAGGGGGGTATCATGCCATAGCACTAGAATCCTAGGTTTAGAGATATTTGGTCTTTCTCTTTTCAACTCTGTAGTAATGGCATCCATATACTGTATTCAGTCAACTGGGAAATGTAATTAGAAAGAAACAAACATGGTTGTTTTTTAACAAAGAGATGTTATGTACTAATACATGAAATGGTGGTTCTTTTGTTATAATATAATAAATGCATAGCTGGTTATTACCCCGATGAGCAATTGGTTAGAAATGTTTTTATTGGTCATGATTTATGGATGACAAGTTTGAGTAATTATTAAGTTTAATTGCACTTAAATGATGGATTTTTCCCCCAATTGTTTATCTTCAGGGCAAAGATGAAAGCAAATGTGTTAGAAAAATGCAGAGTTCAGTGGTTGCTAAATGAGCTTATTAATGTTTACATATGTAGCAATTTAGGATATTAATATGTATATGTTGGAATGAGCTGACCATCTCATCTCTCAGTCTGCAGAATCCTGCATAAACCATCACAGTTTTACTTTTGGATAAACACAAAGCCATTCTATTTCAATCACAAGTTCAAGTTGTCCTTAGATTAATTTTGGTCTATTTGTGGCTGTAAAAGTCCTTTCAAGAAAATGAAATTACTGCACCTACTTGGCATGAAGTAGGGCATCAGGTCAAGAGCATCCAGCCTCTGCCAACTCTGGGGAGGGAGTAAAGCTAGTCTGGTCCCCAAGGGCTTTGCCTTATTTCCATGGAATGATTTCCTGGGCAGCCCATTTTACCTTTCATACTAAGGGTCAGCAAGCAAATTTGCCTGCTTTTGCGAAGGCCCGGATAAAACACTGAATTTCTGTGCTCTAAAATCTTGTTGTCACTTCTTATTTCACCTAAAGATGATGTAGAATCTTATTATGGACTTTATGGCTGAGGGCACAAGTGGTTTAAAATTCTCAGATAAGAATATTGTGTAATGGGCTGATCATAAGTTAGGCTGGCCTTTTGCCAAAAAAAAAAAAAAAATCCTCTCATTTTCTCTTTATCTCATTAGTTTTTCAATAAACACTTATCATACAAGTTATAACATTCTTCTTCAAAAATAAGGCTTATATATATTTTTATATATATATGTATATATAGAGAGAGAAAGTGTGCTTATTTTTGTACATACTGGCTTTCTATGTATAAATATATGTATATATATATATGTAGTTATATTTCCAACACAACGCACCAGTTGCTTTTTGTTTTTAGGAAGAGAAATTCACTTGCTTGACCTAAGAAAGAGAAATTTATTATAAAGATATACATAAAAATAAGGAAGTCAGGAATTTTGGTTGTGTATCTAGGTTTTATACAAGAATCTAGAAAAATCTACACTCCAGGTTTCAAAGAAGAGCAGGTTCAGTGGTAGCGCCAGGTTCCCAGAGACTGGAGCCCGGGTTAGGAGTGGGACCTTAGGAACTGGGCTTGTAGCCTTTTAAGATTGATCAGCCTTAGGGGCCTGACGATTACCCTTGGATTGCAGGCGTTCACTGATCCCCATGCTAAGGTTTCACCATTACAGAGACACCACAACCCTCCACACCTCTGCTTCTCTGCTCCGACTATAATTAACTTCTATCTTGGGGCTTTGCTTACACATGGTTTCTGCTTACTCATAGTTTTTAGAACTTTATGAATTCTACTTACTGCCTTAGGTCTATCAACTGCTCAACTTTATGTTTCTGCACCAATTTTCTGAGATAGAAGATACGATTGGGGTAGTTGGTCACCAATATCCCAGTTAGGCCAAGCACATCGATTTGCTGCACTTGGGTCACGTGACCAGTACTCATCAATCGGCTGTTGCCAAGTTGATAAGAATGATAAACTCTGCCCACCTAGTGCCATCCCGCACACGAGTATATGGGCAGTCTGAGGCTCAGCCTTTCCCTACAATAGGTTTTCTCAACTGACTATGTCAATTAGAAGGAGATCAATATTCCCGTACTCCTCTTTGTGCCTGGTTTTCTAAGAGAAGAGAAGACATGTTTTCCTAAATTTCATTGTTATTCCATAACAAATATTACCTATCTACAAAAACTTAGTTAGACACCATGATTAGGGCGGGTCCCCTCAGATTAAAGAAAGAGCAATCACATTCCTACCAATGCTGGCATTTGAAACACCTGTTTACAACAGCAACACACGGTTATTTTCTCAAGTCCCTTCCTGTTTATTCAAAGTCCACTGCTATCACCTATTCCTTACAATTTCATACTCTATTATACTTACTCGTGCCAAGGCCTTGCGGTTGTAAGAATTACATGTAAGTCCTGCCTAGAAGAGGCATCTACCTCTAGCTTCCTTCTTATCTACCAAAGTCACCTTGTGGATACAAAGATGATAATATCTGCTCCAAACAGACTTCTTGGGCTGTAATTCAGAGAAAAGAACACATCTACCTCTCTTAACTCATTTATCTTTCTGGAAAAGTATCATGGTTAATTCTCCTCTCCAATCAAATGGAAAATTTCAGGAAAGTTCTGTTAAAAAAAACTCTAATAGAAAGCTATAGTCACATCAAAACCTCTCCAAACTTCCAAACTTTGAATACAACTAAAATGCTAATATATTTCTGTGAAATTAAAATATATGATACAGAGTAGTATATATTACATAATAAAATATACAATACTTTGTCTTTGAGATTTTGTAGTTTACAAATATTTTCTTATGGATTCTTGCACCAACTCTGTTAAATAGAATCATCATCTGTCTTTGAGGGATAGCATATATTTTGCTTGCATACATGCACACACACACACACACACACACACACAAGATGAGACATGTTTTGGATGTAGAACTGCATGAGACCAAGAGTAGTTAAGTGAAAAAAGTGGGCTCTGGGGTGGGTCTGTCTCTAGGTTAAAGTCCTCCTTCTACTGCTTTCCAGTTATGTGACTTGTGATAGTTACTAAATATTTCCTAGGGAGTCTCAGTTTTGTCACATGCAACATCAGGACTGTTGCAGAGCTATTATGCAAACAGAGAAGAGATCATGTATGTAAAATGTACTTGGTAAATGACACCGAGGAAGTGCTCAGTAGGCAGAACTAGCACTTTGTTCTTTCTCTTCGGGGGTCTCTCTACTCCACTGCAGTTCAAGGATTAAAAATAACATTTTCTCAGAGAAAAGTAATAAAATTACCAAAAACTAGAGAGGATACATGTTCATTATTTTTATCCCAAAGCATTTACCTAGTATCCAGAAAAATATTCAGAGCCCTGTGCTAGGTAACAGAAAAGTCCTGAGACATCCAGGGACAATTTGTTTCCTTACTCTTGCAGTGGATGAAAAGTATGGAGGAGAGTGGGGACAAGTGAATGTGTCAGCTTCCTGAGACATCGGTCTAAATTATTTTAATGGGCTTTAGTGACCTCAAAGTAGGCAGGCAAGTGTTAAGTATAAATGACTTTATTAGGTGGTCCCAGATGGAGGAAACACTGAAATTTCAGTGAGAGGTTATAAAATAAATAAGGACAATTTGGTCTCTAAACATCTACTATTTACTGCACAGTTTCTGTTAATCTCAGTGTCTTTGGGGTGCCCTTCTAAGTGCTCAAACATGTACTCTGAAGCAGTATGGCTTATAAACAGCCTCCTGTCTCCCGGGCTGTTTCGTGGGGAATTCCTCTTCTCCAAGGCTGCTTTTGAACTGATGAGTCAAGCAGTTACCTGGTGTATTATCAACCTCTGCAAACTTGCCCTGAGATGCACGACGCATATAAACAGTAAAAACCCAGGACTTCTCTCTGTAAGATGCAGTATTTGCTTGGCTCTAGAAGGGAAAGAAGCCACTAGAAATCCTGCAAGCAGACTGGAAAAGGCTGCAGTTCCATTCCACATTTGCCAAAAATCATTCAACACCAGCTTTAACTAAAAGAAATATGTATGATAGTCAAAAGATAAACCAGTTTAAATATATTTAAAAGTAAGGCAATATATTCATTACAATATGGTTTGCATTTGGCATTTAAAAATATCAAACTTGTTTCCCTAGAGAGATGTTTACTATTTCATAGTATCTTCCTTCCTAAAAGTAGATAATTGAAAGATGTTTCTCTCTCTCTTTCTCTCTGATCTACAGCCTGTCTTGCCCCGGTAGTTTAATGAGTTTTCCTTTTCCTTCTTTTTCCCTTTTTCTTTCTTTTCTTTTCTTTTCTTTCTTTTTTTTTTTTTTTTTTTGCTTAAACTCTTCTTGGCTGGTGAAAAGTTCTCAATACTGCTCTCTTAGAATATTTCAACCACCTTGCTTAACAACACATCCCTACCTTCCTTTTGTAGTTTCTTCTGCTTCATGGTTACCTATTGTCATCAGTTTCTCTGAGGCTGAGTGTCTGTACTGATACCTCCTAAGATGTTTTAGAATAGTCAAGCATAATCTATGTTTTATTCCTGATATTAAAAGAGAGAGAGAGAGGAAGAGAGAGAGAGAAATTAAATCTCCAAAACCAACCCACTATCTTATGCAACTATTACCTTCTGTGAGCCAGTCTCATTTCCATAACCACCTCCACCCTTTCACTTTGCACAATGGAAAAGGTAGAGGTTTCACTGCAATTTTTGTGACAGTGACTTCATTCCCCTCACAGTCACCATCAAGCCTATAGATATATCAGAGTGGCTTCTGTGCTTACGCATGTATTTGGGGGAATGTGTACATACCTTAATCTAAATTTTAATACGATGCTTATCCTCTAGTTTCTTCTATTATAGGAGTAAAATATTTATGCTGGCACTTAGAAGAAAGTAAAAAAAAAGAAAGCATACTAGGCACATTTTGCATGTGATTAGTGAGCTATCAAAGCTATATCTATTCATTTGCTTGAGAATTTCTTATTTTTTTCTTTTATTAAGTCGTGGAAGATGGATAGATCACATTTAAGTTCAAGAACTTGATGTGTTGTTGCCAGTTGTTCTGTACAGTCAGTGTTCAAAGTACAGAATAATATTAACAGTAATCTTAATTCAAATGACCTTTCATACAAAGCAAATGACATTTTTAAGACATATTCTGGGAGCTGGATTTTCCGTTCAAGTGCTGCTCCATAGAGTGACAACAGCTGAGAAATGTGCATCACCATTGATTGAAAGGTATGTATGTGGGAAGCGCTTCTTTCAAATGAGCAATTCATTGAAGGTTAAGGGAAAGAGTTTCTCACCCATAGGGTGGTGTGAGCGAGGAGATAGTTGTCTATAAATTCTGTCCTATCCTTTTATCTTTTCCTATGGACCACCTTCCAAAACTTCTATTTTTAAAAATACCAAGCACTATATTAGATGTTTGAGGTGTATTCTCTGACAGAAGTTTCATAACAACTCTATGATCCAAGACATGATGGGCAAATTGGAAACTCATATATTAAGTAAAGCTTTGGAAAAAAATAATGAATTTTCAGGAATATTTATTTAACTTGCCTAGGTCAATTTTGAAAATAAAATTTTAATGCCTTCAGTTCACTGTAGACCCCAAGGAAGAAGGCTTCCTCGTCTTCTATTTGGTTAATTCACACATTTTGGCCTGCTTGCACTGATGGAGAAATTCGACTTTGCCAGACCTGACTTACTATCTGAGTCATCTTACCGATAAAGAAATTAAGATTGATTTGTTCACAGCACAAATATTTATTGAGAGCCTAATGTGTATTAGGTCTACAGTAGGTGCTGTGCTTTAGAAACGCTAATTAGCTAAGGTAACAAATTTAGCAAAAGCAACGATTAAATACTACACATTGCATATTGAGAGTAAAAGTTTGTCTGTAATACTTATTTTCTCTGGATCCTATTTAAAGCAATCCAGGGAAATATTTTAAACCTAAGTTACTTCATTAGTGATCTTTAATTTTTTTTTTCACATAAGTGACTATTAAGCATTATTTCGAAAACACACTTCCTATTTAGCTTGTGAAATGCATCATAGTATTTGACTTTACTGGCAAAGAATCCAATAGCTGAGCTACCTGAGATATTAGCTTCCCATTGTAAGTTTTGTGCAACCTCATTATCTATAGCTAGAATACAGATATTGAGCACAATATATCATTAAGTCCCTAATAAACTTCAGTCACTCCTTTACCACTTTCCCCCATCCCCCACTGTCAATGACTAATTTATCTGGAGCAGCACTATGCATAAGTTGTCTTTGAAAAGGAGGGACATGGCATTATCAGTCACTGCATGAATGAATTATAGCCAGCTGCAACATGGAAGAGAACAGATGATTACAATCAATAATCAATCAAAGAACCAGTGACAGCAATCATACATCACTTTCCACCATGGAATCTTCACTCAAAGCTTAATATTGCAAAATCCAATTTCTGGGTATATTGTTGCTCTGCCTTTGTCCTGAATCTGCTCCTGGTTTGGAATAAGCCTGGAATGTGGCACACTCCTACTAGGACCTTGACTCTTTTGGAAGGTTAGCAACAGTAGAGCAAACCTGAATGTGAAAGAAGAAAAGAACAATTGTTCTAGTTTTCAACTGAGTCGTTATTACTCAATTGTACCCCATTTTGTGTTATAGCAAAGGTATATCATTGCAGTACATCTCTCATTAAGCTTATGCATTTTGTGAAACTTGTTGGCAGACATTTTATAACTACAAGTTGAATCGTGTCCAGTAAAATATACTGTCCAATAAAAGGTATGGTCACCATAAAACCTGAATTAATTTAACAAAATTGTCTGGGAGGTTTATTGGAAAGTGAAATGCTTTTACAAAACACTAAAACAATTCTTTAAGGGAAACAATATAAAAAAATGCAAAAGCCATTCTATTTCAAATAAAAAGGATATATTCCGGGAAAATTGGTGCACAGGGATTTTCCAAACTCAGTCATTCAACACCCATTTGCTTAGCATCTATTATGCACTGTATCACTGCCCTTAAGGAACGAAATATCTGGTATAAGAAAAAAGCAAATGTCTTATCGCGCAGTACAGAGTGCTCAGTGCTGTGAGAGAGTGTGCTCAAAGTGCTTTGGGAGCTCAGAGGAGCAAATATAACATCCTAGGGCAATCGAAGTCTTCTATGAGAAGGTGGCTTTTAAATTGGGAATGGAAGAAAAGTGAGGAAAGTTCATTCCACATGCAGAAGCAGACAGACACTGAGATAGGGTAGGAGAACAAAAGAACATGGCATGTTCAAGCAATGATGTAGTCTGTGTGGTTGGAAAGCAGAGAAAGGAGCAGGAGGTATGGGTGGGAGGAGGAATGGTACATGGGAGAGCGGAGAAAATGGAACCCTAAAGGTATGTTGGAGCCAGATTTTAAAGCACCTCGTATGCCAACCTCCCCTAGAGAGAAAGTGATTAGACCAACGTGGCACTTCAAGAAGCACTTGAATCTGACCACAAACATGCAGAAAGGACAAAAATGGGAAGGTGGGGAC
The DNA here is from genome assembly GCA_028533085.1 of Varecia variegata. Classification (NCBI taxonomy): domain Eukaryota; kingdom Metazoa; phylum Chordata; class Mammalia; order Primates; family Lemuridae; genus Varecia; species Varecia variegata. The sequence continues at coordinate 16,690,576 of CM052443.1, read as the reverse complement.
AGAGGGACTAAGTAGTAGGCTCTTGCTAGTAGCTTAGGTATTTCACTCAGTAAAACTTTTTAACTTCCTCTAAGAAAGGACTTTCTAGAGATACGGCCGTCGCCAGAGATGCCTTCCCTCACAGATCCAAAGGGAAATTTACCAAATCGGGAGCAAGACACTGTTTTATCACTATAAGGATTTCCAGTAAATTTCAGGGTATCAATCATCTTCAAACCTGAATATTTCGGGGGAAGAGGCAGCCTCCATTACAGATCACTGAAGAGGGCTTCCAATGTTTAAAAAAAATACAAGGCAAAAAGTTGCTGTGTGTGATTTAATCCCACATCTAAATCATCTTCAAAAATGTGTTTGGTAAAACTCCAAATTCCATCCATCACGGGACATGTCCCCCTTTCTTTTGAGCTAGAATGACTTTTAATACTGATTTTGCTTCTGTTTGAAGGATCATTTCAATGTTTTATGAAAGAAGCTTAATTCCCAAGAAGACTCCTGTACATTTTTGCAGAGAAGTTTGGAGTGTTTAAAAGGAGCTCCTTTAAAGTTCTGGATTGTCTATAATCAGGCCCTCTCTGAGAACTAAGTTTGGTTATTAGTTTCTTCATGTAAGATATAGACTCAGCACAGTGCCTTTCTGATTTCAATCACCCTTAAGGGGAAAGAAGATGTCAATAAGAGGGTACAAGGAGCCCATGCTGTTAAAATGTGGGGTTATTGGATTTGATTATTTTTATACTGGAGAGTTTAATCATGGACTCTGATTTTTCTTCATCGTTCTTCCTTATCTCATCATGAGAAAACCATCTCCAGTCTAGAGGACAAACACAAACTGGAAACAATAAGTTGCTGTACTTTTGCTTCAGGAAATAAATAAATAAATGCCGTAATAAGTAAATAAATGGATAAAGTAATATTTGTTTTTTTTTTTTAAATCTTCTTTATGATATATTTAGACTTGGGCTGTAAAACATAAACAAGAAACTGTTGGGTAAAATTTTGAAATTATTAGCTTTCATGGGTTCTAAAATTAGGCTGTTATGGGTGGTTTTTTAGAAATTAGCTTTTGCAAAATGATGTTTTCCATTCAATGTTGGAATGTAAACACAGCGCCTGTTGAGGCTGCTGCCTGGAGGCAAACACATAGCTGAAATATTCTTCCTGGATATAAATATCTCCCGGGATTTCTAACTTGGAGATAAAATTACAGTCTAGGGGAGGCAGCTACAGTCCGCAGCATGTATACATTTTTGGACTTCCTAAAGCATTCTGACTTCACCAAATGTCACAGGCCTTAAAAAAAGAAAAAGAAAAAGAAAAAGAAAGAAAGGGAACAAAGATATAGATTCCTAAAGAAAACAGCATACAGCTTTTCACTGCTTATCAATGCAAAGTGTTTATTTCACCCTTGAGAGATTGTCATTATGCCTCATGCTAGTTGTCTAAAGCCAATCAATGGTCTCCCCTTATTTTATGTCCCCCCATGCCTTAAAGTCCTGCTTTACCTCTCTGATCAAGTACAGCTCTTATCCATGATGACTAGGATTTTGTGTCTTCTGCCTATACCTGCAGGATTCTCCTTTCTTGCCAGCAATCCAGATCTTACACTTTTCTTTAGGCTCTAGCTGTAGCCACCTAACTGAACTTCCTATCCTGGATTCCATATGTTCATGAATCATCCCTGGGAGAATTTTCCTAAAAAATACCTAAATATTTCATTTCATGCCAATGCCATGCTGTTTTGGTTACTATAACCTTGTAGTATGATTTAAAGTCAAGTAACGTGATGCCTCCAGTTTCATTCAGTTTCATTCTTTTTGTTTAGGATTGCTTTTCTTATAAATGTGGTTTTTCTTTTAACTGTGGTTATAAATTCCTTTATAACAGAGGTTACCGTTCTGCTTTTTTATTTTCCCATTCAGCCTTACAAAGTATCAGACAGAAAGTCAGTAGGTTTTTCATAAAGTATATTAAATGAATGAATAAATGAATGACTGAATGATGTATGATGGGTGGCATGGCCTCAGCACTAAGGTTGGCAGCTGGTCTAAAGCTGACAGATATATGAGTAAAAAATTAAAATTAGCTTCTTGTTCTTCCAGAATGAAAGCAGTCTAATACTGGCAATTATATGTTAATCAACAGTTTGTGTTTGGATGTTAGCATGCGACTTGATGTTGAGATTTCTCCCAGCCTTGTCTCTAATTCAATATATACATCATTCCAGAAAGGAGAAAAGGTATAAACAAAGCTGTGTAGATAAGAAGCAACATGGCTATATGAAACATTTAGAAAGAAGGCCATCTTGATTGGGAATAATAGGTTTGGATTGAGAAGCAGGGAAAGGTAAGGTTCTCTGGAGGGTAGACCTGCCTTTAAGTGGAGAGCATTGAATGCCAACCCCTAATGGGTGAGCTTGATGTGACATGGACAACGATTCATCTTTCTAGGGCTCTAATCTTTAGATGTGTGTAATTAGAGATAAATTTCTCATTTATGTTATCCTTTACAAATTATCTGGGACATCTTAGAGTCATTTTCCTTCATACACAGTATGGTAACACTTTTGTAAATAAGAAAGCAACTGGAATTGAAGTTGTGTGTGTGTGTGTGTGTGTGTGTGTGTGTGTGTGTGACTTAGAGAGAGAGAAAGGGAGGGAAAGAGAACCCCTGTATGATCTAGGATGGGTAGGAGCTAAGCAGACATTTGACGAGAGAGCCTGTGAGTATCTGAGAGAGTCCCAACGCTTCTGATTTGGGGAGTGGAGTGGACAGGAAGAGAAAAATAAAGATGGGGAAAAGTAGGACGAAAAATCCTGAAGTTTGGAGAACTCTTTGAATACTTGTAGGCTGTAGATACTACTAAAGATTGTAGATGTGCATTTACCTTTTGGAGGAGAGGGTTTGGATCCCAGTATTTTCTGGTCTCATTTCAGGCTTACCTCAAGCACAGATCAGGGGAAGCTGAGGACAGTGGGCGTGGGAGGAGAGGCTGTTAGACAAGGTACTGCCACCTTCTTGGTAGGAATCAATATCACACATTCTCCAGCTCTCAGTTTCTTTAGACACAAAATGAACTTCTCCACTAGTCATCTTAGGACCTTGCCAGCCCTATAAATTCTGCAAATTGAATTGATTTATTAGATTAAACATGTTATTCTGATTTCACCCTTTGTTTTAGATGAGTTAGTCTCATTTCCACAAAGAAATTATCATGGGCTTCAAAAAGCATTGTTTGAATTCAGAAAGCACTGTTTGAGTTGAATTTGCTTCTATGCTAATGTCTCCCCTGTTTTTAGACAGACACAATTGTTATTCACAAGGTGGATGGGGATGGGCAATGGGGCTCCTACTTTCTCCTGTCAAAGAGGTAAAAAGAATGGCAGGCAAACTGAATTTGAATTTCAGAGCTTCCAAAAAACTTGTAGCCTAGTGTTCTTAAAGTAGAACTCAGGAATCATTGGTGGAAGATTGAAATGTTTATGTGGCCTTCCTGCCGTTGACTTCAAAATCTATACAGGCTCATTAAACCTCTTTTGAACAATCTTGTATATATACCTGTCATCTGTTGTGAACTGTTATTTCACCCAAAATATTCTTTATTATATTACATTTTCAGCCTATCGCCTCTTCTGTCTTTGTCACAGTATGATTGTGTGTGTGTGTGTGTGTGTGTATGTGTGTGTGTATATATATATATATATATATATATATATATATATAAAACTATGGACAAGAGGCAACTCAAACCCTCATGTTCTGATATCTAAAAGCTGTTCCTGGCCACTGTAACTTATTTATTCACATGGGAACTCTGCTCTGTAATTTATTATTTGCCATTTGATTGGATTTTCATTAAAACTACACTATCACTTATTTGAAGGAAATTAAATTGTATCATATTTCTGTAATCAATTAGGATGCCTCTGTGGAGATTTTAGTCAGATTTTTTTGTTGTTGTTGCTATAAGGGAAACTTTGGTGCTTTAATATTTTTTTTGCATTGATTATCTGTCATGAGCATGACACCAACTTGAGTTTTCATGTTCCCTAAAGAAACTGTCTTTTCTTTTCATACTTGTGTCTTGTAAGCTGCTGGCTGGCCTGTCTTATGGCTAAGACTTTCAATGAGGGACTGAAGTCCATTTTCCTAGGAAAAAATAGTTGCTAAGGGGTGAAATTTATGGTGAACATTATTATTGAGTAGAGGTCCTAGAGAGTCAGCAAAAAATTTGGAGCTGATAGTGTTTTCTCCTGGAAAGTAATTGGGCAGCAGAAAATTGGAAGCAGTGACCTGCTCTTGATTAGGGCTTTATTGTCCTAAAAGTCTTTCCAAAGGCATGGTCCTATTTGGTCCTCATAGCCATCCAGTGATCCAAGCAGAGCAGGTGACATTGCCTCTTCTCTGCAGATGACAGAAAAGCAGCTCAGTGTCTTTATGAGACTTAGCCAGATAAGTGGAGAAGCCAAGAGGGGGAGCTAGAGCTTAATATACCTATGCACCATTCCTCTCCCCATTCTCGGCCACCTCATTCATGATTCATCCTTGTTCAAGGACCATTCGGTCTTCTCCTTCTGCTCCATTGAGCAAGAGCAAGTGAACTCAGAGCTGTGCAGACAATTGCAATTATATCCTCTCATGACCCTCAACAATATTGATGATTATCTTTAGTGCCAAAAAACAATAATAAACTTGGAGGAGATTAAAATATTTAACCTTAATTTTCTATGATGGATGGAGATAGCTTTCGTGATCCTGAGGATAGAAAATCTGAATTCTATTCTCAGATTCTCCATGCTCTAACTCCATTACCTTTGCAAAGTCATTTTATTCTTGTGAAGGGCTTAATCTCAGAACTGGAGAATAAGGGAATGAACAGATAAGCACAAGGATCTTTTCTAACCTCAGTATTTTATAGGGTTGGGGCCTGAGTTTTGCCTGGTTTGTGGGACAGAATGGAGAACACCCTTGTCCATCATCCTTGCTAAGTAGCCAGGACTTGGCCTTTTATCTCTGATATTCTTGTTAAATGGTGTCAGTGGCTTTCAAATTCATGTGATCTGCTTCCTCTCCACACTTTTATAAATGAGCCTATGGCTTTGGTCCTGTATCAGATCTTCGGGGCAGCTTTGAATATGGTATCTGGACAGAAAGAGAATAGTTTAAAAGTCTCACTGAGTCTGTTGTGTCTACAAAGATACTTACACACACACACATATATATCATTATAGAGCTGTACCTTTACATTTATTGTAATGCTACCTTTATACTTAAAATAAGTATATATCAAGACCTGTCATCTTGTTCCTTCAGGTTCCAGTAGCTCCTGAAGTAAAAATGCAACAAAATGTAAAATTTTTACTATAGAATAATCCATCTGTCATCTTGGATGCACCCTCTGAATCTAAGAAAATTTAAAAATGTTTGATTCAAGAGCATTCACTCAAAAGTATTGAAAGAATAAATGGGTGTAAGTGTTTTAGCAAAGGCATGTTTAGAGTACATGATATATGATATTTTTAAGATTTCAATACATTTTTAAAAAAATGAAATAAATTTAAGTACAAGTCATTTAAATTAAACCACAGAACCAAAACGTCTAACTATGAAGTTGGGGAATTACTTATGCTGTGGTACCACCACCATCGCAGAATTTGTGTTTTTATTATTGAAAAAGCTGTCGAAAATTATAATGAATGGAGGGGGTAAAAAATTGTATTTTGGAATTCTAGACTAAAAGGACCATAGAAAATTGAAGAGTGATTAGGAAGAGGTTTTCAAAGTTGTTATAGGAGGGTGAGTTGAAGGCGTTGTGAATGTTTATCCTGGAGAAAAAATGGGGAGATGTGATAAATGCCACTGAATCTTTGAAGTTTTGCCAGAGCTAGTTGGGCTTAACCTGCCCAGTAGTTCCATTAATTCAACTCAGTGGTTAAGAAGATGAAGAGAGACAGATTTTACCTCTATGTGAGAAGTAATAGTCTATTGGTCAGATCTGTCAGGAGACAGAATGGGCTCCCTGGGGAGGTCAAGTTCCTTGTCAAATAGAGGCTAGACAGAATGCTTCAGAGAAGTGCTATCAAATAGAAATACAATGTGAACAGAGCAAGACGTGTAGTTTTAAAATTTCTCATAGCCATATTAAATAAATTTTAAATGATTATAGTTATATTACTATTCTTTTCAACCTAATATATTTTAAATGTTATTTCAACATAAAATCAACATATAATTATTAATAGGAAATTTTACATTATTTTTGTCCTACTAAGTCTTAAAAATCCAGGGTGTATTTTACACTTACAGTTCATCTCAATTTGGACTCAGAGTGTTTCAAATCCTCAATAGCTACTTGTGGCTAGTCCTGCTGTATTGAATAGTGCAGTTCAGAGCAAGCAAGCATAAAAATCAACCTTGAATTGCTGTAATTCAGGAAACTATTCTTATTTGAATAGCAGAGGGAAGAAAGGGCACGGACTTAGACTGACAAGACAGTTTCTAAGCTCTTGGGGGCTCTGGAGCAAAGGGGAAGGTAACTTATCACAGATCACCTTTATCCCATACCCCACTACTCTTGTAGGAATTACAAAAAATAGCCCCCTCTGGACAAATAAAAGCCAAAAAAGTGCCCCTGACCCTTATTCCACACCAGGGAAAGTCTTGAGTAGAGAGCAGAGCTGGATTTCAGCTCCATCCTTGCCCACTGAGCTGGGAGACCTCCTGAGGCACTCCCTGGCCCCTGTGCACCTGTGGCATGCCAGAGCCAGTTTCTGCCAGGACTGACACCTGCAGTATTCAGCAGTGATGCTTAAACTTTCAGAGGCCACAGGTCTCTCTCAGAATTGGATAAAATCCATGAAGCTCTTGCAAAAGAAAAACTGTCAAAAATTTAGTGAGTGGCAGTGGTCCAGGGACTACCCCTCAAATCTTGAACACTTTGAAATTCGGGAACCTGTCATTAACAAACGTGGCTACAGTACCAGTTGACCATATTTCTTGTTAGGGCTTTAATTTGGCCCTCTTGTGTTGGGGGCCAGGAGAACAGGAAAGGAGAATAGGAAAAGATGTGTTTATCTCTCCCATACCTAAAACAGCCTTTATGGATGTCAATTGAATGATAGCTGTTTTCTTTGTTTATTTTGCCAAGTCATTATTATCTTTCAACTCTTTGAGGATTTTTCTCCTGCTGTCACTGGCTCTTCCCCAAAGTTCTCACCCTGTCATGCTGGGCGAAGAGCACCTGGTGATAACTAAATTGAAGCTCTGAATATGTTGACACCAGACAAGGAACAAGCGGGTCATTTGGTCTATTTTTTAATGTCCTCCCCATTGGCATTTCCTTCCAGTTTTTTTCTTCTGGCACCACAAGGCATTCCTGCCCTGCTGCCTGTCTCCTGTTATGATCAATGCTGATGATCATGCAGGTTACATTTTATATCAAGAACAATCAACTTAGCATGCAAGGGCTGCAGTTCACTACCCCAGGTGACTCCATGCATGTCAATGTTCTTTAGAATGGGAAGAAGAAAGAAAACTTGTGGGGTTTTACTGCTCTTAGTCCTCTGTCTAATAAGTCTGTAGTATATATACATATAAATACACAAATATATATACGTATACACATGTGTACGTGTGTGTGTATAATCTCTTTTAAAAAGAACTTTACCGTCTTGGCTTGACCGAATGCAGTTTGGAAAAGTCAAGAGCTTGGCAACAGGTAAGAGTTTTCTTTTTTCGCCTGAATTATAACCCTTATACTCATCCATTCAACCTCATGAATGTTAGGTTATTGAGAGTGATACTGTGCTATATTATGCCTTTGCAATTGCCACTGCAGCTCAGGTTGGGGACAGAACAATTAAGAACTGTTTTAAAAATGTTTAGCAGTCCAGCGGTGTGTGATAAATAAAGGGGAAGAAAAAAACATTCTAAGAAGCCTACAGCACGTCCAATCTGCAGGGAAGATAAGCTGCTCAATTAGATGGTAGAAGCAAGGACCTCATTCATTCAGGGTCATTTTTACGCCTTGGGAAAGAGTCGCTTCTTGGGATTTAGTTTATCAGGGTCTGTGAGATACTGAGTCTGGCTTGGAAGCTGCTCCCCAGGGATTGTGGGGAAGTACAGACCTGAGATTGCTTTTGAATGTCTGGAGATGTCTTCTGGTGTCAGCGGATGCAAGCCGTGCTGACCAGAGCAGGGCTTTTTACCACCCTGATGCTTTCCTGCAATGCTACGCAGAAGATGGTAAATGGGCGTATTCTCTTGATCACTTCCCTGTCTACTATCCGGTCATCGTGTGACTTTTTTTTGAAAAATGCCGACAACCTCAAGCCAGCTCGGTTCCCTTATGGGTGGCCTCCTAGTACTTTTGTGATGGGAAAAACCAGGCAAAAGGTTTAGTATCATCATTAAGAAAATTGGTCCACTGGGTAGTGTTTAATCAACATTGAAGAAAATAATTCCCTTGTACATGAGTAATGGTACAAAGTTGCATGTACAGAGGTCTCGAGAAATGATCACAAGTAGTTATAATAAGAATCGTCTTTGGAGAAGAGATTTTTTCTTATTTGACCTCCTATAAATAGCTCCATAGGAAGATGATTAATATTTTGAGACTAGAGGTCATATATTTTCTAACTTTTTATCTTAGCAGTAGACTGTCACATGCCTTCTACAAGTGAGTGCTGAATTCAGGAATAGAATATAGGAACTGTTTATTGTTTACTTACATCTCCCTACGCATTTGGATAGTTTCTAACTTCAATGGCCACTTGTAACAAAACGTTTCTGATTTTATATTGTATTAAATGCAGTTAGGAGTAAAGAAATTAAATAAATATCACCTCGTGTCTGTCACTGAAGTATCAAATAGACATTGCTTATTTAGCATGTCTGTATGTGGAAGACTATATTAGGCCTTAGGAAGGATTTCTAAGAAAACAATTAAAAAAGGAAAAACCACAATGACTCCAACCCTTATGGGGCTTCCATTAGATTTGAGGGGAGTCTCCTAAATGCATATGCACATGGGTACACCCAGGCAACACTAGAAATGTCACTTGCTAGAGAGCTAGGAAACTCTAAATGAACACAAAATAAGACTATGTCAACAAAGCATATAAGAGATCTATAGTTAAAACAGAAGGTAAGAGTGGTGTCGATTGGAATGTGTGGATGCCTGGGGCTATTTAGATGTGGAATTTGTAGAAGAGAACCCTACACTGGCAGAGAAGAGAGTTCAGAGCCATGATAATGGGAAGCAAAGAAGTGGGAACAAACATTGTGTTTATGAGGGGGGAGCACAGCTTGGGTTGCCCAGAGCTAAAGAAACAGGCCTTCCTGCCTTTCTCAGACAACACCTGGATTCCTCTGACAACCTTTGGTTGGGGAAACCTATCAAAATGGCACTCACCACCCAGCATGGTAACAGGATGGGAAGACATTAGCACTAGATGGAGCATGGAAAGTAGCTGGGCCTAGTCTCTCCTGTTGCAAACAGAGAAACTGAAGCCCAGAGACAATAAATAACTTGTTCTCCTCAATTAAAAAAAATAGTAAATTATGGGTATCTTGAGACCTTGTCATGAGCTCTTTCTACCACGTCATTCTGTTTTTCAGTTGGCACTTGGGCAGCTGCTTGGCCAGTTCTCATGCTCTGTGACCTATAAAGCAGATGGGAACTGCATGTAGCTTGGGGAAAGAAAGCCAAAGAAAAATTGTCTCTATCAAATTGCTCACAATGGATCCAATTTAGAAGTCTGTCTGAACATGGGCAGCTAATAGAGACATACTCAGGGCTTGCCTAGACATTCCAGGCTGGTGAAGTGAAAAGAGAACACTATCTGGGGTCAGGTGATGTGCTGTGAGGTACCAACTAGGTTTCCTTAGATGAATCATTTAGTTAATCTAAAGTTTCTCATCAGTAAAATCATGACGGTAAACTTAGAATCCCTAGGAAATGATAAAATATCATTGAATTTATGCTGAAATGGCTATAATCTTGGGGTCTTGTCTAAGACATCCAACTGCAGGCACGAACTGATTTTTCTCAGCCTTCTCTTGGCCAAATTGGCAAGCGGCATTATGCACCGGCTCTGGCACATAACCACGTAGCATTATATTTTATTGGGGCTTTTTTTAAAATTCTTGATCTTATAAGTGAAAATGTGACTGCCTTGCTTTGTTCATGGAGTTACTGCAGATTGGGAGGGGGAGGGAAAGAAGATGTTCAGGGGTGGCTGCTGGACGTGCATTGATTTTAGCCAGCTACTTCCACTCCCTCATTCATTTGGATGTATGCCTGCATTCAACAGCTGCATAGTGAGTTCCTATTAATAAAGATCTATTACGCACTTTGGGACATACGGAGATAAATTCTGCCTGCAGGATTTAAGAATAGTTAAGGTGACCAAAGCTAGTTATGCAAATAACTGTATATGCCATCAGATGAATTGTTTAGATGTTCGAAAGACCAAGGAAGAATACTTCCTCTCCATTGGAAGCTTTATAAGGCTTCATAGAGAAAATAGAACTATAAAAGACCCATTGTGGAAATAAAGGGAGGGACATTTTAAGTTGAAAGAACTGCATGAGCGAAGAAACAAAGGCAAGGATGTTGAAGGGATCTATGCAGGGGGGCTATAAATGAATTTTACTAGGACAATTGCTGACAAACATTTTTGATAAAGAGCCAGGTAGTAAATGATGTAGATTTTTCAGGTTATACCATCTCTGAAACAACTACTCAACTTTGTCACGTAGGCCAAAAGCAGCCATAGACAATCTATTAATGAACGTTTGTGACTATGTTCCAGTAAAACCTTATTTAAAAAAATAAGTAGTAGACCCTTAACCTGTAGTTTGCTGATTTCTGGACTCAGGTATAGAGAGAGAACAGAAGGAGTAGGCTGGAAAAGAAGACTGGAACAGAATATCTAAAGCCCTCTAACGGCAATCCTAATTTTATTATCTTGTATGTTAACATAGGCTTTTCTTCCCTCTTTACAAAGTTTGATTCAAATTTCTAATTTTTGCCTTCTTGAAACATAAGAATTGCTGCTTCTAAAATCATGTAGGTAACACTTTCTCACCCATTCTTAATATAACCCGGTATTCCAAACAACTTTTGAGTTGCACCTTGTCCCAGGGGCTTGAACATAAATAAGTAGTATAAGTTCCCATCAAATCCATTAGTGCCAGAGTGACCAGCTGTCCTGGTTTCTCCAGGATGAGGTGTTTTTCAGGACAAAGAAAACTTTCAATGCTAAAACAGGGACACTGCTGGGCAAACCAGGGTGATTGGTCACCCTGACTAGTCGACTTTAGCATCTCTAGTGCGAAGCAAGTAGCCACATCAGTTTTAGGCTGGTTACATATCCATTGAGAGTAAAAAATTGCTAAGCTAGCAGTTGTTTCACAGAAATAACTTCTACAAAGAGAGAGTAGATAAGCTATATAAAGTGGTTTTCAGTACCAAAATTAAGTCAGTGGGATGTAAGATATGCCCAGTGCTCATATCACTGAAATCTCTGAAACCCCAGCCTGGTCTTGTCAGCCTGGGAAGGTCCTGGGAAAGCATTGTATGACATTTCAGCAAAGACTTTCACATTTAGATGGAATATTTAGGGTTCTAAATTCTGTAGAAATTTCCCATTGATAGATAAGATGTAAATGATTTGATCAACATATGTCCAATGAAGTCTCTGGTTCTATGTAATTACTTATTTCTCTGGGATGCTGGAAAAAAAATGTATGCTTAGACATTTAGCTTCTAGAAAGTTTTAGGAAACATTCCTCAATGATTTAACTTTATTTGGATCTAGATGACCCTGCACTGCATTTTTCCTAGACATATTTTCCTTTTTCTTTTAGAGGAAATCACTGTTGGAGTGCTGAAATATGATTAGAGGAGATGAAGATATTAAGGAAAATATGCAGAGGGTTCTGATAGGGGACTCTGAGTGCACTTTTTCATGGTCCTTACAAACTTGAACTTTCCATGATGGAAACTGACCTGGTATTTGATGTTCCTAATTGGATTTTGGAGAGAATAGGTAGATGAAAATGAATTCATACCATGTTGTACACTGCCAGCCCCAGCATTTAGTATCTCATTCCTGATGTGACAACTTGAGTCACCCTGGAGATAGAGGAAATTCTGGCTTTGATGCATTCCACTTAAAAATCGTTTTTTTGTCTAGCCAGCTCCTTCGGTCAAAAACAGATATTTCTATCTTAACATCTCCATTTGCTCCCCTATCTGGGCACTTAGCTCTTAGGCACGGTACATATTTTGCTCATAAGCAACTTTGCTCCTCCCACAACCTTGTCTTTGTACCTCTTTCCTGAATACCCAGCAAAGGAAGTCCCCATAACTTGTCCTCCACATGGTGAACTGTGTTTTCCTGCTTATGCCTGTTGCCCTATTACTGCCATCCAGGGGTGGGGAACCTGCAGCCTTCTGAGTTCAAGATCCCTTTTTTTTTTTTTAAAGCACCAATGGAGGCAAGAAAAGCTTCATCTTTCTCTGCTGCGCCCCTTTCAATGAAAGGATTTGTTCTGTAAAATTTGGATTCAGTCAAAACGCCACACTTAAGGACCAGGAAGGCCACAAGTTTCCTTAAGACCTCAGCTTCCTCACCCCTGGAAGACATTCATTTTAATGGCTAATTTCACCTTTGGGTAATAGCATCTCCTGTTTTATCAAACATTCTCATTAACACAGGTGTGTCTGTTATTATGCATAGCATTACCTGATTTTTAAAATACAAGCTATGGTTTTCATGACTGACTTTTATTGTATACTTCTTTCTGTTCTAGGCATTACTCTTATCCCCTCACAGAGATTATTTCATTTAATCTTTATAACTCTACATACTATGCAGAAGAATTTTAAATAATTTATGTAGATACTCTCTACTCTTTCAATAAAATGGAACATAACTCTGCACTGCTTTGGTGTGGGCTGCCCATGATGGCTCACTTCCAAAGAGTAAAATATGGAAAGAGCAGGAAAAGAGTAACTTTATAGTAGGCAGACATGAGAAACAGTCCCTCAGCTACGTGGTGCAGGTGGATATCACCAGTGAAAGGTGATGTTGATAGTAGGTACCCTTCATGTGATGTGGTGAGAATGGCAATTTATCTCTGGGGTCTTCCTCCCCCAAACCCATAACTCCGATCTAATCATGAGAAAAATATCAGACAAACCCCACCTGAGAAGCTTTCTGCAAAACACTGACCAGTACTCTGCAAAACTGGCAAGGTCATCATGAACCAGGGAAGTCCGAGAAATTGTCACAGGCACAAGGAGCCTAAGGATATATGAGGAATAAATGTGATATCCTGGAGCAAAAAAGGGAAGGAATATTAAATAAAAAAATAAGTAGATATTAATAAAGGATAGACTTTATTTAATTATATATATGTGTGTGTGTATATATATATATATATATATATATACATATATATATATATGTATATAGGTTTTTTCCTTTTTTTTTTTTTGAGACAGGGTCTCATTTTGTCACCCAGGCATGAGTGCAGTGGCATCATCATAGCTCACTGCAGCCTCAAAGTCCTGGGCTCAGGTGATCCTCCTGCCTCAGCCTCCCTAGTAGGTGGGACTACAGGCATGCTCCACCACACCTGGCTGATTTTTCTATTTTTTTGTAGAGATGGGGTCTTGCTTTTGCTCAGGCTGGTCTGGAACTCCTGCCCTCAAGCAATCCTCCTGCCTCAGCTCCCCAAAGTGCTAGGATTACAGGTGTGAGCCACCATGTCTGGCCAATTTAATAATAATTTATCAATACTGGTTCATTTGCTGTGACAAATACACTAGACTAATGCAATATGCTAATCACTAGAGAAACTAGGTGTGGGATACATGGAGACTCTCTGCACTATTTTCACAACTTTTCTGTAAATTTAAAACCATTCTAAAATTTTAAGAAGTTTATCTTTTGAAAAGTTAATGATAATAATATCCTGGAAGAAGATGTGTGTGTACAGAAGTTAGGGACAAAAACATTTGTATCTTCGTGAATAAAATATTCTTGCTTTTCAAATCCAGGAACAATCCTGCTGTGTACAGCATAAAGCAGGGTCAAAGAAAAGAGTGTTTTGAAATTACCCAACAGGAAGAGAACATGGTCAGTGGCAAAAGTGCTAGAACTGTGTGCCAGTGTCAGAGGTCACGGCAGAGCAGACATAATGGGGACTTGGCAGGCATGTTCTCTTAATTGAAATGTCAGCCCTGTTGAGTGCAATCTAGTAGGAGGGCTCAGAACAGAAAGAAAGGTGGCAAGGTGGCATCATACTTCTGAAATATTCATAATGGCAATGAACTTCAGCTTGACAATGAAATGGATAGTAATGCATTTAGAAGAGATACAGAAAATGCAGAAGAAAAAGAAGAAAACCTCAGTGAAGCTCTACCATAGGTTGTAATGGTGATATGACTGCCTTTGAATGAATACTTAAACTTTGGGTCTTAAAGTTGTGTTACCAAAACCACACCCTTGAGGCTCAGTCTCGGGGGGTTGGGAGGGGCATGGGCAATGTACTTAACCAGAACGGTTGTACCCCCATAATAAGCTATAATAAATAAATAAAAAAAAAAGCACTTCTATTGTTAAGACAATGATCCAGAAGTTCAAAAGGGGAACAGATGGTCTAACTAAATTTTTACTAGTAAGACTGCTAATTTTTATAAGCAGGCTTTGAACAGTGAATGAGCTACTTAAATTCATAAAATGATAAATTAGAAGAACTTTGGAAAGTTCATGCGGTCTCCCTTCTCATTACCACCACCCTCAAACTTTGTAGCATAAATTAATATTCATAATAGAAAAGATATTGAAAGAGGCACTATAGTCTGCTTTGGTGGCCTATCATGGAGTTAAACTGTCCCAGGTAACAGGATTGTGTATTCCAATGCTTAAGCTGCAGATAAGATTCATTTCTTCCTCTTACTGTCTTGGTGCTTTATGAACTTTGGGGTTGGTGCAGGGGGTATCGATACCTATAAGAGAAACAGAAGGTGGAAATGATCTTGCCTGGACTTGTAGATAGATATCGAGGCCAAGAAGCTTATAGAAACAAACCATTGAAACAAAGAATGCCAAGTCAGAAATCAGCCCCTCAAGTAGTAGGACATATACACATATAGAAATGACAGACGGTGGTAGATTGATAGGTAGGTACATGAAAATAGATAGGTATATGTGCTGAGGTCAAAGGCAGGTAGATTCTACTTTCAGCATTGGGAAAATGGAGATTAGGAATTAGGAGAACAAAGCAAAGTGGCCAAAGAATCATACAAGGCAGAGGCCACTCTAAGGACCTTGTTTCCAAGAAAGGAAATGGATACAACAGGAAACCTCTCACACGATTCCTGCTACCATTCAAAACCATGCTTCATATATAGGCATCCCAGGGCCTAAGTTGATGATATATCTTAGAGGAAGGTTGGATAGATGGTAAACAATATAGGCTGATTTGGGTAAGAGAACAATGTGGTAGTAAAGAACAAAGATTTTTTTAAATGAAAAGGTTAAACTACTTACAAAAATAAACATAATGGATAAGAAGTGTTTGTCAATCAAACTACAGATCACAATTCATTTTTTAAAATTCAGAGAAAGGAAAAGCACCTAGCAGGATTCAGTGCAACTATGTAGTTATTTACCCCGTTGCCTACAAATTTCTCCACGTTACTAATGCAAGGAATAATCAAAGCAGTTAATTAACTGGCTTAAGGCAAAAAAATCATCTTCATTTATCTCAGTAATTAAGACAATTCTTTGACTTGAAATATCTAGAGAATTGTCTTAATTCTTCAATTCTGCATGGGTAGATACAGGCTACATGAAAAGAAATACAAAATCAGCTAGAGAAAAAAATAAGCAGAAGTATATTTCTCATACTTTTTACCAGTGATAAGATATCTACAAGAAAAATAATAAATACCTGAAAATATTTTTAAACATAATGTTTAGTTGTATTTAAGCCTTGAAGTAGAGGAAAATTATATACAGTTCCATAAGTTGCAAGTTAAAGCATTATTGGCTTTAAACATACAAGAGGAAATGACTTTTTGGAATCAGCATTAAGAAGATTTTTGGCACACTTTATTCATTCCAAAAAGGTGGAAATAATCAGATCATAGAGGGTTAAATGATCCAAACTGAGTTGAGGTTTTGAAAATTCTCAGGTCACTTCTAATTACAGAAAAATAATCATGGAAGAAATGAACCTGCTTCAAGCAGCTGACAGTGTAATATGAAAGGATGTCAGAGAGACCACAGACCACCCACTCCTGTCCTACCTCTGCTTCCTCTCCCAGGACCAAAATATTTTTGAGTTGACCATCATAGAGCAAATATCTGTAAGGACATAGGCAGAACAGGGACTGGAGTGATGGCGGGTGGAGAGGGAGGAGGTGTAAGTGTTGAGGCTGCCCTGAATGAGTTCAAGTCAGCTTGACCAGGTGACACAAAGAGAATGGACCATGAGATCAATGGACCACTGCCACACATGAATTACTGTCCAACAAACATTTATTATGCATCTGCAAGAGGCAGGCACTGTGTTACATTCTGAGGATACAAAGATGAATGAGTGAGGAATCCTGCCTTTGTGGTGTGAGTACACACTCTGGGAAGGAAGCCAAAATAGCAAACAATAATGACAGTGTAAGGAGGGCAATTATAGAAGCTCTGAGGGGGTCTAGAGGAGGGTAAGGGAGACTAACACAAAGGATACTGTTCGTGCTGGTTAAGGATGAATAGGAGTTTTCCATATGGACTGGATATGAAAGCCATTTCAGAGGAAACAATATATGCAAAGTCATATACCAGTGACACATGCAAAGGCATATAATAAAGTCATAATGATATATGTCATGCAGTGCCACATTACAAGTCATCATATGACACTGTCTATGAGAGCAATAAAGAGTACATGGTTCAGGAGAAATAATTCTAGATTCGATTTCCTGTCCACACTTACTGACTGTACCATCTGGGAAAGTTATTTAACTTCTAAATTTTAGTTTTCTTATTTATAAAATGAGGATAATAATAGAGATTAGGTCAAAGAGTGTTTGTATTAAGTAAAATAATTGCTCAGTAAATGTTAGCTGTTACTGTTATCAGTATTACTTAGGTATTGTTGGATTACAAAGTAGAAATGGCCTCAAGTTAAAGGAAATATGGCAGATAAAAACTCGAAAGGAAGATAAGTAGTGGTCAGTAACTAAAGAAATGCTCAAAGGATTTGGATAAATGAGACATTATCCATTTGGAAAGAACAAGTTGCTGTGACATGCCATAGGTTTCCTGTGTATCCTGATTAACATTTTAATCAGTCTGGATGAATGCTTATGAAATTTGTAGATGCCATGAAACTGGAAGGGCTGCAATGACTTGGAGTGACATTTTCCAGATTCTAACTGATGTTGATTGACTAGCTAAAACAACTGCTAAAATCTGACAAGATGAAATTTTAATTTTAGCATGAATAATATACAGTCCTAAATTTGAATCACAAAAGACCAGTGACAAATCAGAAAAGGCCCATATAAGCAGAAACATATGTGAAAAAAAAATGATTAGAGATATTAGTAGATGTTAAACTCAATTTTGGTCAATAGTAACACAGACCAAATGTGATTTAGAGGACATAAATAAAGATGAAGCAAACCTAGAATGATAGAAGCAATGGTTTCATTCTTCTGTGTTTTGTCCAGAACTCATCTCCAATGCCAAACTTGCAGAGACATTTATGGACAAATTAAACCAAATTCACAGGATCACTGTTTGGGATAAGAAAGGAACTTAGTCCTCTCATTTAAGAAATATATATAAGGTATAAAAAGGAAGACACTCAGGGGACACCGTTTCTGCTCTTAAACATAAAAAGTGATCATGAAAAGGAGAAATTAAATAAGAGTAGAATCTGACATAGACCTAGGATGAATGGATGAAAGATAAAAGATACAATTTAGGTTTGGCCTAAGTAAACTCAAAGTCAGGAGAGTTCAAAAGATTGAAGGTGGAGGGGGGTGAGTTAGCTAACAAGGCTTTTGAGAATGGTCTAGTTGCACCAAGTGAAGACTTTATAGGAAAAACTATTGTCAGGACAGAGTTGGGCTAGATGGCTTTTAAAGGTTCCTCTGAGTCTGTGATATCTTTTGACAAAAATAAATGGCATGCCATAGAGCAAAGTAACCATTTTTGGTATGGACTGAAAGTTAGTCCAAGGAAGTTCAGACTAATATAAACCTGAAGGAGGACTAATGATGTTTAACGTGATCATCCACAGAAAAACACCTTTCCAGGGTCTTGTGCTGCAGTGAATTTCAAGCAAAGGTTGAGTTCTAATTCAATTTACTGTTCATTAATTATCTGAAGAATTAACAACATGCACACTAGGTTCAACATATGTTTCCTAATTTAGTGAATATAGAAATATAAGAAGAAAGCAATGCACTTTTTCTTTTATTATGCTTGTAAAGCCATATATGCTGTAAGAAGAACAGACCAGATGAACTATTTACTTCACATTTATCCAATTTTATATTTCTATAGTAGCAAAAAGAATATAGTGCAGACTGGGAGCAGGATTATTTTGATATCAGCTATTAGTGATGCGCACAGGAAGTAGAAGGACTCAAGTTTGTTTTTCAGTAAAGATTTTGGTTTGGTAATTTGGTTCTAAGGAGACTTTGATTTAAAAAAAAAATTGTTATTTAATTATGTCAAACTAAAGGGTAGCATCTGGTTTTGATCCATTTAACCTTAATGGAAAAGAACAAGTCATTACTTAAAGAGTATCTTATAGCCTGTGTTATTTCTGGTATTTTTAGAAATCATTTATTCCTCTTCAAATTGCTGTGATATAATTATTCATTAATAAGTCTTCTTGATGTCTCTGGAGTCATTCCATTACCCACAGTCATTATGCATCATTTTGTGAATGTTTGCTATAATATTGAGATATCTATAGCTCATTGAGTCATTACACCCATTGGCATATATCCTTTTAGTGAAGAATATCCAATTTATCTTGAAGCAAATTTTATTGAAACATTTTCCAGGAAGTTTACAAGCTGCTCCTAATCCAGGGAGAAGAGGACATGTGTACATATATAGCCCCTAGATATCAACTCCTACACATTCCTCTTAGAAACTACTACAACGGCCGGAGAATTCAGTTCTTGTTGCTGGGGTGGTGGCCCAGAGATGTGTTCATAACTTATGGGTCCCAAGTTGTAACACAAATCAACCTTCCATAGAATCATTGCCATATTGTTTTATTCCTTTAATGGTGGTTTGTACTAGATAGCTCCATTATGAATGGATTCAATAGCCTTTGAAGAGAAAGCCTCGAAACCTAAAGACCACATAGAATATGATTTCCTCTGGCTAATGGCATTCTGGATTTTAAACAACCACAACACATTTGTTAAAATAGGAATACTGACACTGCATCATAAGGTGAAATATATAGAATGGTAAGGTATATTTTTAAAGTTAGGATCAGTCCAAACTTTAAAATTTATTGTTATTTTAGTTGAGTAACTTTCCTCCAGAGCCTAAATTAATTTTATAATAAATGCTTTCTAAATATTTATAAATATGTTTCCCATTTCTTAGAAAAGAACAAGTATAAACTTTTTTCAAGCAAATTCAATGTATACAGGCAGTTTCTAAAACAGACATGTTAGTGTCTGATTGTTCATATCACAAAAGGTTTTTAGCTTCCGAAGGCTAGAACCCAGGGTTTCTTTAAATGTTGTTACTCCATTATGCATTAAAACAGTACTTAGATTATCTAGCCTTCAGGAACAAATCGTTGTGTAAAGTGACATATATATGTATTACTTTGTGATTTTGGGTGAAATGAGTTATTCCAGTGGGTGATTGAGAGAGTCTGGGAGGAAGCCAGGAGTGTGAAAATCAGGAATTTCTGATTCTTGAGGCTATTTTATAATACCGTGTCTGTTTCCATAGGAATATTTATAATGAGTTATTTTATAATGATGATAATATTGATATACTACTTTAAAAATTAAAATATCGACTTTACTTTCCCAACTGCATAGAAACTCTAAAAATATTTTTAAAGGTGGAAAGAATGCATTTGTTCACTCCACAGATATTTATTAAGTGTACGTTATGTGTTTGACAATGCTAAAACAACAAATAAAATCTTAAAAGCAATAGAAATATATATAAATTACTTTGTAGTAGTTATCTCTATCAACTGATAACAGTTCTAAGTTCTGCATTGTGTATTATTGGGCTTTTAAAGATAATGATTATTACTTTTTTAAGCAGAAGAAAATAGCAATAATAGCAACCTATTTAAAAGTTTTGTAAAATAAATGTCTCCAATCTCTCACCTAAAGGCAGTCATTTTTTACTTTCTGTTGAATTCAGTAGCAAATATTATTATGCATTTGGTTTTACTTTTTAAATAAAAATGTGAGGATATTATATCTAAATTTTGTGTTATTATGTTTTCCTTTAGAATATTAACAATTTTCTTATACTGTGTTAATGTAAACTTTTTTATGATTATCATTTTAATGAGCACACAATTCCTTCATGTAGGTATAACCATTTGTTTAACTATTATTGGAAATTTAATATTATTGGAAAATTAAATTTGCTGAAAAGAACAAATTTTATTATTGGGAAATGTAAGATTTTTGTTTGTATAAATGATATTATTTATCATAAATATTACTATTATTATAATGAATCATTTATTATAATAATAGATTTATTATTGGAAAAATAAGATTTTTGCTCATATAAATAATGCTACATTTAGTGTTGCTTCCTGGAAGCATTGATAATTCCTCTGCACGTACTGCCTAATTCCTTTATATGTATGTTTTCTCTCTATATATTATTTATATATATTACGTATACACATATATTCTATTACTTACAGGTGAAAGATTATTTAGTCTTTGTATAATTGGTAGGGAGACGAACATATTCCTCTCCAGATTTTATATTTGCAGAATACTATTTTCCCCTATTTTGATCATTTCATATTGTGAATTAATGTGAAGCTTCTAGGACCTTGGTAAGGTCAGTAGAACAGGGCTTATCACACCTGTGACAGGGTCTCCTATTATCCAAAGACAGGCATTAGTCAGTGGAAGTGGGGAGGAGAATCCAGGTCTCCCGATTCCTGTTTAATTATATCTATCAGAATCTTAAATGAAAAATGAAAAACAAAGCCTATCTGTAATTTCTAGCCAACTTCTGAGATGGAAAAGACATTTTCTAGTGATGAATAGGCTCATTATGTTCCCGTAAATTAACTGGTGAATGCATAGTTAGAAATACGGGGTTTTTAGAGCTAGAAGAAACCTATAAAAGGACCTTTAGCTAACCCAACCCCCCATTTAATAGATAAGCAAACTGAGGCTGGGAGAGGTGATGTGGTTTGCTTAAGGTCAGTTCATAAATAAATGCAGAACTAGGATTAATGGTCTCGATTTCTGACTGTTAGTTTCTCCACTACCCCAGACAACTTGCTGCTTTTGTTTTTCTTCAACCCAAATGTTTATTTGCTTCACTATGAAGAGAGCTCTTTAAAATATATCATTCCATCTCCATAAATTTATCTTCTATAAAAAGAGACTCTCTCTCCTTTTTTATACCATGAAGGATTTCGACAGCCATAAGGCCTAGCATGCAATGCTGACAAAATATGCAAAAGAATCAAAATCAAATTAAGTGATCAAAAATTAAAACCAAGAGTCTGCAATATGGAATAATGTAGCATGCACAACAAAACTAAATATAATAGAAATACCCCGTTCCTGCCTGATCCTCTGAGTAAACTACTTACTCAGGTCACAGGTAACTTATTCTTAGGGGGAAAAAAAGAGAGAGAAAGAGCCCCAAATCTGATTTATTTCCCTATCCAAGTAAATTTTAGAAGGCTGCCAAAGCTTTTCCCATAAATTTCAAATATCTTCCCATATTGTGGAGGGGAGAGAGAAGAAAAAAAAAAAGAGAAAAGAACTTATTATTTATGAAACTAATCAGACAGCCATAGGAGTTTGCTTTTAACTCTTTCATTAATTTTTTCCTAGTAGTTAATATTTCACTGGAAAGGAAACTATAAACAATATCTTTGGAGGCTTTCACAAGAATGGCTTGAGGATTTTCTACCTTTTAAATTAGCAGTTCTTATTGCATGTATACTCCCCACCTTTTTTTATTAGCAAGGTCATTTAAATAATAAAATTTCCAACTCAGTAGTTATTTATTAGTTTAAACCCGGGGTTAGAAAACTTTTTCTGTGCAGGGCCAGATAGTAAATAGTGTATCTTTCTGGCTTTGGGGGTATAAGGTCTCTGCTGCACCTACTCAGCTCTGCCCGTATCATTCATAGGAAAGCAGCCAATAAAATATGTAAATGAATTGGTGTGGTCATGTAACAATAAAATTTTATCTATGGACACTGAAATTTAAATTTCATATAATTTTATGTATCATGAAATGTTGTTCTTTAGATTTTTTTCAACTATTAAAATATGTTGTAAACCACTCTTGGCTCACTGCTATGCAAAAGGAAGCAGACTTGTCCTGGGTCCATAGTTTGCTGACCTCCCATCAAACTGAACAGCCTCACTGCAAGGATTTTGGTATCTACTACTATGGCCCTTTTAATAAACAAGTTTATGAACTAGTGAGCCTCTCACAAATAGTGTCATGATGTAGCCTTCTCCTGTGAAACAGAGAAGCAAAATGTGAAAGAAAGAGAAAAGATACCTACCTCATAAATATTCCTTGCCCTTTGTCCTTGTTGAAGATAGTTCCACTTATACACCTACACACCTATGCTTGATGCTATCATCTTTTTAAGATAAACTGTTACTGTGCATCATCTCTCTTTGAAAATTCATCGTTTTCTACCCTGGATATGTTTGTGTATGTGTCTTTTGTTTGGGCATGAAAATGTGGTGTTGTGTGTGAGATAGGGCAATTACTGCATGTGATCTAAAATATTGGCTTATTATCTTAAATATACTAATATAAACAGTTTTTGAATTCAATGGCTTAACAGGAAGAATGATTCAGATAATATATTTTATTTAATAGATTTCTCTATCACTTTTTCTATATAATTTTATGTATTCATAATTTTAAACATCTGGGTATTTGGAAACAGATGGAAGGTTTAACATTTTACTTTATATCCAGATGTTTGGTTGTTTGCTGTTATTCAAACCTGTAACGTATAGGAAAAGGATATGCTGAGCCATGTTTATTCAAAGTTTTTATTAATTTCGTAATTGCCCATAAAAATAATGATTTACAAACTTACAGATATTGTCTAGGAATTTAGTTAAATCTATTTTGTAGGCGTGAAGGACTAAATATGGATTAGAATAAAATATCTATTCATATTTTAGAAACAGTGAATCTGTAATTCTAGAGTCCTTATGAGATAATACACACATATATATATATATGATGTACCAGTTTTGCAATTGATCTCTGCCTGTTTCTTATTCATAATTTAGCGTGTGTGTGTATATATATATATTTAAATGTTATGAGTATAACTGAAAAAGCCAATATGGAAACACTAGTAAATGAAACTTTATTTTCTGAGCCAGTGTTCACTGTGAGGATTCAAACACTTGCTTGCTCTAACAATCAATCCAGGGTTTTCTGTTCACGAAAAGAACTTCATCCGTAGAGCTATCGTGAAATTATGTGGTGATATTCGCTAGGTGATAGGTTTTACATTAAATGAGAAAATGTGTATGGTCAGTGCTTTGTAAATTGAAAAGTACTATACACACATTAGCTGTTATCTGTTCAACGTCACTGAAACCACTCAATCCATTTTTCTCCATCTTATTTCAGCAGCTATTTCTAAATCAGAAAATAAGTGTTTTCATTGCTAGTTTTCCTTTTAGTAGCCCATGGATGCATTCCATTTTTATTATTTTGCAATTGTTAATTGAGAATTTTTGTTCAGTGACTGCTATCCTTAGCTCTATATTACAATGCTGTGCAGAGGACATAGACATCAAAATAGAGGATTTTGAGAGACTGACATCTACGTAGGAAATAACACCAATGCAACAATTAAGTACCAAATTGAATGGTATTGACCAAAGGTTCACTAAGATTCAGAGGAGGGATACTGGGTGTGGCAAAATCAGATTCATGGGTCAGTTAGAATTTTACCCTGATCCTAAAGGAGGACAAGGGTTTTAGAAAGTGCTATTTGAATAAAAATTTTTTAAAAATTAATAATTTGGCACATTCTCCTGAAATGGTCTTGTTAAGGCAACAACCATGAATTTTATATGGAGGTAAATGTATCATCACTATCCAAATCTAAGCCTGCTTTGCTGACAGTTAACATTATGGAAATCCATTCATGGGGCCCAGATTCCTTACTTTAAATATAAAGGGATTGGATTACTTGTATCAAACTGCCATTCTTACGTACTTTACTTAGCTGCATAGCCCTTTATTTAAATAAGTAGAAAACAGCAAATAAAAATGACCTCATCAAGTTTTAAAGAAATGAAGAGTGACCAGACAAGCATCATGTTAATTTTTGTTTTCTTTTTCACATTTTTGTGAACAAAATGACAATATTCAATTTTTTTTTCAGAAAACTAACTTTTTATTGACAAATGAGGTATTTTTTTCTTTCTATATCTCTGAACAATATTCAATTTTGTATCTTCAAATACTGATGTCACATACCGTGATTTATATATGTTGGCATGATTGGGAGAAAGTGAAGTGATGCGTATTGTCAGTTGTAGGCAAAAATAGAGTGATATTTCTGTCTATGTAGGCATATTAAATGACATTCTTTTATAAAGAGCATTTTAATCATTGTCTTGAAAAAAAAACAGCAAAGTGGAGTTCTTAAATCAGCATCTGCTTAAGAATCCATCGGAGATTTACAATAAACTTTAGGACAAAATTCTGTTACCTGTTGACTAGCTCAAATATCAGTTCATAAAAATGAAACTCATCTCTAGGTTAAGTACAAGCAGTGATTTTCACCCCGTCCTCGGTAATCGAAAAGCATCTGCGTGATGAGAAAAGGAAAGACGGCAAAGCACCAAGGAAGTCAAGTGCCAGTTATCTAAAACTCAGTCTATTTGGATAATCAAAACTGCATATAAATATAGCTTTTAATGCTGATTTCTACTTTATAATAAATATTAATTTCACTTTAATTACAGCTATCACTACTGTCACCTCATTCAATTGTTCTCTCTTACATGAATGTGGGTATTAGAAGAAATCAAACCTTCTTCAACTCTTCATGTTGTCAGAATCCATAACTATAAAAACATGCACCCTGTCTTTAAAAATTAATTGACACTGGAGACAATTTGCCAAGTGCCTGCTTAAGCATTTCATTGAAATTTGAAGGAGGGGTGTGTCTAAATATTAGTATAATCCCTGAAGTGTCTTATATCACCAGTGGATGTTTGAAACATTCCTTCTTAAGCAGGCACACGTAAGGATGGGAAAGCTGACCTTTTGACGGAAAGTTCTGGAATCTTCCAGGAACACTGAATTTAATGTCAGTTATTCCCTGGTGAATATGCTTTGAATATGGTGACTATGCCTCTCTGCATTTGGGTATAACTAAAAGGGCCACTTGTCATTAAATAGGGCATGAGTGGATTCTCTATTTTGCTTTAAAAATTACTCAGTTAGATGTCTTTTCCATGCCTATATTCAAGAATAACCTTCAAGGAACCCATCTAGAAGAGTAGATCAATGGTCCAATGCAACATCCCTAGTAGTAAAAAAGAACACAGAATCATGGTGCTGATCATTGCATTTCTTGTTAATTTTCATCCATTTCAGATTATGGCACTCTTCTCTGTTTCTTCTGACCTGCTTGAAACTAAAGCTGTTTGTCAATAGTATAGAGTCTATAACACTTTAAAGTTTTTTCCTTGGGTTTTTTTTTATTGTTGTTGTTTTCCCCAAAGGATTCAAGGTTCTAAATATACTAGAAAAAAATCACAAGAAATACAGAAGAGATTTAGAAGAGAATAGATATTCTGTTTACGTATATGTCCCTGATATTATTTGCTTTATAGTCATTGTTCTAAGCACTTTTTCACGGACACGAAATGATGTTGAAAGTAATTATTGGACTGAGAATTCCCAGCCCTTCTTTAAGTTCATTAA
>CM052443.1:16644901-16663854 GCA_028533085.1 Varecia variegata | reverse complement strand
TTTGTTTTTCTACTTTCTTTCTTTCAATTAAGTTGTTATGGTTAGGAGATCTAAGGCACTTGTCTTATAGAACTATCCTCTGAAAATATGCTGTAAAAGAATATTACTATAAAAGCATATTGCAAAACAAAATTAGAAGAGAAATCAGGTGATTATATTTTTTTACCCCCCCATAGCACTAAAACCCTGGGTGTAGTTGGAGCTTAATAAATATTTGTGGAATTAGATTCAATTCAGGAGTGAGTGACAGCCATCCCATCTCCTCATACATGTCGTCTTTTCTTCCTTTTTGCTTCTTTCTTATAACTCTTTACCTTTCCTATTCTATGTCCCTCTTTTTTTTGTTCACCCCTAAGTTTTTCAGCAAATGCCATGAACCTGTCAGAAGCATGCTGGTGACTTTCTAGATTAACAAGATGGTGATCCCAAATTAGAGTTTGCAAATTATTTCTTAACAATCACAGTATACTCAAACTATCTTTGGAAGCTGCACAAAAAACTTTCTGATTTGTAGGCTAGGTGGCTTTGCCCAGGCAAGGTGCTCCAGTAGCCAGAAACTACTCACTAGACTTAGGATGGTGAATTAATTGCATTAGGATGGTGATCATTAATGCAGTTAACTTACACCAGAAAACAATATACAAACCAAGGGACCTCATCCCATGATCTTCTGCCACATGCATATTTTTATAATTCTTTTTATAGTTCATTAGGACGATGCAATGTAAATAATCTTCTAGACAAGGTAACATCTAAAAAGCTCTATTAATTCATCATAAATGCAAACATGATGGGGCACATAGTATAGTTATCATTTATGAACTCTGAATATACTAAGTTTAATTGACATTCTTCAGCCCAATTTTGCTCTCGTCCATATTTGCAGAGTCTTGCAAAGGTAGCTAGTTAATGAAGAGTGTTCCTAATACCTGCCTGATATTGACATCCATGTGTTACTAGAAAATGGCCTCCCCTGGGGTTTCCATTTGAATGGGGGCGGGGGCTGCTTTTCAGTTTGGCACTCACAGGGTCTCTCATGCTGATGTGGGAAGTAGATGAATTATGAGGCTTAATGGCATTTAGAGTCTTTAATCTCCCTACTCACAATTCTGCTGGTTATTTAGCCAGGGAAGTTCTTGTTGAAATATGCAGCATTTTGATTTATGGCAGGAAACCAATAAGCTAATGTACCTGTGTTTGCAGAGACCATGCGTGGAGGTGTTGGTCATCTGCTATAAAGCTTCAAATCAGAGAAAAGGGCTTGTGCTTGGAATAGTGCCGGCTTTCTTTCCATTTTTACTGTCTAATTCTCTATCACTTTGTGGGAGCTAGATAAAAGATGACTTGGGACAAGGCCATTACTTTCTTTGATGGCTTTAATATATCAAAACAGGGCAGGCTTTCGTGTAAAGTTCCCCAAATGGGGACACTCTTTTTTATAACTAACCAATAGCTATGAAATTGAGACTAGTCAGGAAGTCAGTGAAGAGGAAGAAATTTTAGGGGTGGCCCTGGAAAAGGAGGGAAAAGAAGAAAATGACAACTTTTCTTCCTAATATCTTTTACAGTTTAATAACATCTCTTTCATGGTGTTACGCATGACCTATAGATGACGGGGTTCCAGGAAACATAGCCAAGCCAAATGTATGTTCCCAAGCACTAGTTTTGAAAAGATAATCAACATTATAGCAATCATTATCATCAAGTATCTGAGAGAGAGAGAATTCAGATGGGGGCCTTTTGCTGTTAGCTCCCTCTACTCTCCTGAAAAGATGGTCCTGATGCCAAAGCCATCTCTTTTATAAATCAACAATTATAATAAGATCTAATATTTTGGTAAGCCCTAAGAGGACATGGAATTTTTTTATATGTATTGTTCTTTCTTGCCACTCTCATGCCTATAATATCTAATATAAAATGGGTACTCTGTAAATATATGTTGATAAATTTGAAGTATGAAACCCTGGAGAGGAGAAGTAGTTCATTTAAGCTCATTCTGAACCACTAAAAAGCATCTGGAGCCAAAGTCCCAGAAATAAATATCTTCTTTCTATCAAGCGAATTTCTATCTATCTTCTATCTTCTTTTCTATCTTCTTTCTATCAAGCGAAGGACCTGTCACAAAATACCAGGGATTAACTAGAAGACATTTTGCCAAACTAGATGTTTTATTTTATTTGTAAAGAATTATACAAATTTAGAAGAATATATTTATCTCTATGTATCCATCCATTTGTCCTTTTCAAAGGAGAAATTACATTATGACCTGTTACTAAATGTTGTCTGAATAAAGAGCTTGCTTTCCTTCGCAAAGCTTATTACTGTTTTCAGTTTGGTTTAACATGAGTATCACACCTTATACTTTGAGTGATAACTTAGGATTATAGTTATGAGTCACAAAGTTGAATGAAAAGTGGAAAGTAAACAGAATAAAAGTTAGCATTAATGCTGGTTGCTACAGATATTCTTCTCAGGTTTAACAACATAATATATGACTGATGTGAGGAAGAGTTTTGGAAAAATGTTTTTCACTTGACAAGACCTCTAAATATAACTCACCTTGTATAGCAATGTCCCATTTCCATAGCCTTAATTGCTTTCTCTTTCTTCCTTTCCTTTCACTCCTTCTTATCTCTGCATTATTCTTTTTAAAGGGTGTTTTTCATCGAAGGCCGCCTAAATTCTATAGTTAGTGCCTTGAAGCATATAGTGAATGTGTCAAAATTTGTGTTTCTTGAGGCAGCATTTTTCCATAGATGAGTTGTTATAACTTGAGAAACCAGAGACATCTGAAGGTTGCGACAGTCTAGTAAAAGAGATCCTGACTCATTCTCCCAGCCAAAATATCAGCTGCACTATGAGGGTTAATTTTTCTCCTCCAATGAGTTCTACAATGGGAAAGATGCATAAGGTGAGTGGAATATCAGGAAAGGGTAGGAAGATGGAACACAGCTTCTAGCCCAGCACTCTGGTTTCATTTCTATTCAGGAGAACAGAGATTCATCAGCACTCCAGCCCACCATCTTGAAAAGACTGCTCGTTGGATAGGATGTTTAGATACAAGTAAGAGCATTAGATCCAGCATTATATATGAAGATACTAATTTGTTCAAAAAAAAAATAAAGAAAGAAAGGGAAAACAGGGCTAAACTGATTGAAGCAAAGCTAAATGACTGTTAGTTTTCAGGAACTCTTAGGAAGCTCTTTTAACAGGATGTATGGTGCAGTGGTTTAGACTATAGACCAGTATATCTACAGATCTGGACAACTTTCGTTCTCCAAGTTCAAATCCAAGTTTCTCCCGTTAGTAGCGCTATAGCCCTGGACAAGTTATTGACTCTCAGGTTTTCCATTGCTAATAATAGAACAATTACATGTCAATCATTCTGTTTTATGTGATGATTAAGTGACTTAATGTATGTAAAATGCTTAGAACTTGGCATGCAAGAAGAACTTATGAAAGATAAGCTATTATTGTTTTTCTACTCTGGGAGTGAGGGCTGTTCCTTGATGGCAAAACAAAAAAGAGAGATTTAGAAAAGTCCACCAAAGGTTTTTAAAGATGAGCTTAAGGAAGGCTGTTTCTCCCTCTAAACTGCAAGGGCAGCTACTACCTTTCCACACAGAAGACCCCTTAGTGCCTTTGTTGGGGGAAGTCCCTTGGTGTGATCCAGCATGCTGATGCTAGCAGACTCTATTTCTTGTAGATACACAATAGACAGTTATAAACTTACTAATAGTTTGGTCAATACCTGATCATCATTCCTTCCATAATTGGCTCACTGGTTAAACTGTACTGGTTCTGACATCCCTGACAGGTTAATCTCAAAGTCTAACCTCCTTGAGCTCACTTCCTCCTGCCATGCGGCTCCCTTCCTTGCAGCCTTTTTGCACTTCTAGCAGGAAAGTGCAGATGACTCAAAATTGTCCCCATGGTTTCCTCACTTAATATCTTCCCCCTCTCCTAGCACCGCAGAGAATTGTATTCAAGAATGTCACAGTTAACATCTCAGATCCCTAAATTCTCAAGGCTTTAGGGAAATTAACTTAAAATGTGGTTGAGCTATCTTCTTAGTTTATTTATGTGAAGATGACAGTATTCTTTGCAAAGTGCTAAATACTTTGCATACAATATCTCACTTAATCCCATGAAATAGACATCATTAACCCATTTTGCACATGAAATTCAGGGAGGTTTAATGACTCAAGCAATGTTATACAGCTAATAAATGCAGTGCGGGAATCCAAACTGAGGTTAGCTTAATTTAAAAGTGCCTGACTAAACCACTATTTTAGGCAGGAATCTGCCTCACTGAATCACCTGGTGCCATAATCTGCCTCACTGAATCACCTGGTGCTATGGCACGAACCTTGCGCATATGGCTCTGTTCACATTCCTTTGTGAATGTTCTCAGTTGCACTTAGCGCCAGCCCACAATAAATATTAAATATTTAAAATTACATTGGCGAGAAGATAGGTGCCTTTTTCCAGAGAATGCCTTGAATAACTAATGTGTCATCAAGATGGTGTTTTTCACAAAGCACATGCTCACTGGAATGGTGTTCATTTCATTCTCTAATGCTTAAAGAAGGCATCGAAATTCAGCTTCATAGATGTACCTTAACCATGAACTTCTTGGAAACCAACATAGCAAACAAACCTGCCAGGGGAGGAGTGTTTGCTTTGGGCAGACAGTTGAATCAGCAGTCAAGACTGTGAGGGCGTTAAAGCACTGTCAGTCATACATGTAGCCATGCCCCAAAACCAGGTATATATAGCTAGACAGAAAGTATGATAATACAACTTTTCCTTCACTTTTAGCTATAAATTGGCACCTAAACATTCTTTTTCATGGAAAGAGAGCTCACGTACAAAAAAATGGAATGAGGACTGAGCTGAAATAGTCAAAGGAGGCTTCTGTTCATAGCACTAAAAATAATTGAAAATTAAAGTTTTCATTTATCTTTCCATTGGGATGGCTAATAATTTCTTAGTTTAACAGAAATCTTTAGATTGGTTTCAGCCAGGGAAATGTTGACTAAAGATGGGCCCATGATGTGAAGTGTTAGACAAATTCAGTAATTAAATTCAATAACAGAAGTGAAAGCAAAGCCTAATCAAATAACTTCCTAGGTATTCTGCTCTTCTTCAGCATTTACCAGCTTTGGGGGGGCCAAATTAGACTACCAGCTTAGTCACATCTAACAGAGTCAGACACATGGTAGATGAATAAATTCTTACTGAATTGAATTGAATCCGAATAATCCAATATCAGCAGTAATGAAGAATGATTAACAAATTCAGTCATTTTCTTCCTATTTTTACTTATTTCTCAATCGTAATGCTATACTTCTCTAGAAATATTAATAACTCTACTTTTATTATGATTTATATTTCTTAGTAAAGGATGGTATTAAGCCTAAATTTCATACAGTTGACCCTCAAACAGAGGTCAAGGGTGCCAATCTCCCTTGCGGTCAAAAATCCACATATTAATTTTTGACTCCCCCACAACTTAACTACAAATAGCCTACTGATGACTGGAAGCATTACCAATAACATAAACAGTTGATTAGCACATATTTTGTATGTTATTGATATATGTATTATGTACTGTATTCTTACGATAAAGTAAGCCGGAAAAAAGAAAATGTTATTAAGAAAATCACAAGGAAGAGAAAATATATTTGCTTTTTATTAAGTAGAAGTGAATCATCATAAAGGTCTTCATCCTTGTTATCTTCATGTTGAGCAGGCTGAGGGGGAGGCAGAAGAGGGGTTGGTTTTGCTGTCTCAGGGTGGCAGAGGTGGAAGAGGTGGAGGAGGAGGAAGGGGAGGCAGGAGAGGCAGGCTCACTTAGTGTAACTTTTATTAAAGAAAGTTGTGTATAAGTGGACTGACACTGTTCAAACCCATGTTGTTCAAGGTTCAACTGTATACGTAATTCTTGCCTTCCTTGTTTTATAGCAAGAATCAAACTTTAACAAGTACAGTTTAAGTAGGCTTTTAATTCAAGCCCTGGCAGGCACTCTGTTGTAACACTCTGGCTCTTATGTCTGTTACAGTCCTTGACCAATATGGTAATTATATATGCAAAACTAATGAATAATGGCTGTTAGTGTGAAGTTTAGGGACTTTATATCCTTTCTCTTTTACCTTAGAACTCATACAAGGGACTTTTGGTGATAGTATCCTGCTTACAAGGTTCTTGCATTTTTAAAGGAGATGCCTAATGCCGTAATCTTATTCCAGAGGATAAGTTTTCCATGGGATTTTAAAATGTCTGTGAAAGATTGATGAAACACTTGCCTAAGAGGACCTTTTCCTGCTGGGTTTAAAGCAAGGTATATGGGTCACACTCCACCTTGGTATAATCTCTATTATTTGTTCCTGTTCTCAAGCTTCTGGTCCTCATCGTTTATTCCAGCTCTATTTTTGACAGTTTTCATTTTAATATGAAGTCATTTACTAGAATATGTGTACTTCATTGTGTTTAGATAATGCTGGGTGTTTTCTGCTGTGTGTTACTACTGCAGTTTGGAACAGAGTAAATGAATCTTCACTCGCTGTGTCGTATCAATTCTCCGTAATGACAAAATGCTGATTTTACAACTTCAAAATACAGCTGGTCACTTTTAGGGACAACTTTCAGCCTTTTGGAGGGAGCCTGACTGGTAGATCTGTTGAAGTTCTATGCCTTATGGAAGGCTGTAGGCTTTATTCCCTCTTGACCTGAGCTTTCTATGTAAGGATGCCCATAAGAGGCCACAAAGTCAATGAGAGAGATTTTTATTCAGTAATTGAATACATGCTATCAAGTGACTACAGCATGGTAGACTATGATAGATTGTGAGCTTACATTAGGGAACAAAAATCAAAATGCTGCTTATGCTCATGTTTCCTACAGTATAGTGAGGAAGACAAGCACTAAATAAATACACTAATGAATACATGATTACTTTAATACAAACAGTGCTAATTGCAGGAAAGAAAGGTACATACAAGGGGGTACCAAACTTTGCTGAGTATCAAGGAAATATTCTTAAGCTGAGACCTCAAGGAAAGTTTGGGGGAAGAAAGATTCCCATGAAGAAGGAGTAGATGGAAAGAATTTGCATGTTTAAAGACCTTTTGCCAGGCACAAACCCAAGGCTACAGCCATTTCTAAAACTTGGTCTTTATCTTAAAAGCAGTGAGACACCATCAAAAGGCTTTATATCAGATATGCAAGCAGAATCTTCTTTATTGCTTTGAATAATCAGAGCCTCGAATTTCTGAGTTATTGGTTAGGTAATTCCAGGTTATATTCAATACTTGGCTCATCTTTATGATAATTTAACCCAATAGAAAAACAATTTGTACACTGGGCTCAAGTTAAGTAGATGCCCATGGAAGGAATCTAACACGTATCCTTTATTTACAGTTAAAATGTTCTACCTTCAAAACACTTTGAAAAACTAGGACTGATGAATCATATCTGGTCTGAAGTTCAAATACTTTTTAGTAACTTGCAGAAAAGCTACTAGCACTTGGGGGGTCAACGAGATAGCTAGACAAAAGAAAATGTCTTGCAAATGTACCTAGAATGGTAGTTCAGATAAAATATGGGTTACGGATACTTTTCATTTGGTATTGATGAGCAATAAAAGAGATTGCAGAAGTAAAATAGTCACCGAAACTCATTTCTACTATTACAAAATGAATGTATTGTAGAATTTCTATGGCACAAATAACATAAGTAGTCCCAAGAGTGAAAATGCTCTAAGCTTTGGGGGTCATTTGTTAGAATTCTCTGAAGCCTTCCTTGTGCAAAATATGTATTAATATGTGTTCTCAGGCTGTATATGCATAATCCTCATTTATTTCTTGTCAGTCTGCAAAGCAGAGAGGGATGAGCCGATCCTGTGTTTAGTTATGCCTCTTCCATAGGTTTTGTACAATCTTCTTCTCTGTTCTGCCTAATAAAATGTTGCTAACATTTTACTTAATCTTAAATACAGCTCAGAAATAAAAGGACCATGTAAGCCTTTTTCTGTTTATAGTGCCAATCAATTGGAGCCTTCAAGCAATTATTGACTAATTAATAGTTATCTTAGGGAAAACCGAGAACTTACGAGGGACTTGTATGTGGAATTAAAGCAAATTGCCTTGTATAATTCTATTGTGGGTAGAGCCAACATAGATAACTTCTGAGATATTGCTCAAAGTTTGTAAAAATTATTTGAGATAAGTTTATAAGGGGAGAAGACAGATTCCTTGCTGAATTCTTTGTTGATGATCTATTGATTTAATTTCAGGTTTGGAGATATGCTTTTGGTAAAAATCCATGTTTTTTAAAAAATGTGTTTTGTATAATAAAATGGCATAGTGATCTGAGAACAATTTGAATCCCATGCTCTATTAAAGAAAAGTGAAATGTAGAATTTTTATCCAGTTTCTGCTTATTTTCTTGGACTTAATTATCCACTGATGTGCCTTGGTATAAATTTATGTGTGTATATGTGTGCATATAAATTTATATATATGTGTGTGTGTTTTAAATTTAGATAGAAAGTGAATTTGGTTCAATTTTTTTTAAGCTATATGTTAACATTATCATACAGAATGATATCTGAGGACCTCAAAGACATTATCCTAACCAAAACCAAGGCTATGCAATGTGGATATTCATAATTCTTTTTTTTTTTTTTTTTTTTTAAGACAGAGTCTTGCTTTGTTGCCCGGGCTAGAGTGAGTGCCGTGGCGTCAGCCTAGCTCACAGCAACCTCAAACTCCTGGGCTTAAGCGATCCTACTGCCTCAGCCTCCCGAGTAGCTGGAACTACAGGCATGCGCCACCATGCCCGGCTAATTTTTTCTATATATAATTTAGTTGGCCAGATAATTTCTTTCTATTTTTTAGTAGAGACGGGGTCTCGCTCTTGCTCAGGCTGGTCTCGAACTCCTGACCTCGAGCGATCCACCCGTCTCGGCCTCCCAGAGTGCTAGGATTACAGGCGTGAGCCACCGCGCCTGGCCTGGATATTCATAATTCTTTTTATGACTAATAAATTATGAAATGTTTTTGGCTACTGAATACGTGCTCAGCCAAAAGCCAGACACAACAGTGAATTTAAAAAAGTACATAAACATTGTCCTGTCAGTCTGAATAATATTTTTTACCTACTGATCAAAATTTTATACTTTGGGAGCCTCACTGTTGGCAAAAAATCTGCTTGTTTCATGAATACTAGTTTTGTCTCTGTAATCAGGATATAAGTCCTGAGAGTGCAGAGATGAAGTCCTGGGGTTGGGATTCTTGGAATATTTATGCAATGGTGCAGCACGGGCACTGGTCCATCAGAGTGGACGTGGTCAACAATCCATGTGGTCTTACCAGTGGCCTGATTCCCTGCCTGTACCCCCAGTGGTAACCCTGATTTCTGTTCTTAGCGCAAAGTAACTGATAAATACTTGTGCTTAATTAAGCTCTATAAAGATACACAGATAAGTCTTTACCATCTCTGGGTGACCAAAGAGGAGTTTATAATCTGAGAGTTGTTTTTTTTTTTTCCCCCTAGTTAAAAGGCCATTAAGGTATTAGAGTAATGGATTATACATTGTCGATTACAAGTAGATAAATGTCTTCAAATAGGTTGTTCCTTTAAAAATCAATAGTGAATGCAGTTCAGCCAGCACTAAAAATATTCTGCAGTTATATTATCAAAAACATCGAAGGTTTAGCCACACTACCAAAAGGAAATTTTATCTTTTTATTTATGCAAAATGTCTACCATTGCTTCAAATTGGATATATTAAAAACCATTTGATTCTGTCAAGAAATATAACTCAGTTAGTACCAAGCTGCCATGACCTTAGAGGACTAATGCACCTATGCAAATTCTTTTGGACTTTTAGATTTTTAAAGTTTTTCTTTAAAAAAAGTGCATGCTCATTATGGAAAAATAACATACATAATATTTATGAAAGTTAAAAATATATAATAAAAATATTTCTCAATTTAAAAAAGAGTAAAATTACCTATTTTACTGCTAATGTTTTGGTGTGTAGCTTTTAGGCTTTTTAATTATAAATAAAATAAAAATTAAGTTAAATAAAACAATATCACTTTACAAACTGCTTTTTTTCACTTAATACATTATTAACGTTCCCAAAACATAATTCTTACTGGCTGCATGAAAATCAATTATGACCTCTATTCCCAAACCTTTCACTTTTTTAAATGTGAAGTCATTGTTTGTGCTTTTCTGCCTGTATAAGTTATTTCTTCCTTTTTTTTTTTTTCTTTTGAGACAGAGTCTCACTCTGTTGCCCAGGCTAGAGTGCAGTGTGTGATCATAGCTCACTGCAGCCTCAAACTCCTGGGCTCAAGTGAGCCTCCTGCCTCAGCCTCCTGAGTAGCTGGGACTACAGATGTACACCACCACGCCTGGCAAATTTTTTCTGTTTTTGGCAAAGACAAGGGTTTCACTCTTGCTCAAGCTGGTCTCGAACTTCTGACCTCAAGCTGTCCTCCTGCCTGAGCCTCCAGAGTACTAGGATTACAGGTGTGAGCCACCATGCCTGGCCTGTTTCTTAATATGAATTCATGAAAATGCAATTGCTTGGTCAAAGTGTGTACACATCTTTAAGATCTTCAGTGCACATTGCCAAATTACTCCTTTCAAATTCTTAAGCATTTTATAAGCGGTTATATGTAGTCACTGGAAGAATTAACTGGAAGAAGTAACAGTCGTATGTTACTTGGGGAAAAAGAAATGAAAGTAAATTTTCATCTTCTAGCACGATTTAAAAGCAAACGTGCTTTAGTCTTTCATTTTTCTATTTTTATTTTTGCATTTTCACCTACAATGACAAAAGGGAAGTATCTGAGATAAGACAAGAATTGAACTCCCAATTTTTTCAAGTACTCTTTCTAGTTCACATCTGGAATGGAAACAATAATAACTAAAAATAACCAGATCAATAGTTCTCTGGGGCACTGCAGAAGGAGCTTGTTCCAGAGGAAGATAGGGAGCCTTTTTCAAAAGTCTTAGGATTCGATTTGATATAATTATTCAGCTGTTTCTTCATCTTTTCTTCAAGATCCTTAGTCAAAACCAGCTCAAAGAGGACAGAATTGTGTATTACCCAGGCTAGCTGTGCATTAACTTGCATGGTAGAAGTCAGACACTGTCAGTTAGGTTCCTAGTGGGATCCGTATTACAAAGGTTCAGTCTAATAACTCCTTTCTCCCAGAGAAATTGGAGAAACACTGACCCTGTCAGTGGCTTGAGCAGAATAGCCAAAGGACCTAGGTGACGGGCAGAATTTAAACCTCATCATTAGGTTTTGTGAAATAAGCAAGTAAGGCATGGAAATGGGGAAAAGGGCCATGTCTTTGCATGTTTGACCATTGTTTGAATTGCTTAATGAGATATTCAAGGGCAAATATTATTTCCTCTGTCAAGTTTCCCTCTGTTCAGGGTACAGGAAAGTTTTTGGTCATATCCACGTTTAGCCCTTTACCATATCCTCAGGCAGTAGGTACTGGCAAATAGATTTATTCAATCATAGTTTCATGGCTGAGTCTAAGACTAAGTTTTATGTATTTACATCATCTCGTGAAAAAGATTTTTTTTTCCCACTCCCTGCAGTGTCTTATGCAAAATATTCTTGAAGCTGAGAAGTTGGCTTCAGCTGCTTCTCTGAAAGCCATTTTACAACTTAGTGGGTTTTTCAGTAGCCAGTGTCTGGCCAGTTTTCTAAAAGGCCCAAGAACTTGAACTACACAGATTGATTGCTCACATAGTCTGGTCTGCATCCTCCCCTACCCAAAACTCCTTCGGCTGCAGGAGCCCACTGGTGCCCAGAACACAGATCATTAAGGTCAAGACTTTGGGTTGAAGTTTTTTATCAAGAAATTCCCTTTTTCAAATGGAAATGGGAAGAAACTGTTAGCAGTTAAGTTATCTGTTATCTGTCAACTGCTAACATTTTTATCTTTTGGTACTTTTTGCTTTACTTTATTTTTTGAAATCATTTTAATATTTAATAAAAATATTACTTTACTGATTTTTAAAAATTAATACATACATGAATAATCTGAGATCAATGCATTGATCTTAACACAAACTGTTTAATCACCTATGGCAGGGTTTTACAACCTCAAAGCGGTTAGTATTTGAGGCTGGATAATGCTTTGCCACATGTGGGAATGAGGAAGTGGAGATTCCTGTTCATTTTAGGACAGTTAGCAGTGTCCCTGGCCTCTATCCATTAGATGAGAGTAGCAATACCCCTTCCTCATTTTGACAGCCAAGCATGCATCCAGATATTGTCAAATGCCTCTTTAGGGGCAAAATCACCCATTTCCAGTTGAAACCACTGACCTATAAATAGTAAGGCACCGATTCATTCCTCCAGTCTGGGTTGAGCTCCTGAGGGACGTGAACACACAGAAGTTCCTGCCCTCATGTATATTCCAGTGTATGTTAAAGACCTTGAAAAGTAAAAGAAGACCTACAAAGCCATATATTTCAATGTAGGAAAGCAAAATAGGGAGTAGGTACCTGGCTGGGAGAGAACTCCAAAGGGCCATTCTTTCTTTTATTATTTTACCCAGGGCCTGCCCTCTTTGAGGTAAGATTATACTAAATTATAGCTATAGAAAACTCTAAGAAGGAAGGCATTCTGAATGGGTACCTTTTTTGTGCCTTCTGGATGCTTTAGATCAAGAACTGACACACATATTTAAAATGTGTGTCTTTAAAAATGGCTCAGAATAAGAATTATTCCATTAGTGGAATTAACCAGCTCACTGTCATAAACTGTGATTTACTGATTCTTTTCTGATATTTCTTTGGCTATTTTTCCAAGCCCAGGAGCCCCAAGTTATCCTCTTAGTTTTAGCTATTGACACCTCCCCCACTCACGTCTAGGTATGTCTCAGTGACCTACACTGCCTTAGTGACTTTATACTGCCTGTTGGAGAGGAGACAAGAACTGAGACCTCGTTCCTTTTCTGTTACCACTCTGATCTTAACTTTGGCTTGATTCTTTTTCACCCTACATTGTGTTGCATGAAGCAGGATTCTAGGTCTTCTGCTGGTTTGAGACTTTATTTTTGTTGAGACCACCTGAAGGATCAAAGGAGAGAAGGTTTTCTACTCCAAAGACTTCAGCTGTGGAATGCATCAATTCCCTCTCCAATTCTCATGCAGGGTCACCTTGCCGATGTCTCTCGCGTCACAAAAAGGCATAGTCTATCTCCTGGAAGGATGAGCAAATTATAGCACAAAAACTTACACAGAATTCACATGTTACTGATTAACAAGTCCTTGCTAAAAGGATCAATCATCTCTTTCCAAGCCTTCTTTATTCCATCCCTAAAGAAGGCCAACACCTCCCATTACCAAATTCCTTGGGAATGCCCTCATTCTCAGTTCAATTATTTCTTAACGTCTCTGATGGTCTCTGGAGATCAATAGTCCCTTAGTCTTTGGGTGTCACAAGTTGGCCTTGTCTTTAGGTGGGTAGTACCCTGATCCTCATTATAAAAGCTTCCCTGGGATACATGTTAAGATCATCAAACCCAATTGTTTTCTCTATTCCAGATATTACAGTTTCTTTCCCTAACTGAACTTGCTCATTATAGACACATTTATTATCCCTGCTGCTCTAAGAAATGTGTTCCTCCTTCGATTAAAATCACAACTCATCCTAAACAAGCCACTCTTTCCACTTAATACCCCAGAGTAACTTCTCATTTGGGGATTCAGCTTCCTCCAGTAAAAGTCCTCATATTATCCTTGCATCATTACCTAGCAGTGTTTTCTTACAGTGTTATAACTACCTACAGTCACATTTGATTCTATCTCAATCAGTATGAGATCATGTTTTCGATCTATACATTCATGAAGCCATAGATTTTGAGGTAGGTCTCTGAAAACAGAATTTTACGTATGTGTAAATCTGTAAGCAAGAGCAAGAGAGGACATAGGACCCACGTGGTAGATGCTGGACCAGAACTTCTGAGTTACAAAGCTTAGCTAAGAAATGGTTTCCCCTTTAATTCTTCTTTTGGATGCTTCTCTTAAAGATAACAGATTTAATACCAGCATTTTGATCCATACTCAGGCACTTTAAAAGCCTGTACAACCTGTACAGGCTATAGCTTTTATGGAATGGTGTATGTTTTATCACTGTTGGCTACTATTTAGATTACTCAGCACTTACATTCTTGTTGGAACAGATCTAGAAGGTACCAGTCTCTCGTTCACTTCATTTATTTATAGTGTTCACCTAATAGTGAACTTCTTTTAGGGCATCCTTCTACCCATAAGAATTTCTAAGTAATGGAACTAACAGTCTGCTGGATTCCAAACACACTCACGTGGGAGACACGTTTCAAACATATTACGTTCAAGTAAACAAATCTGTATGTTCTACTTCAGATGATGATGTAAATTAGACCCCTTCACTGGCGAGTTCAACAATGTTCTTATGGCACATTGAATCTGCAGGAACCTTAGGGATCATCTAACCTGGTAATTCTCAAAGTTACAGTTCCCCAACCCAGCAGCATCGCATCACTAGGGCTTGCTAGAAATGCAAATTTTAGGGCCCTGCCCCACATCTGGGCCAAGTAATCTGTATTTTAACAAGTCCTTCAATGATTCTGTTGCACATTTGAAACCATTGATCTAACTTACTCCGTTTACAGTAGAGAAACTGAAACCCAGGGTAATAACATGACCTGCTGAAATGTATAGAATAGAACTAGCTAGTGAGGATATCAGAATGGGAACGATTCCTAATACTCTGTCATTTCCCCTATACTGCCAGTGAGGTTGCCTTCTAGACACAGGCAAGGTTGAAATCCTGTCATTTTCAATAGCTGGGGCCATATTGCTCCTACACGGCCACTTTCCCAGCTCAGGTCAATAATCTTGCCTGACAAATTCGAATGCCACAAGCCATTCAGGAGTCTCCATATTTGTTTCCTTCCTGAACTTCTCTTTTTTTTTTTTCTTGGATATTTTGTGAGCATCTGAGCAAGTACATTTTGCCACTTTTTAAAAATCTCCCAGGTCTTCCTTTGCGTGGAAGCTTTGTGTGTTTTTTGTTTCCTGTTTTGTTTTGCCACATGTCTCCTCTTTTGAATCTGAATCTCCACAAGCAGCAAGAAAGACTTGGTGAAATGCTTTTTATTTTTGCCAGAAAAGTCAAGCTAAATGCAATTCCATCTCCTAAAGTCAATTTGCAGGAGGCGTCTTTGAAACAGCCTATGAAATTGTGAGCAAATGAAGTTTCATCTTGCTGTTAAGGAGGTTGCCTTGCCAAACCTGTCAGCGCTGGAGCTGACCCTTTGGTGTTACAGTGTCTGCTCCAGCTGGCGCTATTGGCTGTTAATCAGAAGTGTTTATACTTTTTCATTCTCACTTGATTTCCACTAGGCTGCCCAACTTCGTATTCAGAGTTGGTTCATTACGGAGAATATTGTTGCAGCCCCGTCCTGACATTTCACTGTCAACTGCCAGTGATGGGTCAATATTGCTTCTGCTACTCTTCACAAAGTAGAAAATATGTGATCACACCAATTAGGTGGTTTAAGCAAATTTTTCTACTCAACCTTCCTTTTAGCTGCCAAAACCGGTCTAGAATTTAAGGGGAAGGAAGATATGGAGTTATTAGAGACCAAACCCTTGGCTCAGGGTGCTAAAAAGATTAGCCTGGTGAAATACCAAAATCTTTAGGAGGGCAAAGATCAAAGTCAGGAAACACAGGAACCTGTGCCCCCTCTCCTATGTGGACATTGGCTGCAAGTGGAATAATTGATCCTTTGGAAACAGTTTTCAGGAAGTTAAAGCATATTAACATTAATGATATTCAAGTGGGACACTGAACAAAATGCTCTAAAGTCTGCTCAGTATCCTCGTCTCTGTTTCATGGTTGTGAGCTTATTTGCAGGATTGAGGAACAGTGGAGATGTTACAGCGTTTCTGAGCTTGTTTCATTTCTAACAGCACAAAATCATTTGGATGTCCCTCTGTTGATCAATCTAGCTCCACCTCATTCTTTTCTTTTTTATTATTATTTTTTCCCTCAGTGTTGACATCTGCACCTAAACAGCCCTGTTAATTGTATTTTAGGCAGCATGACATTGGATTGGAAATTCATGTATGTATTTCATGTACATATGTATATATGCATTGTAGAGTTAGTGAAAACTGGATTCAAATTCCCAGCTCAGTCATTTTCATTAACTTGTGTGGCCCATAGCAAGATGTTAAATTTCTCTGAGCCTATTTATATCTCAGAGAATACAAGTTTGTTTTTTTTTTTTTTATACTTTTTACTGTTCTTTTTGTGTGCCAAGCATTATGCTAAATGCTGGGGCTACGAGAATAAATAATAGAGACCCTTACCAAGAGGACCAAGGGACCACAAAGCAGGGCTACATTCAAGAACCCCGATATGGTTTCCTGATGGAAAGTAGATATTAGCTGAGTCTCGAAAGGGAATGAGGTAGGTAGATAAATATGTTTGGAAAAGCATTCCCAACAGAAGTTAGCATCTAAGAATTGTGTGGAGGCACAAGAATGCATGGAGGCTCAGATGCAAGGAGTGGATACAGACCCATAAATAGTAGAACTATAAATATGGAGCACAGAATGTGTGGTGGGAGGCAAACAGTGGCCAGGAAAAGGCCTCAAGAGCCAGCTCTCGGCCTCCTGTGCACGTTGAGGAGCTCAGACTCTATTTTCCTGTGAAGCATAGTCCATGTATCAATTTAAATATAGAGTTTCATAGTCAAATGCAAATTTTCATTTGGATAGTGTCTTAGTCTGTTTTGTGCATAGTGCTATAAAATACCTGAGATGAGACTGGGTAATTTCTGAAGAACAGAAACTTATTTTTTCATGGTTTTGTGGGCTGGGAAATCCAACTTCAAGGGACCAGCAGGTTTGGTTGCTGGTGAGGGCTGCCCTCTGCTTCCAAGATGGCACCTTGATGCTGCATCCTTCTGCCCGGAGGAATGTTGTGTCCTCATGTGGCAGAAGGACGAGAGAGGACCTCCCTTCATCAAGCTTTTGTAAGGGCATCTAATCCCATTTATGAGGGAGAAGCCCTCATGGGCACACCTCTCAATACTGTTGCATTGGGGGGATTAAGTTTCAATGTGAATTTTGGAGGGGACACAAATATTCAAACCATAGCAGAGGGATCACTTGGGTGGCAGTGTGGTCAGGACATTAGAGGAGAGAAAGATTGGAGCCAAGGAACCTGGCTCACAGTGGTCTGCCTGGGAGACAGATTCTGAGTCCTTCCTTAAATGGGCTGTGTTAGAACTGTAGCCATTTTAGGGATGCTGTGAGTAGTATTATAAATAATAAAGCAATGCTGTTCTTTCTAAACTGGGGGTCAGCGAACTTTCTCTGCAGAGGGCCACATAGTGTATATTTTTAGCTTTGTGTGCCATGTGGTCTCTGTCACAACCACCCAACTCTGCCATTGTGGCGTGAAAACAGGCACAGACAATACGAAAAAGAGTAAGTGTGGCTATGTTCCAATAATCCTAATTTGAATTTCACAAGTTTCCATGTGTCAAGCAAAAGTATTCCTGTTTTGATTTATTTACAAACATTTAAAAAGGCCAAAAACATTCCTAGCTTGAAAACCATATGCAAATAGGCAGCGACTGCATTTATCTTTGTGTTGTAAGTCTCTGCCCCGGTTCTAAACATTGTTCCCTGGTTTCCTACTTTTCCGTGTAACCATGCCGTTCCTTTTTTGTGGTTCTTAAAACCCAGCTTTTAAATAATTTCCTAGCATCATATTTCTCATTTTAAAATGATTTTTCCTTTTGTTCTGCCTTGTTTATGAAATCCTTTTTCTTTCTTATAGTCATTAAACTATCTTCCTATAGTTTTCTTTTTTTCCTTGAAGTTTCAAAGTTTTTTTTTTTTTTCTCTTCACATTCAGGTTTTGAGTCCACCTGAAATAGAATTTTTAATACAATATGAAGTTTGAATCAGATTGGTTTCTCCCTCACCTCCCCCCATTGATAACCAACTTTATCAGCTCTATTTATTGAAATGACCGTCTTTCCCCACTCTTCCAAAATCATCCTTCTGTCATATATCAAATTTGCATGTACATGTGAACCTGGTTCTAGATGCTTATTTCTCTTGCATTGATCATTTGCATATCCTTTTGCTAGTACTATGCTTTCTCAATTATTATAGTTGTATTATAAATCTTGATAGTTGGACAAGTAAATAGCCCTAACTTATTTTTTTCAAAATAATGTTTGGCTTTTTAACATTTTGTTTTTCCATGTACCTATTAGAATCAGCTCAAGTTGCCACAGAAAACTCATTGGATTTTAATAGAGTTCTTTTGAATTAATAGATCAATTTGAGTACAGTGAACATCTTTATAACACTGAGTCTTTTTATAGATGATCCTTATATGTATAACTTTATTTCTTTGAGTCTTCTTTAATTAGTTTCATTAAAGCTTTGCAATTTTCTCCTTAAAGATCTTGCACAGTTTGGTTATTTTTTTTTTTTTCTCAAACTGGGCTTTAACTGCTTTTTAGTTTTTCTTTTCACTGACATTTTGAAAAAACAAAATATAAGTATGTGTTCATGTTAGACTTCTGCCACTTAAATGGAAATAACATTTGTAGCTTGTCAAATATTTTTTGAGTTTCAATGTGTTAAAAATTCTTGCCTCCAGTGAGTAAATTGAGACTTTTGGACATAACTGAAAGGTATGCTGTGCCAGGA
The DNA here is from genome assembly GCA_028533085.1 of Varecia variegata. Lineage (NCBI taxonomy): Eukaryota > Metazoa > Chordata > Mammalia > Primates > Lemuridae > Varecia > Varecia variegata. Next base: position 16,645,079 of record CM052443.1, on the reverse strand, counting down.
TTATGAAACGAGAGATCCCGTGTTGGTGAAAATGAAGGCTGTAAGTACTTTCAGAGAGAGGAGTTTTACATGTGGGACATGAACTGCTTCTGAGTAGAATTTCAAAAAGGAAGCTCAAAAGTATCCTAAGTGGCATGGTTATTTGATTAAGCTGCTGTTTTCTAAGGAGATAAGTCCA
>CM052443.1:16603612-16644401 GCA_028533085.1 Varecia variegata | reverse complement strand
TGGAGGAAAAGTAGGCTAAGTGGCAGGTTTGCAAGAGGCAGTGGAAGCTATTCCTCTATTGTTATATGACATTTCTTTTAAAGTAGTACAACTAAACCAGGAAAGAGACAGCAATTACAACTAATAAGCTATTGCATTCGATTTGTTAGGCTTTCACGACTGCTTCTACAGTTGCTAAGATTAACTTGCCATTTGTTCTGATATTATTGCAGCAGCAAGCAGCATAAAAAGATGTGGCACTTTAGAATAAACGTAGAACTTCCAGAAAATACAGGCTAATCAACAGTCTTGCTCAATAGGGAATATGGAACACAGAACATAAAAAATTTACAATTATATGTGGACAATAGCATTCAGCTATATATTAGTGCTGTGATTTAGATACTGAACAGAGAATGGACCACCCCTTGTCTGATTACAGCTGGATGGTGCTGTTGTCCTTATTCTTTCACTATGCTACACTTAAAGGATGCACTTGACTTGGGATGTCAGACAGTGAATATTACCCGAGTAAGGACATTACTGACTAAGGATAATGGAAATAGTTACATTTTAATTCAGCACTTAATCCATAGTTCCTTCCTTCTGAAATCCAGTCAATAAGCTCCTGTAACCTGATATGGTTTGTGGCTGGGGCTAGGTGAATAGTGGTACTATCAATTAAAGAAATTAAATAAAGTGTCATCATGTATGTTATTCAGATCACTTATATTTTAATACTACAAAAGATGCAATCTTTTACCTAAACTAATTAAAGTATTCCAGGAAATGTATCAATATTGCTTACCATGGTTGTTTTCTGCAAATTTTATTTGTATCACCTGACTTTCAGGAACAATCGTAAAAACCTCTAAGTGGTTAAATCAATTTAACATTCTCATAAAGTTCTTTGACAGTCTTAAAATTCACCCCTAGATGATTCCATAAGAAAAGGGATATATGTTTGTGGGAATGGCTAGGAGAAAAATGAACTATCAATTCATTGCCTAGAAAATGAGCTAAGTCTCTGGGATTTCAGCTCTTGTTTTATTTGTTTTAGTGTTTAATATCAAAGACTTAATACAACAGAACTTTATTTCTTATTCATGCAATGTCTGCTTTAGGACCATACACCTCTCCCTAGCATGTGTCCCTTGGGGCAGCTGAAATAGCCAAAGCATTCCAGATTGCTCTGATGTTAGGGCATCTCTTTTCAACATGGGCTGCCAGAATCATCATGGCAGGGGAAGAGAATGTTGGAGAGTTGAGCATAGGCAATTTAATGGGTGAATCTAGATTTGACCCATGGCCAAACCAAGTCAAGGTTATTCCCAGCTTCCAGAGGATCAGGCAGTACCATTGTCTGAAAAGAACTGGATATTTGTGAAAGGTGGTAATGCCTATAATAGGAATATAAGTGCCTATTCTTAGTGATTTAAATATATGACATCCTTTGATATATCAGTAATTCACTAATGGCATTTTAAAAAATTTCTCTATAATATCTCATTTGGTATTCATTTGTTTGCCATGGAGTGGAGATGCATTCAAATTGAACATCAAACATGAATGCCATTTCCACTTATATCATCATTTGAAATCTGCCTAGCGTTTCCAAGTGATTCATGAATCATCTGATCTTAAAGAATTGAATAATAATGGAATCTCCTTTATAAAAATGTATACTAAAAGGTAAAACTCCAAAGTAGTTGATAAGTTAAACATATTATAATACATTTTTACCATGTAAAGTTGTTTTGGGGATAGGGAAATGGGGGAAAATGTTTCAAGCTATGGAAACTTGGAATCTATGTAATTAAAGTATTATGGAAATTTGTAGATAATTTGTTATTCTAAGAAGTTAAAACACTTCTTTTCAGCAGAAAATTAATGCATTTAATGATGTCACATTTAAAATATCTGAAAGTATGTAGTTAAAAGGCATTTAATATCATATGGATCAAAACTTTAATCCTTTCTTATGGCATAGAGTATAGGCTGAATGTTATATCCAAATCCCCCCACCCAATGAATTTTAGTGGTAACACAATAGAAGTGTATTTCTTGATTATGTAAACTCCAATTGGGAGCAGATGAGATATGAATCTTTTTAACCATGCAGTTGCTCGATGCACTAAGTGTCTGTAGACTCTGGGAGTCTCTTCCGTTTCAACACAGAACTTTCAAGGTCACTCTTAGTGTCACTATACAGTAGAGTGACAGGAGAAAAGAGAAAGCAGAGTATCATGCAGGTCATTTTGATGAGCCAGGCCTGGAAGTGTCCCATAGTAAATTTCTAGAACTCAGTGAAATTGCTACTTCTGTCTTCAAGAAAGTCTGGAAAATGTAGTCTAGCTGTGTTCCCAAAAAGAAGAAGAAAGTATTTTGGTGAACAAAGCAATCACCACCACATAGTTCTACCATTTACTATCTGTGTTTCATTGAAAAAATCTCTTAAACTCACAGACCCAATTGTCTAGTCGATAAAAAAATAAAACATAATACTTACTCTATTGGGATTTTGTAAGGTTAATAAGAAGGATACATTTAAAGACCCAATGCAATGCCTGGAACAAAGTAGATGTTCTAAAACAATAGTATTATTTAATACACTATGCAAAACAAACAAACATGTACACACACATATATTCATTATTTTCAATGAACTGACAATCTAGTTGAGGAGAACAACATTATATGATGGCAAGAAGCATGGAGGAATATTTGATGAATGCCAAAATATTTCACAGCACATAAAGAACACTGAACTAGGATTCAATTAAGGAGATATTTGTAGAAGAGTTAGGAGTTGAGTTAGGCCCTGATGGAGAGTAGTATAGAGAATTTAGATATTTAGTACTAGATATAGATTATTAAGAAGAATATCTAGTGTGTCTCTTTATATTACTAATAGAATCTTTTTTTGTTACTGACCTGAGATTTGGGGGATCGATTATGGAGATCAATATGTAGTTTGGTGTGGGGGACAGCGAATTAAGTATATTGGAATAACTGAGGTCAGTGAAAATGTTTGAAAAGCAAAGTTGTGGCCAAGCTGTTGGAGCTGTGATGATTTCTTGATTAAGCTATTGTTTGTGATTGCCTTGTTTTTCAACCCCTTTTGAAACTTCTGTGACTTGGGGTAGTGAAGGAGGGAACAGAGCTTTGTATGAATCCATAATTTTTCATGCATGTTTACACGCTAAGGGTGACTTTCACTGTATTTGTCGGGATGGTCTAGCTTATACTACAGTGGCAAATAAATACCAAAATCTTAGTAGTTTAGCATGACAAAGGCAATATGTCCAACATGGATTGTCAGGAAATCGTTCCTATCATCACTCAGAGATTCAAGCTAACAGAGGCTCTAGGATCTTACGATGCTGCCATCTCAACACAGCAACTGTATGGCCACCATGGCAGGGAAAGAGACAACTGCTCTGAACTACTTTGGACTGGAAGTGGCATCTATCACTTCCACTCAGGGCTTATTGGTCAGAACTTCCTGCTTGGCCCCTAACTGAAAAGGAAGTGAAGATGCCTTCCCTGTGCCCAGGATGTTAGAAGAGAGCCAGGTACAGTGAGCACTTGACGTTCCTGCAACACCTGGGTACCACTTAAAGACTGGATTTCTAAGATCTGATTGGGCAAAGTAGGGAGGAAATGAGCGGTCTCAAAGTAGGCATTCAGCTTCCTTTTTGGCAGTAAAATCTTCATTATCTACTCGACCAGTGGCCTTTAGCTCAAATGTGAACCAGACAAATCCTTAGGGCAAGGACATGTCCCCTTCAGTGTCTTCTCTAGAGGAAGTTGCTCACATCTTTTCACCTTACTTAGGTTGTTGGTTTATTTTATTTTAATGAAATCACTTACATGAACCCTGCATTTTTCTTACCATCATAGGGAAAGAACACAAAGAGAGTGTAAAAACAGCTATCTCTCCTCTTAAGAAGCTTATAATATTGCAGCTTAAAAAGCATTTACATTCTAAAATAATTGGATATCAATTCAATGTGAAATGATGTGCAAAAATGATGCAAAAAGCATTGAAAACAAACAAACAAAACAAGATTAGATATCTGGGTATCAGAGAAACAGGAGAAGGTTTTTAGGAGGTGATATAACTTAAGTCGGGCCTTGAAATTGGATGAGCAGTGGGAAAGATTGATGATATTTTGGAACGAGGCAAGCAGTGTGGTTGTGGCATAAATATAGGAATGATTGCGACATGCTCCATTGAGAGGTGTATTTGGAGCCTCCAGGTTTTATTTTCACGGATATTTTATCTTATATTTTTGGAGGAAGCTCTTTATAGAAAAGTAACTTTTCTGATACTCTATCTCCTTTCTTCTCTTTCGCCTCTTCTTCACCACCAGGACCTGTCAACTTTTAGATCTATATAATACCACTTACCATTCTCTTTTCTAAATCAGGAGTTAGGATTTCCAGCAGTCTGTTACAAGCAGCAGGAGCTCCATCCCACAGATATTAATAAGCATTGTGTATGTGCCAGGCAAGGAGGTTTGGAGGTAAATACACAACAGACTTTGTTTCGAGCACCTTATAGCCAGGTTGAACCTATACATTTAAACAATAGATTCCAACACAGAGAAAGAAGAGGAGGGGGAGGTGAGTTTGGTTTATAAGAACAGTGAGGATGTGGCCTTCCCCAAAGGATACAGAGAAGCCTGCTAGAGAAGACCACTACTGAACTGATTCCTAAAGAAACAGGAAGACTTAGCCACTTGAAAAGAAGACTAGGAGCCCTTAAGGCAGAGGGAACAGTGTGAGTAAAGACATAGAGGTATGGGAGATATTGCTGGAAGTTAACTTATCAAGGGTTTGTTATCACTAGTGGGTAGATAGGAATCAGGTTGAGGTAGTGAAGAATGTGCCTTTGGAAGACATCAAATACCAACTTAAGGAATTTGAATTTTATGGGGAAGGAAGGTACAATTTCTGTCATTTCTAGAAAGCAGCCACTTTTATCCTTAAACTTTTCACTATGAACCAGTATAGGCAAGCATAAATTTTCAATTTGCCTGTGGAAGTGGCAGTTTCTAAAACTTGCAGAGTGGGATGTAAAAACTAAATTCTGCTTTGTGTTGCCATCTGCCCTGAAATGTGTCTGCAACTCACACAATTTCATTACATCAAATTCTACCATCAAGCAATTGTCCCTACTTTCTATGAAAAATGAATTCCTGAGGCCCAGAGACTCCAGTGAGGGTTTGAAGCGTGCATCTCAGACTGAGAGTCAGTGCAACATATTTCAATAAAATATGTATCCAGCACCCACAGATTGAGACATATTACTTGCAAATGTAAATAAATATAAAGGTATGTTTTTCTAGTTTTTGACAGGCAGGAATATTTGATTCATATGTTTAATATGCTTTGCCTCTTTTGCAGGGGTACAAACTCAGGGAATGCTATTCATCATGCAGAGAAATTTCAGAAACAACTTTCTTAGAAACAGGAACTACAGATCAGAGGGTGGAAGGCAAACAAACTGAATAGAATTTACCAAAGGGGTAAATTTAGTTATGTTGACACTTCTATGTGTGTTTAGGGGTTTGGAGCAATGTTAGAACTAAGAAGAAGCAGCAGAGGTCTTGATCTTATTCAATGTAGCATCTAATTTGCTGGTAGATTAGGCAAACTATTCCCTCCATTTCTACTTACCATTTATTAAGCATCCCCAGTTGGCTATGATGCTGAATTGGGTCTGGGCCAGGCAGTTCTATTGGTTGGATCCTGGTACTAATGGGGCCAAGATTCTTTGCTTGGTACCTACAAGGACCAACCTTTGCTGACAATATATTCAAGATTTTCTGGGACATCCTGATTTTAAACATTCCTCTCTGTTATTTCCTCCAAAACAACTTTCCTCTAGAATTTCCAATCTATTACATGCCATGGAATTCTGATTACTTTTTATATCTGGAAGATGACCTAAAAATACAGCTGCATGGTGTAGTAAAAATGCAATAAATGTTTCAGTCATTCCAACCTAGATTAGAATTCTCGATCTGACACTTACTAGCTGTGTGACTTTAAAAGAGCTAAGTAAACTCTTTAAGCCTGAATCTTCTCATCTGTAAAATAGGAATAGTGATTTCAGCCTTGCAAATCGATAGAACAAAATTAAACTACATGACATGCTAAATGGTTTAGAATAGGCACTCATAAATGGTAGCCATGATTACCTTACTTCAATGTGTTGTATGGTAGTGTGGAATATGAAGAATGTGAATGATAATATATGTGATTTAGAAAATTTAAAAAAAAAACTTTGGTGTTAAGTGGACAATGTGTTAAAGTAGAGGAGAAAACCAAGATAGGTTTTTGGCTGTTGTTTTTTTTTTAATTTTAATCACTATATGCTTTTCCATATGAGATTTTAATATTACTTGGGGCTTTCAGCCATACTTCTGAGTGATGATGACTCTCCCATTTATAGGATTACCCAGACTTTCACACCAAACTGATATATCCCAATACTTAGTCAGTTTCTCTTTGGAGATCTCAAAATCAAACTGGTGAAATGTGCACTCAACTTCACTCCAAGTCCCTTCTGCTCTGGTGTCTGTAGCTCAGCCAGACGATGTCACCGTGCACTCAGCTGTACAGTCCAGAAGCTGGGGGACCTGTCTTGCCTTCTCGATCTTCCTCAGTTCTCCTCTCTTCACCCTTCTACCAACAGCCCCAGTGAATGTGAAGGAACCGTCAGTTTACCTCCTACACACATTTCTCATCTTCATTTGTGGTCATTAACTATATCCATTCTTGCCTTCTCCATAATCCATTGATTTCACCATGGTCAGAGTAGTTTTGACTTTTTGTTTTTAATACAAATCAGGTCATATCACTCTCTGCTTAAAACTCTTCACTAAAGTTTCATGGCTCCTGGGATGGAGTCTAAATTCCTCATCTTGATCTACCAGGCCTCACTCAGCTGTGCTCCTGCTGCCTACTTCATTGGTCTCTTCTTATCGCCTCTCTTCCTTGCTTTCTTGATTCTAGGCACATTGGTCTTATTTAGTTACTTCTGGCTCTAGAGCCTTGATGACTGTGTTACTTTGCATTACATGTCCAGCACTTCTTTAAATGGCTTTGATCTTGGAAGATTTCCTTTCCCTTAGAAAATGCACCTAAGTATACATTTGCACCTTAAACATTTTGTCATTTTGCCTCGTGTAATCTCTTGCACAGCACCTAGCTGAGTGGTTGACCAGCCAATGACTGACCACTTCTGTTGATGAAAAACGTAAGACTCATTCTGCATATAATATAGTATATTGTTTTAAGGTGTTTCCCTTCAAATTCCTCAGTGTTTGTCAATCATTGTGTTGCTATTGATGCACCTGCCAAGAGGATAAAACAAATGGGTCTGTCTGCCAGGCATGGCGAGTGATAAGAAGCTATTCTTCTTCCTTTTCTAATTTGAGCCTCAGAGATAGGATGGACTTAAGTGTTGGCCATCATACCTCTAGGCAAGCTGCCTCTGGGAAACGTCGGTAATGCTTTGTTTGCATAGTTTTTTATTGCTTTCACATGATGCATCTCAGGGGATGATCACAACAAAACTGTAATGTACATAAGGAAGGTTTTATTTTGTTTTGCTTTATGCTTAGGAAACTATTTCACTTAAAATCATGTGATGATAACAGTAAGGTATCTTCATAGAGTTGGTATCTAGTAGACACTAAACCAGGAACCAAGTAGCCTAAGAGCTGATGTAACACTTTTCCACTTATATAATTTGAGTCCCTTATTCTTTCTTCTCTATTCCCCAAAGGAACCATGAGTTTCTTTAGTTAAATTTATGAACTATATAGTCATATCCAGGTGGAGGAGAGTCTGAATATTGGCTGGGAGCAAACAAAAATCACACATTGGTTCCTGTACTGGTGTTGTTATATCTAATACTGTGAAGGCTCCTCATCCCCATGTTGCTTCCAGAGCACATGGAAAAACTAGGATAGAATTATTAGAATAGAATTAATTAGAATTCCAATTAGAATAGAAATGTTGAGAAGTGTGTTGGTGTTTGTGCCAGGAGGTTAAGCTCAGAGCAGATGGATTCCAGACTGTTCCAGAATAGATTATTTAGTACCAAAACTTTCCAAATTGGTTTCCCTTGCTCTTCTGCCAAGCTTTTGGAATCAGACTAGAAAGTTCTAGCAACCTTGCTCCTATTTTCTGACTGCCAAAGTTTCTGTTTGTGAAATAAATTCCCTATATGTTTAATACATATAATTTAATGCCATTGTTAAAAATAAAAATGAATCTCAATTGCTTAGGTGGACAAACTGTGCTATAAGTTACTGATACTATAGATCTCTTTCAAAGGTGACCTAATCAATGTGTGCCCTTTAGGCAGAAGTCTAGGTATCCCTTCCAAAACAGATGGGTGGATTCTCCAAAGATCTCTAAGGAAGATGATTACATAATGTCTGCCAGCATCCTGCTTTTCTGAAAGTAATGACAAGGGACACCTAGTAGCCCAGTTTTTTCATTTGCACCTAACAATAGTGAGAAGTTGCTTCTGACAATGTTGACGACTGCACCAGCAATTTGTCTAAGATATGCATTTTGACATTTACCTTGAGGATCATATCTCAGTCCTACAGATTCCTTACAGATCATGAAGTTGTGCTTCACTTTCTTTCTTTAAATATGTCAAGGAAAAAAAAAAGATGAGAAAGGAAAATTGGCAAACATTTTCCCTGTCAATAATGAAAACAAGACCAGAAAGACAGTCCCATGGTGCATAGAAACCTTGAATATAAAGCATGTTATATCTGAAAAGTCTCAAATTTCAACAGCATGATGACATAAGTGTCTCTATAATGTATCCTCATCTGATAGTATCAAGGGAACATAAAACATTTGAGAAAATAGTAACATAAAAATGAACATTGAGGCATGTCATCCATAGTGGCATCTAAGAATACTATTTGTGAGCAAAAATCTCTCTCTTGCTTATTTCACTCTATCCTTAACTCAGCATTGAATTAAAATGAAAAAAGGGAATTTTTTTTTCATTCAACAGAAAATGTCATGGAAATGTCAGAGTTCTTTCTATGTGATCACATCTCTCTTAAAAGTCAATAGCTACAAATCATTGAAACACTAACTACATTGGACAATATTAATTTCAAGTAAACACACCATTTTTGAGATGCGGGCTGGTTCTGAAGCTTTGGAAAGATGCTTCAGAATGGAGCGGAACCCAGAACCACTGAATTCTAGGAATGATTTCCAGGTTCTGATGGATTTATGTCTGGTACTGACAGATTTTTGTGACTCTTTCTGTCCTGCCCTCAGGTCACATGCTTTGAGTGCTCTGCTCATTCCCAAGCTTCTCTGCCATTTAGACTTACTGTGATTCTCTTTTCAAGGATTGCCCCCTTTTGAAAATGACATTCACAGATATTCCTGGAAAGAATGGGACACCTTGAGAAGTTAAGTGGTTTTCCTGGCTTTAGGCAGAACTGATCTCATGTCATGCAAATCAATATCATGCTTTAAAGGCTTGGAAGATCCCCGTGTCAGGGTCTTGATCTTTTTGTATAACCTGGGATCCCATTATGTTAAATTTGTTATCAGAAATTTCCTCTTTCCTCCTGATCCTCAGCTGCCAATTCACTTTCTCTGTGTAACAGGGTGGTGAACAGGGCTCTTCTAACTATGAAGGAAGTTTATTTAAACACTCCAAATTGAGAAAAATTGCAGGTGAGTTCTCCTAGATTATTAAGAAGACCCCTGCCAGGATCCTGTAAACATTACTGCAAGACAGAAAAAGTGGTCAGAGCACGGAGTCGGAGTGGGGTGGGGAGAAGCTTAGACTGAACAATCATATTTTAATACTTGAAAATGAATCATAATTGCTTACCTAAATGAGATTGTTCTGATTCTTAAAAGTGACCAGAAAGCCATCCGAGCCAGAAATGTCATGAAGGAGAGACTGAGAGGCAATTTCAAGTATTATCTCAAACTCATTGTATTAGAAGGCAAGGTTTGGAGAAAAATAAAGCCTTTTCCTGTGCATAACCTCATTGAGCTTGGCCCATTTGTTTGTTAAGCCAATCACATTTGCATTTGGGAGGGAAAAAGGAACGATAGCCATCCCAAGTATTAATGAACAAGTATTTAGTACTATTAATATTAAAACCAAATACTAGGCTGGCCATGGTGACACACACCTATAATTCTAGCACTTTGGGAGGCTGAGGCAGGAAGATTGCTTGAGGCCAGGAGTTGGAGACCAGCCTGAATAACAGTGATACCGTGTCTCTACAAAAAATAATTTTAAAAAATTTAGCTGGGCATAGTAGCATGTGCCTGTAGTCCCAGCTTCTCAGGAGGCTGAGGCAGGAGGATAGCTTGAGTCCAGGAGTTTGAGGCTGCAGTGAGCTGTGATGATGCCACTGTACTCTAGCCCAAGCAACAGAGTAAAATGCAGTCTCAAAAAAGAAAAAACAAAACAAACAAAAAAACCCCAAATACTAAGAAGCATTCAGAAATAGCCCATCCCTGAAGGAGTGTATAATCTAGTAGAGGATATAAAACACATTTCCATATAATTCAAAATACAAACAGATAAATGCTAAAACAATTGAGAAAGAAGTGTTATTTGCTGTTGAAGGGTGAAAAGAATTTGAAGAGTTAAAGATGGTAAAAAATACTCTAGATGGAAGTTAGGGGTAAAGGAGGGGGTGTAATACGATTTTACACATGGGATCAAGAGAACACTGAGCTTACTTTTGGAGGTAGGGAGGATACTGCAGACTAAGATGCATAAAGGTGATTTGCAAGAGGGAAGACCAGAAAAGTAAATTGAGCAAGGTTGAATGAAGGGCTCTAAATATCAGGTGGGACTAATGACTTTTTCAATTGATAGAAATTGGCCTTAACAGAATTAGACTAGGTGAATAACATGATCAGAGTCACGTCTGAGGAAGGTAAGGTAAGTCTGGTAGGAGTGTGTAGTATGGGTTAGAGAAACAGAAATCAAGGCTGGAGAGAAGACATGAGAGGGACATGTGTACAACGTGTACATGTCTCGAAACATCACACTGCACCCCATAGATATGTGCAATTATTATGTGCAGATTAAAAACAAAATGAAACTTAAAAGAAGGACCAAAAAGTAAAGAATAGTGAAATTGAGGGCACTCATTCTTGATAGTACTCATTTTCTTAATTGAGGAGATGACATTATCTGTAGCAAGAGGGAATAGGGATACCGAAAGCTTGAATAAGGTATTAATACATGTTCATGGCCATGGAGAATGGGATGAGGACTTAGTCATCCAAAGGTTGAACATACACACTACTGAACCACATTGAGGATCCACTTGAGATGAGGACACGTGACATTTTCAGAAATCTAGTCCATGTAGTTTTTTGACTCCTGCACTTTCTTGAATTTTTAATTCACAAGCTGAACCTTGGTTTAGTTTCTCCTATAACTTGGAGACGGCTTTTTATATGTTCCTCTTTTCCTAACCCAGTTTTGGGAGGGAAGAATTAGATTGCTTGTCTGTTTTTAATATCTTATCTTTACCTTCTGTTCTTTTATTTTTTAAAAAAAACATTACTACAGAGAAATATGAGTGAATTTTTTTCTCAAAAGTAAAAAGAAAAAGAAAACAACCAAACAAGCATAACTAGCGCTACAATTTGTCAGTGAAGCATGAAGGAAGGCTTATTTTGCTTACTATTTGAGGCAGTTTCTGATCGTAGGACTTAACGGACTTGGTTTTAAAAAGCTACCTACCAGATCAAGTAAATTTGCATTGATTTGATCAGCGTCTATATAGCTTAAGGCCTGGTTCAAAAGTATAACAAAAATCTGATATGAGAAATTTAATTTTATTACAGTAAATCCATGCAGAGTATTGGGCAAAGAATTATAGGAAAATAATTTCAATAGCTATGTTAAATTATAAAGTTGTGCAAGTATTTTACATTAGAGACTACTTAGTCAGTCTTCCTATTACTATATATTTGTGAGCAAATATCATCACTGACCTGATTCCTATTACAAGGGACAATTCCCTATCAATTCTGTCATTCTTTAGAATAGAAAAAGTTATTCACAGAATCATAGAAACAATAACAGAAGAAACTTTCCAAACCACAGAGTATGACCTCCTGGCAAATCAATAAAACTTTTTTTAAAAATCATGGTCACAGCCCTTATATTTATTCTTGAGGTGATACAGAGTAAACTACCTGTTTTTAGGTAATTCCCTCTGTGGTTGAACACTATTCAAAGATAGCAGCATCTTTGTTATATATAATCAAAAAATATCTTTCTCTAGCTTCAACCCATTGGTCCCAAGCTCTCTTTTGGATATATACAGATAAATTTGAATAATTACCCCCAAAATTCCTCATCAAATAAGGTAAAAGAGCTTTTATTCATTTGATGGGTCATCTTTGCAAACTGAACACCATTTTTTTAAACCATTTTCTCAAGTGATACAGCTTGTTTTTCTCATTGTTCTGGTCATCTTTTATGGAGTAATATTTAATCCTCAGGTTTCATGTAAGATTTTAATGCTCAAAAATAGTATCATTCTCCAGCTATACTTTAATGTATCTCATACTATAAGTTGTGTTGTACCAGCTGTTGTTTCAGCTTCTTTTCAGAAGCCCTTTCAGACTTGTAATTCAGACAGAGCTTTGGTGCAACAAATTCCCTAGATAGCTTTCACTTCAGCTGCTGTCAAGACAAGATTCTCTTGGTTATATTTGTCCAATTGATTTTTTTTTTAATTCTAAAAGTAAGTTTTTGTATTTCTCTCTCCTACATTCCATCTTTTTTTCCTATGGTTGTAATCTGTTAAAAGGTATTCTTGAAAATTTTGTTTTGCATGGATATGTTTGATGAAAATATTGTTCAGGATGGGTATCCAGCATCCCTGCTAGATACGACAGGTATGCAGCCCAAACTTTTTTTTTTCTATTTAATAATTTGATCATGTTCTTCTTAAAAACATTGAGCATGAACACAAGCAAGGACAGGGCTCTGTGCCACTCCAATAGACAACTGCTTCTGGATTGGTTTTGGTTCTTATTTTTTGCAGTGGCAATATTTGGAACTATTGAAATATTTCCCTGTCAGCATGGGTGATCTTATTAACCAGTACTCTTTGGATACAGTTGTTCAACTTATTAAAAATCCAACTAAATGCACTTGCATTTCACCAATACTAGGCCATAAAATAAGACATTGTCCAAGACCTTTCAGAAATCAAGATTTGTGTCATATTCAAGTTTCCCTGATCTAGTTTTCTATAAATTCTTCTCCTTACTGAGAATAAGGAATCTGTGTCCTGAAAGCCAGAAATGGCACATGAATCAATTTTCTCCACACAAAATCCAGACTCACTTTCCCACCCCTCTGTGATAACTTTTGTCCACTGGAAGAGGCAACTACTTCTCAGGGAGAATTCCCAGCCTCAGTCATCAGTTAATGCCTGGGACTTGATTATGAAAACTCCCATGCACTGTACTAGAAGGAAAGATTCCAGAAACTTCAATGCTTAGATTAAATCGCTACATTTCACTGGAATTGTAGGAGCAACTGGAAGGGCCATGGAGGCCCACTTACATTATATGTGAAAAACTAAGAACCCTGTTGGTTTTCAGATTTGCCAATTATAAATGGCTAAAGTGTGTCAAAAACTGTCTCCCAACTCCTGGTCCTGTGATCTTTTGGAAAATCCCTGGGTTTGGAGACTTAATTTACTTCTGGTCCTTACCTAACTTAGTTTTATGACTTTGGGCAAAAATTTCACCTCTCAAACACTTTCTCTCCTTGTCTGTGAAGTGAGGAGGTTGGATAGTTATGAACAAAACTTCCAGTTCCAATTTTCTATTAATTAGTGGAGGAGAGAAGGAAGCTACACTAACAGAGAGTTTTGCTTGTTGCAATTTGTGATTTTGCTACAAAGGGTAGCTTACAATTAGGGATCTGTGACTCTGCTCAGGAACTAGCAAAGAACGATGATGTCTTGACTATGTTTAAATTAACCATCTTCAAGGAGTTCAGTAATAAAATATCTGCTTAGGTAAATCTTTCCATAAGCCCATATAAGGTTGCACATCAAAGATAACTGGCATAATTCTTTGATAAAGGGAATTTTCTTCTAAATATTTTCGTTCCTGAGGTGGTTTGGTTTTTACTCTCATTTTAATTTCAGGTTTTTTCCCCCTTCATTTGAACATTTTGAATGACTTCTTAGTTATAGTAAACGTAAGTTAAATTAGAGTCATTAAATTTTTCATGGTCCCTCTTTGCAATGTTTTCTGTCTGCCTTAGGTAGATGATTCAAGAAAAAGTACATAGCTATAGAATGTGGCCTCATTATGTACAAAATGAATGAGCCATCATTTTCCGTACTGTCATAAGGAACTACATGGGAAATGTTCTAGTCAAGAAGTATACACAAGCCTGGAATGGACATTGGCCTCTGTGTATTTATTGAAGGCTAATTAGTGTTTTTTTTTTTTTTTTTTTTTGAGACAGAGTCTCGCTTTGTTGCCCGGGCTAGAGTGAGTGCCGTGGTGTCAGCCTAGCTCACAGCAACCTCAAACTCCTGGGCTTAAGCAATCCTACTGCCTCAGCCTCCCGAGTAGCTGGGACTACAGGCATGCGCCACCATGCCCGGCTAATTTTTTTTGTGTGTATATATGTATATATATATATATATTTTTTTTTTTTTCAGTTGACCAGTAATTTCTTTCTATTTTTTAGTAGAGATGGGGTCTTGCTCTTGCTCAGGCTGGTCTCGAACTCCTGACGTTGAGCGATCCACCCGCCTCGGCCTCCCAGAGTGCTAGGATTACAGGCGTGAGCCACCGCGCCCGGCCTAATTAGTGGTTTTAAACGTCAAAGTAAAATTTTTCTAACAAGGGAGACATTCCCCAGAACTGTTGCTTCTGTCTCCCAGCTCTTTGCATCAGAGTGTTGGTCAGAGGAGGGCTGGGTAAGGGAGTGGCGAAATAGCCACTCCGGATGAAGACTGCAGAGCCAGCCCTCAGGGTTGCTGTGTCTGCAGGTGAAGTTTATAGGGCATGGCTGGTGGCTGCCAAAGCCACTGTCTCACTTACAGGGTCGACATTAACTACTGCTGCTTTTTTTTTGTTTGTTTAACAAACAAAAAAAATGTTAATATGTTTAGACGCTGCTGGGGTCCAAATGCTGAAAATCCACCAAACTGAATTAATCGATTTTCCTCTAACAGGATTGTCCTGTAGAAATGGTCATTGCCACACCGTACTGTGAGCTGCGTAACACACACAGCTGAAATAACTGCACTGGATGAACTTGAGTTTGAAAACAGGATAAGAAGTCTGTGTCTGAAGGCTTCGAAAGGAGGAAGGCTGTGGCAGAGTTTGGGTCTCAGGAGAGCTCATTAGATGAAAATTAAGTAAGGAAGTCTTGCCTCCCTCCCCTCTCTTCTTCAGCCTACTCACTGTGGTTCGTTCCTTTCTACCCAAAGCTTATAACCTCACTCTGATGTGCTTTCTGTGCTTCAGGGTTTAGCCAATGGCAGAGCAGTTGAGCAACTGGGAAAGGGACTGCATTTTTGGAAAAAAAAAGGAAATTACACTGACTGTGTAATCAGCTTGGAGGGAGAAAGGACACTAGCCATTGCACACAAACTTCTGTTTATTGGGCACTCCTTGGCAACGTATTCCCATCTGGACACAATTCAACGTGTGAACTTGGATGTTTAGAGGTCTCTTTGCTTTTGGCCAGGGTTGTCTTGGAACCGATAATTATGATACCCGAGGCTTTCTCACACCTTCCTTTTGAAGCCGTACTCATGCTTTGTGATATGTATCTAGGGTTACTTGCATTGCCATCAAGGTGAAAAATAGCTCATCTGGAACAGTACACAATTCCAAACTTGCTAAGTTTTGACTTAGAGTGAAATGTACCTTATTTACTTTGAATTTGGATTGACTTTCCAAATTCTGTTATCCTTGGCAAATAACAAAAAGTTATTTGCATCCCATGAACATACACAGGAGAAATACAGATTAAAAGAGGATTAGGTAGCAAAAAAGAAAGAAATCAAAAACTAGGCACACATAGAATGTAATACTTATCTTCAAATATAGATAATTTAGAGTCAAGAATTCAGACTAATACTTTTTAATTTACTTTCTACCACCATTTTAAATTATTCCTCATTTTCTCCTTCTAAAGACCAAAAATTCTCCATAGGAGTACCCAAGATTCTGAAAACAGTCATTGTATTTGAACATAGATACTCAACACCTGAGATTCCTAGATTCTAGAAGATTCTCTAGAATAGTAAGTGATTCTCAAATTTGAGTATCACTAGCATATGGAGGGCCTATTAAAACACAGATTTCTGAGCCTCACTCTCAAATTTTTTTTGTTCAGTAGGCCTGGGTGGGTCCTGAGAATTTAGGACCAACAAAATCCCAGGTGAATACTTGTGCTACTGATCCAGGGTCCAACTATGAGAACAATTATTCTATTAATAGATTTATCCATGACTGGCACCAGCCCAATGGCCCATTTGGAGCCTTCTTTTTCTTTCCATCACTCCTCCTTAATATAAACACTTTCTTCACTACCATACCTTTGATTTTAGGTGACAAAAAAGGATCAGAGAAGGAATATTTATTCATGATTACTCTCACTTTCCTTAATCTAGTATTCTTCAGTGACGGATCCATATTGTAAATTTGCAAAGGACATATAAAGAAAATAAATTCTGAATAAAACACAGGAGTCCATTTTATTTAAGGTGTGTCAAATACTTTTTTCCACTTCTCTCACCTTCTAACCCAGGGGTTTGCCAACTACAGCCCACAGACCAACTGTTTGCTTTTGTAAATAAAGCTTTATTGGCACACAGCCATGCTCATGCGCTCCTTGTTTCCTATGTCTGCAATGACAGAGTTGAGAAGTTGCGCCTAAAAGGGAAAATGAAAGCTTTGGAGGGTGATGTTGGAGTTGGGGGGTGAGGAAGAAATACTAGAGGACTTTAATATTGTCAACACACATCTTCTTAGGTGCAAAGAGAGGGAACTCCAGACTAAGAGGAAATAATCATCAGAACTTGTCTTTCCCTTTAAAATTACATCATTCTTTCATCATAATAAAACGAGCATTAGGAACTGAATAATGAAAGCAGATGCAATCTCTTCAAAGATGTGCAGCTGGAAGAGGCTGGAGTTTGGCATTTGCATTATCAGGAGATCTTTCTTCCTAACTGTTTTGTTTCTGAAGGGTGGAGGGAGAGAGGCGTGGAGTATAATTGTCTATTTATTGCTTTCTTTGCTTTGTTCTTCCAACAAGCAGCAGACAACCATGTTTTCCTACGTGGTTTAATCTCATTACACAGTTTTTTTCTGTGACTAAAGCCTTAAGCTAACAGTTCATAACGGGATTACATAGACTGGTTTATTTTCCACAATTTTCTAAACAGGTTATTCAAAGATAATTCCTTGTGTAATATTTTTTCCCTTATTTTTTATTTTCTTTTGCTATCTCCAGGTCTCCTCCTTTCAGTCTTTGCATCACCTTCTTTTCCTTTGCCTCTAACATTCATTTTAAGATATCTGCAAGAAAAGGCAATCTCTCTCTCTCTCTCTCTCCCTCTCTCTCTTTCTCTCAGGACTGCTTGAAAGCTTATCAGAATGTCAGCAAGGATTTGGGCATTAATCAGCAACACACATGTGTGTGTTGAATACACAGGAAAAGAGTTTATGACAAGAACGCCAAACAAGGTTTCTTTTGAATGTGCTGCTTCCTCCAGAAATAGGTTATAAGAGAGCATTGGTATCATCTCCCTGACCCATGCAATGGATTCAACTTCAAGGGTACATAACAATTTCTTCTGTAATGAAAGGAACTTAACATATACCCAGACAGTAAATCACACAGATGAGATCTCTCAATAAAGCATTTTTTCAAAGGCACTCCATTAACCAAGTACATCCTCATAAACTGAAACAAAAATTAAATTAATCACAGGCTTGCATCCTGTAATTAAAATTCCATATATAAATTAATTCAAATATAAATATCCCAAAATATAAATCAGTTCTTCTCTTCTGTTTTTGCATTCACTTTCAAAGAGAGTGTGAGCAAAATGTTTTTTTTTTTTTTTTTTTTTGTTATATAGTTTCATTCAGAATGGAAAAACTCATTACTTTTCAGTCCTGGTACTGAGATATGGCTACAGCCCCAACAGTTTTATAATGAAGGTTGTGGAAGTTTAGTTATGGGAAAATAGTTTTAGTTGGAAGTTTGTTTTTCTCATGAAACTTAAGTGGGATTTCTTGCTTGGTATTCTACCAGGCCCTCCTCTTTTTTTGCTGGAACACTCTTGTGAGTAGTTTCAAGGATTAGAAGCTAGTGGGTTTAGTGGTATTAATATTACAGTCACATCTGTTGGTTGGTGACCAAAATACATGTTTACAGATCAGCTGGCTGAGCATCATAGAATGTTAGAGCTAGAAGCAATGTTAATATTGTTAATGGTATTGTAGCACAGGACCTTGGAAAACTGATTAAATGAATCAATAAACATATATCTGTTGAACTTCTGCTATGTAGTGAGGACTGTGCCGAGAAGCAGAGGAGTATAGGCAGCCTGTACCATCTTGTTGAGGAGTCGAGACACCATAGGCTTAAAAGCATAACTAGGCACACAAAGAGATGCATGTGAAGTGACAATTGGCTTATGCAGATAGTAAGTCCTGTTGTTTAAAGGATAGGGATACATTCTGAGAAATTTATCTTTAGGTGATTTCCTCATTATGTGAGCATCATGTGGAGTGTACTTACACAAACCTAGATGATGTAGCCTACTGCACACCTAGGCTATATGGTACAGCCTGTTGCCCCTGGCTACAAACCTGTACAGGATGTTATGGTGCTGAATATTGTAGGCAACTTAATACAGTGGTAGGTATTTTGTGTATCTAAACATATCTCAATGTAGAAAAGCTATGATAAAAACACAGTATTATAATCTCATGTGACCCCCCTTGTATATTCAGCCCTTCATTGACAGAAACATTGTTATGCAGCACATGAATATCTTATGTAAACTCAGAGAAGGGAGAACTGTGAGATATGGAATCTTTTTGAATGATGTAAAACTGGAGACATTCTCTAAATTATTTAGGTTGTGGGAAAAGAGCATACCGTTACAGATATATTGATTGATTCATGAATTCATTCACTCAAGATCCATGAAGCTTCCTTTAAGTCC
Organism: Varecia variegata; assembly: GCA_028533085.1. Lineage (NCBI taxonomy): Eukaryota > Metazoa > Chordata > Mammalia > Primates > Lemuridae > Varecia > Varecia variegata. The sequence goes on along the minus strand of CM052443.1, from coordinate 16,625,136 downwards.
TTCCCAGATTCTCTGCCTTCCGTCTGTTAAGAGGGGGTATGTGCTTTGCTACTTTGGGGTCTATATGTCACTTGGGGACTACAGTCCTAGACCCTCCTAGCCTTATTCAGTGACTTCACTCCTGTCGTTCGCACTCCCCCTTTCCTATTTCACTAATTCCTCTCTCTCTACTCCATCGTTACACCAACATGTTTTGGTGGTTTCCATCCTAAAACAACAACCAGATAGACAACCCCACTGACTCCACATGCCACCAGACGTTGTCTCCGTACCTGCTCCTGTTCACAGCAGAGCATCTCGAAAGCGCTTTCTCCACAGTTTCATTTCTTCATTTCCCACTCACTCTCAACCCTTCCGATCAGATTTCACTTCCTCTACTCTGTCAAAGTCAAAGTGGCTCCTCTCAGGGTCACCAGTGACCTCCACATGCTAAACGCCAATGTCTGGAGTACTATGTTGGATCCACAGGAATGAAGTGATGTGTAGGCATTGGATTAGGTATTACAAGTAATGTAAAGATGATTCAAACTATACAGGAGGATGTGTGGGTGCTATATGCAAATACTATGTCATTTTGTATAAGGAACTTAACGTCCATGGATTTTGGTATCTGAAGGGGTCCTGGACCCAATTCCTGCCAGGTACAGAGGGATGACTACACTAGCCATTTATTTCTCAGTCTATCCCTGTCACACTGGCCTCTTCCTTGTTTCTCAGACATGCAAACTGTTTTACATTTAAGAGTCCTTGTCTTGTTGGGACCTCTTTTCCTATCTTTAAGTTCCCATTTTAAGTTTTCTTTCCAAGGGAGGTGTTCTGTGGCTACATTATCTCAAGTAGAGCCCCAATTATTCTTTAGCACACTACCCTTTGGGTCCCATCTTCTCCCACCAGAATTAAGGTCCACAAGGGTAAAGATATGGCTAATTTGGGTCACTGTTCTATTCCAAACATGTAGAACAGTGCCTCTAATAAGGTAGCGGGTCAGTCAATACCAGGGATGAATAAGTCACCTGTGCAGTGCGGAGGATGTGGAGATCCACGAAACATCGACACTGCCTTCACGGTGCTGACAATCAGACAGACGGCTAACTAATTCTCCTTGGGCCTCAGAGTTCTGAAACGTAAAATTAGCAGAGTGTGATTATAATGTGTTGCATATAAAGAGAAGAAGGACCCAAAATTACATTGTTATATAGAGTCGGCATTGTTCAGTTGAACTTCCCCGTTTTAACCTTGCAGAGAACAACCTCTTTCTGTAAAGGAACAAACCCATTCCACTTGCTGCACCTTGAAGGGCAGGGAGGAAAATGAAGCAAGACAGCTCTTGATTTGGAAAGAACTCTTGCTTTGTCTTCATACATGGGGGTGGTCTTTAAACACGCTTATCCTTTCCTGGCCTTTGAGCCAGAGTTTGGAAATGTACCCAATCCCCCAATTGGTGTTACTATTCCACATAATCCATCTGCTCCGTCTGGTTTCAGATGTCCTGGGCCAGTCACTTCCTGCTTTTCTCTACATTTTGACATCCCCCCTGGTGTCTTGTGTGTTCATGGTTTCCTCTGGCTCTTTTTCTTTCAGAAAATTCTGGTGTTCTGTACAATTTGATTATGCTTTCCAATTATCATTCTCCATTTCCACCTTTGAAATTGCATCACTGTGGAAATGGTTCACACCTTCCCTTTTGCTGTGACTTCTTCTAAAATTAGAGCATTTCAATTAGGATGACCTTGGGGATTTTTTTTTTCCTCAAAGAACATAATCTTCAGAATTCTTTGCCTTTTGCTTATATTAAATAAAAATGTTAACATATGTGGAAACTTATTCTTCAATCCCCAAACATAAATATGACTATTATCAGGAAAAGATTATGTAAACCTGTCCTGTACAAAAAGACTACTACCATCAATGCCTCTTGCACTGTAAGCAAAGTGCCCGTTTAAACATGTCATTGCTTTATTGGCCATATTCTGATATATAGTGTTTGTTTTTCAATAAACTAGGCAGCTGGCTGCAAATATGTGCCTGTTATAAACTTGCCTTTATCTGTGTGTGTAGCCATTCATGCAGTCATTTAATTCCACAGATTTTGGTAATAACTGTAGGCTTGCAGGTCAATTATAGCTGGTGAGTGGGGTTTTCTTCCAGCTGATAACCATTACCCACCCTCACCTCTACCCCCAATTCACCAAAATGAAGCTTCAGAGTCCTGGGAGAACAGAGAACTGTAGGGTAGGGAACTTCCCTGATAGTTTTACAGGTAGCAACATGAGGGAGACAACCCTAGTATTTAATGGAATCTGGTTGGTGCCTTTCCTTGGCAGAGCTGACCTGAGCTGTAGCCTTTGTCTCAGATTCAGTGTCACCCGTCACATTGTGGCCCTGCAGCTACAGGTGTACCCAACATTAAACTAAGGTGAGCATCTGTACAAACTGGTTGCCAGGTGCTTTTTGTGCATCAGTGACAATACACGGGCAGTATTTGATCACTCAAATACTGTTTGAGGACTTGTTCCCCTCTCTGAAGCCATTTTTTAATAGTTGTGCCACTGGGCAAACATATTTAAATTGAGAAAGCCATGATGATATTACTATGAGACAGAGGAGATCTAAGAGAAAGTTTGTCTGCCTAGTTTCAAAATTAATATGTCTTTTCAAGAATTGGAAGAAATTTGAATAAATCAGGCTTTGCAAGAATCTCATGGGAGAGTAATAAATGATCTACCAATTAGCCCATCAGCGTGTTATATTTAGTATTTTCTTCTGGATCTGTCCTTAGCATGATGACCTTCCTAACTGTTGTAAAGCTCTTTATTAAAATAGGAAACACTTTCTACTCCACCACCCCCTAACTCTTTTGGTTTTGCCAGACAGATTTCTGACACTGCTGACACTGGTATTTTTATTATTATTATTACTATTCTTTTAAGGTAAGAAAATGATCACTAAATATCTATGGAAATGTGAGAATTACTAAGTCTTAGTCTGAACTCTACTCAGATACTGGGGGTGGTAGGAGGAGAGGAGACCGCATATGAAATATTTCTAATTTATTAAAAATAAGAGAGGATACTTTAATGAAGCCTATACAAGAATAAAAACAATATAACTAGTCAGTGATCATTGAAAGGAGATGTATAGTGAGTGTCTGGCCAGTGTCCAGGGGTTAACCTTGCAAGATGCCTATGCACTGTGATAGGGACTAGCTATGAATTCTGGGTCTCTGATTCCTTACGGCTTGAATAATCTAGGCATGAGGTATTAAGAACAAAAATATCAGTCTTTCCACTTGGATTCTGGGCTGTGCAATCTTAGGCAACTGACTTTATTTTACTGAGCCTCAATTTCCTCCTTTGTTAAGGGGAATAACAGTGGTGTCGATATGACATTATGTTAAGATAACGCTTATAAAATCAGGAAGCATAGCATTTGGCACATAGTAAGACACGTGGCAAATGGCAAGAGTGCCAGAAAATGAATGAAATCAAGTGCAAAGCTGCTTAGCTGAAACAAAATAAAGCTAAGGTTTAGTGGCTTCTGGGCAGACCTTTATGAAGGAGAAATTTTTGTATAAATCTCTGAGGACAGTTGCAATTTTCCCTGCTTAGTTAATTCTTATAGTATCTCTCCAAAAAAGCAATGAGAAGCTAAGACTTGGACCAGAAGATGATGATATTGCAAAAAAGTAATGCTCAGGCATTACTCTTTTGATTCATGTGAGCAGACTACCTTGTGCATGGCAAGTCATCCACACACGACTTTAAAAGCTGCTACTTATGTAGAGTTCCAAGTGACCTTTAAGAGGAACCCTCTTGGCAATATTCTAGCAACATGCACCTGGAAGAAGTGCCTGAAATTTAGACACATTTTGTGGGTTTGGGTTCAATGCCCTTAGGATGCTATCTCTAGCTGTCCATTTTCGATTGAGCCCTAGTGCAGCACTCGGGAGAAGAAGACCTTTGAGCAAGACCTCGCGTCTCCTGACACCTCTCAGTTGCTTTACACCGTCAACCTTCAGCATCTATTTTGCTAAGCAAGTTTTGGCCTGAGGAAAGAGAGTGAGGATTATATTTTTCCTAATAAAATGCTTTAAAAATAAATCCATTCAGATTTGGGGAACTGTTTTCTAACTGTCATTTATTATTGCCAATGTGTAGTTGTTATTTAATTGTATGTTTATATTAAACATTACCCCTGCCAACATGATAGCCACGGGCATGACTAATAAGAGACAGAGAGGAAAAAAAGGAAAGAAAAAGCTTAGGGGGAGGATGCACAAATAAATAGAAATAAAATTGGTTATTTTAACAAGATGTCTCCAAAATGGATAGTTTCCAGGAAAAGGTGTCACTTTGCATAGCCGGTGGCTCTTGCCTGGCTTCTAAGCAGTTTGTACTCTAGGAAGGTGTTGTTCTGTTCTTCACCCGGTCTTAGTCATTTCAAGAATCTTAACTGGGGAGAAGAGGGCTCATGTTACTGTGGACCTACCCCTTTTCCTAATCTCAAAATTTGGTGTCTAGTGGATTTTCTCAGAATGGGAAGTTTTCCCAGGGGCTTGGTATGTCTGACTTGTGTGAGCTGTGCCTTCCAGTCTCAGGGTGGGTTTTACTAATTTTGTCACATTAGTCTGAAAAAGTGATATGTTGGGTGACTTGTTTTTCAACTCAATGCAAATGAATTTATGCTTTGAAATTTGGTGATCTTCTCACCTCAATTGGGAAAATGTCTGGCTGTATTGATTGGCCAGATGAAGGACTCACTGAGGTCAAGTGCATTTTAGATGCTTCTTAAATTGTCCTCAGTCATCTCTCTTTGGAAAGCCCGGACAAGACAGAGAAAACAGTCTGTGCTCCAGCCCAGATCAAGTCCTCTCTGCCTCCAGGGAGCTCTTCTCGCTAATGCAAAGCCTTTGAACATACAATTTCCCCTGCAAAAATCTCCAACTAACTCCCATTCATCTTTCCAATGTCAACTTCAGTGCCATTCTCTCAGAGAAGTTTCCCCAAATTTCTAGTCTATGCTGGTCATTATCAAACCTTACTCCAGAGCTATGTTCCTTTGAGGACAAATTACTTGATTTGTAAGTATGCATTTTTAAGGATATACTGTCTTAATCAATTTCTTTTTCCCTAACTTCAGTGTAAGTTCCAAGAAAATAGGAACTATGTCAGTTTTTTGCTCATTATTCTGTCATCACTACTTAGCACACTACTTGGCACATAGTCAGCAATTAACACATCTGTTGAAGGAATGAATCTAAAGTTCTGCAAGTGCAGAGCCCACTGGATATTCCATTGAAATTTGACTTGCATAGGGGAAAATGAAGAACCAGAGAGAATGTGGTCCCCAGTGGGTGCCAGTGAAATTTCTCTGTTTTGCTATTTAGGGAGCACCTCCACATTCACCAATTCAAACTTGAACTTCCTGTTCCACACAGGTAGCTCTGAGTAAATTTAAAGTCAACTAAAACTGAACTCATTAGCCATTTCATTATTGGCTGTGCCCTCCTTCTGCTATCCTTCTTAATAGATACATCCTGCCTTCTCAAGGCTTAAATTTCTGCATTCTGCTCATGAGCATGCCTGTGGTTTCATGCTCCTGTTTGTTCTTCTCTCCTGTTAATGATCCTTATAACTGTTTTCAGCTTATTTTTATAGATTGCACAATCTTCCTTACTAGGTTGTTTATATTTCTAAAAGCATCTGATTGATTGTGCTTCTCCTTGCATCCCTGCGAAACTTAATGGTCTTTGTTGCCCTTTTCATTTCTAAACTTTAACTGAGATGAATTTCAATTTCACTTTCAGGAAATGTTTCTGAACTATGGAGGTTTTTTTTTTTTTTTAATTTCTGACCGCAATCTTCCTTAGGGATAATTTTAAGTTTTCTAATAATTGGGAATTAGTAATCTTTCTGCCAGTAAAAATAAATAAGTGAATAAAAAGCATTGTGGATGTAAGGACTTAAAATTTCATTTGATCCTAACTTTTGTCTGTCTTCTATTTTTCTCCCTACCTTTCTATCTTCTATCTATCTGAACACATTTTGAGTAGGATCCATTCATTCTGTTTATCCTCTAGAAGATTCTAGGAGGTAGGCTGGTACTTAAGATTCCCAAGTTCTTCTTTTCATTTTTTTCAGCAGAAAAACCAATGCCATTGTTAGCAAGACCTGGGCTGGGATTAAGAAGTTGTCATCTCAACTCCGCCACTAATTAGCTGTGTAACCTCGGTCAAATCAATTCCCTTTTATGCACTCCAATTTGCCCATCACTAAAATGATGGGGACTAAATTAAATTAATACAAATGTCCCACAGTGCTAAAGATCCTAAGAAAATTGATGAACTTGTGATCTTTTAAAAATCAAATGAATCCTGATTAGTTTGCTACAATATTCAGTGGTTTTTGTATCAAATTGTAAATTTCTCAAGGTGAAATCTATGTTCAGAATGCTCCATCCTAGAGTTCAGTTGTTTTCCCATGTGAAGCCAGAGAATAGAAGAATAGCCCCTGATTCTCCTCCAACCATGCTGTAATAGCAACAGGAATGCCAATATTTTGGAAGGTTTAACCATAAAACTATAAGTAAATGGCAGCTAAATCATAAGGCACTAGGTAATATCAAACTGAGAATAGGACAGAGATAAGAAAGTGCTTTAATGCTAGTATAGTCCCTGACTCTCTAAAGGAACTGTCTGTGCAAAGATAGACTGAGTGACAAAGGGGTCCCAGAGCAGGTGGATAGCGTAGTGGCCCTTTGCCAGGGCCAACATCCGTGGAGGTGAACCTGAGGTATATAGGGGATTCCTTTGTTTGGAGGAGTCACTCTCTTCGGCATTAAACATTTCATTAAGTGTCTTCCTTAATTTTAGTGATGTCCAGAAGCTTTCAGAGATAATCTGAGCAGTCAGTGAACTGATGTGTCTGCCAGGGCATGAATAGCATGGATTGTTCAGTGTTTGCCCTGGGTCTATCAGCAGTAATAAATTTTAATCGGTTAGGCACTTTTTAAGCATGCTACTGTTTGCCAAACACTATTTTTGGCAGGCATCTGTAACAAAGCCTAATGCATTATGCATATTATTTCCACGGTATTTCATTGTGTTAGCACATGTAGTATTTGTATGGAATTTTTGTAAATTCATTACCAAAGTATTATCATATTAATGATTCTGGTTAAAAAAGTATTAGGAAAAATATTAATATTCATAGAGCATATACATCATATGATGGGGAAATGGGAATAATCTTTTATCATTTAAATTTTGGAAAAATATTAGCATGTGTATGAGAAAAATAACTTATAAAAGTACACAGCAAATGTGAAAAAAAAAACATGAATTACTTTGATGTTCCCTTGAAGACTGAATGTTCAATTTCAGTCATGAATTGTAATGACAATCATTATTACTGATTAAATTATAGTGAGGCATTACTTTTATTTAACAGCATAATTTAGTGGTAGAGACCTGGAAAATTTATTTCAGTTCTCTGTATCTTATTTCTTTGGTATCCTGATTTGCCAAATTATGCTTTCTCACATTTTTTCTCCCTCTTGTTTCTATCCATCTCTGAAGTGCACAGGGTTTAGGCCTTTGGACCTTGTTTAACTCTTTTCTTCATTATACCCCTAGAATGGGGAGTATAGATGGTAAGACTATCTATCTTGAGTGGAAGCTACTCCAGTAATTCAATTCTCCAGTGAAGTGTGGGATTTAGCACTATTAAATGTCCCTTAGTATCACGCTTACTATTCTTATAACATGGGGTCATGGAAATTAATAATAAATTATTTTCTCTACCCTACTGGAGATGGTATTATTTCCACTGGTTTCTAACACCTTGATTTGTCTTGTTCCTCTAAATTTGACAAATAATGTCTAGAGCACTCTTCCCTTTAGAAACTATTTTACAACACAGTAGTTTCTCACTGTCAGGAAATGTTATAGCTATCCTTTTTTTCACAGGTTTTGATTCAGATAACACCTCTCTCTACGAAGCTCAAAAATCTCTGCAAGTATTGTTTTCTATAGCTTCACAACAACCCTTTGATGCAGGGCAATTTGTTCTCAGTGCTTTTAAAAAAATGAACAACCCTCATCCAACACAGCACTGTGCTAGGCAACAAGTAACTGAAAGAAATGCTGAATTTACCTTCTAGAAATGTAAACCCCAAGGCATCATATTTGGATAACAGAAAAATAAAATGCAACCACTCTATGACATGGTATAACATTATTGTATGATTTAAATTAGAAGGAAAAAAAGTAATTATTTCAAGCAGAGACTTAATACATTTATAAGGGTAATTACTTTTTAAGAAAATATATAATTGAGTTATACACATTCCTGTAGAATATAAGAATCAAGTCATGGGCACAGTGGCATGAACCTATAGTCCCAGCTACTCAGGAGATGAGGCAGGAGGATCTGTTGAGCCCAGGAGTTCAAGTCCAGCCTGGTCAACATAGTGAGATCCTGTCTCACCCACCCCCCTACCCTGCCAAAAAAAAAATGAGTTTTCATTTCATTCCATTCACACTGCATAGCCAGTGCAAATTTTTCTTCAATATTTCTAGATGGATCCTCCTTCCTGACTCATGTTCCATTCAGGCTATGAAAAATCAATGAAACCTTGACCTTGTTGCTCTCGTGTTTCATTTGCTAATTCTTAACTAGAATTAAACTCCCCCTGGGCAAAGACCATTGCTGTCTTAAGATTCTTTCCCACAAAACTCAAAGTCATATACTAGGTACAAATATGGCACTCAGGAAATATGTCTTTCTCATGTTGTTCTCCACTTTTCTTAATTTTGTTCTGAAATTTGTTTTTGTTTTCACTTGAGAAGAGGAAAAATCCTGAATTTTAATAAAATTCTTGAGGGAGCGCTTTCGTTAAACTATTTTCCTTTGAGAAAAAAGGAAGTTAGATCGTTCCATCAGAAACTGAAAAAGGCTATCTATCCAAACCTCTCAAATTAGTGTGTTTTATGAACATCTGAAGGAAACTTCAATGCCAAGGGAAAAGAATGTTTTATAGTTGGAGAGAAAGCTTCATAAAATGGGGAGAAAAATCAATGTTTCTAGACCATTTGACATAGTCTCACTGTTTGGTTGTAATTTAAGAAGGGATGCCTGAGCTGAGAAGGTTCAGACGGGAAGATTTTTTTGTCTGCCAAACTTTCAAGCTGTTGACCTAGTTTCCACAGGTGTGCTGGGATGCTTCCTGGCTAACTTTCTCAAGGAAATTTTCCTGGTTGGTTTCAGTCAGAAAATATGACGCTTACATTCTCCCCATATTTTTCTTCTCAAAAAGTAAAAGAAGGGTAGTGAGCATTATAGAATATTTGGAAAATATAGAGTTGATGGTAATTCATCATCCTTAACAACACTCATTAAAACCAGCCTATGTGATTTTTGTTCTTCTAAAATTTTCCCTTCTGTAACTACAATATATAAAATCCTTATCATCAGCCAATTGGGGTTCCCTCCCTTTAGTCCCCCTAAAGAGGAATGCCCACAACTTAGGAGCCGATTGATGGTTTGGAGATAGAAGGAAATAGGAGCAGAAAGCACAGGCCATGCCATGGCCCCTATCCCAAGCTTTTCTCCCCTTGAGAAATTAAAACTGGATCCAAGCATTTGGTACTCATTTACCTACTCATTCTTTCAATGGGGAGGTAGAAAACTGAAAGAGGCCATGAGTGCCAGCAACTTGGGGACAAAGAGGAGAAGAAGTCCTCCCTGTTAGGATGCATTGTTTGTCCTTTCCACCTCTAGTAATGGCCAACCTTTCCATCTTGTTTGTCCTGACAAGGATAGAGTATCTTCCAATTTTTGGCCCTTGCTGTGCTAAAACAGGGAAAATAATGCAAGATAGATTTATAGGGAAAAAGTATTTCGGGGGGGGGGGTTGTTTTCTTTTGTTTTGTGACAGTGTTTCGCTCTCTTGCCCAAGCTGTAGTGCAGTGGCACGATTGTAGCTCACTGTAACCTCAAACTCCTGGGCTCAAGTGATCCTCCTGCCTCTGCTTCCCAAAGTGCAGATATTACAGGTGTGAGGCACCATGCCCAGAAGGTTTTTTATCTTTTAAGTGTGTGCTTCTCTGACCGTATCAGAGGAGAAGGGGACAGGATGGAAAGAGTCCATATAGGGAAATAAGTCACAATGATATAATATAATGTGTGTTTCCCAGGAAGACATTTGTTTAAGATTGTATTAGGATATATTGTATCTTTTTGGGCTGTGCTAAGGGGGAAATGTCTGTTACATTTGCTGCGTGCAAATGTGCATCACAAGACCTCCTTGAGCTGCATCAGTATCAATTGCTGGAGTTTATATGTTATAGTTTAGAGCCGGTGAACTTTTTAAGTGGCCATGACCATTGAAAACTAATGTAAATATTAGTAGAATCTGGTTGAGAAAGTTGCTTGATGGACTGCTCTGAAAACCATACTCATTAGCATTGACCCCATATCTGGCAGATTTTCATAGGAAGCAACTTCTTTGAATGCCATTTTATCTTTTGTTTAGAAAAAAGGGGGAAAGTGTTTTATTGCTGCTGTTATTGTTTGTTTATTTTTGTAAGAAGGTTTTGTAAGATGATGATTTACCTACTGATTTTCACAACTTACGTTGCATTTTCTTGAAACATTGTATTTGAGTTTTACTTTCTGGTGTATACAGATGAGACCTGCAATGATCAGATCTTGACTTAGATTCAGGACGGCGCTGGTGCAATGAAAAACAGTGCTTTAAACCTGAGTAGTTCATTGCAGCTTGTAAGACTCCAAAATGCACATGGTCTAGATTTCTGCGAGAGAAAATCACAGTAACTCTCAGCCTAAAAAGACGGGGAATGTTTTAAAGCCATTAAATGGTATACTTCCATTTACATAAACTGTCTAACTAGCTATTCTGCTTTCATGATACATTTTTGTTTCCCTAATATTTGTATTATGCCCAGAAGGGTACCGTCGTCTCTTAGTCATCTCTTGAAAATGGCATAAAATAACTGGACATCATTACTGATTTAAAAACGTAAAAGACAGCAAACATACAAACAAAAGAAATGGAGAGTCATGGAGTGAAAGGTTGTCCTCAGAGATAAAGTTTTTAACCTCACCTCATGTCAAAAAAGGTGAAAGGAATATCCCAGGTGCATTATAGGCATCCTAAATAATAAAAACAAAAGCTTATTGGTGTGTTTCAATTCTTGACTTCTACCCTAAGTAGACATCTGCCAGGGAGCCTGCACCAGCTCAGCAGTGCAGACTGAGCAGTGTTCAGTGAGTTCTTGACATGGAATGAGATCTAACAAGGAAAACCCAGCTCAATTCGCTCATCATAACTGAAATAGCAACACTATTTTAAAATATATAAGGTTTGACTACAGCAGACTTTACTTTTTGCATCTGAATTCATCAAGAGCTGCAACTTCCACGAGTGTTATTTTGGAAAGTATTTACCTTTGGAGGCGAGGCACTTTCAGTTTCAAATTGCTTTCAGATTTTTGTAAGCTACATAAGAAAAATGTAAAGCTGTGTTTTTGCTTTGATTTGCATGAGGACATAGTGGAGAGGGTGGAAGGGTTTAGATTCAGACAGTCCTGGGTTTAATCTGCAGGCACTAACTTGTCTGGCCTTAGGCAAGTTACTGTCCTCTCTGAGCCTCAGTTTCCTGATTGGGCACATAGTAACATAGCACTCATTGTTTTATCCCGAGACTGCAGTCATAAATAAGATTTGTAATCATCCTAAAGTCCCTTTTAAACTTTTCATGAAATTCTTATCAGTTTAATTTCCACATCTTACATGTATGCATTTTGTAAAAACATGCTTAAAAGCAAACCTATTTCTCCACTCATAACACAATGTGTGGGGTTTTTCCTACACCAAGCAATTCTCCAGTTCTCTGTGGACGCCAACTAGGTGTCCTACAATTCAATTCAATTTTGTCACTAACTATTCAGTGTTAGCACAGATCCCACAGGCTAAGGGTTCAGTCCCACAGAACTGGCTCCTACTTCAGATGCTAAGTCTGGGCCACCTGTGCTTCTGACCAACCAGCTATAAATCAGGGGTTACCATAACCCCCTCCATAGGTTCAGTCATTTGCTAGAACGGCTCACAAAACTCAGGGAAGCATATACTTATGTTTACTAGTGCATTATAAAGAACATTATATGAAGAGGTATGCATAGGGAGGGATTTGAAAGGGCCCCAAGCTCAGGAGTTTCTGTTCCCATAGAGTTGGGGTGCCACCACCTCTCAGTACATAGATGCATTTAACAACCACAATGCTCATCAAATCTCATGACTCTAATGAAGTTATAGAGCTTAAGCTCCAGCTCCCTCTCTTTCCTGGAGTCAGTGGTTGGGACTTAAAATCCCAACCCTCTAATCACTTGATCTTTTTGGTGACTGGCCCCATCCTGAGTCTATCTAGGGGCCCCACCCCAAATCACCTTATTAGCATAAACTCTGGTGTGCTGGAAAAGGGTTGTTTATGAATACTAAAAACCTCTCCTTTCATTCAGGAAATTCTAAGGATTTTTTGTTTCTTTTTATAGTGTTTTCTATATATAGTCAATAGCATCAACTCCCAGTATTGACCTTCTCAACTGAACATGCCAGACAGTAAAGAGGCCGTCATCCATGGTTAAGGCCAGACCCTGGTTTCAGCTTTACATCTCTGCCTCTTGGAAATGTCAGTGTTGGTCCGGCTGGTCCAGCTGTCCCTTTTCAGCCTTTTGCATCTTGGTTAACATTTCATGTGCGTGTTGAGTATTCCTTCTGCCAACCCACCTCGAAGCCTGATTACTTCTGTTCCTTGTGCAGCTACAGCACCGAGGAAGGGCACTGTCCCTCACGCCTGTGTGTTTCGTTTCCCTGCTAGGAGACTGGCTGCATCTCAGGGCTGTGTTGTTAGTCCTGTCTTGCCATCTACTGATAGCTGAGGACAACTGGAGCTGCTGATCTGCCATTCTGCAGCAAGTCTAGGTATCGCAGGCAGGCTCTATGCGAAGTGGACTGCACTGATAGCCCTTCAGTAGGTCTGAAACCTGGTGCCAAGTGGGCCCCTCCCAGCCCTATTCTGTCCTTAACACCTACAACAGCCACTTGGAAACACTATCGTTCTGTCCGCTTCATTTCAAACTCTCATCTGGCACAAACAAATACTAAGGATATAAGCAAGAATTAAGCACTGTCTTAAAGGAGTTCACAGTTTAGGGGGAAAGATGCTTCTTGATAAGACTTTTTAATGTTTTTCAGAGTAGTTTTAGCTACCCATTTATTCAGTGAAGAGGGATCAAAGTCCTGCTATGAATGTCAAGGGATTGTGCTATGTTCTGGCAAGGAGCCTACAGACTACGGCGTGTGCTGTGAAAGGGGGAGCAGGGCAAAACTAGGCTGTAAACAGTGAATAAATACAAGAAAAAGCAGAATAAGTGTTAAATAGAGATACGAGAAAGAGAGAATTGATTCTGATGTAAAATATCCTGGAAATGTTTATGGATGTGCTGGCCTTAGGGCCAAATCTTGAATTACGAGTAGGGATGACATGTTCAGAGAGAGAAGAGAAAAGAGATTCCAGCTTAAGTGAAATAAATATGTGAGAAAAGCTTAAAAGCAAGAACATCTGTGGTGTTACTCAGATGCAGAGGATGTTAGTGGTGTGCTGGAACCAGCTCCTATCAGTTCACGAGACTCAACGGTGCCTGTCTCTTCTGGCTCAGTTTCCAGTGACATCGCTTTGATAACTTGAAAACAGAGTGGGTAGAGTATTTCCACCATGGAAATTGGCAAATGCCACCAATCAGGGGTTCCCCCATCCCCACGACCACCATCACCAAAGAACCAGTGGTTAAACACCAGCACAGCCTTGGCTAGAGTGACCTTTCCTCAAAGAATCTCTTAGATCTAAGACTGTTATTTCTGCCATTAATCAACTGGGGACACCACACTGTGACTCAGTTAGCTTACATGAGTTGACCAGTATCACAGACCTAAGTGTAGAGACCTTGAACCTACGTAAATAACATTCCTATGTAGGAATTTAATGCCAAAGAGCTTTGTGAGTCTGGATATATAACACTCTGTACAGGAGCCAGAGAGAAAGGACATCAAGTCCTAAGATGGTTAGTGGCTGTGCCAAAATGTGGTTGTCCCAAGTGTCTTTCACATGCCTGCACTTGAGAATGAATTGTGTTTCTTATCTCTGATATCTATTTCTGTCTTTTACTAGAATTGAAAGAAAGAGAATGAGAAATGAGAGAGAATAAACTTAGAAATTAATAGCCTTAAGGGTAAAAATAAGGAAATTTTAAGAGAAAAAATTCTGTGAAGATTAACTTCAAGACTATAATAAAATAAACACCTTGGGGTCAGGGAGAACTTTGACATGCAATTTTGCCAGCCTTTCTACGTTCAATATCTTGAAAAGGAGTGAGCATTCAGGTAGTTGCTCTTGAAGCATTGTTCCTTTTCTGAAGCTCTCTGATTCTACATCTTTCCTAAGTTAGACATGGCCTTTTTCATTAAAAAAAACAAAAACAAAAACTGTAAAAAGGGCAAACTAATGCATTAGGTATCAGTTGCTTTCAATCTGTAGAAACAACTTTTCTTTTTTTCTGGCATCCTTCTGTATTACAGAGGGAATGCTGTTGCTTTATCCTGCAAAAGATTCTCATTGTACAAAATCTGGCAGACATGGAGGAATTCTTGGAGAACTTGCTGTTTTTCTTTTCTTTCCTTTTTTTTTTTCCATTCTTTTTGTTTTTGTTTTCCAGGATATGATGACTAAGACATTAATGACTAAGCAGAGACTTGGCAGGGGCTTGTGGGGTTAGGAAAGGGACCAACACACTTCTCTCAATCATTGGAGTTACCGAAATAAACATTTTCCAATCAATAGATGTAAATGATATGAAGTGTATTCCATCCTTTTTTTCTCTGTGTTGATTGCTTCTAGCAATATTGGAATTTGGATCACAATTCAGGTAACAATTCATCAGAGGGATGGGGGCCATGGGTTCTTAATAGCACCACCAAAGGAAGGCTCATCACCAGGTTGAGGTTTGAATCCACAGTAGGAAATGCTTGCCTGGTGGTGACACAACTCTCCTAGGCACTTAGGAAAGTGCACTAACCTCCTGGGAACTGTTTTCCATGCAGCTTCTGGAAAATGGTATCTGGTCTAGCGTGGGTAGTTAAATCCAAATGAATATCTGGGTATACATCACAGTAGGAGAATATTGATTAATAAGGTCCCCACTGACCCTGTAAGTCTTCAGTTCTATACATTTGACTGGGAGAATCCAATAAAGCTGATGGAGTAAGCCATCATTGAAATGTTCCTGATGATTAGAGGGAAGAAAGAAAAGATGATTAAACATAACAGTCATACTGTGGCTAAGAACTGGAACTCTGGAATGCCAGAGACCATGGTTTGACAGACACTCTTTCTGTCACTATCTGTATAATCTTAATAAAAAAGCCCTCTTAATTTTACGTACATAGGAAAAACTGGGATTTTAATTGATGTGAAGACTAAAAAAAAAATAGTTATCATATGAAAAAGACCCAGCACAGTTCCTGGCTTTTAGAAAACTCTTAATAAATGGTAGTAGAGTTCCAGAATTACTGTAATATCAATAGTGAACATGATCATGATCACCACGCTCTCCTTTGCTTCTCTCAGTTGTCTGCTTGCCCCTAGACTTCAGTAGTGCCCCTACACAAAAGAAAATTCACGTTTCCATTAGCACAACAAATGTGCATGTGCATTAGTAATCTGTTTAAAATATCTCATATGTGGAGGGACTAGACATTAGTTTTATTCCAAATACTAGATTAATGAAATTATATCTTTTAAAAGGTTGATAGATACAAAGGATGGTCAGTATAACTTTTTGTTTCTTCAACAAGTAATTATTTGAGAGCCTCGGATGTAGCCGATGTTGAGTGAGAAACCAAGAACATGTGACAAATAGGATTGCGCGAAGCTCATGTTCCCAGCAGAGAAAAACAGTAAACACGTGATGATGCCAGGCTGAACAGCAAAATGACATCATAATACTTTTTCTTTGTTTCAAGTTAATGAAATAGGAGAGATTTCTTATTCATTCATGAGATAAATGTCTTATTTTGAATTTAAAAATGCAAAAAGTATAAGGAATAACATGATATGCACCTGTAATCTTCCTACCCTAAATTAACAAACATATTGCTTTTAGTCTTTTTTATTAAAAAAATATGGAAAAAAAGCTAAAATCTTTATGGAAGATCATCACCTTCTTTTTTTTTTTATCACCTTCTATCTTATACCTCCTGTGACCTCAGGCGACCACTCTCATTAAATTTACATACATTTACATATATATCGGTTAGAAAATTATGCAGTTTTTATAAATACTTTTTACATATGGGTAAATATTATTTTATTCTGCTACTTAAAATGAAAGTTATGCATTTGAAGTTTATTTGTTCCTTTTTATCTGCTGTGCACTATTGCATCATATTATATAATACATTTCTATTTTTCCATTCCCTAAATAATGAAGCAAATATGAATAAAATAGGTATTTTAAAAATAATATTTAAAATGAATAGATTGATTTAAACAGCTTTCAACAAGTGCTTATGGGACATCTATCCTTTTCCAGCCCAAAGAAGAGCCAGACTCATTAACTGACTTTAAGGATGGGAGATGTCTAGATACATAAACACTCACTACCACTGTCATGCAATCCAGAAAGCTTGAAAAGAGGTGGAGGAATTAGCTGGTTTAGAATTGGGAAGGCAGAAGTAGGAGGGTATGTAAAGGCTTTCAAAGAAAGCATGAAAAACGATGCTGCAAGGAATTGGAGGAGGGTACAACAGCACGAGCAAAGTCATGTTGGAAAGTGCAGTCAGTTGAAGAAATGAGAAAGTGCCCCATTGACTGAAGGGAGGAGACTTGGGTTACTTAAAATGTGAAAGTTCAGGTGAGACATGAATGAGGAGGGCTTGACATACCAGGTGGAGGCTTTGACCTAATTTGTCAGTCAATGTCCCAGGAAGAAAAGCCATCAGATGAAGGCAGGAAGGGGCTTAAGGCATCCACACTGGAGCACAATGGGGCTATGCATGGGCAGCTTGGGGACAAGGTTGCTGTGTGCAGGGTGAGGGCGGGTCTCTCACCTGGTCAGAGATATACCTCTCATCTGTCTCCAAGTGCGGAGAACAAAAATCTCAGCCCCCTCCCCGACCCCTTTCTTGTAAGAAGAACCCAGCAAGAGTATTTTAGTTCTATAGAGTTTTTTAATACATTCATTGGAATTCCTTCAATCGTTTCAAGAAGTCAAATGAGTCATGCTCTTTTTAGGACACAGTCAAAGATAGTGGAGCCAGACTCTAATAACACAGTATAGTAGAATAAAAGCACTCCTGTGTATCTGCGTGGCTCCTCCCGTGGGCTGTTGGAATGTCCAGCCTCACTGTGCCTTGGCCTCACTGGTTGTGACTATCTCGTTCCTCTTTTACCTATTCCAGGTAGTAAGCCACAAAGAATCAGAGCACTTTACCACAGGACTGCAATAAATTGTGTGTGTGTGTGTATGTGTGTGTGTGTGTGTGTGTGTGTGTGTGTGTGTAGGAGGGGCAGGAGGAGTTTGATTACAAGATGGAGTAAATATATGCGGTGGAACAATTCTCTTCAATTTCTTTTGTGCCTTCATCAAGGGACTGGTTATAGGTACATAGGCAGAGCTTTTGTGAGGCTTGACGTATATCAGTATCCAGAGCTTTCGGCCTGCTAGTAAGTACCCTGGGTTCTGAGGACACAGAGAATAATAAAACAGGAAAATAATGAGGAAGGGGAAAGGGTATATCAATTACTATATTTCCTTGCTTCTAAAGGGTACTTTTCATATCTTACCATCTTTGAACCTGACAATCATTATTGGGCTGGTGGAAGTTTTGACATAATTATTGTTGCCTGTGCAAATGCACAAAACCTCACTGATTAACTTCAGAGATTTGGAAGAAAATCCCAGATACAATAAGGACATGCTTTTCTAAAGAAATACTGTATCACAGATGTTTTTGATGGTACAAAGGGTAAAATTGTATGGAAAAATCACAGATATCTACAACTCTGACTCAAAAAGTGACTAAAAAGTGTCAAAATCTGAGTGAAAAGAAGGTTTAGGAATGATTCACTCATATTTTTGCTTGTATATTCCTCTTTATGTATGACCAGAGTGACATGTGAAAAGGGATTTATGTTTAAAAACATCAAAAAGATCTCTTTCAGTAACTATAAACTAGAAATTCTATATGACAAGAAAGAATTATGCCATAGTTGAATTATCTTAGTAGTATATAAAATATTAGTGTGCTTACATCAATATTTTAAATATAATTTAATAGATTAATAATTACCACATAATCTGATAAATGCTATAACTGAGATATACACAAAGGACTGTGGGGCTGTAGAGCTTTTGGGAGTTTAAGAAGGTTTATTAAAAGAAAGGACATAGATCTAGGGAGTTGAAGGATAAGTAGGAGTTTTCCAGGTAGGAAAGAGCATTCCAAACAGAGGTTGAAATTTTGCCTTTCTGATCATTTACTTATTTAACATCCTTCCCCTCTTCTAGTTGTTCCATGTCCTTCACCTCAACTGCTGTTGGAATATGGGTGCTGATTATTAATTTATGCCGCTTAGCCTAAGACAAAGAATATTTAACCAAGTAGCTTTGCCCCACTTTTATTGTCCACAAGACTACATGCAGCAGCTGGTTTTAAATTTGTTGCATTTCTTCTAAGGTTTAGAACTCCAGGTCTTTGTATTTGTTCTATCTTGGTGGTAAAATCTAACCTGCATTTTTAAAGGGATGCATTTATGGCACACTTTCCCTAGCTTACTAATACAGGGCACCTCCTGCTGGATGAGTTATTCCTTCATTTTCTCAGAAGCTAAAAGAACACCCTTAAAAGTAGTACCAGGTTGCACCATTAAAGAATGAAATTCCGCACATATTGCCAATAGAACAGTACCTATTAATTCTTGCTGTTGAAGCCCATGACTGGTGTTGTGGCCTGGAGGAGCATGCAGTGTAGTGATGGAGAAAATATCTCATCACAAGGGCAATAAAGAAACAACACAGGTGGGAGCAAGGGGCACTAATGCAAGTACTATGATTGGACGGGATAATGGCAGTGCAGAGATGGGGAGGAAAGAACCACCTTCACCTCTGTTAGTCCGTTGGGGCTGCCATAACAAAATGCCATGCACTGGGTGGCTTACACAACAGGCATTTGTTGTCTCACAGTTCTGGAGGCTGGAAGTCCAAGGTCAAGGTTCTGAGGCCTCTGCTTAGCTTGTGGATGGCGACCTTCTCCCTGTGTCCTCACGTGGCCTTTTTTGTGTGTGTGCGTATCCGTGGTGTCTTCTCTGTCTGTCCAAATTGCCTCTTCTTATAAGGACAGCAGTCAGATTGGATTAGGGCCCACCCTAAAGGTTTAATTTTAATTTAATCACCCCCTTAAAGATCTCATCTCCAAATATAGTCACATTCGTAGGTGCTGGTGGTTAGGATTTTTCTTTGACATATGAACTTTTGTGGGGAAGGTACAATTGAGCCCTTAACATACCCCATTTTCTCTGTAGGGTTACATGTAGAAACCAAATTGTGGGAGACCTCAAGCTTTATACTTCAGGTATGATAGTCTCTGCAATAACTTGAACATCCCTCATGTTACTATAAGACTAAGGACCTCTCTTCCAGCAAAGAACTCTATTCCACCTGCTTCACTCAACTGTCTTTATTGTTTCTCTGCTGCTGCTGCTATAAGTTTAAACCACCTGGTCTTAAATATTCCATGCATCACTACGAAGATAAATTTACCCCTACTGGGTTGTGGAACTGAAGTGTCCCTAAAGGTGAATGTGCCATGTTAGATGGTTGGATCTGCCCCTTTTCACATTAAACCATTAATCACCTTTACCCTTAAACAATCATCCTTCCTTCATTTATATATTCTTTTTTTTAAAGAGGGAAGAAGGGGAGAACATAGACCTAGAACAGTAAATTAAAATGCGTTCAAGCAGTTGATGTTGATGAAAAACACAGTTCTGCTCAGTTGAAATGAGGCACGAGGAACTTGTTAAGTTTACTTGTCAGGGGTGAACATTGAGAGTCAGGCAGTCATAAGAGGAGGTGAAAACTATCTTATTTAATGCTTTGACAGATTAATAATTGAGCTGTGGCACCTCTTACCTTCACTGAAAATAGTGGGCGCTAAGTGGACTCTTTGAAAGAAAAAAGATGAAGTCTCTTTGTGGCTGATTCTTAAGACCTTGGACAAATGGACAAATAGCTTCTGCAGCTTAATTCATTGTCTTCTCTGAGGCATGAAAGGAATAATATTGATATTGTTTTACTTTGCCTGTTAGTGAAAGTCTTCAGAATAGAAAAATGCCCATTTTTATTTAATGCAGTGTTTAAAATGGCCTATAAAATCTACTTTTTATATGCAGATTAAATAAGTTATGATATTTTAAAAGACATAGACACTTGTGTTACAAATAAAAGCCATAAAATTGTTCTCCAATAAGAACTTAATAAAATTGTCTGCATTCTACCTTGGAGGAAAATGAAAACAAATAGTTAATCCATTAAAAACATAAATAAAACACAAATTTTTCAAGAGGTTTCAGAATGGATGTACTTTTACTTAGTTTCTCATATTCCAATAGAGTTAGGCTGTATTCTTGAAATTCTTTGGCTAAGTATGCATTTTTTAAATGCTAAGCAGACTATTCCCCATGCCTGCCCCCTCAATTAAATATACATAGATATAAATATATATAGAGAGAAATATACAATATATTGACGATATGATCTGAGTGTTTGTATCTCCCTAAAATTCATGTGTTGAAATCCTAATCCCAAGTTGATGGTATTAGGAGGTGGGGACTTTGAGATATGATTAGTTCATGGGGAAAAGCCCTCATGAATAGGATGAGTGTCCTTATGAAAGAGACCCCAGAGACCTCCCTCACTCCTTCCACCATGTGAGGCCAAAATGAAGACATGGCTGTCTGTGACCTGAGAAGTGGGCCCTTACTAGACATTGAATCTGCCAGCACCTTGACCTTGGACTTCTCAGCTTCCAGAACTATAGGAAATAAGTTTTTGTTGTTTATAAGCCACTCAGTCTATGGTATTTTGTTATAACAGCCCAAATGAACTAAGTTGATTGATATATGTCAGTATATTATAAATGCTATTTATATGTTACATATTACATACTGTATGTTTCGTATTATATACAGTATTATACACGATACATGCATGTAGTAAAATTTAACGTTTGATGTTACTAGTAATCACTAACTTGCTTTCATAAGATGATAAATCTATTAATTTGATATCAAGCCACACAATTCTTTACTATGGACATTTGACATGGCGTACAGCTCTCATACAGAGGTAGCAAGAACTGTTTGCAAAAATGCCACACTTACCAGAGGGT
>CM052443.1:16567178-16603112 GCA_028533085.1 Varecia variegata | reverse complement strand
ACCTGGATTCTTATCTTGTATCTTAGCCTGGTACCTGCGGGTGAATGCTTTTCTCTGTGTCTTGAAATTTCCCACGTGTAGAACAGGAGAAATATATTCTATTTGAAACATGTGTTACAGAGATGTCTTTTGGGATTTCCGTGTAGATCAGTATGTTAGATACTCAAGAGGGAGGAGGTAGGGTAAGGACATACCCCTGTAAGCAACTTGGTATGTTTGATTATTCTACCAGAGCAATTTCATCTCCTAAGGGTATCCAACATGCAGCTTATACCCTACAAAGGGAATTATTTTAGCACATCCTGTGACTTTACTTACCCCTTTTTTGTTTGTTTGTTCAGAAATTCCTCCCTCGCATTTACTTAAATTACATTCAAAATTTAAGCGGAGACATCCTCAAGTTAAATTTCCTACAGCAACATTGTTCCTACTGTTACCATGCTTGCTAATGAAATGCAGATACGACCAGGCCATACCTACTGGGCGTGGGTATAAATGATGTTGTGGAAAATTTTCATTTTATTTTATTTTATCTTAATTTATTTTATATACCGGAATATTTATGTTTCTGGGAACACACAGCTCCCAGCTATATAATTAAAGAATCCTAACACATTGATTCCTGCAGTTTCCAGGAGAGGCTTCCTAGGCCTTCAGAAAGATGGTCCCTTACCTAATGTTCTGATGGTAAATTCTCCTCTTGGAAGTCCTCAGGCCATAGAGGGAAAAACCTCACTACTACTAGCAACGGTGCCCTGGAGGTGCTTTTATCACCTGGTGAGATTATCATAATAATCAGAAAAGATATTGCCCTGCTTCACTGCCATGCCTAGTCTCTCAAAGATCTGACTATTGAAAGTTCCTCCCCCAGACCCTGCATCATATTTTGTCCCCACAGAGAGCCCTACCTCTGTCTTGAGTCTCCTGCTGTCCCTTGTCAAACAAAAAATCAGTTTCTATACAAAGGAGAAGAGAAGCCAAAGGGAGTTTCTAGAACAACACTCTAACTCGACCAACAATGAGACTCACAACAACGCTAGTCTCAAGGCACATGCTCCGTAGAATCTTTTTGATAAGAACACAGTATGAATCAGGCCAGGCCCTTGACTTTGATATGCTTATGGCCTATTCTTTTTCTTTTGCTTTTCTTTTGTTCTTGTTTTCAGTTATAAGCACTACCATTAAGCCCATGGGTTTCCCAAAAAGACTGTGTTAGAGAGTGACATTCTAAGTACAGATCCATCCTTATTACTAGAAAAAATAAATGAAAATGCATGTCCCCACACACGATAGGTCAGAAATGCCCTTCCACTCTCTCGGACAGCACCCTGTCCTATTGTGACTCTCTTCCGGCGAGACATTTAGAAACTCTTTATTCTATGCCCATCGTATTTGTAGAAGGTGAAATGTGATAACATGAGAGTTTGTTATTTCCCCTTATATACTGATAGAGAAACTGCAATGTGGAGGATTAAAGGGAGTGACCCAGTATTGTGCAGCAAGATTGAGTCCGTGCTGAGAAAAAAAAAACCAAGCTGTTCTCTAAGCTCTGCGCTTGATTCTCTGCGCCACACTCTCTCTGATGTTCCCCACGGTGTGTGTGAAGCAAGTGCCAAATGCAGTTTCTCAGTCTGTGCAAACGCTCCAATTGGCTGCATCCCTTCTTCTCCTGGCTTCTTTTGGTCGAGGACTGCTGGTGGAAATGACACTGCTGAGCTTCACCACATGGCAGTGGCTACATTTCGCCAGTGTTGGCTGGAAGCATTTCCTGGGATTCTCAAGTAGAAAGAATTTGCTTTGAGCCCCCTAGGAGAAGGTCAAGGTTTCCTAAGTGCAGGTGATCACTGTATTTTATTAATAGTTGGGATTTTATTTTAACCAGCAGGACTCCCGCAATTCTTGTGGATCCCTGCAATGTGCCTGAAGTGATGTTAAGTTTTCTTTCGCTGCAGTCTGCCCATCTTGCTTCAAACAGATCTGATTCACTTAGAGCCAAGTTTCAGTGTGTTAAAGACAGCTGGGTTGATGTACATGCCACTGAGAAGCCAAGAGATGCATGTCCCAGTCCCATGTTGGCTGGAGAGACTGCATTGTAATTATTTGTTTATAGATCCATTTCTGCATGAGACTTGGAAAACCTGATGGGTAAGAATGGTGTCTTCTTCCTCTTTTTTCTTAGTGCTAGCAAAAAAATTCTTCAGGCTCATAAATATCATGAATTGAATTGTACTAGCTATAATCCCTGTCATGTCACTTAACCTCTCTATATCTCAACTTTTCCTGTTATAAAGTGATAAAGATGAACCTCACTAATCACCACACTCCCAGTGTTATCATCTTATAATTCTAAGGTTCTGGTTCTCATTAAGAAGGTTCTGTTCTTAGACAATTAAAAGACAAAGATACGGATTCCTCTCTCTTAGTGCTTTTATAAGGAGAGGCACACACTACCTCACTATTTACTTCCTATGTTTAGAATGTGATTAGTTGGATTGGAGTTGTCCATGCCAAAGGAAGGAAAAGCTAAGTATATGTTAGGGTCATGGAACAAATTTATTGATGAGATGGGGAGTGTTAATCCATGTGAGGCACCAATTATTATTTGTCCAGGCAGCTGTACTGCCTCTCTCCTAGTTAGAAAAGGTGACAAGTTTCATTCTCAGAGTTTTCACTCCAGTTATGATTAATTCTCAAAAGGGCTCCAGATCACAAAAGTCATTGGCATATTTTTTTTTAAATAGATGATAAATAGCCCAAATTTTTACAAACACTTTCCATCTTTCCATAATACCCTTTATCTAAAAAACCCTAGGCACACTATGGACCCCATTCACCATCTTTAGTTCAGAGACATAAATGATCACACCTCGAGGCTGAACACTTTCCGTTTGCATTAGTGACACAGAACTTGGAAGTGACTCTCTACTCATCTTCTAGTTCTACCCTGTCCTGATTACGAAATGCTGATTTCTAGTTAATCAGAGAAGCACTATGACATTAAAAGTTCATCTCATCACTTCAGTTCTATACATCTCCAAGTAAGTATTCTCCATCCCATGAGAAGAAACTGTAGCAGAGATTTGTTTTCTTCTTTTGTTTTTTTGCAAGTGTTACAGCTTTCTCTATAGTAATTGGGAATGGAAAAGGTAAAAAAAAGAAGTCACGTGGATCATCCATTCTAGAAGACTAATAACTGCTTTAGAGTATATTTCCGTTAATACTTAAACATTCCCAAGAGAAGTTTATAGCCTTGAAAATGACCATGATAGAAATTGTTTTTACCAGATATCTTTGATCTCAATGGAGGTTAAATG
The DNA here is from genome assembly GCA_028533085.1 of Varecia variegata. Lineage (NCBI taxonomy): Eukaryota > Metazoa > Chordata > Mammalia > Primates > Lemuridae > Varecia > Varecia variegata. The sequence goes on along the minus strand of CM052443.1, from coordinate 16,599,798 downwards.
GGCATTTGTTATTCGATATAATTCATTACTTGCCTTTCAATGCTAGGTGAATGGCTGCTTATAATTTGAAAAAGTACCTTCATCGTAATTTAAAAACTGAAAGAAAGTTATCTAAAATGATGATTTTTAGCCTGTGGCAATCATCCACTTTTGATAAACTCCCCAACATTTTACCATTTGCCCGAACCAGATTTATCTATCTTTTTTTTTACCGCCAGGACAGGAAGATAAAGCAGGACCAGATGGAACTCCGTAAAGTGTTCAGACTCCAGTTAGATCCTAGATTCATCCATGAAGTAACTACAAATTAATGAATTGCTATTTAAAGTTTAAAAATAAACCTCTCACTTTGGGAGTCAATGATAATCCAAAATACCATGATTTTATCCTCCAGGATCCAATATAAAGCAAAGAACTAAGACCAAGGAAACTAAATATGTTATTACCTAGAGGAAGTTACTGATTCCCTTCCCTAAATCAGGCCTACAGGGCATTCCATCCAGGGACTTTAAGCTGAATCCTTTAACCCAGTGATAATGAAGCTCACTTGCATTCTCTAATGCCTTGCTTTTTATTTGTGTTTATGCAATGCTTCACTGACTTAAGCTATTTAAATTTTTAATCTAAAAAGTCATCCTGATAAGAACTCATATAGTCAGGAACCAAATGAACCAGGCCAAAACAAGTGCAACTGTCGAACATGTGCAGATGCCCTGAGCTTTGGAATACATTAAATAATTTAGCTTCCCAATTATGTTTCACTTATGTTTTCACTACAGCTCCACAAATGCTTTGAACTAGTGAACCCACTACATTTCCTGTTTTAGAATAAATTTGTAAAAGTTAAATGATAGTTTAAAAAAAATTAAAGTGAGATGGGAGGAGATACCCCAAGCCTTGCAACAATGCACGTTCATCCCAGGCGGCATGAGCATTGATAATGTGAGGATTATAAAAATCATATGGAAAACTTACGGGGCATTTTTTAGTTCATCATTCCCATTTTATAGAGGAGACCACTGAAATCCAAAGCTTAAGTGATTCATCTGAGTCTAACCATTTCAGGTTGTATTAGAACTTGAAAATGATTCAGAAGTTCTTGCTTTCTAAGTCTTGGCTTGCCAGTTGATGGCAGAGAAAAATTTGGAACCAGTTGTCCCAAGTCCCATCTCAGTGTTCTTTCCCTTACATTATGCCACACCTTTATTTGATTTGTAAACACATTAGTCGGATTGTGTATAAGAGCAGAGGTGAAGAAGGGTCTCACCAATTATTTTGACCCATCCATTCCCACCATTGCTAAGTTAATAATTATTTCCCTGACAACAAAATCAGTACCCTAAATATATTGCTTTTGTGTGCATAGCTCCCTTCTACTCCCTCTTTTCCTTTTTCTGCAACTAAGTGTGTGAGAGGAAGAATCCATAAAGAGGCTAAGCAATAATCAATTTAAGTCCAAACCATCAGGACAGGTGAGTAAAGCAGAAACACCGTCTAATTGGTCCCGGAAGGCAACTGGACTGATACTGACCGTCCAATCTATTTGTGTGACTGCATAACTCTGGTTCAAGTTTACAGTGCCTTGGAAAGTCAACCTAGAAGAGGTAAATGAGTCTGAGGGTCAAGGTGACTAAAACCATGACTGCAATCACAAATTAAAGGAGAAAAATTTTCGTTATCGCCTGTAAATCCTCTTTAGCTGTAAAATTACAGGTTTGTGTTTCTAGAGTTTGTCACTCACTCAAGCTGAGGGAGCAAGGTTCTCTCCTTTTATCATCAAACACAATCTTCACAGACTTGCTGGTATATGTGAGAATCAACTTTCCCAGGGCTTCTAGCTGAAAGCAATGTCTCCCCTCCCCAACCCATCCCCACGGTGTCAGCACTTGTGGAATAATGAGGCATCCAAGCAATGTGTTTAGAATCACCCTCCACTGATACTCCCCAGTATGGCCAGGGCTTCTGGGGAACATCCTGCACCTAACATGTAAGTTTAGCTCTACACCCTCAATGCCAACATGACAGAGACAAATACAGATAGGATAACCCCCAAGGACAGCAAAAAGGGGAATGGTGAGGCTAGCAGAAAACAACAGAAGTTTGGAAGCTGAAAAGTGGATGGCTAAATACTATCTGAATCAGAAGCCTGGTGCACAGCATATAACTACCACTTAACGCTAACAAGTCAAGGTGGGCCACAGAACCCCAGGAAGGCTCAGAAATTGAGGCAGCAGGTCATTTTGGTGGTGGGAGTGCAAAAGAAGATAGAAAACAAGTAGAATGGATGAAGGAGTATTAGATGTTAGACCTACAGATCTTCGCTGATTGTACAGAGCTGAACAACTGGACCTTCCTTACTCCAGCAGAATAGAGAATGCCCACTTTTCAGAGAGATTAAATCAGAGAGGAAGAGGATTTAGGGATCTCAAAGACAGCAGGGAATGGGGGTGAGAAATTTTACTGAAAATGGGGCCCAGAATGGGCTAAGACAGTGAACATTTTTTTCCCATTCTGGCTGCTATAAGAAAATATCATAAACTGGGTGGATTATACAGCAATTTATTTCTCCCAGTTCTTTTATGAGGGCACTAATCTCATTCATGAGGGCTCTGCCACTGTGACCTAATCACTTCCCAAAGACCTGGGGGCTAGAACTTTAAAGTATGAATTTTAGGGGAACACAGACATTCAGACTACACCATTCCCACCCAAAGAATAAGGAGTCAGAGTGAACTCACACTTCTCTATAGCAACACTGATAAAATGAAGACAATGACAGAATGCATTTCATGTATTAAGAAGAATGATTTGTAAAGCAGAATTCTGTATACATCCAAATTTTGGACAAGTGTAAAGTCTTTTTTTCACATGAAGGTCTCAATAATTTGTCACCTGTGTAACTTTTCTCAGAATGCTACCTGAGAATGTGCTTCTATTAAAATGGGAGAGAACCAACAAAGAGGAAGCCTCAGGATCCAGGGAAAGTGGATCCTCTGCAGGAAGGGGTCAAAGTGAATTCTCAGGCTGGTGCTAGAGGGGAAGCTTCCAGATGACAGCTGAGTGGCAGGTTGCTGAATCTGGAGTGGGATGGAAGGAGCTCCAGGAGGAATGTGGTACCACTAAATGGACCTTGATGTGTTCACCTGCATTGGGAAAAAGGTAGTTTTGTAGGACTGTTGGGATATAGTTATTACTAATTACATAGACAACTAGGCAAATTAAAAAATCCTAGCTAAAACAAAAATTTACATAAGAAAGGATATTTCATCATTGCATGCTATGTGACTCTACAATGAACATACTCATATTAATGAATATTTTTAGTACTACATCTATATTGGGAGAAAGTAAAAGGAGAATTATGTTTTGAATAGGGGAGACAATTACATTCTCACTTTCCATAGTAGAAAGTCATTTAATAGTATTTAAAATGGAAAAATCGAGAAGTAAGAATATTATTTAGAAATAAGAGAAGAATCAATAAGAGTTGAGAGTGGTCATGCCTAAAAGCTATAATTTTTATCTGAGTCAAGAGACAGTTGTTTTATCATTATGGCCTGGAAGTTTAATTTGACATTTACTGTGGACATGTAATGCTTTGCTGCTAATAAAAATTCTTAAAGGAAAGAAAGAAAAAAGGAACTTAATCTTGGGTATGAGCAAGCCAGAGAAGCCTGAATTATTTTGAGAGAAAGGAGTGGGTGGAAGGGAAAACTGTGTTCCTTCCAGAAGTGTTTTGGGCCTCAGAGCATTATGTCTGGACAGACAGTCCAGAGCTATTCCTCTGAGCCCTCCATCTAAGGGAAGGAACCTATTGGCTACAATTTTTTCAAACTCAAATAAATCTAGGAAAATGATATATTTTAAAATCATAAATATGCTCCATAAATCAGTTCAAAAGTCAAAAGTCTCAAAACAAAAATCCTAATGACAGCATCCTCCTGTTATATGATGTGGCCATTAGTTTAACTGATCCAGGGCCATGGAATGACTAAATAAATGTAGCCCTAATTTGGGTGCTGTACAAATACTCTCCCTGTGACACTGAAGTCAGAACAGCCTCTCAGGTGCTGCTCCTCCACAATCTCCTTATGGAATGAATGCCTGATCCAAAGAAGTAAGGCAGGTCAGTAGGCAGTTTTATTGGCCCTATTGGGATATGACTTCAGAATCTCGGGACTCCTCTTGGTTATTATGTTTGCAAAGTTATGAGAGAAGCCATCTAGTGACTGCACCTTCTTGTCCCCTTTCCAATTTCCAGCAGGCTCAAGGCAAAGCCATAAACATTTAGGCTGATGTGTGGTTTGGGCATGCAAAGCCCTCTTGTTTCTAACACACTCAAAAGCTGAGGGCTGATGGGTTGGAATGTTTGGTTTTGCTCCATGATTTATTTACTCTAATAGGGACACTCATGGGTATGACTTGGTACTACTATAGGAAGAGCTGTGTTATGCTTCGGAAAAGCTATTTGTTGATGAAACACTAATTGTAAAATAGTTACCTCTGAGAACCCAAATGCAATTACATTAAGTTTAATTACATATCATTAATTATATAAAATATTTAAATTGTTATGTTGAATTGTGCTGCACAAGTTGCTGTATATTTTGCTGGTGTGCCGAGCAGATGTGCTTGAAGAGTTTGGATGTCATCCAGAAGTTAGTGAATTGTAACTGTTTAGATAATCGGAGTCTGATTTATACCATCTATTGAAAAAGAATAGCTACATATTTTCAGTGATGCAACAATATTGAGTATAGGATGAAGTAGCTTATGCCTAGGTGATATTTTGGTAATTATAGTTTACTACCAACTTTAAGCTTAATCAACCAAATATAAGGAAGTCAAAGCCTAATTGCTCATGTAAATCGGCAGCAGTGAACAGTATTTCTTGTTTATACTGGGGAGAACAATTTCTTTCCCTGCCTATGAAACTGACACTTTCCAGAATGCCTGAATTATCAATCGGATCTAGAGTTCAATCCTTATGCCTGGTTTCTCAGAAGTTCACTTACTGAAGTTAATTCATCATCAATTTAAAAATGTTTATAAACTTCACTTACATCAAATTCTCTAACATGATTGAAAGCATGGTGAAGTTTCCATATAAAGAGAATAGGAAAAAGGCGTACAGACTAACAATAGATTTTGCTTTTCCAGCATATGAATGCAAAACCTAATACATACCTAAGGGATCTGATATTAGGAATGCAATGCTTTATCTTCAGTTTGGTAAACAAACAGTAGTACTGGAATTTCCTCTCTTAAGGAATCTGCTTTCATATTTACATCCATTTAGAGCAGAGCAAAGCAGAGAAACAGTCATTTAAATAGAAATACAACATAGAGAAAAAAATATTTATGACTCCTGTTTCTGCCAATCAAATACACAGTACAGTTTAAATGTTTATTTTATTTTTATTATGCAGATACTATCTACTCTTAATAGTACTTTTGATTATTTCATTTTCTTTTGATTAAATTTTCACAAAATTTGGGAAACACAGAATTAATTTGTTCTAAAAAAAATAATTTGAATAAATCATGACGTGCTACTTCCACTACCTTTGAGGAGGATCTCTTCTACAGAAGTTCATTTTTAGAATGACCTATGCTTTTAATTTGAAGAGATAACATGTAAAAGAAAACACCTTTTTTTTCCCAGAAAGAGAGCCCCAAGTATTTTGATGAAAAATCATGAAAATGATATCTCATAAAATTGTGTATATATGTGCAGGTGTATGTATTTGGTTGTGTGATGGGTCATCTAATAAGAAAATAATTGCATTCTGTTTAAATGATGTTGACTATGCCAGAAAGTACAACCTGTGTGTCAAAATTGGGGGGCAAAGAGAGGGATTACATTCACAAGGGAGGATATGGAGTAGAGCAGATGTCTGTTGGGACTGAAGATGGGCCCACATGAAGAAACTTTTAGAAGGCTTGTGCTCAGGCAGATTTGAAGAAGCTCAGTTTTAGTCGCTTGAATATAGCAGCCTTTCCAGGGCTGAAGGTGACTTTGGTGGTCATAGGAACTAGTTTGCCCCAACTCCCAACCCATAGTTGAGTTCCTGCTAGGTATGCCAGCAACAATGCCACCCAAGCAGCCACAGCATAAATACTCCAGGTGATTAATAAAACAATCATTATTATGGATAGATATTGTCTTATCTATTTTGAATTGAAACTTCCTTCCAACCATGGCACCAGTTCTCTTTTATTCCCTAAAACTCTGTTGTGTCATAACCTTGGCCTGTGGTAAGCCTGCTCCCGGCTCAGATCTGGCAGGAGACTTTACGGCCTCTTTGTCTTCAAGAAGCGACAGGGGTGTCAGAGCTCGTCTTAGAATCCCTCTTCTTTCTGATGACAGTTTCAGGAAATAAGAAAAATTTATCCATGACAGCTTTAGAAACACTATCTACTAATTTATGCGCTACTTCTCCTTGGATAATTGGGATCCAGTCACCTCTGCATAACAGCCCCTGGCTTTGGGAGGGCCCAGGCTTACCAACTGCTAGCCCTGGAGGAGGAAGAGCCAGAGGGTGAGCAGATTGTGCCTTCTCAAAAAAAAAAAATAAATAAAGAAAAAGAAATTAGGGGAGGGGTGATAAGGAGGTTGGAAGACAAAGGAGCAAACATTTGATAGGTCATCTGTCAGTAGGCCTTGGAAAAGGCTGGTAGGAGAACAATGAAAAACCACTTCAAAGTGAACAATGCCATGCTGAGTACGTGCCAGTTTAATGGAACAAAAAAGAAAGAAGACATGTCAGCTATTAAACACATTCATTAAGGGGTGTCTTTTTAACCCCTTACTTTTTCCCGTTATTTTTCTTTCCTGAACGGGTGGAAAAAAATGAGTGAGTCTGTCAAAGCAGGGGGGAAGTGTAAGGTTGCCAACTTTCTGGAAAGTCAGACAGGGCTATTTGTATTAATTAAATATTAATTATCAGGATAGAGGTTGTATAAACAATGCAAACCAGGTAAAATTCTTGATGGTTTCAGGTAAACTCACATATTTGAAAATTCCAGAGAGCAGGGGCCCCTACTTGTTTTTATTTTCAGTTATATCCATTATCAAGCAGGATTAAGAACTTAATTTGAAGTTTGGGAGAATAAGAAAATGAGATTTCACATCTGAAAGCTCTGATTCATGGACAGGAGCAACAGAAAAAAAAGGCATTTTCACATTTACTCAGGCTATGTTTTTGTGATAACTGGAAAAGAGAAAAAAGGCGAAAGAAAAATTTAATTAAGTGCTGTTAGTTCACAAGATGATCTCTCATCTTGAAAGTGTCTGATGTGCTAGTCTCTGCTATGAATTTAGAGATGAAAGAATAAATATCAAAATGCAATAAGAACATAATACTCTCAGAAATTTCATTTGGATTTAGAACAATGAGCTACCCAGCCCCCAAATCTGTCTTTGACGTTAGAGCATAGGATGGCTTTTCCTTTGTGAACCTCTCAAATGATAAAAGGTTTGGTTAAAACAAACATTTCCAGTGTCTGATCAATTTGCCAGAGCTTCCCACTGAAGGTTTATGTTTCTGTGAGTGAAGAACAGTTCATCTTTCTGCTATTGTCGGTGGGTTCGGTTCAAATAAGGTATAGAACTATGACAAATTATTTTGGGCTCAACTCTTGTCTTTTCAACCAGATATAAATGCCTTATGGTCATAGTCCCTGTCTCACCTGTCTTTTGCTGCCATCAAAATTGGGGAATACCTAGTACATATATCGTTTTGTTTATTTATTCATGTGTTTATGTATCTGGAAATATTTATTGAGTTCCTACCATACCAGGCATGGTTCTTGATGTTGGACATTCAGCAGGAAACAAAATAGTTCAAATCCTCACCCCTGTGGGGCTTCCAGTAAGGGACAACAGATAATAAATAGCAACCAAATTCAGAAGATAATGTAGTGCTTTGAAGTAAAATGAAGTATGCTAAGGAAAAAGAAAGTAGCAGGCATGCTTTTTAAGTCTGGTGGCCAGGGACGGTCTCTCTGGAGAAATAACAATTAGAGAGACAACTAACTGAGATGAAGGAACTACCTACCTAAACGTCTCGAGAAGAGAGTTTCCTCGGAGGAAAGAGTAAACGCTGAGGCTCTGAGAGAATCGTCCTGGGTGTATTCTTCAAACATCAAAGAGCCAGCTTTCTGGAGCAAAATTGCCAAGATGTTACAATCCTGTAGACCCACTGTCATCGTTTAAATTTTAGAAACTGGTTTAAAGCTGACTTCAAGTGAAGTGTACTTCCAAGGATAAGGTCTCAGCCCTTCACTCTTACTGTCTAATATCAATGTAACCTAGCAAAGCCAAACTATTCGAGAGCTAGGGAGTACAGAAAGTATGAAGATGGAGGACCAGAATGAGTGGACCGATGTTACCACTGGAAATGAAGACTGACTTAAGTGACTAAGTCCTAAATGAAATCAGGTTGTGTCTAAATGTAACACTCTTGCCTCTGTTATGTTCAAATTATTTAAGGATAAAGCTTAAGTAAAATCACAATTGGAAAATCATTAGTTATCCATTGTTAGATCTATTTCCTATAGAAATTCATAATATTCAGATATAACTTCAAATTTGTCTCTAATTCTAAAAGCTAACAGGCTATAGACTATTGCCTTCTCTGTAAGCATTACTCTAAAGTGCAACTATTATATTTTGACTCGCTATGTAAAATACTGTCATTTTTACCGAAGAATATTTTATATTTCTTCCCCAGCAGGATCTTTGACATCATATATTTTTCCCTCATGTTGTCCATGGAAACAGTGATTACAAATCATAACAGAGCTTATATTTATCATTAGCTTAGTGACCCCTGCTGGGGAGGCTTAAGATAATCATCCTTAGATTCAAAGTTGGGGTTTCAGCAAAAGAGATGCCTGGACCTCAAACAGGAGTTCTTCATAATCCGGGACAACAGAGTTTGCAAGTTGCCTTCCAGTCCCATCTCTGGAACCTTCTGGGGAATCACTGACACTCCCTGGGAGGGACTAACCCTTGTCATATGACTGAGAGTGTGACCAATTCTAAAAGTGACATATTTGGAATTACCACATTTCTCCTAGTTGTCTCTTCTGCTCCCTCATGCTGTTAGCTCTTTTTTGTGTTATTTGCCAAGTGACACTTCTTGATCTCTTTCCAATATGCCTTTTTTTTAAAAAAAGCAAACGGCCCAGATGATGTTGTTTTCCATCAGAATCTCTTTTCCCCCATCACAATAGCATGATTCAGAATTGTATGCCAACCTTTTTACCAGCACATTTGCAGAACTAAACTCTTGAAAAGGAAGTAAATACCCCACAGAGCAGAGGCCTTATAGTATTATTTTCATGAATATTTAAAGAGCCAGATGCACTTTTGTTGAAGTATAAACTTTTATTCATGTAGACCCTTGCAAATTTTTAGCAAGCCACCTTGTCATAACAAATAAGTTTTGATAAACCCATATGATTAGTGTCCACTGCCCAGTATTAACCTCTATGTGCAAAATAAGAAAGCAGCAATACTTCAATTTTGTTTATGCTTCAGAATAACAAAGGATTAGTACGGAACATGGATATGATGTTTTAGAATTGACCTAAGCATATTTAATAACAACATTTAAGAATGAATATTCATTTTAAATAGTTCTATTAAAAGTGGTATGTATATAATTTATAATTAGCTTACAGACTACTCACCGTAAGATGTTAATAGATAAACCTCAGTTAGGTAGAATACAACTCTCTGTTACTCACCGTAAGTCGTTAATATATAAACCTCAATTAAGTAGAACACAACTCTCTAAGTCTTTTCACTAACTCAACATTAAGTGTTTTTTCTCTACATACTCCAATTTTTATGGGAAATGCATGGAAAGGGAGATATTGAACATGACGAAATGAGCACAAAAAGATGTTATTTTCTCCCCTCCCTCCTTCTTACCTTTTTTTCCCTTCCTCCTCCCCTCCCTCCCTCCCTTCCTTCCTTCTTTCCATCTTTTTTTTCTCCTAGAGTTGAGGAAGACCTTAGATTCAATAATAATTCTTCTTAATTTAGTGTAATTTTGTACACTAAATTACACAACAAAGTCTTGCTATTTATGGTTGGCTATGTGCAAGGATACACCTCTGGCTTTGAGTGGGTTTGTCTTTTTTTAAAAATAAAATTCTTCTATTAGTTAGAAAGAGGTAGTGACACTTGTTATATGATAAAATTCCCTCCCATTTTTAAATTAAACTCTGGACTTCATTTGGATTTCACCAGTTTTCTCTTTAATGTCTACCCTTTATGTTTCAAAATTGAATCTAGAATGCCACATCGCATTTATTAATCGTTGTCATGTCTCCTTAGCATCCTCTGGTTAGGGCTTTTCTTGTCTTTTCTAACCTTGATGGTTTGGGGGAGTACTGGTCAGGGATTTTGTAGTGTCCCATCATTTGAGATTGTCTAATGTTTATTTCATGTTTAGACTGAAGTTATCTTTTCTGAGAAAGAAAAATCACAGAAAAGGAGTGTTCTTCTTGTAACCTCATAAGAGGAGATACATGACATTCACGTAACATCATTGGTGATGTCAGCCTTCATCACTTGGGTAAGGTAGTGTTTGCTAAGTTTCTCCACTGTAAAGTTGTCTTTGTCCCTACTGTATTCTTTGGAAATGAGTCACTAAATGTCATTCACCCTCAAAGGGTGGGGGTGATGGGCCCCTTTTTGAAAGATGAGCCTGGATGGTAAAAAGGAGGGGAGGGATAAAAGGCGTTGCCAGGTTTGGATCACATTGCTGATATTCTTTCACTGAAGACTCAAGACATGGAAGAGGGAATATTGTCCTCTTGAAAGTGGTTGGACCAAGATGGAGCAAGCTCTTCTACCTTAGGGTTATTATTTGCTAATATTCATAGCAGGTGGTGTCTCCACCAGGTACTTGGAAGCAGGAGGTTCTGAGCTGCATGGCTAAAGATTGAGCTCAGTTTCAACAGCAATGGCTAGGCCAGCTGGATCTGCCTTACCTATGATCTTTCATGCTCAAGGAGCCTAGACTGGGCTATTTCATGTGGCTACTACTGCTTTCCCCAATGTTCATATCCTTCTTGTATCATACTTGCTGATGTACCGCTGACAATAGTAAATCACATGACCAAGTTCATAGTCAGTGCAGGAGGCATTAAACAGGGTTCTCTAAAGGAACAGAAACTGAAACTAAAGAGTTTTATTATAAGGTATTGCTTCATACAACAGTGGAGGCTGAGAAGTCCCACAATCTGCCATCTACAGGCTGGAGATCCAGGAAAGCTGACAATGTAGATTCCAGTTCAAGTCTGAAGGCCTGAGAATCAGGAGTGCCCAGGGCAGAAGGACACTGATGTTCCAGCTCAAGTAGTCAGGCAGAGAGCAAATTGAATCTTCCTTCTCCTTTTTCTTCTATTCAGGCCCTCAACAGACTGGATGTGGCCCACGTACACTGGGGAGGACCATCTGCTTTGCCGAGTCTACCAATTCAAATATTAATCTCTTCCAGGAACACCCCCACAGGCACACCCAGAAATAGTGTTTAAGCAGATATCTGGACATCCCAGGGCCCAGACAAGTTGACAGGTATAATTTATGGTCACAGACACTATATAAAGGAGTGAATACCAGGAGGCGTGATTCGTTAGGAAGCCCTCATGTAACAGTTGACACGTTTGCACAGCAAATAACTAATTGAGTTGGGAATGAAATGCAAATATCCTCTGCTAGTACCATCTCCACTGGAGCATGTTGAAGCAAAGATATTTTGTTCTTATACTATGTTTTATAAAGCAGGAGATGCAACTCATATAGTTTAGAAATATTTTCAGCAACAAGGGTTGACATAGAGCTATCTGTTTAATCTTTTAGGCAGTTAGCAAATTCAGTGAACCATAGTCTTTCCTGAATATTTTAATAATACTATTGTAATGTTTTGAAGGAGTAAAAGAGGATTGGAATAGGATCAATCAGCCTGGGTACCATATTCAGCTCTTTGACTATGTGGGTGGATAACCTTTAGCAAATCATTTACCCTTTCTTGGCCTTAGTTTCATTATCTGTAAAATGAGGATGGTCAATGGCCTTTAATGATTATTTGACTCTAGAAAGTCCTGTGATAGATTCTATTCTTAATTCACATCTTTGCTTTCATCAACTCTCATTGTGTAGCAAAACAAGTTACATACAAAAGCCTACCTAGATCCAAGAATGGAACAGTTAGCAGAGGTGGTGGTTAACAGCAGAAAGACTTCATAGTCAGAGGCCGAAATGGATTCAAATCCCAATTCTTTCGTCTGTACAAACTTTGGAGTCTCAGGGTTAACTACTCTGAGTTGCTTGTTTGTCTGTAAGTGACAATAGTTACCTCATGTGGTTTTGAGAGGATTGAATTGGGTAAAGCACTCAATAAGGCATGTGTCCTATAGTAAGTGCTTAATAATGGTGTCTACCATTGTTTTTAGGATAATTACTATCCATGGTAGTAGCAAATCAGACGAATAAATGCGTTATCCCATATTTTGTTAAATTGTATCCTCTACTAATCAACATATACATGTCAAGTGTTTGACTTATGTCTCAAAAATTTTTGCAAACAAGACCTAGCTCCTAAGAGATGAGGTTATTTGTCTATTTTACAAATGACTAAACTGAGGCCAAGTCTTCCTATGAGCAATCGTGGTTCTCTGTGGGTACACAGAAGCAGAGTCAAGTTGTACCCAACTATTAGTATCAGCCTGTCCCAAGTGCAGTGTCAGATCCAGTGGCAGCTTGATTTTTTGGTATTTTTTTCCTTCTTCTCTTGCGCTTGTCTTCTTTTAGGGGCTGGTCGGACTTAATTCAGGCAGCTTAGGAGGTAAAGCCAGACCTGCTTTACTTACCCAAATGATCTTTTCCTAGAGGTTGAGTTTCTTCTGCCTAGAACTGAAGTTATTTTCAGGTTATAACTTTTACCTTTTTAACTGGATTGCAAATGCCTTGAGGGTAGAGGCAGAATTTTTGTGATCTCTTTTTCCCCCAAGCACTTATTATAGAAACTTGAACATAATAAATCCTCTAATAGTTTTTTAATGCAGCTCAAAGAGCTCTGAGAAATAGTGAAATTCAACAGCAAATAAATTTAGCCAACATTTCATGGTAGATGTGACATAATGCATTTAATTTGTAAAATGGGCTTTAATTCTTATCTCTTAATGCAAGGGTTTTAAATTTCTATCTTTGAATGAAATCTTTAATCACAAATATTTCCCATCCTTTCATCTAGGTGGTATCATCAGAGCTCATTCATTAATGCTAAAACTAACTTCACCCCGTAATTATGAGAGAGTAAGTGTGCATACACTGAAAAAAAAAGAAGTGGTTAAATATTAAAATACCTGTTCTTGAGTCTGTTCTGATCTTATAAGTACCTGGAAGGGTCTTCATAGGCCACACAACAGTAGAAATTATAGATACTATGTTTTATTGTTCTGCCATCCCTGGTTCCATAACTATTCCTTTTTTATTTTTTATTATTATTATTGTTACTATTATTGATATTTTGATTCAACTCATAAATAGATCCATCCAGCTCAATTTTCACAAATTGAACTCATCTCTTGCTGGTAAAGAAGGAAGAAATACCTTTCTTTGGAATTGAAACCATTAGCAACTTCTCGTGAGACTTGAGGGCAGAATGAAATATCTATGACACATTCTCTCTCTCTCTCACACACACACAAACACACACACACACACAAACACACACACATTTGCTTTCTGACATAATGGAGAAGGAAAAAAAAAAATCCCTCCTGAAGAAGCTGCCACACTCTGTTGTTTTTGATTTTCCACATGAAAGGATTCTATTTAAGCACAGGAGGGTCTAGAAAGGCTGACTTCTTGTTGAGCAAGTATATTAATACTTTTTCTCCTACAACTTTTAGCCTGATCGACTGCAATTATTTCAGTACCCAGAATACCCCACGATTCTGAAAACAAATAAATCAAATGCTTTTTAAAGCCAAGGGTAAGGATAAATACAGAACAAACAAAAGGAAGACGTTTACTGCACACACTACCTTCCAATGGAAGTGTATTTAAACTGCACCGATAGGCATAAAAGGGTAACAGGAACAATGATGGAGACACTATGTCAAGCCTTGAATGGACTGTGTATTCTTGATTATACTGATCAGCGTTTGCCCTTTAGACTGACATAAAAAAAAAACTCTTCCCTCCCTCCCTGAGCTGCCAACCTGCCCCAGGCTGCCGGGATCTCTGTGACAGCACCAAGACTCAGGTTAAGAAACACACAAAAGGCAGAAAACAAATAGCGCTGCTTCCATCTTATTGGTTGGCGTCCTCCTGGGATGATCTATAATCATTTCTTCAGCTTAGAAATCAGCCTCACGGTCTTTGGAGGCGTACTGAAGCTCCTAAACCCTGTGGGGTTTTGTCCCTTCTGTTGTTTATAAGAGTTCATTCGCTTTGCCATTAATTTTCGTAGGGATGTAAGGTTTGAATTTTCTGTTGTAGGTTTTAAATTTTGGAGAAAATAAAGCAGAACAAGGAAAAGAAAACTCTGGCTCCTAAGATTTATTGTGGGTCAACAGTGTTAAAATTCTTTCCACTGGACATATAAGAAGCTTAAAAAAATAAATTATTGTCCTTTCTAAAAAAATGCTCTAAAGCATTAGTGTAAAAAGGATGTGGGGAGAGAATCATTATCATCTCTGTGTGTTTACAAAGAACACACATGAATATATACACACATAGTCAGAAAAGTAGTTCTTTAAGAATTTCATGCCATGAAGGATTTAATTAACCTTTTCACTAGGAAACCAATTCCGAGCACTGCCTTCATTATCCTCCCTTTCTATTTCTACCCTATGGCTCTCACACTTCACTCCTTTTCTTTTATCCCCCATCCTTTTGGCCCATTCTTTCATCAGTGATTCTATTGTTAAATTTGCCAGCTGGTGTTAGAGTCACTTCACTCCCCTTCATTTCCGACAGCAACCACTTTACTTCCATACTCCAACTTTTGCTGTTACCTGTTTAATTGCATGCTCTATTCCTTCCAAAGTTTTAATTGAAAAAGCCAGAATGACCCTGGAGTGTAAGTAAGGTCAGGTGAAACGTTTGGTAGTCTACAAGGGATAAAGCTTTGAAATATTATTTTCCCCCCCACAGGGTATATGTTACCCTGATGTGGGTGTTATTTATGGAAATAAAAGCAAAAGGAAATCTTCACTACAAAAAATAACATTTATTAAAGTGGTGGTAGAGAGGAATTTATTATTATAATTATCATCATAATCTTACTATAATTATGTTTTTGTTTTGAGTTTTAGATATTAGAAAAGACTTAGGAACACAGGAAGTATGACCCCCTGTAAGCACTAGGAGGTTGTTGAAATTACATGCAGGTCAGCTCTACATTGTTGGAGAGTGTACTGATTCTCAGGAAAACTTTTAGAAGTTATCCTCTTTTGTTGTTGATGTTTTGTAGGTTTTTCTGCTACTGCATTCCTCCTATCTATTGCTAAAAGAGAATAATGGTGTATATTAATATAGCCCCCATCTTTGTAATGTCTGGACATGTTGGTTGCTAGGCAACAGAATACTATAAGAGAGGCGGGACTGGTAGTGTGTATCTCTGATGGAGCAGAAATGCAGAAACCTCCACAGGAGAAAAGTCCTCTGAATTTCCTTGCATTTTTGCTGAACCAAACAGAATTATTATTGCATGACAAAGTACCACTTAAGCCTTATGGAACTTCCTGGCAGTTTCAGTTTAATCATTGCCGTAAAGAATCCATAAGTCTTACTTGGTTATTACTATGAAACTGTGTGGTAGGTTTACTTCCCTAAATCAAAACCTTGTTGTCCAGAATCCTGCCCCCTTTGAATATTTTTAGGTGATTAAAATTTATCTCACCAGTTGCTTAACCAGAGGTGATAGTTTCTGTATTCTAATAGGCTTCTAAAAATCTTATATTTTGTATAAACAATACTGTATATGGAATACAAAGTCAAATAATCGGACAAAATGGTGCAGAATTCCACCACTGTAAAAAAAATTAAAAATCTACTCTTCAAATACTTTAACTCTTAATTAAAATACATGGGCTATGTGTAAGTATTAGGCATGGTGGCCAGGTTAGAAAGGTGTAGATTCATGCACGAAACATTCCCTGGGAGCCCACTGTGTCTTGGAGACTAAGCAGTGTTGTAACAGAAAATGAGACAGCATCCTGGCCTCACATGTGGAGAATGAGCTATAAACAGATAATTACATTGTGGTGAACCTTTAAGCAGAGCATAATGAGAGTGTTTAGGGGGCACAGAGGAAGAAGCAACAGACTAGACCTGGAGGAATCGAGAGGCTACCAGTAGCTGTATCTTAAACTCTCCCAGGAGTTTCCCAGAAAGAAAAGGCCAAGGATTTTGGCTGGCTCTCCCAGCTAACTCTCACTCACCCATCAGAGCAAAGGACTGTTCTGCAGGGAAGCTTCCTGGGCTTCTTTATCCTCATGGAATTCCTGTCATATGTTCTCTCCGCTCCTTGTCCCCTTCCATCATTGGGCTTATGTCAGTTTTTAATTATTATTCAAATGCTTTAATTGAGATTAATACCTTTTCCATCATTAGACTTAGCTCCATCAAGGAAGGGACATAGTGGTTGTACTCACGTTATCCAGGTGGAACAACACAATGCCCTGTACATAGTACAAACCTAGAAAGAGTTGAATGAAAGAGTGAGTGGGCTTGCAACTCATGTCACTCAGGTAGCTGCCTCTCCTGCTTTCTTGGTGTGGTGGCCAAGCTCTATCCCCTGTCTCTGACATTGCTGAAAGACAGAATAAATTCTTTTCTTAGTACACTGCCCTTCCCCATCTAAACCTCCCATATTTTTCCTATAGCCTTAGCTTTTTGCCATATATAGATATATAAATATATATGATATATTATATATATGATATATTACATATCTATATCATGAAGGCAAACACTTTTAGATGAATTCTTTGGGTAGTTAAAATACAGAAGAAAAATACTGATTAGTTTTTACATGGGCCCAACTATAGTGCCTCTAATGTGCTCAGAAGCTATTAATAAATTACTATTAATGGGGGGTAATATTCATTAAATGATTACTTGATATCAGACTTTATATTATCCCCTCAACCTATACTATCACATTTCATTTCTACGGCAACCATATGGTTTAGATATTCTATTAGCCCCATTTTGCAGGATGCAGAGATCTAGACACGTTCAATGACATTTCCTAAGTTCACAGTAAGTGAGCAGCAGAACTGAATGTCAGCCCCAGGAAAATTTGATCCCAAAGCCATTTTCTTTCCACTGTCACCATTCCTCTTCCCATTGTCCTTTGCTACTTGAACCTTAGAATGGAGCTATATATGTCCATTTTATATATAAAATAGTTGAGATATATACATATATATTTTTTCAACTATTTTCAGAGTCAAAATTTGCCAGGTATTTTCCATGCTATCAAGAAGATGACATGTCAGTTGCAAATACAAAACATATTTTAAGAACACTCATTTGTTTGATTGATACTAGTGAAATTTCTTATTTTCAATAGGGCTCAAACTAGCTAAATTTTTTTTAGAGGAAGCGGAAATATTGTTTTTATTGAATGATTGGTTAGTAGGGGGAGAAAAATCATGCTTTGTGGCCTCCTTGAAGCAGGGTGTACTTCTGATAAGTCCCCTTTGTCAGCATACAGTAAATATTAAGGAGCTGCTGCTAATTGTGACTCAGTTTTGGGACTAACGCAGTTGGGCTCACCAATGGAAGATGAGCCTACTAGTAGTTCACTGGTGGTGAATGCACTACTGGATTGAGTTAGAATGAAGTCTTCTTTTTGGTCTGCTTGTTCACTAATATAGTTGGGGACAATGCAAGGAGGTGTGTGCCATTCACAACTGGAATTAGGGATAAGCGCTACTTTTGTGTAGCTTCTAGCATGAAAATTGACTTTCACTCTTTCTAAATAGGATTCTTCCCCATCTAAGAAAATGCTGCAATTATGATAACAAAATATTTTAAGCCTCATTTTATCTCACCTAAATCTAAGGGGTTAGTCAATATGTTCAATATGGTTTATACCAGAAGCTTTGAGAATCTGGTGATTTAATTTGCACTAAAAGCATTTAGCTTTGTGAAAACTACACCAAACTTGCCATGACTAACTTCACAAATAGAGAGGGCAATTTGCTAATGGGGTTCTATTTATGACGGTTAATAGATTGCCTAATTTTACCCAGTTTGCTCACTCAGGTACTTCCAAACGTGAACCAATAAATGTAAAACATTGAATGGATTTAATTCAGTAGAAGAACACATTACCTATTTGGATATAAGTAAATAAGAAACTTACATCAAAGTGTCGTTCACTCTATAGGCGATACGAAAATGAGCAGAGAAACAAAAACAAAAAAAATTCTGCTCGGATGAAAACATACAATCTAGTGAGAGAAACAAGCATTAATTAAAGGAGGATTTGGAGGCAAATGCATTCCAGGCTTAAGAACAATGGGATGGAAGGAAACTGGGTTTAGTCCAGGAACAGAAACTACAAGAGTAGTGGACCTGGAGAACCAAGAGCAACTAAATGCCGTGAGAGAGGAGGCTGCAAAGGTAAGCAGGAACTAGACTGTGCAGGGAAGTCACACATTCATTTTTTCAGTAAACACCTAGCATCCGCTATGAGGTGCTATTCTGGGGATACAGGAGTGAAAAAAGCTGATGATGTCCTGGGAAGATAGATCATTAACACTAAATTGATCAATATGAAATATGTAGGGCGGGGATTATGTAGTGTTAGGTAGAAAACTAAATCAGAGTAAGGAGGACAGAGAATGACTGGGGGAAGAGTTAGTAGTTTATAGAGTAGTTGGTCAGATAAGGTGGCGTTTGAATGAAAATCTAAAGCAAGTGGGCCATGTTCAGAGTTTCAGTCTTTCTTCCTACGAGTAAGTGCTAAGTCATCGAAGGGCTTTAAGTGTTGAAGTGTCATGATCAGAATGCCATTCTGAAAAGATCTTCTAGGCTATAGGATACAAAAGAGATGAAAATAGAAAAGAGTAGGAGCAGGAGACTAATAAGGGACTTATTGCAGTTGCCTAGAGGGAGATGTGGAGGATGGGACCATGTAGGGGTGTGGCTGACCATGAATGGACTTCATCATTGGAGCTGGTTCTTATTTCCGTGTGGTTCTAAGTGCCAATGCTGTTTCTGAAAAGAATTCTAAACTAGGAGTAAGAAGAAATGATTGCAAGTCTTTATCTGTTTTACCTTAAGATACTTTTCTGTGTTATGCCTTCTCTATAAAAGTAGGTAATGATTCCACAGTTTTCTACCTCTTAAGGCTTTTGTAAAGAACAAGACTTAAAATATGTAAAGTGCTACAGCGTCTAAGGGGTGAGCAGTTGTTATTTTACAGCGGGTAGGTTGAACATTATAAATTCTATTTTTGCAGAATACAGGATATGAAGTGTTTTTCTTCTAAGTTTACAGAGCAAACACAGAGGTCATATGAAGTAATCCACAATACAAATAATTTATTTTGCAATTTAGATAATGTGTAAATATGGTTTAATGTTAGTTGACACACTGATTGAGCTCAACTGGCAAAAAATCTATATTTCAACAATATCCAAACCATGACTTATTACCAAATGCTAAGTTTAGGTACAGAGCTAAGTGTCAAAACCCATTTCCAGGTCTCAGGATGTGGAGTATTTCCATAATCCTTCCAAGAGCTCCCTTCTGAGGCTCTCAATGACACCTCAATGGCAGGAAGGGGAAGAAAGTGCATCTCCAGATGTTGAGGACCCTCTAATTTGGTACCATCCGTTGCAGAACTCATGGTTTAGAATATCTCCTTATTCTGAGTCAGGAACTAACAGCAGTCTTCTGTTTTGTGCATATTTACTGTTGGAAAAACCACACAGTAAAGTACCAGGTGAAGAAACAACCAGTGGAATTCTTGTTTGCAGATCGTATGAATGCATTTGAATGAAATTGAACTGTTATCTTAGATGTTAGGAGTCCCTAATTTCCAACTTGATATGATACATGTATAGTCTTCATCTGTATCTTATTATTTTGCATCTAACAGGGGTTATATCATTGATGTGTTGATTTCAAGGATGCTTTAAAGAAATAAACAAAAACGGTTCATTTATTTTCTTTGTCAGTAGATGTTCTGACTCTCTCTGGCCATTTATTAAAATAAACATGTTGAACAGATTGGTTTATTGGTTTTGTGGTGAGGTTATACTCCTTGGATATCTGACCTTTGTTAATCATTGTGTGGCCAAATGAAGTAAAGTGTACGCATTGAAGCGGTGAATAAGATTTGGGGTTAGTGAGTTTGATGGAATCACAACCAGTAATTTTAAAATGTTACTGAATTCTTCCCACAATTAAAATCTTTCATTATGCTACTTCAAAACTAATTTCTTTCTTGTTTTTCTGAATAGTTGCCTCCATTAATCTCACTCTAGGTAATGATGGTAATGATACAATTATATGTAATCATTGCCTGAATTCAATATGCAACACATCAGTCCCTTTGTGTGGTGATTGTACAGCTCTCTGCAATCCTTGGATTTGGAAAGTTTCCATCATGTTATGCCAAGATCAGATTCAAAAGTCTCTGACATTTTGCATAACATCAGTCATTCGGGTGTTCCAACTGTCCCTTACAGTGATTGGGCAAACTCATCCATCTGGCTGGTGCCAGTTGAAACTAGGGATGAAGGCATGAAGCAAGACTTGCTATTTACATAGTTTCCAAAGCACTTAAAATAGTCAGAAAAAAGAATTAAAGAACCAGAACTTTGTAAAAGGCCTTCAAGTGTGCAGTTGGCTAATTTGCTTAAACTACTGATGATACAAATCATAATCCAAGTGAATTTATTATGTTTTCATGCAAAGTAAATATGTACTGAAAAAATTTAAATCTATCTTCGTAACATTTATGGTTCATCTCACTAGTGGTTATCATTTTGTATTAATCTCTTCCTCAAAGTACTGATAGGTAGATGTGTGCTTTCAACTTCTATTTTTTAATGCTGTACAGACATAATTTTGCTTCTTATGTTCTAAAGACAGATTTTTGTTCCAAACATTGCTTATTCAAATTAGTTCAATTAAGACATAATACTGTCTGTATTATATTTTGACACAATAGAATTGAACATGTCTATATCTTCTAAGAATTAAATAATAAACCACACAGGTAGCCTAAAAATACTAGCTTATCTACTAGCCCATGTTTAAATTTTTTTCCTTGTTTTTCTTTTCTTTATCTTACTTTTTTTTTTTCTTCTCTGAGAATAAATATGAGGGCTTTCTTGGTCTCTGGTAAATATTTACAATTCATAATTTTATTCTTGCCTGTTAATTTTATTTATTGATTATTTCTTTTAAAAGGACAGTGTCAACACAAGAGTGTGGTATGCGTTGCTGTGAGTGGGATGACAGTCACATTGACCCCTGGTAATGGTTTAGACATGTTTTGTTCCCATAAAAAGTCATGTTGAAATTTGATTCCCAATATGGCAGTATTGGGAGGTAGGGCCTGGTGGGAGGTGTTTGGGGTTGGATCCCTCAGGAAAAGATTAATGCCCTCCCCCAGGGGTGAGTGAATTCTTGCTCTTACAGGAATGGATTAGTTCCTGAGACACCGGGTTGTTAAAAAGAGTGTAGCTTCCTCACTTTCTCTCTTTTGCTTCCTCTCTTGCAATGGGAACTACTAGAATAATGGCACTTGCTTTCTCTACTCTCTTACCTCTCTCTCTTCCTTTCTTTATTCTTCACTTCTTAAATATATATCGTTCAGATACTATTTCCAAATCATGACCTGGTAAAGTGGAGGGGATTCAAAAGTAAATTGGAAAAGGTCCCTGCGTTCATGCTCACAGACCCTCTTCTATCTCTTGGAAGAGGTAAGAGATGTACGTGGATAGCTACTAAAAAGTAACTCATTGTAGTAGAAACCCACTGATATGGGAGTAGACACAATCCAAGCCTTCTCCTCAAGGGCTATCTAGGAGTTCCTGTATGATCATCATTACTGGAGCAAATTCTACCTTAATCCAGAGGAATATAGGCTGGTCCACTGCGACCCACACTCTGAGTGTCTTTGCTCTCGGCACTGCCAGTATTATTCAATTGAGCTATTCCTCAAATCTTAGAGTTTTTACTTCTGAGGCTTCCTCTGGCACTGTTCTTCACTTCCTTTAGAATATAATATATTGGGTGCTAATCTCTTCATTTCCTTACTTCCTAATGGTCAGGATATACTTATTCCTATTAGTTTGTTCATCCTACTGGCTGCATCTAATCGTGGCTATTTGGGCTGACACATAATAAGGGATTTTGACATAGCTCACCAGAATCTCTTTTACACTGGTCTACCTCTGCTCCAGTAGAACTCTACACAGCTACCTATAGCACATCAAGTCTGAGCTTTAAGAGGATTTTCCTATTTGAGGGCACTGCCCAATTCCCTTTTCTTACCGAGGAAATAAAACAGTGCCTGGCAGTTTGTAGATAGTCTAAGTGTGATTTTCTGGATGGAGGTAATGTTACCCCCACTTTGTCAGCCCACACTTCCAAAAACAGTATCCAAAACCCAGAAACACCTAATTAAGATCGCCGAGGATAATCTTATTATAGCCTACAACATCCAAAACCCCATCAAATCTGCCAGTTATTACCACAGGTCATTTTTTTCTATTTCTTGTGAGCTGTGCAAGAGTTTCTTGAGTAGCACAAATCGATTGAGCATGGTCCATGAGCTCCTTTGCTGATCATGAGTCTGTGTGAGGTGGATTTAAGAGAGTTGAAGATAAATCAACTACTGTCCAGGGCTGAGGTCTTAGCACTAATCCTCCTCACTCAGTACTTTTCTTGATCATATTTTTGCCAACTCTCCAGTGCTTCTCTACAATTTCCCCTTGAGAGCCTGAGAGTCTGGGTAACCTGTGGAATCTTACTTGATGTTATTCTTGTCACACCCAGAACATAGATCATCTTTCACCACTGTGTCATTTTCTTCCAAGATCCTTTCGTATGCTGGTTCTACTCCTTAGGCTGTAGATCTTGCTTCACTCTTCCTAACCTGAGAGTGTAATTAATCTGTACACTGGTTGGGACCCATATCTCCTGACCCTCATGCCAACAACTTTTACCCTTTTAATGAGTATACTGTTCAAACCTATTCTGAAACTTGATTGTAACAAAGACTTTAGTTTAGTCTGATTTGCTCAAGCAATATAGAGACATCTTGAATTTCTCTCTTGAAATATTAACTAAATATTTTAAAGTATGTAGATGATTTTGCAAATACAGATAACATTATATATATATGTATATATAATTTAGAAATGTATCCTGAGACTATTTCTCAATACCATGGATTATTAACAAATAGAGTAAAAGCACAAAAACAATTTCTAAAACTTGAAGGCAAGTATTGTTACCAAAGTGTTTCATAGAAATTGACAGTGACACCTAGAATTTAAATGTCCTTAGAAACCAAGAGTATGCAGGTATTGTGGATGGGACACGGTGGCCCAGTGTTGAAACACGTGACAGTTCAAGTGAAGCCTGACAATCCAGAGTAACAATGGATTATTATACTCAAAGAAAGATGGGAAACAAAAAAATTCAGAGAACAATGCTTTTATTTTCATGACTTTTTGCTTGTCTTTGTCCTTTCTCTCAGCTTTTCTGCTTTGTAAATGTCTTTGATTCAAGGCTGTTTCATGATCCACTGAAATCTGAGGAAACCATGGGTCTAAATTGCCCACTGTTTCCTTTCGTGCATTGTTAGATGTGGCTAGCCTTGGGAACTTTGTTTGATAAAGAAGGTTTTGAAAATGTTCAGTGATTTTTTTTGGTATGGTATATTGGATGACTAACAATGAATTTTGCCTTGAGGTCAATATAGTTCCAATATTTCTTAAAGAAATATTTGCTTAAAAGTATAGAGGTGGTGGAGGCACAGTTAGTGTGAACTTGATGCTGGGCTTAGTGACAGGCACATTGTTATAATTTTCCCAATAACTCTGAAAAGCAAGTAGCAATATCTTCATTTTGTGGATGAGAAAATGGAATCATAGAGACATTGCCATTTGCCAGATGGCAATGATAGAATTTGACTTACCCAGGTACGTGTGAGTCTAAAGCCAAATTCTTTCTAAGACTTTAGGCTGTTTCAGGTGTTTTGTCTAAAGAATGCTGCAAATAGGAAAAAAATGATAAGTTGCAGGTGAGAGTATACAAAGTATCAGATATGTAGTATAAACAATTCTTGAGATCTGATGTACAACATGAAGACTATAGGTAAGAAAAGTGTATTGTATATGAGATTCATGCTAAATGAATAGATTTTAACTGTCCTTGCTACAAAAAACAGAAAAAAAATGAGTAACTTTATGAAATGATGGATATGTTAATTTGTTTCATTACAGTAACCTTTTTACTGTCTACATGTATCTCTTAACATCATGCAGTATGCCTTAAATATATACAATAAAAAGTTATTTGAAAAATTAAAAATGCTGCAAATATTAATAATAGCACATTTGGTATATTTATAAAAAAAATGGAATTTAATATTCTCATTGCTAAGCTTCCACACTAAGCAACAGGAACTTATTAACCTCCCCCAATAAATCCTAAGTGTAGAAAAGATTAAGGCCCTGTGCATTTATTTTGATTAAAATAATTTATGTAAATTTTAATTCAAATTAGGCTCAGTTTTAGGCACTTCAAATATTAATTCGGAAACTAGTCTTACTAGACCAGATTCAAATGAACAGAATTTTGGCCAAGGACATTGAAGTAAACATTTTATTTTTATTAACCATGAATTGGCAAGCATTTATTGAGTACCTTCTAAGTATTGGGGAGAAGCCTGGACCTCAAAGAAATTGCCATCTGTTGGGGCAATATGACTAAATGACATGAAACAAGTTGAGTAAGCAGCAAGATCGTTCATAATTAAGTGCTAATTTTCCATAGAAATTCAAGGAAGCAGAAGGTTATCGAAAGCACTGGCATTCAAGAAAAACTTCATGGAAGACATTTCATTTTGGGTAGCCTTCAAAAAATGTGGAGAAGCTCTGTAAGTGGGGAAGCATGAAAAATTTTTAGGAAAAAATGAGCACAGAGATGTGTCTTGGGAAGTAGTGAATGAGGTTGGATAAATGGATGTATTTGATTCCAGAGAATGCTTGTGAGTATGTGTTCTTAGTCTGTCTTCCTGCACAGACTGTCAACTGAGTAAGGCTAGCGACCTGTGCTTCTTCCTCACCTCACGCTTCTCTCTCACCTTGTGTCTTTGAGCACAGTGCCTAGCACGGTGTACAAGCCTGATAAACACAGGACGGCACTGAACTATGAGAAGAGGACAGATGAGTGGAGTTGATTTATTAGGAAATGAAAAATTTAAATTAGAAAACATTTTAAAAAGGTATCTGATTTCAGTGAGCCTATCCTTGCTAACTTTACTGGTATCATTTTGCTGAAAAGACTCTTAATTTTGGATAAAAGTTCATTCATTCACTTGTGTGTATGTAATAATGGGGTAAGAGGAGAATGGGAACTGATTAATACAAGTCACTTTCGTTTAGCTGCAGACTCCTTTATTGTGTGTCATCTTTTCTGAATCAAATAAATGTTAGCGATTGGTTTGCATTTGCACTTCTGAGCATACTTCGACAAAAGTGAAGTCACGTCCGTCTTGACTAGAAGAAGAACAAAAGCCCTGAGAGGAAAGTGCATTAAAGATAAATGTGACATATTCATTCAGTTCAGCCAGTCAGTTTGAGCTTAGAAGCAGATCCTCTAGCCCTGTCAAGCTTTCAAATGACCATATCCTCACATGATAGCTTGGCTGCAGCCTCATGAGAAACCATGAGCCAGAAATACTGGGCTAAGCTGTGCTGAGATTCCTGACCCTTGTAAACCGTGAGAGCTCATAAATGTTTGCTGCTCTAAGTCAGTCAATACATCTGAGAACACCATGTGGGAGGGCATTGAGTGTTGAGCATGGGAGCTGTAGAGAAAAGACATGACTTCTGCCCTTAAGGAACTCTGGTGAGTGCAGAAAATAACACATATGTACAAGTACCTACTGGAAGAGGGAGCGAGAACGGGACTGAGGGGGCAGTAGAGTCTTCATGGCAGAGGTGACATTTGAATTGGGTTTTGAAAGACAAGCATGCTTTGCACACATAAACAGGTTGAGGATACCTTGCATAAACTGTTCTATTTTGTGAAGTTATTGACACAGTTGCAGAAATGGAAGAGTTAATAATTATAACAGCAATAATAATGAAGTGCATTAGTTTTATGGTTTCCACAGTATGTCCATATACAGCAATTCATTCGATCCACACAAGAACCAAGCGAGATGGGCAGAACAGTCATTATCCATCTTGTCAATAGGAAAGCTAAGGCTCTGGCGGACTTAGTGACTCTGAGGGACTTAGTGACATGTCCAAGGTCACGTAGGCAATAAGTGGCCGGGATAATGCTTCTGCTTTGTGAAAACAAGTACAGAGTATAAATCAATGTATAAAACAAAATGACCATGATTAATAAAAGCAGTGTAGAAGGGATCAGAAGGAAGTGAAATAGCTTCTGTAAAAATTTTGAAAATAGAAAAAGATATATGGTGTGAATGGCGCATTAGTCAGAAAGGCTGGGTATTGTCTCCCAAGAGGCTTCTCAGGGAGGTGAATTTACTGATGTCAGAAGTCAGGTGCTCAGCTTTGGAAGCTTTCAAACCTGACTTAGCCAGCATATAAGCAGGTCTAGCTCTCCAGGGAATACTCGCATTAGCGAAGTGCATAGACACATTTATTAATTTGCAATGAGAAATGTTGCTGCCATGCACCCCAGAATATCCTATTGGCACAACTAGCACACTCATTCCCTGTAGGCAGACATTCAAGGGAAGCCCCGTTATAATAAAAGAAAGCTGCTGTTGTCCAGACCTGAGAGTTGGCTAGATGGGTTTTAGAAGTACTCCTTGGCTTGGAGGTGAGATGGGGAGATTGAGACAGTCTTTCCTACATTTAGAAATCACCTTGCCGGGAACATCAGTGCCCAATACCAGACTCATTTGCCCCCAACATAAGTTTGCTTCTATGACCCTCTGCATTAGTTTTCTAAGGCTGCTATAACAAAATACCAAAAACTTTTAAATAGATGGCTTAAAATAGCAGAAATTTATGATCTCACAGTTCTGGAAGTTAGAAGTCTAAAATCAAGATGTCAGCAAGGCCACACTCTCTCTGAAGACTCTAGGGCAGGCAGAATCCTGTTTTGTCTCCTCTGGATTCTGGTGATTCCGGCAATCTTTGGCATTCCTTAGTTTGTAGCTGCATCACTCCAATCTCTGGCTCAATGCTATAGAGGCTTCTTCCTTCTGGGCGTGTCCTCTCTTCTCTATATGAGAACATCAATCCTTGAGTTTAGGGCCCACACTAATCCAATATGACCTAATCTTAACTTAATTACATCTGCAAAGACCAAATAAGGTTACATTTCCAGGTACCCAAGATTAGGGTTTAAAAATACCATTTTAGGAGACACAGTTTAACACACTACCTTCTCTTTTCCATGCTTCCACTGTTGATCAACCCAACTCCTACCCTGTCCAGGATAGATTCATTCTGCACTCAAGTGTTAATTTAACCTGAGAGCCTTTTTGTCTCTTTAAGGTGTCTTTGCTTATAAAAGACCTGACCTTTTACATCATTTATTAATACTTTAGGGAGAAAGAGAGCAAGAGAGATTAGAACAGTCTCCCCCTAAATAAC
The DNA here is from genome assembly GCA_028533085.1 of Varecia variegata. NCBI lineage: Eukaryota > Metazoa > Chordata > Mammalia > Primates > Lemuridae > Varecia > Varecia variegata. The sequence goes on along the minus strand of CM052443.1, from coordinate 16,571,922 downwards.
TTGTTTTTAAATTATTTTTATTTCCAAATGTCAAGTATTTTATATTTTCCAAAACCTGCAGATTGAGAATCCCTGCAATCGCCACTCCACTAAGAATCCACTGTTAGTGACGAGAGCTTGTGGGGACAGACAACAGTTTGAGAAGCAGTGTCAGTGCCCAGGGACAGCTTGGGGGAATGGAGTTAGCGCCTCTCTCAGTCCATCCAAACTAAAAATGGTAATGACATTCATTGACAGGGTAATGCTGTTTTATTTTTAAATCTTATGTCAAATGGAAACAAAAGCATCTTTTGCCAAGTATTTTACTTTTTCTGTGCAGTATAAGTTGCTGCACATAAAACTTCAAGGGAAGTTTCCCAGCACTCCCTTCTAGCCACACTGGCACCTCCTAAACCTCTGATGTGTACAAGTTCTGGAACACCTTCTATTGTTACATCACTGGATCCTGAGCTGATTTGTAGCTTCCCTTTTAGAAGCCATTTTTATTTAACACATTTCTAAATTCATGGCGGGAGGACACCTTTAGTTATATCATATCCATTTTCAAGTGAGGAAATCAGATATTAGTAAGAATGAAATAATAAGGTGATAAAATCAGAAGCTAGACATGTTAAATATGGTTGAAGAAAAAAATCATTAGAAGGAAATGTGCCCTTTAGGAATAACTTCTTTGGTCATGAAGCCAGAAGACTTTGCCACTTCCATTTGTTGTGAATGTGCAAGTAACTTGCCTGGTCTCCTCAGCCTGCTTTTCTGTAAAAGGAGGGTATGGATAAGTCAATTCCTGGCAGGTGGTGAGAGTCTGTGGTTTTGGATTTGAGTCAGAGACAGCAGTATGAACTTTTGATCAGTTTAATATAAAGAAAGATTCAGAAATAACTATGCATGTGTGAACACGTGGGTAATTATATATACATGTATGTCCTAGCTCTGCCCATTGAGAGGTACCAGAAGCAACGATGTGTTGGTAGAAATAAGAACATCCAGTGGTTCAACCCTGGTTTCTATATACCAATGGAAGGGACCATAGCTCCTTGGAAGAAATAGCTGATTCTAAGACTTGAGCAGGGAAAGTAAAAGATGAGCCAAGAGCATCTAGTAGTCCCAGAAAGCAAGTAATTGCTCAAAAAACCAAAAGGATGTCAAAGAGGTACCTGAAACAAGAGCTGTCAGAGCTGGAACAAATTTGAGCAACACAATAAATAGTGTGGTATTGGATTACAATCCACCGTATAAAATAAACATACCTGAGCACCTACTGACATAAATAAACAATTGAATAAATAAATAAATGTAGGAGAAGGCATAAATTTTCATTATAGAAATACTCCAGGTAATACAGTGTGGACTTAGTGACTCACGTTCAAACAATAGAATGTGGAAAGGGGACAACTAGCAACTGTTCCAGTGAGAACACCTAGAAGCCACTAGCTTCAACTGATTAAGGTCAACATCACCACTCATAAGTCATGGTAGCAGCATGTACCCCTGCTATGAGGTGATGAAGAGGACACTTGACCTCCCTGGTATTCTTCCCAAAACACTGTATCTCCAGTCTGATCATAAGAAGAAAAAAATCAGACAAATTTAAGCTAAGGGACATTTTACAAAATACCTGACCAGCTTTCCTCAAAACTGTCCAGGTGGTGAAAAAGAATGACTGGGAATCTGTCACAGACTGGTGGAGGCTAAGGAGATGTGATGGTGGAATGTGATATGTGATCTTTCATTGGATCCTGAGTAGAAGCAGGACATTAGTATAAAAATTGGTGAGCTCCAAATAAAATCTGGAGTTAAGCTAGTAATATTTTTTTTAAAGAAAGGCATTGGATCAGATGGCTCATTCCTTTCCTGCTATAGAATTTCTTACTGCTCTGTGAGTGAGGTTAAGTAAGGAATGCTGCAAAGGAGGTGTTGAACTTAAGAATTCACTGTTAGTTTTTCTAATTATATTTTTGAAAATGCTTCCTTCTACATGTTTTCTTTACATTCTTGAAAAGATAGGGCATTGCAGCAGGCTTTGCTGCAGGTAAAGGGACCCCAGACACTAGGTGGCCAGTAACGATAAGAAAGAGAGAAGACAGAGCTAACAGGTAGTGGTCACCCATGGCCCACAGGGGACTCACGTTCTAGTCCTAACTGCCTCTTGGCATGTGAACTTGGGCAAGTCACATTTCAAAGGCGTGATTTCTTTATACAATGAAGATTAAGATTAGAAATTATCTAAGCTTCCGATTGTAACATTATGTAATTCTACTGGCTCTCTGTATGCATAAATGGTAGAAGTCTGAAGAACAGAGGATGCAATTTCAGGGGCAGGTAAAGGATGCTCCTTCAAGTTCACTGCAGTGACACCTACTGGGAAAATGAAGGGTTCTCTCTCTGGGTTGGGTAGCTTGGAAAATCAGACTTTGTGTGGGAGGAAACCATTTAGACTCAGTTTGGACAGCAGCTGTAAACTGGAATGAAGCAGGTCAAAGGGAATGAGTTTTGCAGATCTTTTTCTTGCCGCTCCTTCTCTTAGGCATAACCTAGCATAGTTCTGACACTGACAAAAATTGACTATGACATCTCAAGCAACTTACTTAACCTCTATGGGCCTCAATTTCTTCAGTTTCAAAATGGAGATTAAAAATAAGTACTTTGCATTGATTTATAGAATGAATTGAGCACATACAATTCCCAGGCTGCAATTTGTTATATAATTCTTTATTTGAGCAGATGTTTGGACTTTTCTGGCTTCCTGATACTCATCAAGTACTAAATGGCTATAGTCCCTTCATGTTGGGTGGTAGAAAGGGTCAAAAGCAGAATCCTGGCTGCTCATGTCTTTGAAAAACCTAGAATTATGTCAACAGGATAGATTTACTTTTTCCTAATATGAACTTAAAAGATTTGGGGACATAGTTTTAAATTAGTAGTTTGTTGAATGTGATTTATGGTTATGTTCATAAATCAGCAACATTCAAGTCATTGGGAGTATTTCTCCGGGGGTGGGTACCAAAATGGCAGGGGAAAAACACAGTTGTGGCTATAGCTGGCATTTAATGGGAGCCTTCGTGGAAGATTGATAACTTGGGAATATTTTGAACACGTGAGAATTTGGGTTAAATAGGCTTTCAGGAAATGTTCTTCTCCAGCCAAGGCTCTACACTGGCACATGTTCTTATTTTATCATGCCCAATTCTTCTCCCTGTATAGCTGCCCTCCTCTCTGTGGCCGTGGGAAGGGAGGGATCATTTGCAAGGCATCCCTGAGACCCAGACTTCTCTCGGAACAAGTGGTCACAGGAAGGTTCTGGCCCCATTTATACACTTAAGATGTATACAGTACTTCTAAACCCTGTACTCAGAGTCCTTATTCTGAGTATTGAATGAATGTGTTGGTGGCAGCTTGAAGACAGTTTTGAATAAAAACTTCAAATGAACAAAAAAACAAAGAAAACCCTGTTTTATGATAAGTGCACACGCTGAAGTATATTCACAATTATATAAAATAATTCTCAGAATTAGAATTTAGTGAATGTGATCTTCAAAATGTGAAACATCATTAAAGTTATACACATATATCTCATAAAGAACCATAAAGTGGAAGCATGCAGGACTTTGAAGCCTTTCTATTTCATTGCTTCTCTAAACAAAGCAGATTGCTGGAGAATTCCTTAATAAATATGAGCTGTTCCTCTTTCTCCACTTTTCCATTTTAACCACAAACTTGGCTGTTGGAGCTCCAGCTCGACAGGATGTCTGGGGGAGAGTGGGAGACCTAAATGGAATCCAGAATAGCCCACCCTGAATTCTGAGACCAAGGTGAAACAGAAAGACCTGTCAGTCTCGTTTCATCTTCAGACTCAAATAACTTCGGTCTGTGTGTTCGGACATTACCCATACAATTAGACTCAATGCTCTACAAACACTCGCTGAGAACTATGTGCCTGGTATGACATTAGGGACTAAATCTAACTCTTCTCTCTTGAGAGGAGACACAGATAAGCAACTGGAGCTAAATAGAAGCACAAAAATGTATTCCAACAGGGTGAAGTAGGAAGATTTAGTTGCAGTGGAAAGAACTAGCCAAAACTTCGTGAGTGACAGGATATTTGACTGTGGTCTAGTATTTTGGGAGATAAGATCAGACACAATCATAACTTCAAGTTAGGAGGACCTGAAAATGAACATCACACCAGAGCAAAGCAAATGCGTGGAACCGGCAGGATCCACAGATGCCAGTGCATGGGCGAGTTGCATCAGAAACACATGGAAAATGGGTTGAAAAGTTAGATTCTGTAACTTTCTAATTCTATAAGTGTGAAATGGGTCCAGGAATCTGCTGCATAGTCAGATTAGGAGTTACCCCACAGAGATAGCATGTTTGTACCGAAGGTAACATTAAAAGGGTTTGTATCGGTTCACGAAGAGTCTTGGAAATCCAAGGAGTTTAGATTTTATTCTATAGATAGAATAGAGGTTATTGATTACTGTAGTCCATCATATTTTGAATTAGTAAAAATATTTGGTAAAGTTAGAATGTTTCTACTTAGAAATATTTAAAGTGTTCATTTAAGATACTTACCAAGAACATTCAAATGCCAATTCATGGACTTAGAGATGAAAACTTCTGACTAAAAGGCAACAGATCACACACACCCACACTCACACACAAAACCAAAAAGTTTATTATGTTATTGACAATAGCTTTATGACTCTTTCAATAATAATGGATTTCCATCTGACAATGATATGGT
>CM052443.1:16552177-16567078 GCA_028533085.1 Varecia variegata | reverse complement strand
GGATATGTAAAAACCCAATATTATAAACAAGTTTTTCCAGGGAATACTTTCTGATTCCATAGTTCTAGGGAAATGATCCCATTTTCAATCCCTTTGCAAAAAAAAAAAAAAAAATATATATATATATATACACACACACATATAATATAATATAATATAATATACATACATTCATTGTTAAATAGAGAAACTGTAAATGCTGCACATCTAAGGATAAAATTGAATATGAAATGTAATCATTGATCCAAAAGATTCCATTGTAGAACAGCTGTTTAAGCCTTCTGGAAGACATTTTTGGAAGTATGATTGAGAATCTATTTTGGATTTAACAGGCATCTTCTTATATTTTCCTAAATTTTTCTTCATTATCATTAAAGGGTATCATCTGCTCTTGGTTCTGTGTTTTAATTTGAATTCACGCTCTTACAATAAGGTCACCTGTCTTACTCAGCTCTGTGAAATTGAATCTAATTTTGGAATAAAGGAAGAAATCAAGGTGTAGCTACTACTCATCAAGTTTAAGAAGGCCTATATTGAATGGGTGTTTTGTGATCTGCCACTTCTACTAGCAAGAACAAGTCCCTTAATCCAATGAAATCCTTTAGGGAGTAATAAAGAAATTCAAAATTAAAAGCTAGGATCAGCTGAGAAGTAGGTGGCATTCCTCAGGAACATCAAGCCATGGATGTCTTGTGAAAAATCTGAAACACTCTCAGTGTTCAAAAAGACTCAGCATTTTTACTTGATCCGGAAATGTTGAACTTCTTGGAAATTGTTTGCTATGATTCTCTTTCCTCCTTTAACTTTGGAAAGAATATTAATTTATTTCTGCCTAATTAAGGAGTGTATCTGCTTCAGAGAAGACCTATTGCAAATAATGATGCCTAATTGCTTTCAGGGAATATGGAGTGCTGGTATTTTCTTTCTTCTTCTTTTCTTTTCTTTTTTTTTTTTTTTTTTCCTTATTTATTGTGAGTCCCACCTCTCTCTGGGCACTTTGATTATCACATGATGGTCTATAGAGTTGGTCCTTTTTCCCAATCTCACTGGCAACTCTTGCTCCCCATTGGTTTATCATGTTCCCCATGGCTCTTGAAAATACAGAGTATCAACTATTAATACATTAAAGATGAAAGTCTTACAAAGGGGCCCTTTCAGAGCATAGGAAATGTAAAATGGCATAACTACCCTTAGTATGGGACCAATCATGTGGAGTTTGTTACATGTGCTTGAATAAATGAATAAATAACTGAATAAGCATGTGTGCTTTTGCCCAAGGATTACCTTTAAAAGGAAAATAAATTCACAGAATTACAACATAGTATAAGTAAATTCTTCCATGTATATGTAGGACCAGGAAATAACAGTTTCAAAACTGGATGAGGAGGGCAGGGTGTGAGATTTATAGGCTAAGCTGGCAACTGGGAGCCTCAGAGCTCTTAGAGCACAAGTCTACTTGGATCATCCCCTGAGATCCTACCCCTCAACCAACTTGTGTGGCCATCAGACTCGGAGTAACCTCAAGCTGGGGGATCATGTTTGGATAACCCAAGTGGCCCATGGATATTGCCATGGCACCCAAGGGAATTTGTTCTGTAATTTTCTCTGAGATAGCAAAGGAAAACTGTATCTGGGTCATACCCTCTGCCCACCCAAAATTTAACTGTGATGGCAGCAATGATAAGTTAGATTGTAGCACTGTAATTACTCGAGTGATTTTAGAAGGAATAACTCGAAAGTCGTTGTTACTCATATTCAGATGTTTTTGCTCATTCATGAACCTACGAATCAGAATGTAAATGGCCCAAGAAAAAAGACAAATCAAAGTAGCCTTTTTGTTGGTGAATTGCCCAAACCCCGTGATCAAACTCAATGTCCATGGCAGGGATAATTGCATTTTGTGATGTCTGAAGGGTAAGAAAGATAGGCATTCTAAGTTTTAAGACAGTAGGAAAGTTCTTATGTGTTACACTTTTGTTATTTTGCATTATGGTTCTATTAGAGCACTTAGGATATTACTGCTTTTTTTTTTCTCCTAATTGGAAGTCAGCAGGCATGAACTCTAGCCTTATATCCTCAATTGTGTTCTCTTAATTTTCTTGGTAAGAGTTTCATTGAAATATAATTCACTTAGTATACAATTCACTCATTTAGCATGTACAATTCAATGTTTTTTAATATATTCACAGAGTTGTGTTCCTTCTGTCCATTGAGGTGTCTATATCACTTCAGATATTAATAAATCTGAGTTTGAGTTTCCTCATGTATAAATTAAGAGTGTAGCCATATATTCTTCAATCTTCCTTTTAGTGATCTGTGTATGTAAAAAGAACATATGTCATCAAATGGTTTAAAAATTAGCATTTTGAAAGATGTCTTTTCTTTCTCTCTCTCTCTCTCTCTCTCTCTCTCTCTCAAACACACACCCACACAAAATATTCTTCCCTCCATGGTCACCAACTCAAATTTCTGCTGTCATTATACATCTAGTTTAAGTCTTACTTTCTTTGCTTTCTACCTGAAATTTTCTGCCACAAACCCCTTTCATGAACATTTGCTATATTCTTTCTATCATGCGCAAAGATTTTCTTATAGATATGGGCTGTCTAACATAGTTTTATAGGTATATTTTGTCCCTAAGCAAGATTATAAACTTACATCTCTCTGCCCACACATCCATTGCAACTTGTATTCAAAAGATATTTGCTGAGTCTCTTATATACAATTACCCAGAAATGTATTTGCTATCTTAAACCATGGACAAGTTCTTCCTTTGCCAAGTGCCAGAGTCAGCTTAAAGGCTCAAATATTTTGACAATGAAGCACTTTGGGAAATGCCAGGCCAGAGAGCAATTGTTGTGATAGCAGCTGTGTACCTTAAAGTTCAGGCATTACAGCCCAGAGTAGTACATGATGTTGGTTAACTGGCATTACAAGTACAAAATTACATATCGCTCTCCAATGGGAGTTAATAATTAAACCTGTACAAAGCTCTGTATAACAAAAATATTGTCATGGTAAATTTCATTGGCCATGGTGGATTGTATCTATGCTAGCCTCTGATCAGTGACTAATATTGTTTGGGAGATTTTCTAGTTACGCAACATATGGTGACTTCTGATAAGGACTCATCTAATATAATAGATGGCAGAAATCCATTTTTCAATACAATCAGGTACATCTATATTGTATTAAAAAATCTTTTCAAGTGTTTTTACCTTGACTTTGCTAATATAGTTAGAAATTTCTTTCTTTTTTATTGAACAAGGTATAGTACTTCTTATTGATGTCCCAGCCTTGATACTTGAAATGTCTACCTATCTGGAAAGGCAGCAATAAATTCTTAGAAAATGCTTGTGTTCTCATTAACTGAGCTAAAAGCCCATACACTGGAGCTTCTTTCCCTGTGCACTCAATGAAACAACTATCAGCATATGGAAAATACACACGTAAGCTCTGGGAGTTTCCTCCTCCCTACTAGCAGACAACATAATAAAAGTCAAATGGTAAAACCTTAACAGGTAAAAGAATGACCAAAGGTATCTCTGACTTTCCCATGCTTAGATTGTACAATAGGTAGAGATGGAAAGTTACTAACAAGATCCAGGTATCTGTGACTGAATCCAGGGGATCTGATTTCCTCTCCCACTTCCCATGTCCCAGTGCAAACCTGGAATTGAGGAGCTATGTGGGAAATGGTTACATCTACATCCTTATGTTGGGTCTAAGGCTAAGTACTTCTATATCATTAGTTAACTTTCTTATCATTTAAGAGTCCCATTATAATGCTAACATCCTATGATTCTATAAAGGTAGGTTTAAACTAGTTTATAGGTGTGAAGGAGCTTTATAAATGTGACATGATATCATTTTGAATCTCTGTCAATGTACACATAAAACTCTCAACCCTTGTATGAGATGAAATTCAAATATAATAATTATTTGTCATCTAACACTGAAGGAAAATATTTTATTTTTACATGGCACAACTTATTATATGCTCTGTGCCCTTACTGCATGGATAGTCCATTTGTTTAACAAAAAAAAGATGGTGACAGCTGGTAATTCATTTATGTACAAATTGGGATCCTGACTTAATAAATAAATATTTGAGGCTTTCAAAAGCAATTACAGTAATTTTTCTACACATAGTAATTTTTAAAGAAAATTATATAGAGTATGTTTCCAATTATATTTAACATTTATGAGAGATGTCCTCCTCATATTCTACAAGATCAAATTTTATTAAAGATGGTGATTGAAGGCTTCCACTCAAGAGCGTGAGCTTTGTTGGAAGCATTATGGCGCTAAAGCCCACGTTGCAAATGAAATAAATGCCGTGCCCTCTTGATCTACAAATAACCATCAGCTATCAACCATCAAGTCAGAATTACAGTTGTATTAGACAGGCTGGCTTCTGTCTTTCCTTTGTCACACACTTAAGTTCCTTTTTATTGTGTGGATTCAGATGGCCCCAGTGAACATGGCTTCTTGGTTTTACTGATGCCTTTTCCACCTTTGTGTCTATTGGTGTAAAAGACTTTTGGGATTTGATTTTTATCTTTTTCATTTAGCCTCCCTCCTGTCTTTTCTTTGAGCTGGAGGGTGTGTTCCAGCCTGGCCATTTATATTCTGGCCCTAATTTATGGCCAATCATGCCTCTGGTACCCTTCATGCATCTTAATATGAAGCTTTGGGGCACTTGGTTCCCAGTTGGTAAAATTATCCTGGGCATTGTGTTGACAGCTGTGTCTCTGGCATTATCTCTTAGGATCCCCTTAAGGAATTATGCTATGCAAAGTATGACTATAAAGTAACAAGGTTGGTTTTCGTACACCATGCATAAATACTTGTCTCACTGCTTTGTGAGCACATTTTATATCTCCCCTGTCTTAGAGAGAGTGGTGGGCAATTATTATTAATTGCTCGGATGAAGATGACTATCCTAATATGAATATTGATCCCTGAAAACTCTTGTTTTTCAGATTGGTTAATTAAAGGTGGCCTCAATCCCAAAACAGGTTTCTGGAAAAATTGGAGGAAGGAGGTTGGATGGCTGGAGGAGTGTTAGGAACGCTGATGCTTCTTGAATATGGTATTTAGAATTTTCTGTTTGAAAGGAAGCCAACATGGGTAGAATGAAATGTTGCTGTATGTTTGAAACTTCTCACTATTATACTTTTTTTCCATCACCAGCTACAATAGACCATTTGATGCACATGCTGGTATTCGTCACAGAGAAAGGGCAGAATTTCTGTCAAATGTTTGCAAATAGAAAATTGGTCTGAAAGAAAAAAAAAATGGGGCCTAGAGGAAGCACAGTGGTTCTCTGGAGTGTATCCAGTGGAAAGGGCAGTAGACTAGGTAGGGATTTAATGCAGGTCTTGGACTAGTTTTTATCATATTGATCTATGTGTTTGTACACAGATCACGGAGCTGAGTGTCCTGCTTGCTCCACAACCTGGTACATAGAAGGCACTCAAAAAATTTTGTTGAATGATAAATGAATTTATAACTAATTCATAGGGTTTAATGTCTTGATTTTGCAGTTTAATCTTCATTTCCATATCAGACATTTTATGACTGTGTGTTCAAATGCATCATGATAACAAAGAGCCTAGGCACCTGTGTGACCTGTGGATAGAAAGGTTGCCCCATTAGCTGACTGCTAAGTGGTAGGATGCTGAGGCATTATAGACACCTTAATTAAGCCACAGTGGAAATCCCTTCTGATCCTCGCGGCTGATAAGTCTCTGTGTCATTAAGAAATGTATAAAGTGAGGTTGACATCTAAATGATGATGACAATAAAAACCCAACCTACAAATAGTTCCATTTCTTAAAAAAAAAAAAAAAAAAAAAAAAAAAAAAACTCATTAGAACTTTGAACTCTTGGAACAAAGGTCAGGGTCAAGTAGCCCAGCACATTCAGATGCTTCTGGGTCAGTCCCAGCAGTACTTAGATAACAGCCCTGCATTGACAATCGCCCTCTAGTTTTTCTCACAAGAGGAATCGTACAGGCCAAGGTTTAAAAATGATCTTTATGATGAAAACCTAGGGCATGATGGTAATATTTTAGGATTTTTTGTGGAGTATTTTTCAAGTGTAATTAGGTTTCTGTTATTTCTTGGTAGCTATTTGCAAACATTGTTTCCTTTGACATTTTAAGTTTCTGGGAGGATATTTCTGAATCCTGTTCATTTCTCTTTTCCTATCGTCAAGTTACAGTCTAATCTCTTTACCTCCAAGCAGAGCATTTTTTACCAAGGACAATTCAGGATGTTGCCAGCTCAGGTCAAGCATTGCCTGAAAATGCTTTGCACTTTTTTACAGCGATTTGTTTGTTTGCGCATTCATTCTCCACCCACCACCATCCAGCATCGTGCCAGGTGCTATGCTACTCACTGGCGAGGGAAAGATGAAACATAATAGGTACTGCCTCTCAGGAGTTCACAGCGTACTACTGCTTCGCACACCGTAAATGAACACTCAAACTTGGTGAGAAATGGGCTGTGATAAGAGCAAGGCGTCTTGAACACACACGTGTTCTGAGCTCAGGGCGAGGGGAGGCCATCAGAGAAGGTCTCAGGGAAAGGTTAGATCTAAGCCGAGGTATAGATGAGAAGGAGAGTTAACCGTGAGAGAAATAACGTGGAAGAGGGGAGTTGAGGGCAACTAGGACACGTGAGCTGCAAGCACAAAGACACAAAAGGGAAAAAGCCATGCATGCGCTTCAGTAAACAGGCTATGGGAGGAGTAGGAATTTCTTTTACTATGACTCAGGAAGCGAACAATAAAATATGGAGAAAAAGAAATGATATTATAATACTTACTAATTTTCCCCCATTTCTACTGGATTTAATGTTAAATGTACTATCTGTATAATTTATTATTATTAATATTATTCCATGTTTCCTTGGATAGGGAGACAAGAACCCTTATTTTGGTGCTAGTTGTTTACAATTTCTAGGTGAGTGATACTAAGTCAGATTTGTAATATCTGGGCCTCTTTTTCATCATACATCTCTAAAATTACTTTTGAATTGGCCGAAAGTATCTCATATTCTTTCACATGGAAAGTTTTGGTGGCTTCAGCATACTTGGAAAACTCTCTACAGCCATTATGGAAAGCGGTATGAAGATTCCTCACAAAACTAAACACAGAACTACCATATGATCCAGCAATCCTAATACTAGGTATATAGATATAACAGAAATGAAATAAGTGAGTCAAAGAAATATCTGTCCTGCCATGTTCACTGCAGTATTACAATAGCCAAGATATGGAATCAACCTATGTGTCCATTAACAGATGAATAGATAAAGGAAATGTGGTGTATGTACACAACGGAATAATATTCAGCCTTAAAAAGGAAGGAAATCTTCTCGTTTGTGACAACATGGATGAATTTGGAGGTTGTTATACTAAGGGAAATAAGCCATGATAGAAAGACAAATACTGCATGACCTCAGTTATGTGTAGAATCAAAAAAAAAGACGAACTCAGAAGCAGAGAATAAAATGGTGCTTACCAGGGCCTGGGGCAGGATGGTGGATTGTGGAGATACTGGTCCAAGCATACAAAATTTCAGTTAGACAGGAGGAATAGATTCAACAGATCTATTATACAACGTGATGACTCTAGTTGATAGCAATATGTCATGTATTGGAAAATTATTAAGAGAGTAGATTTTAAATGTTCTCACCACAAAAGAAATGATATGTATATGAGGTAATGTATATGTTAATAAGCTTGACTTAGCCATTTCACAATGTATACATGTATCAAATCATCATAGTGTACACCATAATATTTGACAAATTTGACAGCTCGACAATATGACAATTTTATTTGTCAATAAAGAAGATTAAATCTAGGAAAAAATTTTTTTAGTGATATTTGGAAATTTTTAATGATATTTGGAAAACTCTAACCCAGAACCAGACCCTGGTAAAAAAGGATAATATCCAATAGCAGAGGCCAAATTCTAAAGATGTCAAAGCTCATTTGCATTGACACCCTGCAGGGCAGTTGGGTTATGTAACAAACAGATGCTGTGACAGTCTCCTGTGAAATGTTCTATGGTTTCCCTCCCAGGAGACCATGGTCACTGTGTCTGGGTGGTTAGCTCAGTCCTTAGATGGTTCTTTGGCTCATATGAGATCCAATCAGCAATTTTCTAAGAATAAAAAGCCAAGAGGAAAGAAAAGTATAAGAGAAAAAGCAAACTTGGTTTGGTGTTTTGGTAAAATGCTATGTTACAACAAAATTGTGGCAAACCTACAAAGCAATTGAGCTCTTTTTTAAGCTAGATCAAAAAGATCCTAGGTTAAGTGGGCCAAGAACCATGGCCTGGGAGCCCTTTCTGGTAGAATTATAATCTGCATAGCTCAGTACCAAAAATGATCCCCTTGTCCACTGGTGCTTATACTCTTAGGAAGCCAAGTACGGAGCAAGCACACATAAGTAAGATTCATTTTGCATTCGTTTTGTTTTGGGCAATCTGCTCTATTCTAGCTCTGTCTCCATCCTTAACCTTTCCACAACAACCCCTGAAAGGTATGTTGTTGTTGCTGTTGTTAAACATGAAGGGGTCACCTGGGTTACAAGATACTTGCAATTATCTCCATTTTATAGGTGAGAAAACTCATCCCCATAGAGTATAAATAACTAGTCCAAGGTCATATATCCCAGGGCTACTATAATGTGAATAGATCACATAATCCTTATTTGATATCTGTTCAATTCCAAGCTCTTGTTCTAACACATCATGCTACTTTTTGTCTAGACTAAGTCCCAAATAGCCATCTGGTTTAAAAAAGAGTTTCTAAAAAGTGCTATTAAAAATTAGAATGGATTAGGATAATAGAGTAATGTCAAGAAGAGAGCAAATGTAGAAAACAAGGGCACCTCACAGGGGCACAGCTCCAAATCTGTAGAGTACAGAAGGACCAGGAAGCCCAGTCTGTCAGCAGTGTGATTTCCCAGTGCCAACTGGAGGCCAGCTGACTTGTGTGTGCTGGAATTGTGTGCTCCCCTTAGATTTAATTCCAGTGGCGAGGATGTCATTCCATCTTTGAATCTCCCAACACCAGATGTTTTTAACCAAATGTATGCTTGAAGGAACTTTATTTTGAAATCTTCTATCAGTCAAATATGTTTCAAAGATTAAAACAGCCATTAAGTAACTAGAAGAATCCTTTTCCAGCAAAATTATTATGAAGTGAATTAAAAATTAGGTTTCAAATCCATTATAAAATGAGGCACATTATGTGAATTTGACTATTCATAGAAAAGAAAGCTTACAAATGGATAATATGTAGAAACATTTTCAATTCAATGAATAAGCAAATTAATAAGATTTTTAAATAGTAGTGAGATAGATATTTTACTGTTGAAATAACAGAACATAAAAGGGACAATGCATTTATTCTCCCGAGAATATGGTGGACTAGGCATTCTCACACTCTGTTGATGGGATCGCCCACTAGCCAAGTTTCTGGAAATCAATTTGGCAATTTTTTAAAGGCTTTAAAAATGTTTTCTATTCTCTCCCTTGATCAAATATTTCTCTTTGGAATCTATTTTAAGAAAATAATTAGAAATAAGGATAAAAATATATTTGCAAAGATGCTGAGTGCAGGTGCATTTTTAACAGTGAAAAATTGGAAATAGCCTCCATTGCTATCCATATGGAAATGTCTGGTTAAAGCACAGTATAATCATAGGGCAGGACAGAATGTTATGTGGCTATTAAAATATCATCAGAGAATTTTATTGTATGTTAAAGAATATGCTCAAGATGTAATATTATGGAGAGATAATGTAGGTTAAAACACAGAAATATGCAGTATGAACTCATGTGTGTGCCTGTATGTGTGTATGTGTGTGACACTCACCAAAGCGTGAAGAAAACACACCAAAATGTTCATTGGAGTCTTCCTGGTTGATGGGATGGTGATTTTAATGTTTAAAATTTTCTTCTTCATACTTCACTATATTTTCCAAATTTTCTACAATAAGCAAATATTTCTTTTAGCATATGAAAAAAGTGGTAAAGTTTATTTAGAAATATAAATCCCAAAGGAAATTTTTGTAAGAGAGGCTACTTTGTTTTAAGTGATCTTAGAAATAACTTTATTATATTCCCAGAGGCACCCTCTCTGTTCTGCCCCTGACATCCACATCTAGGGTGGAAGGAGGGGAGTGAGGATGCTGGTTGGGAATTAAGGCCTCCAGAGGAGAGAGTTGACCTCTAGAAGATTTTATATGATAGGATTTGAAGATAATCTTTGGTACCCAACAGAATGACTTTATTCTGCCAGTAAACACATGAAAGCCAACTAGATTGTATGCCAGATGGAAAATCATACTACCCAAAATAGACTGGCATCCACGTGCCAGTCATTTTATACCATGGCTTTATATTACTTTTCCATAGCAGTTGCTATTATACTTCAACCCTATTTATCTGTCGTCTGTCTTCCCTCCTTAGACTATAAGGAACATAAGGACAAAGGTCTCGTCTGTCTTTCTCACTGCTGTATGCTTAGTGCGCTCTCCGACTTAAAGTTGCCTACAGACTTAGCTGTTGGGAAAGGAAGTGAATGGTTCTAAAACCACAACACCTTTGATTCTAATATCTTTATTTAGGAGAGGTTGGAGGTGCCACTTCCCCACCAGACTCTTGCTTTGTTCTTCTGACCCAGAAGATAGGCATGGCAAAAGATGTTGCCTTTGGGGTTCCTGGTGGCAATGGCATGGCATGTGACACACCTGCTGACATTTTGTTGATACCTACGTTGGTATCAATCCCTGACTGTTCTATATCTCTGACAAGTACAAACCATTCTCCATATGTAAATGTGACTGCACCAGTAAGTTCTGCACACATCTTGTTGAATTGTAAAAGCATCCAAGTCAAATAAAGTACTTTCCCATGTACTTAATTTTTAAAACGAGCCCGTTAAGTAACAATATTGAGCATACTCTTATATATGTGTGAGATATAATACAATTTTTATCTTGTAATGTTATATTATTTGACTTCTATTTACTATCACTAGTGATCATTTGTGAAATACTTAATTTGATGCTAGTACTACATTAAAATCATTCACATGCATTACATACTTAGCCTTTATCATAACTCTATGAGGTATATGTTATTATCCCATTGTACAGATGAGAAAAGTGAGTCTATATTGCAACCCAGGTGTGACTGATCTCAAAGCAGTATGTATAATATTTTATCTATATTCCATGTAACAATCCTAAAATACTAAGTATCCTGAGTATTCCACAGTACTTAGAGCTGAAACAGTCCATAGAAAATAGTCAAGTCACATTAAGCTTGATTTTCTGAAACATTCACATTGGCATCCTTAATTTTCATTATCCAGCACTACCTTGCTACCAGTGTTGCCTTCCATCCATATGTCTTTTGATATCCTAATTGGTCTGCCTTAAACTTGTAAGCAAATTGCCTGGCAAAGGCAGAGGAAGATCTGTGCAGAGCGTGAGGGGTTGCAGAGCACATGAGAGCTCCGCGACTATGTGGCCACCTTGCCTGACACCCACTGCCACTTACTTCCATAGCTGTTCTTGAGTCAGCCTGACTCTCATTCTTTACACTTGTTCTCTAAGGGAAACAGAGCTCACTCCATTCTGTCTTTTTGACTTTTGAATTAATTTTCCTAATTAGTAGAGAGAAGCCATTTGGGATATAAAAGCACTTTAATGCCTAGCCAGGAAATTTCTAAAAGCTCTGTCGGTGCAGGGAGTGCTGAGGGACTTGTGGAAGCTGATGCCCGAGTCTTTCAGCTTCTCCAGGTCAGTTCATCCTCTCACACAGCGCGCCTTTGGTTTATCATATTCTGATGCCATTACAAACTAGGCAAGGGAAAAAGGACAATGTTTAACCTCCTCTTACATGGACTCATAATGAAGGCCATACAAAGCAGGACTGGAGAGCTAATACCAAAGAGTCATGGAGTTCAGGAAGCTTGGGAAAACCATGGAAACCAGTGACCTGTTCAATTCCACAAGGAAGAGAGAACAAAGGAGACAGAACAAGAAAACCAGAAGCAAAGAGGACAAAGCATTAGGAGACTACTTTAGCCACCTGCCACCACTTGGGGACTTGGGGGCTTGATGGCATATTAATATTTTGAAGCACAGTTTGTAGCACGAGGAAGACGTAAGCTACACTCTAGGGCAGCCCCCATGGACTTGATGGATCTTTTAGTTTCAGCTTCCAGCAGGGACGTGTTTAATTGCATCTATGATTGAGATGATCATTTTTATTGTGTTCAGCCCAGAGCCAGGGAGAGAAGGCCCCTCCTTAGGCAAGTTTTGAATTTCAGGTTATTTGTCATCGCTTAGCCATTATCAATGGTGCTGTTACTGTCATCATCATTATCATCAAAAGAGAAGTGTTAAGCCTGTAATTACATGTGGCACTGTGCTAAGTGCAATATGCGGAGACACTTGGTTCTTGCCGGCCAGATGTGCATAATCAAAACACACTCTATGCCAGAGAAGATCAATATTACAAGTTTCACGCAGAAAGGAAGATGAAAACAGTGAGTAAGGGAGCAGGTCTTATGAGATGCTGAACAGGTCTAATTGCCTGGATTCTGTTTTAAGACTATAGGCTATCATCTGGGAATTTATAGTCCATTTAAGCACTACTTCTAAACTACCACTATGTTCCTGGCACAGTCCGAAGGACTTTACATGAATCTTTCTTACTCCTTACAATAGCCTCACACGATAAATGCTGTGATTATTCTCAACCCACTTACCAGATGGCAATGTTAAGGACACACTATTAGTAAGAGGCAGAGCAAAGATGCTAATCAATCTGTCTGACCTCAGGATCCACAGCAAGGATAGTAGCATTTAAACCTTTTCAGAAACACTGCAAAGTTTCATAGAAGATACATTTTGGGAACAGAAGTTCATTGCATTGCATTATTATCTGAAAATTTCAGTGAGCATCATGTTTATAACTCTATAAAACTCAGTTAAACAAAGCAAGAAGAGGAGCAAGGAGCAAGAAAGAATGAAAGCAGTTGATTTAGGGTAGCAGAATTTTTGAAATTAGCTCTGTAACTTTTTTTTTTAATGTTTCAGTGTTCAAAAAATAAAAGAAAGATACAGCAGCATAGAAGTGGAAGGACATTGTGTTCTGACCTGGAAGGGAAGTGCTGTATTGGGGAAAAGAACCACACTATCTGAAGGGTGAATGAGTGAGTCAGTTGAGAGGTTCTGATAACTTGGATAAGCATCTCGTCTATTTGAATTCTGATTATTTATAGGCACACTCATCCCTAATCCTAATGTTGGATTACTATTAGGTTCTGGTTATCCCATTAAAGGGATTCGATGATTACACGTTAATTAAGGATTCTTTTCAAGTTGATACTCTGTATACCGATAATTCTATTCTTTCTCCCTCTCTTTCTCATGCTTTACTGTGAATTTCCATTTACTCAAAAAGAGAAATGTAATGAAGATGAAATATGTCTTTGATAGTCATAATCAACTTATTGATTTGTTTACTTGGTTTTTTGTTAGTTTGCTTTAGAAGTTGGACAGTTCAATTGAATTCCTTATTCCATTTAAAATATGACTGCCACATAGGAGGAAGTGAGGGATAATGGCAGGATCACTGGGCTCGCAGTTGGGAGTCCTAGATGCTGGCCTTTCTTTGCTACATCTATAAAAAGAACCTACAGAAAGTCATTCAATCTCCTCGGGTTTCTTTCTTTCTAAAAAATCTAGTTGTATTATATCAACAATTCCCAACCCTCACTGTGCATTAGAATCACTCAGAAAACTTTTTGTCAATTTCTGCTTGGGCACTGCCCCAGCTTCACTCACTCTGGGGTATATCCCAGGCATCTACATTTTTAAAATGTTCCCCAGGTGACTTTAACGCACAGCCAAAGCAGAGAACTGTGTTATTACATGATTGCAAATATTTCATCAAAACTTTACAACTTTTACCATTCCTTTGGAAGTAGTCTCTCTCGGGATTTTCATCTTCTTTCATGGTTGCTGGTGCTAATTCTGGCATGCAAATGAGTTTGAGTCACTCTCTTCAAAAATCAGATACAGAATTTAACCACTTAATACTTACAATTGCCTGTAGCTGGCAGGAGTCAATTCCATGGATGCATAGAAAGAATTGGACTGTTTGCTCTGGGTGACCATGTTGGCAAAGGGACCATAATTTTGGGGACAGTGGGGGAGGGAAAGCATGCTATTTAATGCCCTCACCTTCAATTTCCCTTCATTAAGAGTGAGAATTATTTTCAGCATAAAATTCTCTGATTCTGCGTTTTGTTAGGGCATTGAAACACATCAATGTGTTTTGCAAACCATTGTCACTATAGGAAATACCTGCTACCAGGAATAATCCTCCATGAAAAACAAAATTTTTCTGAGGCTCCCTCTTGAGGGCTACTGGGAGCCTCTGCATTTCTTTTCCCCCAATTAGAATAGTCCTCCTAAACTTGCATCTTCATAGGCCAATGTATTGACTGTGCTTAGGTTTCTTGCCCATTCACACAAAGCTGAAGGGTGTAATCCACCACCTTCCTGCCCCAGTCACTGCTAACATTCAGTTCTGATTCCTTCTTGAAAGAACTGGTTTTTCTGGATTAGAAGGCTGTAAGTGCAAGAGAAGCAGCTCTGGCTTAGAATTCAGGAAATTTGAGTTCTCCTAGCCCTGTCCCTAACCAGGTCCATGGTCTCAAACATGACTTACCCTTCGGTGTTTCTATTTGCTCATCTGTAAAAAGAAGGGGTCCTTTCTCTCTCCCTGACTCTATGCATGATCCCTGCTTAGGCTGAGGGAGAAGCAGCTTGGGTCTTAGCTGCTCTCAGTTCAC
>CM052443.1:16534931-16551677 GCA_028533085.1 Varecia variegata | reverse complement strand
CACCTGTGTCCCACGTAGTCTAAGAAGTAGCAGGCCACAAAATGCGTCCACCCCCTGGGGAGAACTGCCCACAAGAGGGCTCCTGGGAGCAGAAGTCAACCGAGCTTCTGCAGATTGACCAAGAGTTGTCTAGATTTGTAAACAAAATGAGCAAGAGACTATTCCACAACCTTTGGTGCAGAGGGGAATGTGATATTTAGTGAAAAAGGCCCATAAAGCAAAATAAAAATGTTTTATTTTAGGTCATTAAGCTGTATGTCATGTAACCTTTAAAACAGCACACATGATAAATCAGAAGCTCAGGTTTATTGGGTAGCTTATCATTCATTTAATAGGCGCTGTTATGGCATTTGAGGCTTGGGTCACTCCTTACCTCTTTCTGGTTTAAGAGAATTTCCACATCTTATTTGTTGTTCCAGAAAGGAAAGGTCTATCCACTTAGGGGCTTCTGTGGCCTCCAGCCCAGCACTCAGCTGTGATGCTTCTTACTATGGAGGCAAATCTTAACGTTCAGATGCTCAGAAAACACAAGTAGCGAAACGTCCTCCAAAGAGCACAGGTGGTCACCAAGGGAGTAATTTGAGAGCCTCGAAACTACATTTATGTGTAATGGACACCAAATATAATGCGTGTCTCCAGGGGCCTTTTAACCAATAACACCACCCATCGTAGAGTTTCACTGGTGCTGTTCTGCAACAGATAAATTACCTATAAGACATTTATTTAGCTGTCTTTTTAGAGATGATTTAAACAGATGCTAAATGGAAGAAGCCATACACAAAACTCGATTCTGCATGACTCCATTTATATCAAATTTAAAAACAAGCAGAACTTTTGCTATTACTGAATTGCACATTTTAAAAATGGCTAGAATGGCAAACGCTGTATTATGTATATTTTACCACCCAAACAAGAAAGGACAACAAAATAAAACAAAACCCCTGCACAATCGATCTAATGGGTTATTAGTCAGGGGAGTGGTTGCCATTGGGTCTTCCGGGGGCTGCTAAGTTTCTATTTTGCATCTGGGTGCCAGCTACACAGGGCGTTCACTTTGTGAAGATCTATTGATCTGTATGCTATGACTGGCATACTTTTTTTTAGATAAGTGTTTTGCTTCAATAAAACATTTACCAAAAAGAAAGTGCTCGATAAGTCTTAATTGATTTGATTTAATTTGACTAGGGTGTTGGTCGCAAGTATGAAAATTAACTCTATTCTGCAGTTGCCTTAGGGATTTGGGCAGAGATAATCGAATAAAATTATGTCACTGAATAATGTTTCTATTATTTCTTTCTTGCAATAATTGACTTAGGTTTCAGGAAGACAGGGCAAGATTTTGTCCCCATTGACACCGTAGCATTGCCACTCTTAGAAGCTGCTGTAGTTCTTTGAAGCTGGGAAGGCACATGGTGGCCTTAGCAACACAGTGCCAGTCTAATAGTCTGCTGTGTGTTACACGGCATGTATACTGTTTCTCTTAGCTCTGTGGTATAGGGAGCTTCCTGTCATCTAATGGAGGCCAGGGAACCATCTGGAAGGGATGCTCTGCAGAGGCTACTTTTATCATGGGGAGGTTGAACAAAATAACCTATAATGACCCATTAATTCCAAGATTCTGTTTCTACCATTCTCTATGCATTCGTAAACCTACTTAGTGAATGTAGGCCCTGATTTCTGTGTTAGTTTCTTCTTCAGTAATTTTGTTAAAGGAAGTCATAGAGGTTACAGAAAAATATCATTCCTCTTAGAACATGTGGATTTGTTTTCTAAGGCCTCCATAACAAAGTACCATAAACTGAATGGCTTAAAAGAAGAGAAATTAATTGTCTCACTGTTGTGGAAGCTAGAAGTCTGAAATCAAAATGTCAGTGGCCCTGTTCTCTCTCTGAAACCTCAAGGGAGAATCCTTCCTTGTCTCTTGAAGCTTCTGGGTCTCCTGGCCTGCTTGACACTCCTTGGCTTGTGGCTGCATCACTCCAATCTCTGCCTCTGTCTTCACGTGGCCTCGTCCCTGTGTGTCTGTGCATCTCTCTGTGACTTTTCTTCTTCTTATAGGTACACCAGTCTTTGAATGTAGTGCCTACCCTAAACCCCGGATGATTTCATCTTGAGATCCTTAATTACATTTGCAAAGATCCTATTTCCAAATAAGGTCACAGTCTGAGTCAGGAGGGTATAATTTGGGGGATGACAGTATTCAACCCAGTACAGACACCTTCCTGAAATGAAAAATAAAAAAAAAAAAGTCAACGTTGAAGACCTGCTTGGGTCTCCAATAAATGCAAAGTGAGGAATTAAGAGAATAACGCTTTGTGTCAGTTCTCAAGAAATGTAGGAGCTCTGAGAGGGAGATTATACACTCGTGCATTTGTTCAGTGAATTATTATTGAGCTTCAGAGCTGCACCAGGCACTCTGCTAGGCACTGAGTGCAGAGTGGTGAAATAAAAAAGGAGACTTTCTTCATGGTATTTATGGTCTGGTGGGGGAGAGCAATATTAATCTAAAGAACAACAAAAAAAAAACCTATTATTGCAATTTGTTGATTAAAAACCAAATAATACAGCGTATCATGAGAGAGAGTGTATTGAGAGGAGATCCAGCCTTCGATTTCAGGTCTGTCAGAAAGTTTTCTCGAGGAAATGATGTTTCAGTTGAAGCCAGAGGACGAGTAAGAGTTAGCCAGATACAAATTGGAGAAGAACATTCCAGGGAGGTAGAGTGGCGAGTTCAAAGGCCAGAGCAGAGGCCACTGCGGCTGGGATGTGGTGACCAGGCCTGGCAGGGACAGGATGAAGAGCGGGTGCCAGGGGCCTGTGAACCATGGCACCTCACACTCAGGATTTTGAGGTTTAGAGGGGGTGGGGGTATCTGTGCAACAGGAAGCGAATTCCAAACATACCCCTGCCAGGAGGGTACCCAGTGATTTGGCTCCGTAGAGATTTGTACAGCTCTATCATTCACATAGAATCGACTT
Organism: Varecia variegata; assembly: GCA_028533085.1. Classification (NCBI taxonomy): domain Eukaryota; kingdom Metazoa; phylum Chordata; class Mammalia; order Primates; family Lemuridae; genus Varecia; species Varecia variegata. Next base: position 16,548,699 of record CM052443.1, on the reverse strand, counting down.
TTAAAAAGATGAAATGAAAATAACTTTCAAGTAGATCTTATCTAAAATTAACAAAGAGGGTTTTACTTTGTGCTCTCTGCTCATTTGCTATTACATTTTTTTGAAATTACTTTCAAGTTTAAAATATAGATCCAGAGTTTGTCATATGCAGATGGACACATTCTAAGATGACTCTGGTGTTAGCTAATTAGGATCCGGAAATACAATCACATGGGATGGGAAACGAGCCCTAGAGAAGCGAGAGTCACTGAGACCTAAAAATACTGGCACCTGGTGCCTCTGAACCAGCAGAGCACCTGACAGCCCACGAGGAAGCTGTGTGACACACTCTTTTGTAATCTCAATTGAGGCAGTCTTTGACAGGAACCTCTGTTTTCCATCTGGGGAGGACCTGAATTTTATGGGGATGAAGGAGAGATTAAGGGTGAGAAGTGTAAAGCAAAATGTGTCCTCACTATGAAAATAATCTGTAGGACCATTCAACTTGTAGTTGCAAACCATGCAGGTACAACTCTATTTCATCTACTAGATGTACACGGGTCCTCTCCCTCAGGATTCTTTAACATGCTGCTGCTTCCTGCTCCGGGTGTCACTGGCTGAGAGAATGCTAGCATCTGACTGTAGCAGTGAGTTCATTTTCCTGGCAGACAACCGCCTTATAGAGGAACCATGCAGTCCTCACGGCCATGAAGTCCTCTCCTCTTGCCTGAAGGATAACTCGTGTTATGCAGGCATGTTCCATTCCAACCCAGTCTCCTCCTCACCCCCTACAAAAGATGGACAGTGTATAATCCCTACAGGTTATGCGAGAAGAATCTGGGTGTGCAAGGTGGGCTGGGGCAGAGATGGCCTTGGCAGAGGGCCCCACACCCCCGTCCTGTGTGCATAGTATTATCCACATGAGTAGGTCGCTTCGTGGAAATCTACAGGACTGTAAGGCAACGTTCAGATCTGAAATGATTTCAGATGGGTTCCTGTGTCGTTACAACTCTGTACTTGCAATCTTTGTGATTTCAATTTGGAAAGTTGTTCAAGTGAGTAATTTAATGTTGAGCTGTTCCTTCTGTTTTCCCTTCAAACTCAAAAAAAAAAAAAAAATCTCAAAACAGTGTTATTATGAGCAAATTTTGTGCTTAACAGGGTAGTGGGGGGTTACAATTCTGTTTGCTCCAAGTGTAAAAGACCAGGTCAGATTTGACTTTATAAGCTAGGCACTGTGTTCTATAAAGACAAGTTCTACTTGTGTGAAGCCAACTTTTAACTACTAGATCGTGTCTTACCTAGAGAGAGGTGATCTGATTTATCCTCGGATGTACAACTGGCCTTTGTCCTAAGGCAAGGTGGGGAAGATTTCACTAAGGAACAACATCACAGTCATTAAGATCACAGCAATTCTCCTCATTCATGCCCCTTAATTAAGCCTTGATTCCTCTCCAAGGATGATGGTCTCCTGGTTACAGAGATACTTCAAATCACTGTTTACAAGTAGGTGAGATGCACTTTGAATTCACTTTGATCGAAGTTGTGCATGCACATGTTTTAAAGAGCTCTAGAATTCTACATGGCTTGTTGTAGAAACATCATTCCCTTTCCACCCCACCTGGACTCTTCTAGCCCTCCCCAAAGTAACCACTTTGAATTCCTATAACAGATTCTAATGGAATTTTCCTCCATGTCTCTAAGGAACATGCTTATATTGTTCCTTTTTGATTTTTTTCCAGTTTAGGCATTATCTACTGACTTCCTGCTGTGACAAATATAGAGTTGGCTTTTTTCAGACCCCTTTTCCATTCACCTCCACCAAATATATTCCCTCTTCTCATCCTCTGACTCTCAGTAAAGTTGCATCTTAATTTTGTTTAGATCGATAGTCAGTGTTTACAATATTGAGAGTACACTATTGTTACTTTCATTTCCTAGTACAATTTCCACCCCCTCAGTGCCACCACCCCAGAATTAATAATTGTCTTGTGTTTTGTTTTGTTTCCGTGGTGCCGATGCACTCATCTCTCCATCACTCGCCTAACTAAATATCCTCCCAATTGTACAGACTTCTCTGCTCATTTTTCCTTCCTGAGCCCAGTGACTCTGGGACTGTTCTGATCTGGGCGGGTTGGCTGCTACATGCTAAGCTCTGTGGTCACCAACGGCCTTTTTTTTTACCACCATTTTGAGGATTTTTTATTTTTCCTTTATATGTTACATTCTCAATCTCCTGAATTTTCTGTCTTCTTTATTCCTTCCTTTTGGTAGATTATATCTTTCAGTAGCTTCCTGAGAAAGGATTCATGGAGGATAATATTAAAACTTTGTGTATCAGAAAATGTTTTTATTCTATTCCCTCACTTTATTAGTAGGTTGGTCAGATATAGAATTTCTGGTAAACAAGTATTTTCCTGCAGAATTTGAGAATGTAGTTTTATTGTTTACTAGTTTTCATTCTGGTTTTCATTTCTAGCATTTGAAAAATCTGATGAATTCTGATACCTGATCCTATTAGGTGTCTCTTTCTCTCTGTCTCTATCTGTCTCTCTTTCCACCACTCTTTCTCTCTCTTCCTCCCTCTCCCTTTCTTTCTTTTTCTGGAAATGTACAGGATGTTCCTTTTGCCTTCTGCGATCTGAACTCTCATGATATTATATATATTTGCCTTTTTGCTCCACTTTCTAGGCTATGTCTTTAAATTCAAATGAAATATTTCTTTTGGCAATAAATAAGAATAAAAATATTCTAAAATGTAGCTGTGATGAATTAGACATAGAATTCAACACAAGTACCATTCAGAAGTGTTACCAGTGATTGTGTCATTATGGGTGGCACAAAATCTACCTGTGGTTACCATGAGTGGGATAATTACTGTAGGTCAGTGAGTAGGCAGAACACTGAGGCATTGTAGACTCTCAATGGTAGGCTGGAATGCAAATGAGGAGAGCCTTAAAAAGAGCAGGCATGGCTTTGGCAGTCCTTCAGACCTAATTAGCATTCCCACGGGGACTTGAGGACCATATTTAAAGCACTCATCTGAATTATGGAGGGTGAGGCTTGCCCATGGGAGACCCCAGCAGCCAGCACACCTGAGATCAGACAAATCACTCACCATGGCTAAGACCGGTCTGTTTGACTGGGGAGTCAGGCTCATATGGACTTGTTTGGATTTTAGAGGCCCAGCCAAGTAGGGGCTAATGCAAATGGGAAGCTTTATGTCTCAGAGTAAGAAATTGTAGCCCTAATCAATAAGGCAGTGCTGGAAACCTAAGTCACACAGGTGAGACAAACCGTAGAAGTGAGGACATGGGTGGTCCTAAGCTTCACCCTCAGGCACCCTAACTGCTTGACTGAAGGTGACAGGATTAATTCCAAACCCCACCAGCTTGGGACTCTAAGCCTACTAATAAATAGCCTGCTTTTCAGCATTGTCAATCATCTGGGAAGAGTTGATTCCATAAGCTGAAAATTTTCAAACCACAGCTGGGTATCTGAGAAAATGCAGAGAGGTATGATAGTGAGCATCTCAGACCTCTGTGACTACCATCACTTCCTCTACCACATATCAACTTTGCATTCCGTTTACCTGATCCCGTTCTGTTGTTTTTATAGGTCTTTCTCTCATACCCTATTTCTAATCTCATCTCAATAGCCAGTTTTAACTCACCTGCATGCCATATATTCTGTCTGATTCCACGAATGTTGCCCAATTTCCTATGGTAGCCCAGATCTCTATAGCCCTCCTCAACTTGAAATTGTAACTTGAAGTCAATCCTAAAATCTTCCCAAGATTTGCCAAGAGAACAGCATGATCAGTACATCCTGTTTACTTCCTGTCCTTTGGCAATCATATGTATGCTTATTAAAACCTGTCTCCCTTTTTCCATAGCAGCCTAAAGTTTTCTGGAAGCAAGGGCTATCTTCTGTTCATGATGTCACTCAAACACCCAGTACGCATAGCTTCAGCATCAGTAAATCAGTACAGTGAGCAAACCTGACTCTATCTGACCCTTTCTACAAACTTCCCCCCGCCCTTAGATGGAGTTTCAGCCTTCTTACAGTACCACCTACCATAAAAATCTAATCTTGGGAAAGCACCAGAGTGTGAACCTAAACAAAACTCTTACCTCTTCCATGGATGTTTCCATTTGGAACCTCCTCATCTTTTTGGCCATGTGAAAGCTTTTCACACCAAATAAAGGAAGAGATAACTTTGAGGGGTATTTTTGTTGCCAGGAATCCTCCCTGATCTCTTTCAAAGCATTTCCCTTAGGCAGCTGCCCATCAGGCTACAGCAACCACAGTCTCTTGTGTAGCCTGTGATTGATTAATCAAGAAATACCTGTCCACAGATGGCCACAGTTCCTCTGAGACTGAGGCTCCTTTTGCAGGAGGGAAGGAGCACTAGACTCCAGGAAAGGGCTCCTCACCCAGAAGTGCTGAGAAAGGCAGTGAGTGCCAGGGTCAGCGTGCTGCTGAGAGCTGCAGTGAGAATCTCATTTCCCGCTGTGCACATCACTGCCCCTTGAAGTCTCTGTTCTGCCTTTGGACTGCCAGAATGTAAAAGATAAGGCAGACAAAACGTTTCTCAAAAGCTGCAAGCTCTTGCCACAATGGCAGCTAGGTTGGACAGTAATATAACACAATAATTTTCATACGGCAAATCCTAACAGAACGATGATCATAGTCTCTCCTAGTGCTACAGACGGTGCCACATGGTTTGCCACACAGAAAGAAGGCAGCAGTGTGTGACAGGCAGTGGGGGAAGACGAAGGTGTTACCAGGTGATGAGAAGGATGATGTAAAAACAATGTCTGGGTTTGGGGCTGGGGGGGTGAGTGTTAAAGAGCACGTGTGACTCATGGGAAACGATGGTTTCATCTTCCTAGGCCTGAGAACTTAATATGTTCAATAAAGTAGATGGTTTTTACTGAGATGGCATATCCACATTACAGAGAGAAAAGAGAGACTGGGTAAGGCAATAGAGATAGGAAATGAAATATGTATTAGTATAGACTAGTGCATACATGGGTCACATGTCAATGTTAATGGGTTAGTCTGGCACTAGAAGGTTTGATCCATTACCCCAGCTCTATAAACTCTTGTATTAACACTTTTATACTTTTCAATATCTTTTTATATATATTGCCTCATTTATCCAGGCAGAACCGGATGAATTTCTAATGTCATTCCCATTTCAAAGATAAGTGAATGGAAGGACAAAGAGATGAAAGAATTGATCAAGGTCACACTGATGTAAAGTGATCAAATTTTGACCAATGTTGATCATCATGAATGACCAGTATTGAATACTTACTACAGACAAGATGTTAAACACTTTAAAAAATAATTCCCAATAGTCCTAACAGATGATTAATGATATTTCTGCTTTATAGAATAGAAAAGAGAGGATAAGTAACTTGCTAAGGTCACACAGCTGGTAAGTGGCAGAGACTGAATTTAAATCTAGATATACTTGCCTTGGGAGCCTGTGATCTTAACTATTATTCGTTACTTTGTCTCTGTGATCCAACAATTCTTCTCTTCCTGGTATCTAGTGATTCTTGCACAGTAATTGTCACTTTTCTGTTAAACCCAATCTCTCTCCACCACAGTACGTTCATTTTAATTGATTTAACTATTTGTAGCATGATCTGACATCTTCTCTGTTAGCCCACATATATCCCTTTTTTATTATAAAAAATATCTTCCATATATCTCACCAGGCTGGCCTCAACAATGCACTGGATTGTTGGTACATATCTCTCTTCTTTCTCTAGTTATTTGGAAACATTTTAAGGCAGAAGCAGTTTTTTTAATTAGATTATATTGGATTTTTTGGCACTGAAATCTAGGTTTTCCAGCTCCAAATTCTTTGATCCAATGCATAGCTTCAGAAGACAGGAAGATACAAGTTCATGTCTTGATTCTGCCACATAATGGCTGGATGAAAATGGTTGAGTTATGTGGCCTCTCTGATCCAAAGTTTACTCATCTGTAAAATGGAGGTAAGAGAGGTAGCCAAATCATAGGTCAGATAGTAGGAACATTCTAGATAATGTATAATGGATATTTAACATAGTGAGTAGCAGATTAAAAATGATTCAACAATAGAAGCAGCTATTAATTTTATCATCATTATTAACCGTAAGTATAAAAAGAAAGCTTCCAGCACTGGGAAAATCCCAGTGCTTGAAGTTTCTCTTGCTTAGGAAATCTTAGAAAATGAGTATTTTCTAAGACTCTAATAAATAGGTGTTGCTCCCATATACCTCAATATGATTTGGTAAAAGCCATCCTTTGGAGATGATGCTGGAGCCAGTGGGTGTGTTGTTATAGCAATCATAGATGTCACAGGCAAGAGAAAACAGTAAGAAATGGAAATCCAAAGTGATTGGTTATGGAGATTAAAGATTTATTTTCCCTACCTTGTGAGCAGGTAATATCTTTCAGCCTTTTGCTGTCATTGGATGACGAAAATGGTGGTATTCTTTTGAAAATAACTGTGATTGACCAACTTATTTTTTTTTTAAATCTGGTCAACAGGGACACCTCTTATTTTTCTGAGTCAGTTCTGGGCTAGTAAATTAGCAAGTTTCCGAGGGTTGGGTAAAGACTTAGAAACGTGACAACCGGCTTCAACGTGAAGCTGACAGTGTAATGAATAACAGAGTTTCAGGATCCTGCAACTTTGATTGCTTTTGCTCCTCTTATTTGCTTTGTTCACTTCAGAGAAGAAAATGATCCACATTTGTAATATCACCTAATCCTGCAGTTGGACATTAAACATTTATTTTAAACATTAAAACTGCTGAGCTTGCAAGTTTATGACCCACAGATACTTGTATTTATTTATTTTTAAATTTTAATTTCTTTATGTTGAAATTGCCAAATCCACTGAATTGAAAGAAAATGAGATCTGGAAGCTATGACTTTTCATGAAGTATAACCAAATCCAACTGGTCAGGAGAGCATCACAGGAGGATTGTGCTGGCTAGAATGGAAAGGCTAAATATTACACATTCGTTATTGAATGCTTTATGGTTTAGTTACGCTTGGATTATGGTTTTTAAAATATCTTTGGGTTTTGAAAGACCCAGAACAATGTATTCATAACCCATGGCCCATCAGCTTTATTGTGGTTTTCGTTTTATAGAGAAAGAGTGGTTTTGCATTTGCAATGAATTAGCTGTTTATTTTCCCAACTCTCCCATTTCAGTATAGTGATGCAATTTATTCACCTAATGGCAAACATTTTTTTTTCCTCTAATTCCTGGTCAGTGCTTGGCTCAAAGTAGAAGAGTTTTATTTTCAGGGTGGTGGTGTGTAGCCATAAAACAATACAGCTTTTGTATTGATGAGGATATGATTACTGGAATTTGCAGTGCCTTTTCTGTCTAATTATGATTGTGGGCCCTATCTCTCTTTCTCTCCCTCTTAATGAATAAAATAGAGAACTATAGTGAAGAGATAATAAGCTACTAAAAATGCATTTGGTAGTCATTACTGATATAAATTATTTGGTACCTGTGGCCTTAGAAATAAAGTTCTTTATGTTATCAGAGGCAGCTGAAGGGCAGTGGCACTCAACAGAAATCTTACCAAGTGGGCAGACTAAAGATGTTTCCTTCCACATAAGATGGTGCGTATGTGCTCCATCTCTTAGGGAAAGGTAGTTTGCCATCCTTATCCCAAGACTGTTGTACAGGAAAATGTAAGGATCATTGTACTTTGATGCATCTTCCAGGAATGCTGAGAAGCAATGAAAAGAGACAAGTACAACCGATATGAAAGACGATTTCCTCAACTCTTTGTTAAGATAGATGCATTGTAAATGGGAACTCACCATGGTGTATTGGCAGGCAGGCCATTCAAGTCTCTGGATGTAGAGAATTATAATGTTATGCCTCTGTCATGTCATTTTATTTTGTACTCACATGAGCAATTGCAGGAATGCACAAGCTAACCTATCAGTTATGAAAGGGCCCAAATGAGGGTCTACGGATGGATGAGTCCCCATAACCAATAGCTGACAGTGCTTAGAGTCCTGAAGGATGATTTCATTGACTTGTTGCATCTTTCATGCAAACAAGGATTCGACAGCTGTCAAAAGGGCAGATTGGTCTCTAGATTCTCCAGGGAACTATATGAATAGTGTGTATTTGGAGAAGTGATTACAAATATTAATGGGCTCTGAGAACCACAAATCAGAAAGCATGTGCTTCTAAGACCTGACTCACCGTAGGGTCAACTTCAGGAAAATTGGATTTTTAACAATTGAATTTGTTTAGTTTTTTTTTTTTTCTTTAAGCATAATCTCTACTTTGAATAAAAGTATTATAATGGAAAAAGGGAAGCTTTACCACAATAGGCAGTAGACAGAGCTGAATTTAATAGTCTGTTTTGTTGTTGTTGTTTGTTATTTGCTTGTTGTGTAATCATGCCCAAATTTCTATGGAAGCCCAGACTAAGTATCACTCCCTTGACGTTTCTGTATCTTCTTTAAATGCACAGAAAGGAACTGCTCCTACCTTTGCTGGGTTACATATTCAAATTGTAAGGCTTGCAATTGTTCCTTCATGTGGGATTAAAGTTTTAGGTGATGCTAAAGTCAGTGAGAGAAATATTTACTGCTCCCAGAGCAGGAAGGTTGAATAAAGAACTGTGGCTCACACTGGATTGGATATTTGGGAGGCATGTGGATGTTTCTGGTTAAAGAGCTAATCCATATGAGTCAAATCTTCTAATGGTAGAACCACAGAATGTTAGGCCTAGAAGGGACCTAGAAATCACATTGTCCAAGCTTTTTACTTTGCACATGAGAAAACCAATGCATAAACAAAGAGAGAATTGCTCAAGATCATATAGTGAGGTTGCAATCAGCAGGAGTAGAATTCAGATTTCTTGGCTTTCAATGGTCTAGAGGAATGATTGTTGAGGATTGCAACAGCAACCTTTGTTCTTCTCTTTTCTTTTTTTTTTAATTGGTCTATCTTGGCTCTAAGCAGAAGTCCCACAAGAAATGGGCTTTTATGGACCCAAATACCCATATGTCAACATGGTTATTATTTGCAAAAAAGTCTTGCAAAGTATGTGAAATAATGTAGACGTTTGTAAGTCCTAGGTTTCAAACATAACCTTGTGTACCCATTTTACGTAATGAGCAACTGGCACTTTTCAGCCACAGTTGGAACTGATGTTGGCTGTAAGCACAGCATGGCCATACGGGATGACACTGGCAAAATTCAGACGTTCGAAAGCAGATGAACTTTTATATATGAGGGGAGACCAGGAAGACAAACCAGAACCTAGAAGGGTTAGGAGACTTTACCTAGGCCTCACAAAGTGGCTGTGGGTGAGACGCTGGAAGTTAGCTTCTCTGGTTCCAAAGAATGCTCACCATTACTTGAGGGAAATCAGATAACACAATAACACACAGCACCCCAGGAATAAGGCATTTTCAGACACCATTGGTTTTCTAGAGCAGTCTGCTTAATCTTTATCCCCTGTTGCAAACAAACCACTAGACTGACAATACCACCCAATGAAAGAATAAAATTTGTCCATCTATCATTAAGATAATTGCTATTGATTCGTCTCCTTATAATTTTCTGCTTTTTGTTTTCAGATGTTGGTTATAAATTACACCCACAACAGGCACCGAGCCTGTGTTTGTGTCTATTATGTGCTCCTGATAAGGCTGGGCAGCGTTTTTCACCTTCCTGATGCGAGTTATTGAGATTGATTGAAGCGCTTTGCTTGTCCTATCCTAGACACTGCGTAATTAATGTTTCATTATGTTAATACATGCAAATGTGAGAGTATGTGTTTGATTGGGAGGTGAGAGAACAAAAAGGATTAAAGAGTTCACTCCAAAGTACAAATTAATTTATTGCATTGCGAACTGGCCTCTGAGGAATGAGGGAGCAGGCTTCAAAATGAAAGGGAAAAATGCACAAAAGGAAAGGCTGTTACACGCCTGTATTTCAGAGGCGGTGTAGTTAACAGTTACAAAAAGGAAATTCAGTCATATGACAGAGACCTTGTCCATACGGTGGTTTTCACAGTCCACATGTCTCCCTCTGCAGTGAAAGGGTTTAGGACAGGGAAGCCAGAAACTAGTGTCTCTTTACGTATAGAAGCATTTATGCATAGACATAATGCATTAGTGCCATATAGGAATATTCTTTATAGTGTTCTTTCATATGCAACCAGTGGTTGAATTCATGACATTATTTGAGGAGTATCAGGAAGGAAATTTTACCTCCAAACAAATCCACTTAATCTATAATTATTTGCTTATTATTGCATGTTTCTTTCTGGTCTTTATAGTGACAATTTTGATTTTTCCTAATATATTGATATATTTATGTTCTGTGATTTACTTATCTATTTCCCGAATATCAGACAATCAATATGCTTCTATTTATCTTGATTTGCTGTGATATCAAATATTTTAATGAGCATTTTTTCGTATGTGCAGCAATTTTTATTCCATTGAATTATTTTCTTGAGATAGCACCTTAGGAGTGGAATTACTAAAACCTAACTCCTTTTATGGATTTAGATGGACATGGCTATTTTAGAAACATGCCCACTTCCAATATCTAGCATAGAGATGCAATAAATGGGTGCGGGGTCTGACCTCTACTAGACTGCTGTCACTCTTGAAGTTGCCCTATGAAGTTGTTTTAGCTAATCATAACTTAACATGGGTAAAGGTTAGTGACTTCACATACTCATACACACACACACACTCTAGATGACGCTATTTTGAATAGGTTTTAAAAATGGGAAGCAGAAGAAACAAGGGTGTAGTATGTAAGATTCAGCCAGGTAGGGCAGGCCTGGATGGAAGAACCCTAATGTCAGTAGAAGTCACCAGATAATCAGAAAGAGGGGGCCGGGCACGGTGGCTCACGCTTGTAATCCTAGCACTCTGGGAGGCTGAGGCGGGAGAATCACTTGAGGTCAGGAGTTCGAGACCAGCCTGAGCAAGAGTGAGACCCTGTCTCTACTAAAAATAGAAAGAAATTAGCTGGACAACTAAACATATATAGAAAAAAAATTAGCCAGGCATAGTGGCACATGCCTGTAGTCCCAGCTACTTGGAAGGCTGAGGCAGAAGGGTCACTTGAGCCCAGGAGTTTGAGGTTGCTATGAGCTAGGCTGATGCCATGGCACTCTAGCCTGGGCAACAGAGTGAGACTTTGTCTCCAAAAAGAAAAAAAGAGAAAGGAAAAAAAAAAGAAAGAAGGGATTTAAAAAAGAAAAAGTAGAGGATGCCAAAATAAGCATTAATTGTCTTTTATACAGGATTTATTCACTGGAGCTATTACAGGGGAATCAGTATAAGATATTCACAATTATTAGTAATGGTATGTCAGTTTATTTATTTGCTTTCATTTCTGATGATTATTTCAGAGCAGGAGGTGGGGTGGGAATTTGTGGTTATGCCATTTCTCTTCATACTGTCTATGGCTGCTTCTCTGCTACAATAGCAGAGTTGAGTAGTACATCCACTGAACTAAAAATAGTTACTATCTGGCCCTTTGCAGAAAAAATTTTGCAGACCTCTGATATAGAGAAATAAATCTGACAGTCAGAAATAGAGTTTGGAGGCAAAGATATTATTTCAGATTCAAACTCATCCATTGGGCAAATTATAATATGTCATAGACTTCAGCCTGGATTTCCTCCTCTCTAAAATCAACATAATAATAATTTCATCAGGTAGTTGAAAATTAAGTCATGTAATAGGTTGAAGTATTAGTTCAATTGTTCTTCCCTCCTATATATGAAAAAGCTCAAAAATGTAATTAATGTTTATCTAGTAGTTACTTTCATGCTGTTGTGATGTGGTCAATTGAAGATCCATTATGCCATGTAAATTTTTTAAGAGTGTTGTATGTGAATTAGTAATTGATTTAACCAAAAATGCCAAGTCAATCTTCTGTAAGCTCTCCCTGCTTGTAGCTATGGCCATGCTAAACTATTGCTTGCTGATGTCAGCACTGACTGGGAAGGTTGTCTGAACACATTTATCTGTGTCAAAGCATTGAACCCACCACTATTAAGTAAAAGGGCATAGACCTGTGAGTCATTAAATGTGATGAGGCAGGGTTCTCCCCTGTGAACCCAGCTTCCATGCCTCATTCTGCTATTATTCCTCATGGTCAAGGCTGGTGGAGTTAATAACATCTAAGTGGCTGCAGTCTTTTCTACCATGATTCATGTATTGCTTTTTACAGTCACTTTGCAGATTGACAGGGAGGTCAATACTTTTGGTCTACAGTCCCCTCCACGCAGACCCGTCACATTTTTGGTCATTTGGTTTTAGTTCATTTCCAGATACATGCTGGTGTGATCAGACTGTGGGCATCCCTTTCCAGTCACTGCCAGGAGGTATTCCAATAAACATTGGCCTTTTATCTGCACCCAAAGAAGTTTCCATTAATAAGTCACCAACGTTTAGATGACAATGAGGTGTAATTTTCTTTAATTCAAGTTTAACTAAAAATCCAGAGGTATGACAGCATATTATATATTTTAGAAATAGAAATATATATACCACATGTCAATATCATTAATTCTGAATGTTTCTAGTGCCTAACAAGATTTTTCACTATCAGATAAAAATAAGTGGTTTTCAAAAAATGTAATTATAAGCATCAATATCATCTTTAAAATAGTGATAGGTAGGGAACCATGCCTCCCAGGTTGCCTAGAACAATTCCAGTTTATACGTATGGTCCTAGCTTAATTATAAATTGAATCCCCTTTCAGTCTCAAAAGTGTCTGATTTGTATGGTAAATTGTGTGATTATCCTAGTGATCACTCTCGTGATTAGCTTGAAATTAGTCAAAAGCAAAATGCACAATGTCATAATTAGCCTGTCCTCAAATCATGTACATTTTTGGTTGGATTTTATGTTATCTTACATTATTGGCAAAAAAATGATTGACATGCTGATGTTCAACAGCAGTCTCATCAAAAAGTTGCTTTTGAAACCTTGGCCAGCTGTGTGACTGACTTTATGTATCAGAGATGGTGACATCTTGCATCCGGTGGGCATCCATGAATGCCTTTAATCTGCAGAGTCTAGTTATGAGCCTCCCTGGTCCTGCATGCCCATGAGTAAAGGTTTCCAGCTTGAGGCCTCCAGCTGGTGAATCAAACTTTGGACGCAGTGAAAAGTAGTTATTAAAGGAAGCTCAGAATGTTCATTCCCTTTCGTTTTTCTCCCTGTGGTTCATTGACTATGTTAAGAATGGCAAGATAGTCTCCTTTCCTGAGACTAACACCACTCAGTACTTTTATTATTATTATTATCTATTGTGTGTTCATCACTGCTAAATGCAAACAGGGAAAGGGATTTAAACAAAAGTTGAAGTGTAGTTCTTAACTTTGAGGGTAGTAAATAGAGTCTAAATGTATGTGGTCGATGAGTACACATTTTCTAGGCCACTTCTGATATCAAATGCCTTCTTTCTTCATAGATTCCATGACCTGGGTTAAATCCAAGACTTTTTCCATAGGGGCTGCACTAGTTTACAGTCCCACCAGCAGTGTATGAGAGTTCCTGGAGATTCCTTAAACAGATTCAAGTAGACCTTCCATTTGATCCAGCAATCCCATTATTGGGCATCTACCCAGAAGAACAAAAGTCATTCTATAATAAAGATACTTGCACCCGAATGTTTATAGCAGCACAATTCACAATCGCTAAGAGGTGGAAACAACCCAAATGTCCATCAATTCATGAATGGATTAGTAAAATGT
>CM052443.1:16513571-16534431 GCA_028533085.1 Varecia variegata | reverse complement strand
TGAAAAATTTCTATTCATGTCCTTTGCCCACTTTTTGATAGGGTTGTTTGATTTTTTCTTACTGATTTTCCTGAGTTCTAAATAGATTCTTGTTATCAGTCCTTTATCTGATGTGTAGTATGTGAAAATGTTTTCCCATTCTGTGGGTTTCTTAGGCCTGTGCGAAATACCTCACAAAGGAGTCAGAGGCCGCCTGTGTGTAACATAGGCTGAAACTTTGAAAAGGGGCCCATTGGAGACATATCTATTATTTACCAATGGATTCCATTTGCTTGGTCCATCTTTTCTAAAAACTAAGTCTAATGCAAGTTACTTAAAAGCAGTGAAGTGCCTTCATTCCAGAGCCATATATTCAAAATTTAATTGTTATAAAGAATACAAAAAGCTCAAATTGCCAGCAAACCTCAAGGGTAATTTTATTAAAGAAAATTTAATCTTCATTTAACTTTCCCAAACTATGTATTCACAGCACTGAAAACTGTCATAACCTCCCTGTTTCAGAATAAGTGGATTATTTATTTGTGATAATGGGCACATGTGCTCATTAACATACTGTCATAAACAGCTGTGTTAAATGTATTATGTGTTCTGTGACATAAATAAGGGACTCAACATGAGGTTGTGTTTAAAATATAGGCCCAGGGAAGAACAAAAAAGCAATAAATGCTTTTTAATATAGTTGCCTGTTGTGGAATTCTAAATTTATTTCTACCTTATTAATGCTACTTGTATGAAAATGGTAGGCATTACTCTAGTGAAGTATCTTGACATTCAAGGACTTCTTTCTGCTTTTTCATCCTTAGTGTTTTTTAAGCCAGGTGTTGCCAGCGTGGTTTTCTTTTCTGGAAAAGGAAGAGATCGTGTAGACACAGGGGAGGCATTTATAGTAAAGTTGGTCTGCTTCTCAGTTAGCTTAGAGCAGCGTTCATCTGATGGACACCCTCAACCCATTCTAGCTCTAACAGTTTTCAAACTGGTTGTTGAATTTAAAGATCATCTAATTCAACTTCCTCATTTTGCAGATGAGGGAACTGAGGTTCTGAGGACTTAAAAGACCTGTCTGAATCACAGATCTTTGAGTAATAAAGCCAGCACCTAGGGCTAGATATCCAAACTCCCAATCCAATATACTTTCCACTAGAACAGGCTGTACAATAATTAGGTTGGCTACACAAAAAGGATCTGTGGAGAGAAGCAACATATTTTCCAATGAGGGCACCAGGCTGGTGTCATTTGGTATCTTTATCAATATCACTGAGAGTAGACTTAAATGCCCACTCTTATTTTACAAATTACATTAACTCGAGCAAAGTTCCAGATGCTTTTTGTGGGTGAGTGGCCAAGGTGGATAGAATGAGTATATGTCAATGAGTGACACAGTTCACTGAGCAAAGTCACAAACTTCAAACATGAGATTTAGAAAAACTGAGTATACAGGAACAAGGCAAATAAAACCAGAGAGAAACAATGACGTGAGAAGCTAATCTGCTTTATCGTCACTGGGAAATGCAAAACTGGAAATAGTTCTGTCTGATGGGGCTTGTATAGGTTAATCTCTTATGAGAATATTGATTATATGCAGTTTAGGTACATGTCTTTTGATTGATAGAAAATTAGAATGGTTTTACAAAGTATAACTAAAAGTCTTCCCATTACAAAAAATAAAAATAAGAAATCTAGCAAAGTTGAGGTTGCCATCCTGAGAAAAATGAAGGCTAAAACATAATTTAGGGGGTATTTTTGAAGAAGTGAAATACTGCTACAAATAAGAAAGGGCTTTTATCAGAAAATGTTCATCTGTTCTGCATTTCACACAAAGTGGTTCCGGAGAAAATGGGATTAAACGGCAGCAAGAAAATTCATTTAGACTCTTAAAAATGATTAAATATTGAAAACAAGATAGCAAGGGACATTGTAGAATCTCTAGCCCCAAAGATTATTCAAAATGAAATTGGAAGTAATTTGACATGAATGACTTAGGTATACACCTGTCTGAGCTAGGGTGGCTGAACAACCCACGCCAAGACCTCTTTAAGTTCTTTAATTTAACAGCCAAATGTTCTAACAAATGCTACTGCTAGCCCCCCCCAAAGAATGTACTTTAATTATAATATATTTGCTTCATCCCCTCAAGATTCTTAAATGACTTTGTATTCCTCCTGTTGATTCTTTATGTTCATTTATGTTTATGGAAAAAAAAAATCCAACTCAGATTTCCAGGCTCATGAGAAACATTTGGATGAAAATTAAGACACTTCAGGGATTTGTGATTTTAGGCAGCTGTTTTATTGACTTGCTTCTGCAAGTGGGATTTACCTATTTTAAGACCCACCTGAGTTTTTATTCTAAATAACTTTGCTAACACTGTTCAGAGTTCATTTTTATTTTTATAAAAAGCAATTCTGAGTAGATTTTTTTAAAAAAAATCAATACTATAATCTGAATAAAGGGATAGAAACAGTCCCCTAAATTGTAGATACCACATTACTAACTACTGCTACTTTGAA
Source organism: Varecia variegata (assembly GCA_028533085.1). Taxonomy (NCBI): domain Eukaryota; kingdom Metazoa; phylum Chordata; class Mammalia; order Primates; family Lemuridae; genus Varecia; species Varecia variegata. The sequence goes on along the minus strand of CM052443.1, from coordinate 16,531,924 downwards.
ATATCTAGTTTTATTTGGAAAATATTAGCTTTTTTCTGTCTCAATTTTCAAGTCCTGACTGATACATAGTAGTGGCCATGCCTACATTTATATGAATTCTTAATTTCTCATAATATGATTTGTGGAGCCAATTGTTTCATTACTTTTGTTTAACCTCAGCTGGGTACTTTTTCACTTGTGTAACACCATATCCGTGATTTTAAGTTTCTTTTATTCTTGGACATTTTTCAAAGCACCTAGCTTTTTTGAAAAAGTTTGATAAAGAAAAGACAGGGAAATCTAAGCTTGAGACTTATTTGAATATGTGAACACATTTCCCTGTGCTCTGTTGTTGCAGGTTTCCAAATTAAAGCTTTCACAGCACTGCGCTTCCTCTCAGAACCTTCTGATGCCGTCACGATGCGGGGAGGAAACGTCCTCCTCGACTGCTCCGCAGAGTCCGACCGGGGAGTCCCAGTCATCAAGTGGAAGAAAGATGGCATCCATCTAGCCTTGGGAATGGATGAAAGGAAGCAGCAGCTGTCAAATGGGTCTCTGTTGATACAAAACATATTTCATTCCAGACACCATAAGCCAGATGAAGGACTTTACCAATGTGAGGCATCTTTAGGAGATTCTGGATCCATTATTAGTCGGACAGCAAAAGTCGCAGTAGCAGGTCAGTGGATTCTCCCTGCTCTTCCTCCTCCTTCTCCATCTCTTCTTCATTTTCCTTTTTTTGGGGGGAGGGGAGGATAAGAAAAGAATCTTTGCAAAAACAATGTACATTTTTAAAAATTTTAATTTTTAATTGACAATTGTATATTTGTATGGGATACAATGTCATGTTTTGATATATGTATGCATTGTAGAATGATTGTATCAAGCTAAGTAATGTATTTATTAACTCACATGCTTATCATTTTTTTGATGAGAACATTTAAAATGTACTCTTTTAGCAATTTTGAAATATACATTACACTATTATTAACTATGGTTATCATGCTGTGAGGTAGATCTTAAAAGCGTATTTCTCCTTTCTAACTAAAACTCTGTACCCTTTGACCACCATCTCCCCATCCCCACCACCTCACTCTCCCAGTGTGTGTGTGTGTGTGTGTGTATCCCACATTTTTTAAATCCATTTATCCATTGATGATCACTTAGGTTGATTCCATATCTTGGCTATTTTGAATAATGCTGTAGTGAACATGGGAGTATAGGTATCTCTTCCACACACTAATTCCAATTCCTTTGTATATATACCCAGAAGTGGTATTGCTACATCATATGGTAATTCTACGTTTAGTCATATGAGGAACCTCCATACTGTTTTCCATAATGGCTATACTAATATACATTCCTACCAACAACGTACATTTTTAAGAAAAAAGGAAAGATGTAAAGAAATTAATGTTTATTCCCTCCTGGTCTTGACTGTCTTTTGTCCTTAAATTAGCTTAGAAAACAGTAGGAGGAACTCAACCACCAGCATAGCATTATGAGATTTTAAAAAACAAGGCTTTCTCAAGTTGATTTATGCGTATGTCTAAGGGAGGAGTTTTCATCCATAGAAAAATATTAGAAAAATAATTTCTTAATTTCATTTTATAACTTCATTAATGCTAAACTTTTACAGAGTCAATTTATTTTGCCTTCAGAGCAGTGAAGTTTATTTTAATTATGATGGCATGACCTACAACATATAGATCTCAAGTGAGAAATAAAAATTTCCACTAGTGCTTCCAAATGTCTTGATGCTTGGTAACATGTTGGCTCAACAACTGCGTGGTAAGATGAACAGTTTTCCTTTTTATCTGGATACATGGAAGTCATGTAGACCCTGACAAAACAGAATTGAATATTCTGGAATCCATGATATGGCTATTTTTTCCCCCACTATTCTGGTTAGAAGGCAGCTCTCATTATTTCTTTTGGCCCCTGCAATGTTAAACCTGCAGGGAGAAGAATCAGATTTTTACTTGTTTCTAAAATGATTTAACTAAAAAGCGGGCTGTGATTTTATCTTTTTAAGTTTTGGTATGGACCATAAAGCAAGGCAAATGGATCCAACCTGAAATAAATTTAAGCTATCAAATGAGTAACCAGATTTGAAGGGCTACTTTCAACTTAATCTTTAGTTCTTAGTTTTAAACACACACACACACACACACACACACACACACACACACACACAATAGGCTGTTATTCAGTTATTTTTTTCCAGGTCCTATTTATTTGTATAGTGTCATCCTGGAAGACTGCTCAGAATGAGAACACAGTTTTCAGCAATAACAGCAACTAGGACAAGTGGGCAGGACCACCACTCCCCCCTAGACTCTTCTAGTCATGGTTTCAGAAAGTTGTAACCTGAAAGAGGAGATTTTGTCCAGGGGTACAATAAAGAATTCGATCTCAAAGTTATGCAATCAGTCCCCAAGTCCAGCTTCAAATCACTCCTTTGTGGCTTCTTTTTCTCACTAAGGACTCTTTTGTAGACTGGCTGTTTTGTCTCCCCAAAATTTGTATATTGAAATCCTAAGCCCCAATGGGAAGGTATTAGGATATGGGGCCTTTGGGAGGTGATGAGGTCGTGAGGATGGAGCCCTTATGAATGTGATTAGTCCCCTTATAAAAGGGACCTCAGAGAGCACTCTTGCTCTTTCTACCATGCGAGGATAGAACATGAAGTCAGTGGTCTGCAGCCCAGAAGGGCCATCACCAGAAACCACTCATGCTGGTCCCGTGATCTCAGGCTTCCGGACTCCAGAACTGCGAGAAATAAACATCTGTTGTTTATAGGCCACCCTGTAGCAGCCCAACTGCTTTGTTATAGCAGCCCAAACTGACCCAGGCAGAGTTTTTTATCTTCAGTTAAACTAGATTTCACCCCAGCAAACATGGCCTGGTGGGTAGGGTCTTCAGCTGGAGGCAGAGTGGCCAATAATTCTGGTTTACCCTGGACTGACCTGCATTTAGCACTTGAAAGTCTCGTGTCCTGGGAAGCCTCTCAGTGCCAGGTAAAAATGAGGATGGTTGATCCTGATCATGAAAACCAAGGCTATAAGCTACCTGGACCTTAGAGTGATAAATGAAATTTGATCGATGAGGATAACGTGTAGAGAGGACTGAAAATTAATTACGATTGATTAAGAGGAGCCGATGGAATATGTGCTGTGGATTAGGCAAAAGTTGCTTTCCCAGAATGCTCCAAATGAAGTGGAAAGGGTGCAACTTGACCTTCTGTCATTAGAAAATTTCTGGCCTTAAAGATCCCACCTGTCAGGTGTCCATAATCGCCACAGTAGTCCCGCAGATTGGACTGAATCGGGCTGGCATTTTGATGCCTTACTACGAGAGGCAGCTGCATACACGCTGTTAATGAAAATGGCCTAATATGTTGCAGTTTCAGTTTTCCTGCAATCTAGCTTCACTTTTACGTGTTCTATCTTTCAGTGGTGAAATGAAGAACGATTCCTTCTCTGTGAGATATTAAAATAAAGTGGCTTGGACTTTAGTATTCTGTACAAGGATAGGCTCACAGATTCAGTCACTGAGTTACAATCTAATATTAGATTGTATCATTTCAAGGCAATAAGGCTGTTCACAGCATTTTAAACACTTACCATGCTGTTTGGCAACACAGAATACATCAATGTTATGTCTGCTGAGGTTAAGATTGCCAAACCACTAGAATTCACAAGGGGCATATATCTTCCTTGTAATAAAGACCATGGACCTGATTTAATCTCATTTTTAAAGCATTAGCAGTCAATAAACCAGTCACCACTAAAAGTTAACAGTTGGCTTTGCTTGGCAGAAAAAAAAAATCTATTCTGCACCCTCAGGTGCAATGTAGAGCCCATTTAATATAACGCCCCTCTTCCATTTTTGCTTTCTCAAAGTGTCTTTTGATCAAAAGAAGTGTGGCAAATGAAATCTGTCTTTTATCAGTCAGCACATTTTATGCAATGATCTCGCCGTGCACCATTCATCCTATTTTCTAGGAACTTCTCAAGTGCTCTTTAAACCCTGAGTGCACACTTGGCTGGAGAGGGAAGGAGACTAAGAAAGATAAACGAAGGGCTACCATCCCATCCAACATCCTGTTAAAAGTCGCGGTGTAAAAAGCTACTGACAATCGGTATTTCTGGTTATTTTGAGTTCTATCAGTAAAGAATGCTTGGGCTATTAAATCTCCATTTGAAAGCAACTTGACCATCCTGGGTGAGACTTGGGGATTTTATTTTTTACCCAATCAACTCTAATCTAAAATGCTGTACTTTTTCTCTGCTGCATATTCCTCTGTTTAGCCCTCTAGACTGAGAACAGCTTGAGGAGAGAAACAGAGCTGGACGTTATTTATCTACAAAGCTTCTCCTATCACCTCCTCCACTCTGTAACTAGCAAAGCATCCGTCCTGTCATATTTAGTAGTAGACAGTTGTCTTACCAACGAAGACATGGGGCTTTGTGCCATATATGGAGAGCTTTCAGCTGTTATCTTCCTCTACCCCCTTACTTCCTCTCTTCCCCCCTCTTCTTCCTCTTCTTCCTTCTTCTCCTCCTCTTCCTTCTTCTTTATTGGACTTGAGCAGATTAAATTTACCTACATATGTACATATATAAACATATTCTTGATGGACTGAATTATAATAATTTGCTTTATGTCGTAATAGTCTATGCATTCATTAACTATTGACGACTTTGGGATTAGAAAAATGGGCTGTGCTGGAATATTCATATGCCACTTAAAAAGAAAAAAGAAAAGGCATGTGTTATTTCCTCTTTCCTTCCCTAACTCTTAATGTCAAGATGAACTTACATCTGGCCAAGCACATCTCTGCTACTCCAGATGTTGCCAGCCATCTGAGCCTCTGAGTTTTCTTCTGTTCAACAGATGTAATAATAACATATCTTCTAAGCCTGTGGTGACTTTTAAGTAACATCTAGGATACGAAGCTCTAGTGCAAAGTAAATTTTTATTCAAGGACAGCAGTAGTATAAATAGACCTAAAGATCGTCATTATTGTGTTATTGCAATTATTATATTAGGAACTTATGACTTTCAATATTCCCATGTGATAATGCAAGATTTTTTTTCAGGGTAGGGGGAATGAAATATAGGCAACAAATCCTGAGCCTCATGTATTAAAATCTTGGATCAGATATCTGTCTTTGCAATCTGTGTACAGAAACTGGCATGCCTGAATTGAGTTTTTCAAAAAGTTTAATCCATGCAGTTTTTTGGCAAGCAGTGCCAAAATCTGTCTGACTAAAAGAAATATTTTTGACCAAGTTGATCTGCCCTTATGTCAATGTTGCCGATTCAGTTTGTACTGACAAGACCAGGAGTTCTAGATGGAGCAACTACTGCAATTATTTCAGGAACAGATGGTAGGCACTCTTCTCAACCTCCTTAATGCCCTTTCAACTGAAAAAGGTTCCCTGAAACTGGCTTATGAGAGTTAGCTGGTCTAGACTGAGGGTTTGACCATAAACACCCACCTCCTACAGGGGAAAAATTAATTTCAGTATGTAAGACGGCCAGATAACAACAGAGCTTCTATGAATGATCACAAAAGTCCCATCTTATTTTTTCTGATACAACTATGACCACCTGTCTACCCATCCACATACCTACCCACCCACACAGCTACTTGCTACTCACTTGCCTTGCAGGCTCTGAGCAAGCACAGTTGGAAACTAAATAATACCTTTGCTTTTTTTTTTTTTTTTTCCAGAATGTTATGGGAGTACAAACATTTTGGTTACAGATAATGCCTTTGCCTCACCCTAGCCAGTGTTACAAGCATACCCTTCCCCCATACAGTGTGCTCCGCATCCATTTGTTGTGAATTTACATACCCCACCCCACTCCCTCCCACCTGACCTGCACCCAAGGAGTATTACTACCATGTGAGCACCTTAGTGTTGATCAGTTGGTACCAATTTGATGGCAAGTACATGTGGTGCTTGTTTTTCCATTCTTGCGATACCTCACTTCAAAGGATGGGCTCAAACTCTATCCAGGATAATATAAGAGGTGCTAGTTCACCATTGGTTTTTTGTAGTTGAGTAGTATTCCATAGTATACATATACCACATTTTATTAATCCACTCATGTATTGATGGGCACTTTGGTTGTTTCCACATCTTTGCAATTTTGAATGGTGCTGCCATAAACATTTGAGTGCAGATGTCTTTATTATAGAATGTCTTTTGTTCCTTTGGGTAGATGCCTAGTAGTAGGATTGCTGGATCAAATGGTATTTCTATTTTTAGCTCTTTGAGATATCTCCAAATAACTTTCCACAGGGGTTATACTAATTTGCAGTCCCCCCAGCTGTGTAAGAGTGTTCTAATCTCTCCATATCCACACCAGCATTTGTTGTTTTGGGACTTTTGGTAAAGGCCATTCTCACTAGAGTTAGATGATATCTCATTGTGGTTTTGATTTGCATTTCCCTAATGATTAGAGATGTTGAGTACTTTTTTTATATGTTTGCTGGCCATTATTCTGTCTTCTTTTGAAAACTTTCTGTTCATGTCCTTTGCCCATTTATTGATGGGGTTGTTTGATTTCTTCTTGTTAATTTCTTAAGTTCTATATAGATTCTTGTTATCAGCCCTTTATCAGATGTGTAGAATGCAAATATTTTCTCCCATTCTGTAGGTTGTTTATTTGATCTAATGATAGTTTTCTTGGCTGAGCAGAAGCTTTTTAATTTGATCAGGTCCCATTTATTTATTTTTGTTGCTGCTATGATTGCTTTTGGAGCCTTCTTCATAAATTCTTTGCGTAGGCCAATATCTGTAAGAGTTTTCCCAACATTTTCTTCTAGAATTCTTAATGTTTTACACCTTAGGTTTAAGTCTATTGCCCATTGTGAGTTGATTTTTGTGAAAGGTAAGAGGTGGTTATCCAGTTTTCTCAGCATCATTTATTGAATAGAGATTCATTTCCCCAGTGTATTCTTTTGTCTGCTTTGTCGAAGATGAGATGAGAATATGAGGATGGTTTTATATCTGGGTTCTCAGTCCTGTTCCAAAGGCCTGTGTCTCTGTTCTTGTGCCAGTACCATGCTGTTTTGGTGATTATAGCCTTGTAGTAAAGCTTGAAGTCTGGTAGACTGATGCCTCCCAATTTGTTCTTTTTGCTTAAGATTGCTTTGGCTATACGAGGTCTTCTCTGGTTCCATATGAAGCATAGAATTATTTTTTTCTAGATCCGTAAAGAATGATGATAGTATTTTGATAGGAATTGGATTAATTCTATAGATCATTTTAGGTAGTATGGACATTTTCACAATATTGATTCTGCCAGTGTATGGGCATGGTAGGGATTTCCATATGTTTCCATCTTGTACAGTTTCTTTTCTCAGTGTTTCGTAGTTCTCCCTATGTATGTCTCTCACCTCCTTCATTAAATATATTCCTAAATATTTAATTTTCTTTGCTATTGTGAAAGGTGTTGCATCTTTGATTTGATTTTCGGCTTGACTGTTATTGACGTATTTGAATGCCACTGATTTGTGTGCATTAATTTTGTATCCTGAAACTTTACCAAATTCATTTATCAATTCCAGGAGTTTCTTGGTTGAATCCTTGGGATTTGCTAGATAAAATATCATATCTTCAGCAGAGTTTGACCTCTTCTGTCCCCATTTGGATGCCCTTAATTCCCCTCTTTTGTCTGATTGCTCTGACAAGGACGTCCAGCACTATGTTGAATAGAAGTGGAGATAGTGGGCAACCTTGTCCAGTTCCTGTTCTAAGTGGGAATGCTTTCAATTTTTGCCTGTTCAGTATGATATTAGCTGTGGGTTTATCATATATGGCCTTAATAATTTTAAGATATGTCCCATCTATGCCTATTTAGTTAAGAGTTTTTATGATAAAGTGTGCTGAATTTTTTCAAATGCTTTTTCTGCATCTATTGAGAGAATCATATGGTCTTTGTTCTTGCTTTTATTTATGTGGTGAATTGCATTTATAGATGTGCATATGTTGTACCAACCTTGCATCTCTGGGATAAAGCCCACTTGGTCATGATGAATTATTTTTTTGAAGTGCTGTTGGATTCAATTTGCTAAGATTTTGTTGAGAATTTTTGCATTTATATTCATGAGGGATATTGGTCTGTAGTTTTCTTTTTTCTTGTGTCCTTTCCTGGCCTTGGTATCAAGGTGATATTGGCTTCATAGAATGAGTTGGGGAGGATACCATCCTTCTCAGTGTTGTGGAATAATTTCTGCAGTGTAGGTATGAATTCTTCTTTGTAAGTTTGGTAAAATTCAGGTGTGAACCCATCTGGTCCAGGACTTCTTTTTGTTGGAAGATTTTTAATTGATGCTTCAATTTTTGTGCTTGTTATTGGTCTGTTCAAGAATTCTATTTCTTCCTAATTGAGCCTAGAAAGTTTGTGTGTTTCTAAGTCTTTCCCCATTTCCTCTCTGTTTTGCAGTTTTGGGGCATATAGATTTTTCTAGTATTCAAAGATGTTTTGTATTTCTGTGTTGTCTCTAGTGACCTCTCCTTTTTCATTTCTAATTGAGTTTATTAGAGTCCTGTTCTTTCTAGTTCTTATCAATCTAGCAAGAGGGCTGTGATCCCAAGGGACTAAAGTAACACAAGAAAATGATTTTTACACCCCTGTAATTTTGCCCCAGTTAACAAACCTAATTGCCTGACCCCTTGCCTGTCGAACTACCCTTAAAAACCCTGTCTTTCAAATTCTCGGGGAGGTAGATTTGAGAAATTTCTCCCATCTCCCCACTTAGCACTATGCAGAATAAAGACTCTTTCTCTGTTGTAAAACCTGCTGACTCAGCACATTGGCTTTTTGGGCAGTGGACAAATTAACCTCTTTGGGCGGCAACAAGACTGGAACTCAGATTGTTTAAGTCTAGATGCACACTTATTCCTTTATCACTGTGTTTCTCAGTCTAAGGACTAGATTTAAGGACATTGTAAAAAATTTCCCAGTCATTTATTTTTAATCAATGAAATTCTCCAATGTATAAACTAAAGGAAAATAATAATAATAATTAATTACAGTTATCCATTTAGCCTCTTGAAAATATCAACTCCCGTGGCAAAACACTATAATTTGGATGTTTTCTTCTAAAATGAGAAGATTTTGCTATCATAGGTGTATATTCGATAATGACACATGGTAAATCTCTCCTAAAGAACAGAGAGCATATAATTTGAAAAATAAGCTCATAAATAGTCTTTCTAGGACTACATTTTTTTTTTTTTTGATCTTTGTAAGTGGTTTTACAATTCAGGCCAAGTTTGCATTTTTTTTCCCCTGCTTCTTGAAAATCAAGAAAATAAAAGGCCAACTAAATTGCATTTCCTTGAGTTGTTATTTGATTCAGGGGCATATTTTTTTCTTCCTTATTACAATAGATGTTTCAAGATGCAAATTGTCACACTCTGCTTTTAAATAACACAGGCATTATAATTAAAATTCCCCTGTGTTTAAAAAAAAATAATTACTTACTTGAGGAGTTCTTTCAGTGAATTCTCTTCCAAAATGCCTCCCATTTAAATGAGTTATGAAATAATTAGTGAAAGCATATTATGGTGAGAGAAGCTGGAATGAAGCATTTTGTGAAATGATAGCCTGACCTTTATGTTCTTACTTAAAAGAAAGCAGAAAAAAAAAAAGAGCTTGTCTGAAGAGAAAGGAAAATAAACCACATTGCCTCGGGTCACTCAAATGTTATATGAAGGAAACAGGAAGAAAAATGTTCATATTCCTTCTCTCTACAGGAGCAAATATAAGAATTTTGCCTAGAAGGTCAAGTTCATCCCGAGAAGCAGCTTGGAAAATGTATCCCAGGGCCCTTGGATATTTTTAAAATTCTATTTGGGAAGGTTCAGTTACAGAGCAAAGCTTTTCATTTTACACTGATAGGAATGCTGTTTATTTTCAAATGATGAACAGGAGAATAAATTGTTCTGACTCCATATTTCTTAATGATCTTAATTATCCTCATTTAGCTAAATGTTTCTATTGTTTTGTGGTTAATACATGAGAGAGAAAGAAAATATAAGGAAGAAATGTGGTGTTTTAAATAACTGCTATATGTGTGCTAATCTTATCATTTTCCTTTAACTTTATTGCCAAATAAAACTGAAATACAGTAATCACCAATATTGTCCCAATGCCTACTCCTCTACGTCCCCCCTCCAACCTCAACTTAAATAATTTCATTTTAAAGTGTAGGATTTTAGTTGGCTCCTTCCTACGTCAATTAACTCTGCAATAAAATTAAAATAGAAATGTATTCCTAAAAAAATATTCAGAGTGGAAAGACATCTTCTACATTATAAAAATTACAATAGGGAACTTGACAGGGCTTTTTATGGTAGAAACATCAACAAAATAACTTTTAAAAAAACCTTCCAACCTTTCATTTCCTTTTCTTTGTTATGAATTCTAATTCATGTGACAATGGAAATAGCTAATTATTCATTCCAAATTTAATCAGCATCTTAAGAGCACTGCTCTTTTATTCAACTCTTAAACTATCCAGAGTGTGATTTTGCTAGTACTGTAATGAAAATGAAGGAGTAATATTTAAAATAACTCAGTGATAGTAACCAAAAATTCTTTTCAATTTTAGAATGCCTCTTTGGAACACAAAAACTTAATTTTCTTGATAAATGTCAGGCTAACAAAGATTTAAATCATAGTAATAATGTAGGGAAGAACAAAGTAATATCTTTTCCTCACCCATCACAAGGATATGGCTGACACCTCTATGACGAAAGACAGATTAACAAGAGAAAAGCAGAAGAAATTTATTTAACCAAAATTTTACGTGACAAGGATTCTTCAGAAATGAAGACCCAAAGATTCAGGAAAAACTGTATTTTTATACTAAGTCTTATGAAAAAAGTAGATAGTTGTGAAGAAACATGAATGAATAAAAAGAGGTATGATCTAATGGTAATAAATTGGGGAAATTCACCAAGGCTATTTGTTCATATTCTTTTCTGTGTCTGTATGATATCCGTCCCCTCTAGGTATGAGACAAGACTCCTGTCATCTGAGAATCTTATGACCTACTTTTAGGGGAGATAGATCAGAGAATTTGTTTATGGATAGCTTTCATAAAGAAAGACTGGAGAAGCTCAGAGAGTGACCTCCAAGCTACCATATTTTGAGGTAGCATGTCCTAACCCCATCATTAATAGATAGATTAGGTAGCATTAAATTTCTGATTAAATAATGACTGATGATAACTTTAATAAAGCACTTTTATCTTTATGAATCTATTTCGTTAGTGATTTTTTCCTATTATGTTATATCTATGGTAAAATTTATTTAAAATTCAATATCATATAAAGATTATTGAAGTAAGATATTTATATTAGATATGAAGTTTTTCTACAAAGTAAAGAGACATTCAGGCCGGGTTCGGTGGCTCATGCCTGTAATCCTAGCACTCTGGGAGGCCGAGGCGGGTGGATCGCTCAAGGTCAGGAGTTCCAGACCAGCCTGAGCAAGAGCGAGACCCCATCTCTACTAAAAAATAGAAAGAAATTATCTGGCCAACTAAAAATATATATAGAAAAAATTAGCCGGGCATGGTGGCGCATGCCTGTAGTCCCTGCTACTCGGGAGGCTGAGGCAGAAGGATCGCTTGAGCCCAGGAGTGTGAGGTTGCTGTGAGCTAGGCTGATGCCACGGCACTCACTCTAGCCCGGGCAACAGAGTGAGACTCTGTCTCAAAAAAAAAAAAAAAAAAAAAAAAAGAGAGACATTCAAATATACAGAGTATTCCAGAACTGAATAAATTAGTAACAGGAAATCATGGAAAATTTCAGTGCATACAGTACCTAAATCATCTTCAACTTTTTCTGTCATGATCAGCAGTGTATATAGATAAAAGTATTGAATACAATTAGTGAACACAATTACTCTTCTCCCTTTAAGAAGTTATTGTTAATAGTCTAATTTTGTATTTATAATCTATATCTATATATCAAGCAGTCTAATCCAATGTTCATTTCTCCTATAATTGTTAAATATGTCTATTATTTGGTAGAGATAAGAGTTAGAATAAATCCATGAAGGAGCCACATAGTCCTGATGTAGCAAATAACTTGTGTTGGTCCTTAATCCATGAGTTTAGCAAAAAACAACAATAAAATAATGATGACACATATTTTGGATAGCAATTAAATAACAAGAGTAGGTCCCATGTTTATCTCTTCCTTTCATGATATACTGGAAATGAACATACACACACTCACACATACACACACTCCCACACACTCATTCACACACTGACACATAATCATACACACACTACAAATAGCAGTGACTCCCAATGCTATAGCCCAGAGTTCTTTGGAAACTTCCTATTAAAAGGCAAAGCTTTAGCCCCAAAGGCTGGAGTATTTTCCACTGAAAATCCTGGTTTGAAAAACTCCTGCAGCCTCTAAAGGGCAGTTCTTTTATGCACATAATTCATCAAAGGTTCTTAACTGGGGCTTAGCTCTAAATGCAACTCAGGTATCTCTAATTGGACCACATGGAGCTTTGGGTTTCTAATTTCTGGAGGGCAGTTAAGCCCCAAGGTTTGATTTCTCGGAGTAGCATTCCTGACTCAGAATCTCAATGGGCATGGGTCAGACAGTAATTGCATTTAAATAGTTCTGTAGATATCAATATATGTGGGATAGGGGAATGTGTGAGTGGATCTGTATTCTACTGTCTGCATATTTCCCATTACAATCTCTAAGCGATTAGGCTTAGGCCATTTACATCTTAAATAGGTTACCCAGAGATATTTAGAAATAGAGAACACAGACACACAGCCATTCACGCACTTTTTTATTTAGATGGCTCTCCCTAACTCTCCATGACTTAAACCTATTGATGACTACCATACTCATACAATCAGCTTTTTTATTTATAAAGCTGTACTATTGTTCTATTACACACATTTTAAAAAATTGCTTTTTACCAAAAAAAAATTAGTTTCATTGTAACCCTGAGGCTTTACCACCCTTTAAAATGGCTGCCCATTAGATTCATTTACTGAGATTTTACCTGGAACATTTCAACTCGAAGCCTATTTAAGAAAGTGTGTTAAAGGTTAATAAAGACTATATAGCTTCAACATTAAATTTCAGTGCTGGTTGATTTTATTGGATTGGATTTTTGTGGCCCCCTTGCAAGGGAATTCATCTCCAAAGGCTGGAACATGACATAAAAAATAATTAGTATTTCTTTGATTCAGGCATTAGTTCCAGGGGCATCATTGGTCCCACAGTACCTGGGACACCCATGAGCTAACACTGTGGCTATTTCCATTTAGATCCCAGCCCAGGAGGTACCTTGGTTTGGAGGATGGAATTGCAGATAAAATAAATGTTCCTGTAGCCTAACCCCTTCCCTAATATACACTTTGCATATATCTAGGATTTTTTTGCTTATTTGTTTTTATTGAGAAATAGTTTGTATACCGTAAAATTCATCCTTTAAAAGTATGTAGTTCAGTTGTTATTAGAATATACATAAGGTTGTACAACCATCATCACTAATTCCAGACCATTTTCATCACTGCCATTCCCCCCTCCTCTCATGCCCTGGAAACACTCATCTACTTTCTGTCTTTATTGTTTGTTATTAACATAAATGAGAATATTTAATTATCTTATAAATATTATTCTGTAGCTTGTTTCATTCGCTTAATAATGTATCTTAGACATCTTTCTACATTTGTTCTTGCAAATCAGTCTCATACTTTTTATTTCCTGCATAGCATTTCATGATTTACCATTCATATATTGGTAGCTATTTTATTTGCTTCTAATTTGTTTTTTACTTTTGCTAATAATGTGTTAATGGATATTCTGGTATTTAGTGGATACTCTTTTGCACATATCTTTGACAAGTTCTCTAAGACAAATGCCTAGCAATATATTAATAATTGCTGAGTCAAAGTATTACCGAGAGCTTGGCATTTGTCCTCCAGGCCACTTCAGAATGAGAACAAGTGGAAAGAGAAGTTTATCACTTTGCTGGCAAAGGAGGAAAATGAGACTCTCGTCTTGTCTCAAAAAATCCAAATTTCCTGAACATAAGCAGAAATACAGAGCTTTTAAAGGGAGGGTGCTTAGTTTTAGGCTATTGTCATTAATGATTCTAATGATTCTAATCATCCCATCTCAGCCAAAGACAAAGCCTGTGACCTCCCACACCTAGGAGGCCAGCACCTGAACTGGGATGGCTGAGCTATATTCTGTAACACAAAGAACAAAAGGCATTCACTTACCCTCCTGACCACCTGCCTGGGACAGGGATGCAGGCCTGGCTGCAGTTCCCAAAGGGAGTGGGGAAAGTTTTAAAGAGACAGAATATATGTATATATTTTTTTTTCAGGCCCTTCCCTCTGTTACAAAACGATATGATCATTTTAATAGATACTGGTATATTCAAAAGCATTTTGTTGACCTGTACCTAAATATCAGAAGCCAGGATTTGTTTTACTGCCATTGACTGAGCAAATAGAGCTGGTGTTTCCTTAACTTAAAAACTTCACTAAAGTCTACTGCTTACTCCAGTAGGAATAGCGTGAAAGGAAAATCAAAGTCTCAGGGCCACCTACCAACTCCTTATACGAAAGAGAAGGTAAAGACCTCAGGCACCTGTGAAGAGTCATTCATTACAGAAATTCCCTGCTAACTTCCCATAAACAAGGACATGCAAATTGTACCTATGTCTAGCACCTAAAACTAAAGCCTATTCAATTGCACTCTGATAATGAATTGCAAGTTTATCTTTACAGATAACAGAACTGACAAGACAGAACCAGACATTCTTAGGGGCACCTGCATAATTGATGGTTCCTTCATTCCCTCTCACCCTTCTGACATTCCCCGTATTTTATATAAAATGTAGATTTCCTGGGCCTCACAAGAATGCAACCACTTTGCTTCATCACTCCCTCTCCTCCCCTTTTTCCTTCTCTCTGGATGCCTTTAAATGCTGAAGGTTCCAACTTCCCCTTCAGAAAAACAGCCACAGCTGTGTGCAGTTTGTGTTTTTTCCCAGGCACGTCCTCAAAATCTTGGCTTCATAAACGCTACATTGATTGAGATTTTTGCCTCAGTCATTTACTTGGGTCGACAGGAGGGATAAATTGACACTGTTAATGAACAGCTAGAAACATTGGCCAGAGAGAAGGTTACATACAGCAACCTAGAGGACTGCATCTCCTTGGGATCCTAGAGTTCTCTTGCACTGATATGTGTCTCTCCTTTCTATGAAAGGAAGCTTTTGGTAGGTATCGCTCCATGAACTAACTTTGGGCTGAGGTTATCCTCCAGTGCAAACTAGAATTTCCCATGCTCTGTATATACTATCAAAATGGCACTGGGTTATATTAGCACAGCATAGAAGAATGAGAACTATTTCTGGTGGCCTCACCACCCTTTAGGGTCTGACCCCTACTTTCACCTCATTTATAACCGAACTAACCAACTTGTTTAGCCTCATTTATAACCAAATCCATACTCATCCCTTCAGTTTTTACATCAGTTTCCTAAATAAGTGTATTCTGGTGTCCATGGCTTTGCGTACTTTATTCTTTATGTCTTACTTTCTCAGCCATCATACTAACTCTTGCCTTTTTTAAGACTCTGTTCTTGCAGCCCACCTTCAGGAATCTTTCACTGGACCCCTAGGCTGGTAGAGGCTCCATCCTCTTTGCACTCACAGTAACCTGTGCTTCCCCTTCTCATAGTACGGAGCATATTTTATCCTTATCATACTCCTAGAGACACACAACTCCACTGGTCAATGACTTCATGAAGACACGGACCATGTTACATCTGTCTGAGCTTCCCTAGGTGGGCAGGCAGACTTTTTAGAACCTGGTTAATTTTATGGTGTAACATAGTGTTTAGGAGCATGGGCTTCAGAGCCTGCCAGCCAGGACTTTGTAGCCTATCTCTAGCCATTCACTATTTCAGTCAACTTGGGCCATCTATGGAAATGTTCTGGGCCTAGTTTTTCAAATAAATGAGGCTGGGGCATGGTGTCAGCCTTATGAGGTTGTTGTGAATATTTCCAAGTAATGCTTAGCAGAGAGCCTGCAACATAGTAAGAGCTCAATAAATGAAGCCTTACGAAAAAAAGAGAATTAGGGTAATAGTAGAGATTCCCTAAGTTCCTTGCAGCAAATGGGGAGAGAGAAACCCCATGGAGAGTCGTCCTTTTCTCTGTGGGGACTCCTGTCCTGTGCCCTGCTGATCTGTGAGTATCTGGCCTGTTTCCCACGCAGAGGTTTGTCCTTCCCTGTCCCGAGGGCCCCTGTGCAAACATGGGAGGTTATAGGCGTGCCTCCTTAAAGCTCTCAGCACCAGTCCTGTGGGATCAATACTTCTGCCCGAAGTAATCAGCATTATTAAAGTAATGACTGTACTAGAAAGTACTTGGATAATATTCAGGGTTGTGATTTTATTCTTTGATGATATTGAAACACATCATTTAAATCTCATTTAGTAAATATCAGGTGTAAAGTTTATCATGGCTTTGAAGAGCTTTTTCTGTACCACGAAACTTGGGACTCTCATTTTCTCCTAGGAAGTCATGTGAACTGCCAACTGGCCGGTTACCCCAGCTGGCTTTTAACATATCATGAAAGTAAGTGGTTATTAAAGACATAAAAATGTTATTTAACACTAGGGTTAAGAGGCTCATGTTAATGGTAGCTTGAATTAACAGCTATGTTTTCATATAAATTTTGATTATTTACAACGGACTTAGAAAATTATCCCCCATTTTATGTTAGTTGACCACTTGTGTTCAAAAATGCAAGCAGTTTTCCTATTATGCCAGAGGGTCTAAATTTGTTTCTTCTAACATTAAGCTATCTTTTCTAAGTCTTATTTTTCCCTCAACTTTGTGTAAATATCTATAGTACAAGTGCTTCTCTTCAAAAAAGGCTTTTTGAAAGGCTTTTCCTAGAAAATATTTTTAATAATCAGCATTATTTATGTTGCCTGTATAGTTATGTAAATAATTTCAGCCTTTTCTCCACCAGTCCTCTTATAACTTAGCATGCCTTCAGAAAATGTGAATACGATTACAAGATAATGCTGCCCCAATAAACATTTTCGTGTTTTGGAAGGAAAATGTGAGTGCAAAGCTGATAATGTGCATGAGCCCTGGTGACAATAACAAGGATGTTTATAAATGAAATAGCACTACAAATGGCACCATAGTTTGGAGGAGAAAAGCAATTTGGTCAAGTGAAAGATGTTAAATGTTTTAATTTTCTTCTATGCCAGTAAAATCTTGTAAAACAAGGTGACATATTAAATTTTCTATACTACAGTGGCTCCAAGAGCCTGTCAACATTTTTATTAT
The DNA here is from genome assembly GCA_028533085.1 of Varecia variegata. Classification (NCBI taxonomy): domain Eukaryota; kingdom Metazoa; phylum Chordata; class Mammalia; order Primates; family Lemuridae; genus Varecia; species Varecia variegata. Next base: position 16,514,542 of record CM052443.1, on the reverse strand, counting down.
AAACCCTATTCTCAGAGCTTTATAACTCAGCTTTAAGAATTCACTCCGGCTTGACATTTGGAGTGCAAGGTCTTACCTGGGGAACATATGTTTCACATGTTTTAAAAATTACAGGTTTATCTATTTCCCAGGTTATAATGAGTAACCTTTCATGCATTTTCACCAGGCTGCTATGCCTCAGAAATTGGAGGCAGAGATCTGACATGAAGTAGGTCGCCAGTGGGGGAAAAATCTACAGATATGTTCAACACAGGTCAGGGTTGCTGATTCTCATCACTGAAACTCATGATCATACTAATCGCTCAGCTGATCATATAGAAAGCAAAGAGCTCGACTACAATGCACTCAATGTTTTAGACTAGACTTTGTGCTATCCCAGGGAACTATGTCAAATCTCTACTGACGAAATCCTGATTAATTGCAGAATTCTTAGTCCCCAGTCTTTATTTCAACATTTATGTTATTTTGTGGATAACATGAGACCTTTCTCTAAAGATTCACAACATACACTCTAATCTTGCTGGTTTGTTGTTGAGTGTTCTGTGTGTGTGTGTGTGTGTGTGTGTGTGTGTGTTTGTGTGTGTATGTGGTTATTTCCCCCTATCATTACTCAGCACACAGGAGGTCTTCAGTCAATATTATTCAATAATACAGCCATCCTCTTAATACTTTGAAATATCTGCAGTTAAATCTAAAGATTTAGTTTTTGGAAAGTAATTAGAAAAGAGTGAGGGAGAAATAAACAAGGAAGCTGTAAAAGAGAAAAAAATACCTGTTGCCATTTGGTATCAGGTTTTGAAATATCTTAAGGACTACCCAGTATGGCTTCCCAAAAGGATCCAACTGTGGGCTGTCTAGAAAAAAAAAATGGAGTTCCTTCAACCAAAGTGTGGTACTAAGTCTTCAGTTCTAGCTTGTTTCAGGAGAATTCTAGAAAATTCTTGGTATGCATTCAGCATTATTCCACTCCC
>CM052443.1:16487407-16513071 GCA_028533085.1 Varecia variegata | reverse complement strand
CCAGATCATTTCTTTCTATTTTTTTTTTTTTTTTTTTTAGTAGAGATGGGGGGGTCTCGCTCTGGTTCAGGCTGGTCTCGAACTCCTGAGCTCAAACGACCTGCCCGCCTTGGCCTCCCAGAGTGCTAGGATTACAGGCGTGAGCCACTGTGCCTGGCTTTAAAATTTTTAAATGTACTAGATTTATAATTTAGAATTTTTTCAATTTTTATTATTTCAGAATATTATGGTGGTACAAATGTCTTTTGTCACTTAAATTGCCTTTCCACTGCTCGAGTCAAAACTACAAGTGTGTCCATCCCCTAGACAGTGAGCACTGCACCCATTATTTCCTCCTCCCTTCCACCTGCTCAATGCCTAATGAATGTTACTTCCACATGTGCACGTAAGTGTTGATCTGTTAGTATCAATTTAACGGGGAGTAATATGGTGTTTTCCCACTCCACTCATGGATTGATGGGCACTTGGGTTGTTTCCCCATCTTTCAAATTGTGAATTGTGCTGCTATAAACATTTGAGTACAGATGTCTTTTTTATAGAATGTTTTTTTTTGTTGTTGTTCCCTTTGGGTAAGTACCTAGTAGAGGTACTGCTGGATCAAATGATAGTTCTACTTTTAGTTCTTCAAGGTATCTCCATACTACTTTCCATAGAGGTTGTACTAGTTCACAGTGCTACTAGCAGTGTATGAGTGTTCCTATATCTCCACATCCATGCTGACATTTGTTGTTTTGGGACTTTTTGATGAAAGCCCTTCTCACTGGAGGTAAGTGATACCTCATTATGGTTTTGATTTGCATTTCCCTGATGATTAGAGATGTTGAGCATTTTTTCATATGTTTCTTTGCCATTATCTTCGTTTGAAAAGTTTCTGTTCATGTCCTTTGCCGACTTCTTAATGCGGCTGTTTGATTTTTTTTTTTTCATGCTGATTTGCCTGAGTTCTTTATAAATTCAAGTTATCAGCCCTTTATGAAATGTATAGCATGCCAATATTTTCTCCCATTCTGCAGGTTGTCTATTTGCTGTAATGGTAGTTTCCTTGGCTGTGCAGAAGCTTTTTAATTTAATCAGGTCCTATTGATTTTTGTTGCTGCTGTGATTGCTTTTGGGGTCGTCTTCATAAATGATTTGCCTAGACTGATGTCTGTCAGAGTTTTTCCAATATTTCCTTCTAGAGTTCTTATGGTTTCATGCCTTAGGTTTAAGTCTGTTGTCCATCGGGAGTTTATTTATTTATTTATTTATTTTTTGTGAGATGTGAGAAGTACCAGTTGAGGATCCTTTTCAGGTCTTCCACATGTGGCTGTCCAATTTTCCCAGCACCATTTATTGAATGGGGATTCTTTTCCAATTCAAAGTACTCTGGACTAGTGTTTCCTGAGCCCAACAGGATCCACCAAACTTTGCTGTCTGATCCTCATGAATATGAGTCGTCATAGAGAGTTGAATTTTATAGGCAATTTCTGTTGAATGCCTGTTCTATACAAGTGTCGTAGAAACCACTGTGAGGGGGTGCCCCACCTTGAGGAGCTAACATTAAAGCAGGATGGTTGGAAGGAGTGTCTCTAACACTGTATTTATTCAGAAGCTGTGAATTTCATAGTCTACCATCTACTTCATCTTCCAGGCTACAGTGGTTCTCTTTCTCCATTATTGATCATTTTTTCAAAATGACATGAGAATTTTATTTACTACTTATGAAGTTTACTAAACAGCTATAGAGAGGTCTTTGAGAAGAGTACTTTGCACTTGAAGTGCGGTATTGTAGCTTTTAAGGCATTTAATTTTATAAATATTTATTTTTTTTACAAAGTCCTCATCAGTCTATTTATATGTGAAAAGAGCAGAGAAGGCTTACGTTATTTTGTTTTTTTATAATGCTACCAGGGCATATCTTAAAGTCTGAATGTTTAAACAGAAGTCAGTTAGTTGAAGAGAATGACTTTCTTCATCACTGATTAAATATACAAGAAAAATTTCAGCAATAAGGAACAATGTTTTTTTGAAAAAAGAAAATAATTTCTGAATCATGAAAAGAACCATTTTCCTATGAAGACAGTCAAGGTAAAATACAATTGAATAGAACTGGGAAAGGAAACAACCTCTTGAGTTAATGCATTTCCAGAGCTAAGCACAAAGATGCTTCCTAAACAAAAGGATCTTTACAAATGAGGGTGCACTTTAGAAAGAGTCTTTCTAAAGGACCCCTATTAAATTCCTTCAAATACAATACATTTGAAAGGTTTGGAAAGTACTGATAGTCTCTCTAGACTGCCAGGGAGGAGGATGTTTAGTTGTATTGTGAAGGCTTTGGTAACACAGGTTAGTTTGTAGCTTCTGTTTTGAACTAGCCTTTTATGATCTGAGAGGGATGCTGACAGTATTGAGAAGTCAGGAAAGGAAATCTAAGCTTCTACTTGGTGTTTTTCGCCTTCCTCTCATCTCCTGCGTTTCCCCTATCAGGCCCACCTCTGACCTTGCATACTCTAGAGCCCCACATCTATTCCTAAACTCTCTACCTCTATCCTAACTTTTTGAACTATACCCTCACCCTCTTTTTGCCAAGCACTTGCATTTAATGCCAAATATACAGACCCCTAGATTCTCAGCCTTTCTCCGGGTGCATCTTCCATGTGCATCTCGCTTCCTCCATGTATGTTCTGTGCTGCGGTTACTACTTGCTGAGCTCCCATGTTTGTGACTGACTGGACTGGGGCCAACAGCTCCCTCCTACTCAGCTCTTTTGAGCCTCCCTTGCTCCCCTAAGCAAGCCTCCCTCAGTTACTGCAGGAGAGAAATAAACATCTGCAAAGTTTTAATTTTATCCCGGATACTCTGTTAAGAGAGATGTAAATTTCAGAGCAGTTTTAGGGGAATTTATTCCCCATTATGCTCTTCTTATAAACCTTGTAATGTTAAAACCTGACACTCTACCTAGAAGAATTGGGTGGCAGATTTGCCTAGGAAGGTAAATCATCACTCTTCTATTATATCACGTAACACTTTCGAAAGGCCTAAATGTCTTTGGACAGATGGTGCCCTGTTAGATTCAAGGAAGCGAAAAGCAAGCGACCAGACTGAATCCCAGCGCATCAGATGTTTCCAAAAATGTGTTGTATGTCATAATGAAAAACAGACCTGCACTACCCATACTTTCAGAGAGAAAGCGGAGTTTTAGACACCCTTTAACATTTATGTGAAGAAGTGAATAATTATACAAGAAATCCAATTTATATAGGTTGTCAAGTTGAAAGAGTTGGGCAGTCCTACTCGGTCGTCTTGCACAACTGCTATGGAAGGCAGTTTTACATCTCTTTAAGCTCTTTGAGTACCATAAGCATATGTTTATCCAGAACCCAAAATAATTTATTTTTACTCTTCTACTTTTACAACACAAAGAAAAATCGAAGTACATAAAAATGATATTACTTCCCATAGCATAGCGTAGTTTTAGTCTCGGTATTCACAGGCCTATAATGTGACTTGAGGCCTGATAACTTCCTATAATTCTTTCTGAATCCTTATAAAAATTAAATCATGTGCATTGCAACATTGAGAGGCTTTTATTGTATTTTCTGTAAAAGATACTGTGTTTTTTAAAAGATGTCCCCGATACAGTCCTTGCTCTCAGGCATGTGGTAAACACTCTGACTTAACCAGGGTCCTCATGCCCAGCCTCTCTGAATACAGGACCTTACTGAGATTCCTTAAAGGTTGTAGTTCACTGTGCCTTATGGGGCAATACATAATTTTTATTGTTACATAATAGTGGTACATATATTTTGATATATACATAAAATATGTAATAATCAAATCAGGATATTTAGGATATTCATCATCTCAAACATGTATAATTTCTTTACGTTCAACTCTTCTAGCTATTCTGAAACATACGATAAATTATTGTTAACTGTTGTCACCCTACTTTACTAACCAACACTAGAACTTACTCCTTCTAACTAAATGCTTTTACCCATTGGCCAGCCTCTCTTCATCCCTCCTCCTCACCCTTCTCAGCCTTTGGTAACCATCATTCTATACTGTACTTCCATGAGACCGACTGTTTTAGCTCCCACATATGATGGAGAACATGCAGTATCTGTGTGTTTCTGTGTGTCTGGCTTGTTTGATTTGACATAATGACCTCTAGTTCCATTCATGTTGCTGCAAATGACAGGATTTTATTCTTTTTTTATGGCTGAATGGTATTCCATTGTGTATATATACCATATTTTCTCCACTCATTCCTTGATGGGCACTTAGACTGATTCCATGTAGTTTCTATTGGGAGTACTGCTGCAATAATGAAGGTGCAGGTATTCCTTTGATACACTGATTTCCTTTCCTTGGAATAAATACCCAGTAGTGGGATTGCTGGGTGGTATGGCAGTTCTATTTTTAGTTTTTTGAGAAGACTCCGTACTGTTCACCATAATGGCTGTACTAATTTACATTCCCACCAATGGTATATCTCTGCATCCTAGCCAACAATTGTTACTAGCTAACTTTTTGATTCACAGACTTATTAGATGTGAGGTGATACCATTGTTATAATTTGCATTTCCCTGGTGACTGGTGATACTGCACATTTTTTCTTAAACTTCTTGGCCATTTCTATGTTTTTTAAGAAATATCTCTTCAGATCTTTTATCCACTGTAATGGGATTTTTATTTTTGTTTTGCTGTTGAGGTGTTTTGAGTTCCTTGGGTATTCTGGATAATAGTCCCTAGTCAGATAAATAATTTGTAAATATTTTCTCCCATTCTACAGGATGTCTCTTCACTTTGTTGATTATTTCCTTTGCTATGCAGAACATTTTTAGTTTAATACAGTCCTATGTGTCTATTTTTGTTTTTGTTGCCTATGCTTTGAGTCTTGCCCATAATTTTTTTGCCTAGACTAATGTCCAGAAGCATTCTCCTATGCATTCTTCTAGTGATTTTATATTTTGAGTCTTATGTTTAAGTTTTGAATCCATTTTGAGGTTATTTTTGTATATAAATTGATTTATGTATTTATTTCAAGGTTCTCTATTCTGTTGCATTGGTCTACGCCTATGTTTTAATTTGTAATACCAGGCGTTTTTGGTTACTATAGCTTTGTAGTATATTTTGAAGTCAGGTAGTATCCTTCCAGATTTGTTCTTTTTGCTGAGGATTGCTTTGGCTATTCAAGGTCTTTTGTGGTTCCACATAAATTTTAAAATTGCTTTGTCTATTTCTGTGAAGAATATCATTGGTATTTTGATAGGGATTTCATTGAATCTGTAGATTGCTTTGGGTAGTATGGTCATTTTAACAGTATTCTTCCAATTCATCAGAATGGGATGTCTTTCCATTGGGTTGTGTCGTCTTCAATTTCTTTCATCAGTGTTTTGTAGTTTTGTTGTAGAGGTCTTTTACCTCCTTGGTTACATTTATTTCTAGGTTTCTAGGGTTTTTTTTTTTTTTCCATAAATGAGATTGGTTTCATGATTTCTTTTTCAACTATTTTGTTGTTGGTTTATAGAAATACTACGAATTTTTTCTATGTTGATGATTGTTTCCTACAATTTTACTGAATTTATCAGTTGTAAGGGTTTCTTAGTAGAGTCTTTAGGTTTTTCCATATGTAAGATCATACCATCTTCAAAGAAAATTTGACTTCCTCACTTCCAATTTGGGTGCATTTTATTTATTTCTCTTGCTTGATTGCTCTCTAGGACTTTCAGTGCTAGACTGAATAGGAGTGGTCAAAGTGGGCATCCTCTTCCTGTTCCAGTTTTTGAAAGACTTTTTTTCAGTTGTAATCAGCATCAGTGATGTCTGTGAGTTCCTCAGTGGCTTAGCCTGTGGTCATTAGTAGGAAGCTGTGGTCAGGCTTTGGTGTCAACAGGGGTGCCAGATAAGCCAGTCCTTGGGCACCAGTATGGTGGTAGCAGGAAGGATGTCCCTGTCCTCAGGTCTCTGGTTGATATGCACAGGTGCCAGCAATGGCAGATGGAGTGGACTGATCCCTTGTCCTCTGTACAGTGTGTGTGGGTGCTGGCAGCAGTGCCATTGGGTGGGATGGGCTTGTTTTCAGGCTCCCCCAATGTTGTGTGCAGGCACTGGCTGTGGTGGGTAGGGCCAGGCCCCTAGACAGTGTACTTGAGTACAGGTGGCAGTGGTGGGGGGCTATGCTGGCTTGTTCTCAGGCCGCAGATGACCATACAGGCAGTGGCAGTGGTGAGTGGGGCAGGCCTTGCCTCAGGGCCCTGGATGGTGTGCATGGGCACCAACAGCAGCAGGCACATTGAGTCAATCCCCTGGCCCCCAAATGACATGTGTGGGCACCAGCAGCAGGTAGGGCAGGTCTGTTCTCAGGCCCCAGTTGACTTTCATGAGCAATGAACAGGGTGGGTTTCTCCTCAGGTCCCTTGATGGTGCGTGTGGGCACCAGCCATGGCAGGAGGGGTGGGCAGGTCTCAGTTCCCAGGAGAGTGTCAGCAGTGACAGGTGCAGCTGCCTTTCAATACATATTTTTTTTAGAAGAAAGAAAATTGTTCAATACATAATTTTTAGAGTAAATAAGTATCAGTCTATGTCTTAAGACTAATATTGGAACATAAAAAAGGATTTGGCAAACATTTCTGTACTGGCTGGTGGAAGTAGCAGAATAGGTTTTGGCTGACCCAGAGAGACTGCAGAGGAAGTAAAGTTAGAGGAATTGTTCTTTGCAAAAAATCCAAACCCCCTCTCAGTTGGAATGAAGCTATTCTAATTGGCTTAGGATTTTTTGCATCTGTGTCCTTGAGTCTATTTAGGCTAGGGAAAAATCTGAAGAAGGTGAGTGAGTAGGAAAAATGATAAAGAAAAGGAGGCAATGAGGGAAAAGAACTGTATTTAGAGCCTAAGACTACTGATCTGAATTTTTTTTGTTAAATATGTGAAATAAAACAGGAACTGCTATTACAAAGTCACATGAATTTGTTCTTATGTTGTGAAGCTTAATAAATATAGACATACTTCTAAAGCTATGCTTCTGAAATGAGAAACTAGTTGCCCCATGACTACTTGATAATTGGATTAATTTGTAAACGAGCAGAATAAACCCATTTTATAAAAAGGAAACCAGAAACTTAATCCAAGGTATAATAGTATTTTTTGCTTTGTGGCATGCTGCGTTGTTGTTCATAAGTATACATATAACAGGGAAGTATGAAGATGAGAAGGTAAAAGAGAAAGGTAGGTTAAGTGACCTGCTTAATATTGCACAGCTACTAACTGGCCAAAATCAGAATTTGGACCCAGGTCAGTCTTATAGCAAGGCACATGCTCATAATCATAATAGGCTATATCCAGTGATTTCAGCAACTTTACCCAAATACCTAAAGCTAATCTGCCTTTCAAAATACTCATATGGAAACCACCTGGAACCCACAGAACAAGATTTGAGAGTCTATTTCAGTTGCCCTGATGTCCAAGTGCTAGGATGGTTATTACAAATACTAGACCATAGTATTCAGTTCTTAACAATTGTCAGGAAACAAACTCTAAGTTGATACAACTTGACATCTGGTACTTCATTTTATCTTTTAATAATTAGCAGTATAATACAGAATGCATATTATAACTGAATGAAGTATAGAATCAATGGCTAGTTTAGCTAGTTGATTGTTGTACATGAATATTTTGAATTGTATTTGGTCTTCAGACAAATCATTTCCTTTTTTAACTTGACTGGGAGCTCTTTAAGGGGAGAAATGTTGTTGTTCACTTTCAATCATTAATGGCTATCAAAGTTTTAAGACATAGTAATTGTCAATAAACATTTGAATTAGTTTGAACTTTCCAGGGTTGTACTTAGATTATGATAAATGCTAATAGTATTCACTTTCTTGTGGTGAGCAGTAAATTAAGAAAATTACTTGTTGCAGAGTTCCTAATGAGAGAAGACATCCATGGGTTCTACTCAATATGTACCTTCAGGAAAATATGTTACAAAAATCTAAGCGTTCCCCAGCTAATACTATGATCCAAATGCCTGCAGAATCAAATGCAATATAGTATGCAATGTTAAAAATATGAGTCATTAAACAAAAAAGTATTCCAATATTTTTATTTTTTTTGTGCAGTCTTTACAGACAATGTTGGAGTAGAAAAATAGTGTTTTTTTTGTTTTTTTGTTTTTTTTTTTTGATGAGAAATACTAGGAGATTCTCTACCCAATGACATTTCCAGTGAGATTTGAGAAGCATCTTATCCTTTGTAGTGTGTGCTTTATTCATTGACTCACGTATCATTCCTAGGGTGTATAGGTGAATATGACAATGATAATATATTTGATGGCACATAGATTGCTATCCTCAGTTGAAAATGGTGCTTATCGTGTGATTAGATGCAGATATAAATGTGTTTGAAAAAATCTTTGTGTGATGGCATTTTCAACTCAAACAGATGTTGCAGCCTTTTTTTTTTAACGGACCAGTGACTGCTCATAAATAGCAAAACATACATTATGTTAACATATCACATTGTATTCATACATACAATTTGTTCTGAGAGATTTCAAGCTGAGTAGACTAGAGAGAAAGCATGAGAGGTTTTATTCCTACTATAACAGTTGTTGCTGCATAGCAAACCATCTTAAAACTCTGGCTTACAACAAATGTTTGTTTAATTCATGATTCAGTGGATCAGCTAGGTGGTGCTTGTGGTGTGGGCCAGCTGGACTCGTCTCACTCATGCACCTACTATCGGCTGGTATATTGGCAGGGGCGGCTCACTTATGATGGCATCAGCTGGAAAGATGGGGACAGCTCTCTTGGTAGTCTCATCCCCCAGCAGGCTGTCCTGGGGTCGTTTGCACGGAGGTCTCGTGGAGATTGCAGGGTCCCAGGGGTGAGAGTCCAAGTGTACGAGGTCTGCCTCTTGAGCCCTAATGCTGGAATGCACAATGTAGCTTCTGCCACATTCTACTGGTCAAAACCTATGATAGTCAGCCAAGATTCCGGGAGCAGAAAAATGCAGTCCTCCCTTTAAGAGAGGGAGAGGCTGTAGCCATTTTTCGTTTTCCACAGATAATATTGTAATTCTCAAACCAGCCTTCTCAAGAAGTGGAGTCTTTTAATGATAACCTCAGCCACGGCCACAAAATAACAACACCTAACGTGTAGGGAGGACTCCTTTTGTGCCAGACATTGCATTAATGCTTTATATGGATTAGCTCAATTAACTTTCAGAGTAACAGTGTAAGGCAGATATTATTTTTTTCCCCACTTCATGGATAAGGAGACTGCCTCACAGAGGGCTTAACTACTTCACGAGGTAGTAAAATCTTCATAAGATCACCATGGTCAAATAAATGTGGGAAATGTAAGGTAAAACAATGAGAGTATCTGTCTCTGTATACATGCATCCATTCTGTGAGACTTCTCCAAGTTTTAAATGTAGTGATGTACTTGTGGATCTTACAGAAGGGGGAAGGCAAGAAGCCACATTTTGCTAACATGGAACCTAGAAACTCTTCTTTTTACGGAATATCTATTAACACCTTACATGACAGTGCTATTCTGTGGAATCCAGTTTCGAACATGTTCTAATACTGTTTTTAGGCTTTGAACTGGGCTCCAGATTACTCTAATTTTATAGCATGTACACCTTTGACACCAAGAATATGAAGATGTGTGCAGATATCTTGGGTTTTTTTCTGAGTTTGCTTATCTGTACAAAAAAATTGACCCTACATATACATAAAAATTAAGTCAGTTATATCTCGGAATCACCTTAAAAGCTCTGAGCCAAGTTTATTTGCATTGCAATGTTCTCTCCTCCCCCTTCTCCTCCTCCTCTAATTCCTTCACCTCTTCCTCCTTTTATTCCTGCTTCTCTTCTTTCTCCTCTTCCTCCTTCTTTTCTTCCTGCTCCTCTTCTTCCTCCTCCTTCCCTCCTCTTCTTTTTGTATCCGCATCCCTCTGAGCAGGAACACAGCGTTAACTGTGCTGACAGTTGGCAAATAGTACCATAGCATGGCAATAAGATACTGAGTGAAAATTATACCTGTGTCAAATTGCTTCTGAATCATTTACCTCAAGACAGTCAAATTAGAAAGACCACCTCTGAGCCATACAGATGAGGCGCAGTAGCTTGGGGAAAGTTCTCTCTAGCTCCTTAGTAGTTAGTATCTATTATTTAATGTTGCAATTATCGGAGTAACAGCCTTAAGGAGGGGGCTTCTGGAATCGAGATTAGGCTATTTATGGGAACTTAAATATCCAGGCAGAGGAGGCAAGATCAAAGCTACAGTAAAAAAGTGCATATATTTGTGTGTATGTGTGGGTACATACGTATATACACGTACATACAGCTGACCCTTGAACAATGCAGGGGTTGGGGCCCCAACCTCTGCACAGTCAAAACTCCACATGTAACTTTTGATTCCCCTAAAACTTAACTACTAACAGCCTACTGTTGACTGGAAGCCTTACTGATAAATATATATATAGTTGGTTAATATATATTTTATGTTATATGTATTGCATACTGTATTCTTATAATGAGGTAAGTCAGAGAAAAGAAAATGATTAAGAAAATCATAAGGAAGAGAAAATACATTTATATTACTGTACTGTATTTATTGATACCATAAGTTTACTTCTTCTGTTTATAAGATGAATCATCAGTCTGAAATGGTGGCTGCAGACCTCACTTTATGTACATACCAGGCAATTCAACTTTTTCTTATAATGTCATGACTTCTCTGCTTTGTGGGAGCACTTCCAGCTTCACAAGTAACACTGTGTAGGTCCCCTGGTGTTATTCAAGGTTTATGATACTGCACTAAATACTATGAAAGATACATGAGAATCACAAGAGATCACTTTTTACTGTGATACACAATTTACTGGAGAGACAAACTGCTCACGTGGAAATGATTAGCATCACATGGTGTTTTAAGCAGATACTTGCAATACTTGAGCTCACCGCAGTAACAGGGGGTGGCTACAAAATTATTATGATAGTACAGTTTGAACTATAGTTAATTTTATGCAGTTATGATTGAATATCGCATCTTTGTTTACATTTCTCTCAAGTGTGAATGGTACCATGTACAGTCTGTGTGTGCACAAACTTTGAGAAATTTTAGTTTTTTTAATAATTTGTACTTCGTGGTAGTAAATGATAAAATAGACTAATATCTACATATTTTATGCATTCAGGATGCAACTTTTTCTTAATCTTTCGATATTTCTAGGCCAGGCAGTTTGCCTGCAAGTTTTTTCAAACAGTGACAAATCTCTAAAATTTTTTTAAAATATATTTATTGATAAAATTCATGTATAAGTAGATCCACACAGTTCAAATCCATGTTACTCAAGGGTTAACTGTATCTATAATTTGCCTTAGAGACACAGCACACTCATCATTCAATCTATGTACTCACTGACCTTCCCAGGAGTTTGTAAAAGAAAAGGTAATGACCAGTATTAACTGAGTAAATGTCACTATTTTACTTAATCCTCAAAACAACACAATGAATAGATATTTTTATCCCCATTTTTATAGATAAAGACGAGGAGACTGAAAGAGGCAAAATAAATTGATCATAGTTATACAGGGAGTAAGTGGGAATGTGAACCTGAGTCTGTCTGCCTAGAAGACCTAGAACTCAAGGAGAAGGTAGAATAATACAGAGATGTACAGTGTGTTCCTTATGCACAGTGCTAAGCTATGTAAGTTTGCGTGTCTTTGAGGGAGTGGCCAGGGTCCCCGGGTTGGTAGGAGCTGAACTGTGGCCGTAGGTGTCCCTCTTTATCTTCAAGCAGGTTTGCACACACTGCTTTCCTGGGCAAGGAGCCTTCTGGTGGGAGGGATGCCAGATGAGTGAATGGTGGAGGTTATGTTGTTGAGAAGAATGGAGGGGCGTCCTTGCCCTTGAACCTGTCCTGGCCCAACTACCCAGAGATCTTAAAAAGCCTGGTCCTATGACCAGAAGGAACTCTCACAAAACTCTGAAAGCTGAGAAATATGCTGGGAGACAACACGAACTGAGCCTAACCCTAAGAGGAAAAGCTTAAACTTTTTATTTCACAGGAAAACATTGGTCTCTTGGTATTTCAGCCTGGCGGCGGATGGAATTAGAAATTTGGATTTTGAATAAAATTTGAGCCCAGGAGTAGGGATGGTTGGGTGCATTTAAGGTTGGCCAGAGGCATATAGTCAGCCCAGGTGGATTTTTGTGACCCCCATAAGTAATTAGAAGCAGCTTGAGGGCACACTACCCCTGGTTCCTATATCATCATGAGTGAGGAACACTCAAAATTGTGCCCATGGTTAGCTTACCTTGCTGTTAAATACTGATAGACACACATACATATATGTGCCTACAGAATTCCTTTTTTATGTCACTACTAAACCTACCATTGTGATTATTATTTTTAACTTTTCATCTATTCTATTTAAGCACAGAGACGTGTACCACATTCATCTTACCATCCTGTTTAGCTCATAGTTGGCATTCAATACATAAATGAATGTATGAGTGAATAAAGTAGACACAATTGTATTTTTATATACATAATATATAAATGAATGGCCACTGACAAAAGATATACCTGAGGACAATTTCTAAGCAGTTGCTTATAAAATTAGATTTTTAAAGACTCAATTTTTTTCTTTACTTCAGACTCGGATAATCCCTTAATATTGCAAGGATAGAAATTCTGTTAAGGTGGTGTGAAGTCTTACCAGACTATGATGTAAGGGCGACACTCTCTCCGCCCGACACCAGCAGGTTTTCTTAGAGACTCAAGAGCAGATACTCCTTTTTCCTTATTCCAAGGGAGGAAGATAAACACGAGAAATGATGAGCTGAAGGAACTAATGAAGGAGCGCTGTTTGCTTCCTGAAGAGCCAGAGTTTATTAATTTAAACTGATCTCCTCCCCGGCTGTATAATTACACACATCCTCCTAATTCTTCCTTGTTTCCACAATGTTCATCTTTCTTATGCAGATCTAGACCTTACAATTCTGCTTTTTAAACATTGGCAAAATGAGGAAAGAAACATGTTCATTTTACATTTATTCTGCGTTCGTATAAACAATTGTGAAGTCTTCGATCATTGATCAGAACACTGGAATGTGGCCCAGTTAAAGGATGACAACAAGTGCTGTAATAACCTCTCTCTAGGAGGTCATTGTGGTTCTTCAGGAAGTGCAGACAATAGAAACCAAGTAACCAGCTGGGGGATGAAACAAATAAATAGGTCTCAGGTCTACAAAGCAATATGTTAGGAGATAGGAGCTAATCTTTATGGAAACACTGAATAATGATACCACTAAAATAATTTATATTTGAATATGTTTAAAGCTAATCAATGTAGGGATAACATCTGCTTACCTTCCCTCATAATAGAAGATATTCTATATATTCACTTCCTAAGTGGGTGAATGTAGGAGAGAACTCCCAACCAAAGCAGGGTAGCTAATTGATAAGAGCCCAAGTTCCACTGGACCACGTGTTTACCAGGTAGTAGGGCATAACAACCAGAGACCAGGAGGATACTTCTGTCACTTTCTGTTTTGCGAGTACCTGGGTTTACGGAACAGGTAAAATGACTTCCCCAAGTCATTCTAAACCAAGGGTAGGAAGGTTACAAGGTCTAGGATTAGGAAAGGCATGAGCACAGCTATTGAGCTCTCAGCAAGCCTTTGCCATTTTCATTTGTTTTTATTAATGCTTTGAAAATACCCTGGTGTAGACGGTGCCACCATATTGCACAACTCCAGGCAGCACAATTCATAGCCGAGACCATGCAGGCAACATGTAGGTATACCCTGCATGGTCACATGGTAGCCTTGGTTGAGAAGGGGTGACAATTTTTACCTCCAATTCTTCTGAAATGTACCTACTAACAACAAAAACCATTATTAAATTTATTCGCTTCTCACCAAGTGTCAGATTCTGTTAACCACTTTATATCCCTTATCTCATTTAGTGCATACAACTTTAAAAGTTAGTACACATTATTTCTGCTTAATATATGGGGAAACTGAGGTTCATATATTGGCCAAGGTGATTTAAACCCAGGCTACTCATGGCCAAAATCAGTGTTCTTCATTAAACTGTCTCCCACTTACAAAATACTTTGATATAAATTATCTCATCTAACCCTTATAACAACTCTGCTGGATCAAAAGGATCAGTGGTTTATAGACAAGAAAGGTCAAAATCAAATATTTGGTAATTTCCTCCAATGTCACACAGCTACAAGTTTTTCAGTCAGAATTTAAAAACTTTTTTCCAGAAAGTTAAAGTCTAATATTTCTTCTACTTTACATTTTTTTTTCTTTATGACAATAGGTGGAATGCACAGACTTTATTTTTTATCAGCACAGAATATTTCAAATGCAGCCTCTGCTACTCAATGTGTAGTTTTAAGCAAATTTCTTAACCTTTCCGAGCCTTGGCTTGTACATATCTAAAATAACGATATCAACACTAGCTGCCTCATAAAGTCATTGCAAAGTTTACATTAAAATGCACACAAACACGAGTAGCCAAGTGGCCAGCATCTTGGGGGGACTGAATGCATAATCTCTTGCTTTCCTTCTACCCATCCGTTTCAATGCAAATGGGGGTAGTTTCAGGACAAAAACAATGTTCCACTTATATAACCCAATAAAAAGTGCACTATCTTAACAGCTGGCACCAAAATTCATCTTAGGAAGGGAATTTTATTTGTCAAAATATCTTCATAAACCACTGTGGAAGATGTAACTCTGAGAGCATAGGTGTCAGCAGGCGACCCAGCTATAAAAAGAGAAGGTTGTATTGTCTGGACAAGAAAATTATAGGAATTTATGTTTTGTTCCCAAAAAGGAAGGAGAGAAGAGGGGGATGGAGACGGTGGGGAGGAGAGAGAAGAGCCAGAGAGGTAGGGTGAGGTGAGGACACACAAGCTGAACAGCCTGGCAAAATTCTCCCACAAAGTTACAAAAGGACACTTTCAAAATGGGAAACTCAATGTTCAATTTAAAACTGTTTACATTAATTTGTTTTAAACTCTACCCAAAAAATCAAATTTCAGTGAAGTCTACCACACTCACAAATACTGAATATAAATGTTTTATGTCCTATCTGGAATAGCAGGAGGAAAAAACAAATACATAGTTGGAAGTAGAAGAGACCTCAAGAAGGTGAGCCACTCTAGCATTCTCAGAAATTTTGGCTTCTTGAAGGTCCAAGATAATTTTGGGGGGATCTCAAGAGACAGGCAGTCCCAGCTGACATGTGGATTATGTATTTAGCTGAAAGTCTACTTAAATTCAGTGGACCAAGAGATGGTTCCCATTTCCACATGATTTAGATACATTTGAAGGGGACAAATAGAAGACATCGAGATGCTTAAGCATTAAGGTGATCAAGGAGTTTAGGCATATCTGAAACTTAACCATTGACATTGTTATAGCAGGAGGTAAGAAGTCCCCTCCATTAGATGATACTAGCTTTAAACCAGGAGCTTGCTGTGGTGGCTCATTTTGAATCTTATTTGTTTTTAACAGACTTTATTTTTCAGAGCTGTTTTAGGTTCACAACAAAATTGAGCAGAAAGTTAGAGACTTCCCGTATACCCTTAGTCTCCCCCTACATGCAAACCTCCCCCACTATAAACATCCCATACACAAGTGGTAATTTTTTGTTGTGGTGGTTACAATAGATCAACTTAAATTGACGTATCATCACCCAAATTCTGTAGTTCACATTAGGATTCACGCTTGTGAATCTTCATTTTTAATCTACAAACTTCTATCACATTACTAGGTCCACCGAGCCACCTGCCCCTGTAGCCCGGTGACATGCCCCATCTGAGCATATAGCTGTAGCTAGTTCACATACATGTATGGGTTGTTGGCAACTGAGTATAAAACACCGCCAGACAGGTGACCTGACTCGCTGTGATATTAATATACTCATTCATATTACACACTTTGTCAAAGACAAAGCCATATATACAAATACAAACATACACACTTGATTGTTTTTAAATAATGACAGCAATATAGAAAGCACAACTATTAGTTTAGTAACGGATCACAGAAACAGGATGCTGGAGGCTTTCAAGGAAGAAGAAACATTATTACAACTTTGTCCTCAGGATCTGGCTTTTCATTAAATATCAGTCTGAAATAAATATCAGTCTGAAATAAATCAATTTCATCATATTCTTCCCTTTTGCCCCTGGACTGGTTTTTACAAGATCCGTAATAATCGCATAACATTTGGTGTTTTTACCAGCTCTACTGCAAACAGGTGTTTATCCTCCTTCAAAAATGCTGCTTTAACAAAGGTGCAGATTTAAGAATTTAATGTGATTTTATGTTTTCCTATTATAAGCGAAGGATCATCCAATTACACACCTCCTTTTTCAATCTTCCCTGGATACATACGGGGAATATTTCATTCACTGGTGGTTTGATCCAGGCAACTGAGACCCATCCTCTTTCATGTGTTAATTCTGACTGATACCACATTAAATGGCTGACGGGCCCTGGTTGCTATGACCACTAATGCTTTGTGTTGCTAAAACCCACATTTAACTTCAATTCTGATGCCTTCACCTTACAGTTATTCCCTAGCAAGCTTCCGTTTATGCATGGGATTTCAGAAGCTTTGGTGCCTGGTAAGAACTGGTAGAAGCACATGCCCACACATACGTACATAAAAGTTAGGAGGGTCAGTGTTCAGGCGTTATCCACCTGAATGTGGTGTTGCTGCATCTCAAAGGTCTTACTCGGGATTTTTGAATCAGGAATTATTTTGGTGTTGAGCTTCTTTCTTGATAGTGTACTTTTGGCAAATGGTGTGGTTCGACATCTAATCCATTAGCTGATATTCTAGTGGACACACCTGTAATTAAGTGAGAGACTCAAGATTTGGCATTTTTTGCTATACCCACCCCTTCCCCAGAGTCTCAAAAGCCTAGGTTTTGAACTATGTTGGTCATGATAACGAAATAGGAAACAATTTTGAAATGTAAAATACATCACCATTTCTTTAAAAAAGAACAAATGACATGGCCAAGAAAAGGCATGAATGGAAGCTCCCCATTTTGGAAGGGGTAAGGATGGAGAACACAATTCCAAAATACAGTACACAAATCCAAAGGAGTGTCTACTGCCATCTGCTGGTGGCATGCAGAAGTCACCCTCTTGTAAGGACACCTTGCTTTAATTGTATTGTGAAAATTCTTCCGATAAT
This sequence comes from Varecia variegata, assembly GCA_028533085.1. NCBI lineage: Eukaryota > Metazoa > Chordata > Mammalia > Primates > Lemuridae > Varecia > Varecia variegata. The sequence goes on along the minus strand of CM052443.1, from coordinate 16,495,846 downwards.
TCTGCTGGTTAAATGAGAGCATGCTGAAATTTGCCCCTGTTGTTTGCACTTTACCTCTCTTTTGATTGTCAATTTCCTCTATTCTTCCTGTTTTCGTCTCCGTTTCTGTATCTTTTTCTGGCTGCTCTGGGCCCATGAGATTTTAAAGCTTCCCAATTGACTTGCTGACCAACTAGAGCTCTTCTTTAAGCTGTAGGTCTTCAGCGTAAAGGTCTTGACTAAAAATGTTTCCACTTCTTTTAACTCTAGGTTTTTGTCTTTAAAAGCTTATTCCTGAGTAATCTTGGTTTCTAGAGGATGCCACATGGTTAACAGCCAGTAAATTGTGTTTCTATTGGTATCTTTGACTAATGACCTCATATCTTAACAGATTTGAATGCAGCAAGATCTAGAAGTACCTGCCAAAAATGAGAGCTAGGAATTTGAGGGCATCTTTGGAATCTCCAAAGTTTGTCATTTTAGTAAAAATGCTATTATTGTTGTTATTGCCAGTTTTAAATTTTGCCAACGAAAGACCCTAAAATATAGTTAAACAAAATTAGAGATACCACATATTATCATCATTTCATAAGAGCAAAGGATTTTTAACAAGCAGAGAGAGTAAAACATACATTCTCAAAAAAAGAAACCTATCTTAATTAAAATATAACACATTGGATTTTTTTAGTTCACAAAAAGTCACTAATTTTTTACAATTTTCTTAAGACACGAGGAGCTAGTGAAAACATCACCACTGACCCACTTCTAAGAACAAAAAGAGAAGTAACAGATGTTTGGGATGGAGATAGAGAGGTCTAAGGCAGGGAGGGGATCCAAACCAGCACCACACATAGGAAACTGCTCATGAAGGGGCGCTGAGTCAGAGGGATGGTGGACGGTGCGTAGGCAGCAACTGAAAGAGGGTGGATGGGCAACTGTAAAGATAAAACAGCAGGGTGGGGAGCACCATGGTTGGTACAGAGGAGGCAACATACAAATAGTTGATAAACTTAAAAAAATATGGAAAGTCAGACGATTTAGATATATTTCACAATATAATTAGGAAAAAAAAGGTATATGTTGCTTTAAAATAAAACAAGCAAAAACCATTGAGGCCAGGCACAGTGGTTTATGCCTGTAATCCCAGCATTTTGGGAGGCCAAGATGGGAGGATTGCTTGAGGCCAGGAGTTCAAGACCAGGCTAAGCAATAGAGCAAGATCGTATCTCTCAGAAACAAAACAAAACAAAACTTTGAGCCCCTTTTGAAAAGGATCAGCCTATACAACACAGAGGGACCTTCAAACTGACCATTTGTCATTATTCATAGACTTTTTTAGGATTTATGAATAAAAGTGGTGATCTATGAATAATTTATGTGATACTTTTTTTTCTTCCCATAGCACTTTTGATTGTATCGGTATGTGATGAAAATACCAAATCAGATACTATTAGGGGTGACCTTCGTGAGTGCTTTGGAGTAACTATATGGATGCGCTAATTATAAAGAATGCTGTCATGAAGTGATTCAACTGAAAATGCCTGTGCTCAACAGCATTGGCTTGGACACAAGGAATAAAATTGGGCGAATTACTTTTCTTATATTAACATAAATTAATGCTGCAAAACGAAACCACTTTATATCGGGGAGGGGCTCACAGCTTAAAAAAAGCCCTAAAGAAAACTAATTTGGGTTGCAGTTAAATTTATTTTCTTACATAAAATTGTATAGCTGGTAAAACTTTTATTTTTTTACATTAGAAAAGAAGTAAACAATTTTAGCACTGCCAGCACAATTATAATCTTATTAAACATAAAAAAATATTAATATCATAAATTACAAGAAAACATGTTTCTCTAGAGCTTTTTATTATTTTATGTAAGATCTAAGATCTGAACAGACTTTCTTTTTAAAAGATGTTTTTGCTTCAATCTTAGCTCTAGGTCTCTTATATAATTTACATCAAACACACTTTCAATTGTCTTCATCTTATCAACTAAAGACAATTTGGTGAATCTGAGGAAAGAAGAAAAATGGAAGCCAACCAAACTTTGAAATTAATCCATTCTGAGTGTTCTCTTTGAAACTTTAATGTATATTTTACATTTTGAGAAATAAACCCCAAATCCTATTGAATGGCAACTTTTAAGAATTTGCCATTTGTAAATTAGATTAGGATTGAGAACCAGCATAATCTATGGAAAGTGGTTTGAGAAGAAAAATAATATGGTTATCATAGTAGAAAGCTTATTGAGTTAGTAGAAAATCACTCAATATTTTAGCAATTGATTGAAAATGATTGAATTTAGAGTATTTTTCTTTTCAATATGTAGGATTATACAAGGGAGGATTTATAATTCACCTCAGCTACCCTTCCTCATATTATTTTATCATATATTTTGTGTGTTTCACTTAAATTTTTGTAAGATATGTTATTAGAAAATTGTTTTTCCTTTCCAATGATCAGTGTTTATGTAATACTTTTAAAAATATGAACTTATTTCTATAAATTGAGGTTGACAAGTTAATTGTTATTTCAGGCAGGAGGGAAGACAGTATCTCCAGTACAACCAATAACTCACTTGATTAATGTTTGTCTTCAAGGAGAGCACAAGGAATACATCAGAAAAACAGAACCACAAATTGTTCTCACTAAAGGTCTCAAGGCCCAGAAAAGAGAAAACTTGGCAGGAAAGTTGTCATCCAAGTTCAATTCTTTCATCTTAAAAAATAATGATTTAGATGGATGGCCAAAACCGGGTAGAACCCCAGATCAATCACGTTTATTTTCAAAGCCTGAGGGCATGCATTTCTAGAAAACTCAGCGGCTTTAAATAGTGCTTAAGAGTTTACATTTAATTAAACTGGATGCAGGTAATCAGGGTCTGGGTTTGAGCTGTCTCAATCTATGTGCTTGCTGCTTATGGTGCCTGGAGGCAAAGCTCCGTGAAAATTCAACAGATCTTAACAGCCAGTGAACAGTGCTGGGCTGAGAGTTTGATAGTATATCAGGCTGGGAACTTAAGCCTTTGGGTAAAGGCAGGCCAGAATTCTGTGGGTGTTAGCAATGATCACCAGGAATCGGCAGGCAGAAACCCTAGTCTCCTGAAATTACACAGCATGGAGGGTCTTCTCTGATCTGCTCCACTTGGTATTTATAGAGAACAGAAACACATGCCTTATGAAACTTCAGTGAAGACAGTGCATGGGCTTAAGATTTGCATGTTTTAAAGAAAGTAAAATAATGTAAGCTTTCCTTGATTCTCAGCAATGAAGTTGAACTTCATAATTTCTAATGATCTTTCCCTATAAAACATCACACAATTCCAGGAAAATCTTGCTTCTTAACATTAATATTTTCTCTTACAATGAGGCACTGATCTCTAATCTTGATGGTTCTTGGCCTTCAGTAGAGATGGTGCTGCCTAATCTTAAAGAACAGTTAATGCCACATAAATATGAATGCCCATTTCTGGACGGAATGTGCTAGCACTTCGCAGATGTTGTAGGTGTGATTACTACTTTCTCAACAGCAAATATTATCTAGTCCAAAAAGATCATCTGCTGAAAATCGGGAAAGAAGAATGTTCAGAAGTGCCTCTGGACAAAGGATGTGTTTGAAAGAAAATAAGATATAGAGTATTATCTGTAAATATTATACCTTATAACTATGGTAGAGAAAAAAAGACTTCCTTTGAGGGGTTGAAATACAAAAGCAATTAGTCCCTACTTCAAGCATTTTATGTAATTAAATAAGTAGTGCTATAAATTAATGAGTTAGTAAAGAAGAATGATCAATAGTAATAGGATAGTTGCACTTAATGGCAGGGAATATCATTTATGTTTCATAGTTGAGGAAACTGAGCTTGAAGAGTTTGGGCAAAATTGCACTTCCAAAGTTAAATATCTGGTAGGCAATATTAATATGCAGAGAGGATTTTTACAGTATCTATTATATAAAAGCAGAAGTTTTGTGTGACCAACATAATCTGGATGCTATTCAATATCTACTGCCACACCACAGGGACATCATGGAGATCCCATTTGAGACCTGGACCCATAAAGATTCATGGCAGAACATGAAGAAAGATTTAATACGGATACTGAGTCAAAGACAGGAATAGATATTTGGCATAAAGTATCTTACTAATTCTACAAGAATGTTTGTTGTGTATTTAAGAGATAAATTGCACTGTTTTAAAGACACAGAAATCATGGAACAATTGTTAAAAAATTCCAGAAATAAGTAGGTCAACAACAGCTGTGAAATCATCAATTGGTGTATATATGTGTTAGGGTAAATGAAGGGCAAGAAGATGATGGTTATCAAGGAAGGGAGCGATGTATAATGTAGAATAGCACATGAGATGATTCAACCTTGCCATCCTGTGTGCACAGTGGGTCCCGTCTGGGTCAAAAACTGTCATGAACCAGGAATCAGGGCAGATTCCATAATATCACGTGGCATGGAGTTAGGGATACATTTTCTAGGGACAGTGAAAACTTAAAAGTCAGGTGTCAGTAAGAGGAAAAGAAGACATGGGGTGATAGTTAGTTGTATGTGTCAACTTGACTGGTCAACGGGGTGCCCAGATATTTGGCCAAACATCATTCTGGGTATGTTTGTGAGGATGTTTCTGGATGAGATTAAAATTTGAATAAGTAAACTAAATAAAGCAGATTGCCCTCCCTAATGTGGCTGGGCCTCAACCAATCAGTTGTGAAGGCCTCGATAGAACAAAACGTCTGAGTAAGAGGAAACTCTGCCTGCTTGACTGCTTGAGCTTAGACGTTGGTCTTTCCTGGCCTTCAGACTCAGACTGAAACATTGGCTCATCTTGAGTCTCAAGGCTGCCGACTTTCAGACCAGAACTTACACTGTCATCTCTCCTGGTGTTCAGGCCTTCACACTTGGACTGGAACTGTCCATTGGCTCCCCTAGGTCTCCGGCTTGCTGACCACAAATCTTGGGACTTCTCAGTTTCCATAATTGCATGAGAAAATGCTTTATAATAATCCTATTGGCTCTGTTTCTCTGGAGAACCCTGACTAATAAAACATGGGTTCCCTAATCTTTCATTCTTCTAGAGGATTGCCACAGTCAAGGCACCATGGGTTCGTATTCCATGTTGGAATCCTGCCTGCCATACCTCTCCTAGCCCTGTGAGGCAAGTGTGAGGGCAAGTTTCTCACTGAAGGAACAAACAGACTGACTGGGAGCCAGCCAGTCTGTATTGGCATAGGACCAGTACACAGAATTTTCTGAGATTCCAGCAGCCCAGCTCCTAGAGACCTTGTGGCCCAAAGGAAGTTTCCATCTTCTCTGCTCTGGGACAGGGGCCGCAAGCAGCTGAGCATGGGTGCAGCCAGCCTCTCCTGGGAGAAAGGGACCTCTGGTCCCAGCCACCTTCTTTTCCAGGCAACACAGAGCATCAGCGTCCCTTTTCTACCATCTTAATCCTTGCATCACACATTGTTGAATTAGATGTGATGGTCTGCTCTGAATAACAACATGAAAATTGTAGCCTTTCTGGGAGGTGCTGCATACAAGAAAAGATCAATATATATAAAGATTAGTAAATAATTTAAAAACACATTGAATATTTCCTCCAGGTGTGTAATACCATTCCCCCAAATTTTATAGTTCATAGAAGATTTATGTTGAAAGTAGCTGCAAATAAAGACTAATTAGAACTCAAAAGCTTTAGAATAGCAAAGAGACATCCTTAAACTCTGTATAATGGGAAATACATAGACTTTTCACCAAGTAGTAAAATGAAGACAGGGTTGTATTAGAAAGGGCAATTGACTATGCATGATTCTCTGGAGGGAAGAAAGCAGAGGCAAGAAGATTAGTTGGGATGCCATTACAGTGATCCATCAAGTGATTAGGGCCCTGGAATGAGGTGGTGACAGGGTTAATAAAATGAAGGGATATTTCTGAAAGTTGCTTAAAAGAATGGATCAATAAAACGTGATGACTCGTTGTAAATTGATGAGGAAAGAGAGGTCAAAGATAACTTCAAAATTGCAAAACTGGGCAACTAGAAAAAAATACGGTTTCAGTTAGGAACATCTAATGGGGTATCTATTGTGAGCCAAAAATGAGTGACTTTATGGTGGGAGATGGCAGTCAAATAAAACTAAATGCAGGGGCTTGATGACTATAGTGAAATATCGGACTGTTGAGCATTTGGCTAAGACTGAATAGAAAGTAAGGTAAATTCCTATGGATTAAATTATGTCTCCTTAAAATTCATATGATGAAGTTTTAAGCCCCCATGTGACTATTTGGAAATACTACCTATAAGGAGGTGAAAGATTAAATGAGGTCTTAAGGGTGGGACCCTAATCCGGTAGGTCTGTTGCCCTTATTATGAGAGAAAGTGATAACAGAGCCTGCTCTTTCTCTTCCTCTGGGCCATCTGAGGACACTGTGAGAAGGTAGCCATCTGCAAACCAGGAAGGACAGCCCTTACAAGTATCCAAATCAGCTGACACCTTGATCTTTGACTTTCAGCTTCCAGAACTGTGAGAAATTAATTTCTGTTGTTTAAGCCACCTAGTCTGTGTAGTTTTTGTTACGGCAGCCAGAACTGACTACCACAGTAATTGTAATGTTCACAAAATAAAATAATTATGTTTTACTCTGCCCTATTATTGTACTTAAGGCACAAAGCAAGAAGATAAAACATCAATAAATCAAAAGTAATAATAATTAGAGCAAGGTTATCTAACAATGTCTATCTACAATAATGTATAAAAACACATGATATAAATATCTTGTAAAAGACATTGACAACTTCAGCTGGATTTGCTTTAGAAATGTTTAGCTTTAGGGCCAGGCAGGGTGGTTCAAACCTGTAATCCTGCCACTTTAAGAGGCCAGGGATTGCTTGAGGCCAGGAATTTGAGACCAGCCTGGACAACACAGCAAGACCCTGTCTCTAAAAGAAAAAAATAGCCGGGTGTGGTAGTACATGCACCTGTAGTCCCTGCTACTCAGCAGGCAGGAGGATGTCTTGAGCCCAGGAGTTTGAGGTTGCAGTGAGCTATGATGACACCACCGTACTGTAGCTCAGGCAACAGAATGAGATCCTGTCTCAAAAAAATTGAAAAAGGAAATTTTTAGCTTTAGAATTACATAGAGTGACAGAACATGTCCAAAGGCCACCAGTGTTTGCACATTTACAGCAGAGAACAACTTTTTCAGAGTACAAATAGTGGCCTAATGTAGCAAGAGGAGGATAAAACAACCAATTAGTGAATAATGATAACAAATTATAGTGAATGATAATTATTGAGCACTTGCATTGTATCATACATTTTCTAAGCACCTCACATGTGTTCACTTAGTAGTCTTTGTACAACCCTATTAGGGAGGTACTAATATTAATCCCATTTTTGAGATGAGGAACTGATGCTCAGTGCAGATCAGTAACTTGTTCACAATCACACAACTGTAAAGGAAATGAGTTTTCATGGATGAGAAGGAACGGTGGCGATTCATAAATCCCAAAAGGAGCCATTCTCATAGGGAAAAAATTGCAAAATTTTTATGAACATTTGTTGAAAAGTTTCACTGAACTGATAGAGAAAAGAGAGACTTGAGGCACAGCACGGTCTAACACTCCAGGCAATGAAAAAGTACCTCTCACAGCTGCTCTGGTGGGTCCTCCAAGCTCATAATGAATATTCCCAGCAAGAAAGTCTTTCTTGCTTTCCAGAGAAGCTCTTTCCAAGGTGGCAGAACTCCCAGTATTACAGAATTCCTCAGTATATCGAGCACAGATGCTATCTATAACTTATGTACTTCTGTTTGTTTTCCTATTTTAAAGCTACCATTTATTGAGCACTTGCTGCTTTTCCCTCTATCTAACTGAGCACTTACAGCATTTTCTTATCAATCACACCAGTGGGTATTACCATGCTCATTTTACAGATGGGGAATGTGAGGCTGAGAAAGTTTAGACAACATAACCAACGCAGTTTATAACTCGAAGTATATGGCTTAGTGACACTCAGTAGGACTATTCAACAGCCGGTCAGCTACCCCTAGGCTCCAACTTCAACTTACATGCCTGGAACAGCACAGAGAAGCATCTTCCTATTTTCACACAAAAATCCTAAAAGATTGTATTTAATTAAAAAAAGAAAGATTATTTTAAAAATCTATTTCTATTATCTTAAAACTTCTGCTTCTCAAGGCCACATATTTTTGGTTCCCTCAGTTACTTTTTGCAAAGCAGTTTTCAGATCCTATTTCATCCTAATTGTCCTTTCCTGCATTCTCTAGTAAAGCTACACTATTAGCTAACATTGGAAATAATATTCCAGATGTTATATTACATTGGACCATTATCCCCCTTGATTCAAATACTTTATTTTTTGACAATTATTACTTAAGATGATTGTCAAAAATAAACTTTTTATATTAGAGAAGCAATCTGTGCTCATTAT
>CM052443.1:16476417-16486907 GCA_028533085.1 Varecia variegata | reverse complement strand
ATTTCATCCTAATTGTCCTTTCCTGCATTCTCTAGTAAAGCTACACTATTAGCTAACATTGGAAATAATATTCCAGATGTTATATTACATTGGACCATTATCCCCCTTGATTCAAATACTTTATTTTTTGACAATTATTACTTAAGATGATTGTCAAAAATAAACTTTTTATATTAGAGAAGCAATCTGTGCTCATTATGTAATATTGTTAGAATGCAAAAAGGAATAATATAAATTAGGTATTCCATTGATGAGTGAATTATTGTATTAATATCTCTTGACTTATTTTCTATGAATATTTATTTTTATAATGTCTGCATTTGTATTGCATTGATTTTTGTGAGTCCTGCTTTTCTTCCTTGGCATTGGTAGCATCAACGTTTTATAGATATTCACGATTTTAATGACTACATGATATTACATTGATTGCCATCTTCACTTTACTGGTCCCTTAGTATTCATCTTTATAGAATAGCCCCAAGTGAATTGTAAGTGCTTTGGTAATTAGTATCTTTGTAAACATTTTATTGTCTTTTTTTGTCATATTTTAAGTTACTTTTTAAGTAAAAATGTTCAGAAGTGATATTTCTGGCTTGAAAAGTATTTGAAGAGTATACAGTCTTCTAAGTCAACGTCTCTGTCTATTTTCCTCAAATATACCATAAATGTCATGAATATACCATGAATATATCATTATTCTATGCCTTGTTCAAATCATTCCATCTGTTTGAAAATGCTGGTATCCCTGAAAAAAAAAAAAACTTATTATTCAAAACCCTTTTCAAATAGCACTACATTCATGAAGCCTTCTTTCATGTACCCAGGTAGAACTTGGCAGTTTTTGATTTTTGTCCTCATTGTTTAAACTACCATTGCAGACTTCCTTGTGTTTTATTATTGCTATTTATGTTGTGTCTAGACCAGGGCCTCCCTAAGGACAGGAACCACAAATACTCATGTTTTAATTGTGAATACCTAAGCCATTCTAAACCAAAGTATTATGATACATAGTAGATGCTTAGTATAAGTGTGTTGAATGAATGATTAAAATTTTCATTTCCTAGAAGCTATCTGTTCAGAAACTAGTTCTGACCACTGGAGGCTGTCATGAAAATGTTGACAGGGACTCCAGGGGCTCAATAGATTGAATAGAATAACTAACCAAATCTTTCTAAATTACCATCATGGTTCTCACCTTGAGTGTTTTAGTGTCTTTAATCCAAAATTGGGTTGAGTGGAAAATAGAGCACTCAAGGAGAGAAAGAAGAACATCAGGCTAAAGGCAATTTGTAGAAGCTATGTACACCGTGCTAAATGAGTTGTTACGCCATTGATGGTTTTTAAATGTCACAAACAAGTATGAAATGCTACATTTCATTTTTTTTTTTTTTTTGATACAGAGTCTCACTCTGTTGCCTGTGCGAGTGCTATGGCATCAGCCTAGCTCACTGCAACCTCAAACTCCTGGGCTCCAGCAATCCACCTGCCTCAGCCTCCTGAGTAGCTGGGACTGTAGGGATGCACCACCATGCTCATCTATTTTTTTTCTGTTTTTAGTAGAGACAGAGTCTTGCTCTTGCTCAGGCTGGTCTTGAACTCCTAGCTCAACCTATCCTCCCACCTCTGTTTCCCAGAGTGCTAGGACTATAGGTGTGGCCAGCCTCATGTCATTGTTTTGTAGAGTTAGTGATGATACTTTCCTGATTCAGTCCAATTTCATATTGCTATAGGACACAGAATAATTAGAATTTTTGTTTATACTAACAGCGGGGAAAAAAGAAGGGTAGAAAGTATCAAATAGGCAGCATTTCAACAGAACCATGTATAAAAGGGATAAAAAATTGTGAATGCATTTAGATTTTTATGGTGTTTATTGAATTTGTGGATGGGAATGGCTGCTCCGAGATACTAAAAGATATAAAACTGAATGAGATAAGAAACCCAGAATAGATGGAGGAGAAAGATCATTGGATCAATTATCCAGTGTTTCATCTAGCATCTAAGATTCTGTTTTGTGGTCTTATCTATAAATTCCCATTCTTCATGTACTAACCTTATACTTGGCTGTCAGAACATACAGGGCACAACATGCCAGGAAATGCATAACACAGCTTCCTTTAATGTGCATTACCCAGTGGGCATCAAAGCCAGTTGGTATGATAAAGGATGGTCACTTTTATAACAGAGGCTGTTTTGAGAACAGATACAAAAGGATGAGTAGAGTTTTCAATCATTCTACCATTTACATCTAAGACTTGCGTCACCATTCTTCATATTACTCAAAGATTTATCATGGAGAGAATTAGAAGCTTGTGACTTATACTACCAAGTTAGGAAAATAAGCATTTAAATGTATGTTACAACATGGAAGGAGTTACAGAGGAGGTAGGAAATATGTTCCTTGCCCCCAGAGAAGTTTATGATCTTCATACAGAAATATCTTACATGTAGGTTATCCTTAATATAGTACAATCAAGTGCTATGTTGTGTAGTTTAAATTTATAGAAAGGTCAGTGTGAACTATAGTATCAAAATAGAAGTGAAGAAACCAACAAGATGAGAAAAGAGCTAATAACTTCTCACAAATGGATTTTCCTCTTAGGTTCTAAAATATACTTCTGATAGAATTCAGCAATGCCATTTTCCCAGTGTGCAGGGGAAAATGAATTAATTGATACCCTTTTCTCAATTTTAAAATCTGTGCCTAAAGTTTTCTCTTAAAGTTTTGGTATCTGCCATTTCCTATCTAGATTAGAATGAAATGTGAAATATTATATGAGTTAGCCCAAAATTAAATATCAGGCACTTTTAAGTTTATTATATTTGTATCTCATGATGTCTGCAAAGAGCATAGTGACTCATGTGGTCTTATACCTAAAGAAGCTTAAATTTGACCACATTGTGTTGTGCAGCTAACCTAGGAAAACTGTGCATTTTTATCTTTGGAAAAGGTAAAAGACCTGTTTGCTACTCTCTTATAATACAGCTGACGGTTGTTAGTAAGGTACATTGTCTCATCCAGTATGTTTTTGAGTAAACCTGATTTTCCTATTGATAGAGGAACATTAACTTGTGAACTTTGATAATATGTTTTCAATGTGGGAGTGAGCATGATTATAGTGGGTAAAGAGTTTCCTCTGGACACCTTCGGTTCCATTCACCCCACTTGACATTCCATTGTGAAAGGAGACTTAGAGCAGTTCCTCCCATGCAATTGATACTTGGGAAAGGTAACAAGCAGACTAAAAGACTAAATACTTGTGGTGATGGAAATTCTCAAGGTCCAAGGATGTACAAGCCAGAAGCACCTTAAGGAGTGATGACAATGGTGATGCTTTTCCACAGAAAGAGAAAAGGATGAAATTCTCTCTGCCTAAAGTGTATGTGCATGCCTGCTTAAATAAAAACACCGATACACAGTTTCCAAACACTGCATCTTTAGAAAATTTAAACCTGGATTTTTTTTTCTTTAAATAGTTAAGACTCTAAATCTAAGTTATAAAATGTTGCAATATTAATATTTTTATAAGCAAGCCACACATTCATATATTTTCACAAAAATTCTAAAGCCCACAGGTGTTTCCTAAGTTATACTGAATTCTACAGTATAATTTAGCCCATTCAGATGCATTGCAGAATTGAATGGGAGAAATGAGGCAGCAATGTGATCCTCCCAAGAAGGGGCTGGCCAGAAATTCTGATCTCCAGATGCAGCATTAAATTCAGACTGGATCAGTAGCCACAGCGGAAGTGTCAGCAAGTGTAGAAGAGAGGCGATACGTCCCAGAAGTCCACTGTGACTATCTTAGCTAAGGCACACGGTAGTCAACAACGGTCATTGTTCAAGTCTAGCACCAGAGATGCTTGCCATTAGAAGTTGGGAATTCAGGCGAGAAAACTGGAAAACTAAGTCTGGAACCTCCCTGGCAAAATCTCTTTGCAAGTGAATAGACTCTTCTCTACCTTCTCTGTTGGCATCGAAACAGCTGAACTTACCTGGAGAAAAATCATAGCACCTGGGACCTGTATCTCAGGGCATCAGTAAGAGAAGTGACCCTACTACATTTCCCTGGAATATTTCCTCTCATTCACGAGGTTATTTCATAGCTTCTCCTGTCTTCTCTAAACTCTAATATTCTTTCTTCTTTCCTCTTTCTTACCTACTGTATCCAGTTCCTAATTGCCAAGAAAAGGGAAGCCAGGAGGAAAGAATGCTCTTCTGCTTAACACACACCTACCAACAGATCTGCATCTATGCCAATGGGCTCCACGTCCCTCTTATTACCTGGGTGGCACCTCCTTGCTTCTATCCAAGCAACCTCTCTACAGCTCTACCACCCCACCACCAACCCAGGTGCACTCCTCTCTCTCTCCCTCTTGTATCATTTCTTTTACTCATTATTCTCATCAGACATTATCATAGCTTCCATTAAAAAAAAAAATCTCTTGGAAGCATCTCCCCTCTGATAGTCATTCCATATCTGTACTTCTCTTCATAGAAAAGTTTTTTGAAAGAGTGTCCTATGATACTGTCTTCATTCCATCGTTGTTTCCCTTCTTTATTTACTCTGCCATTAATCCCCTTCAGTGAGGCTTTTCTCTCATCCTTCCATTAAGACAAATCTCATGAAAGTTATCAATGACTGCATCTTGCCAAATCCAGAGGTCTGTCTCAGTTTTTATTTTATTCAACTTCTCAGCAACCTTTGACTCAGTTGATTACTTCTTCATTGGAATTCTCTAAATATTTATTCCTTTATCCATTTGCTTGGTTATTCCCTTTCTTCAACACTAGAATACAAAAGCAAGCACTATATTGTATAATCCTTGGTTGTCTTGTATCATATATTGTATCCTCAATGTCTAGAATAGTACCTGGAATATACTAGGTGCTCAAAAGTCATTTACTGAATTATTTAAGCAGTCACATGTTTGAGTAACAGGTGAATGAAGTCATAACCACTAACAGAGTTGATAAATAAGACAAAGATCTTGGGAGTCAGAGGCTTCTTACTTCTCCTCTGCCCAGAGCCAGAACGATCTCAGTTTAAATTGATAATTGAGCTTTGGAATCTCTTCATTTTCATTTGAAGTGAACTCGTCCAACATGTCCAGTGAACTATACAGCTTAGAGTGAACTCTCTGCAGTCGACTCAGGATAAATAAACATATTCACAGAAGCCATTTATCTGAGTCAGTGTCTATGAAAATACAAAAGGAAATCGAACTGCTTTTGTAAAATTAGGACCACAAAATGGGTAAGTCCTATATTCTCAGGTTCTCCCAACAGGCAACACCTCTGAGAATCAATGGCCTCTCTGTGCTGAGATGAGTGCCGACATGGAGTGCAATGAATGAGATGCCTGATTGCTATCCCCACCCCACTGCCACCACTGGCTCATTCCAAAAGTCTCCATCCACCTATTGACCAAAATAATCCATGTAAGTTTAGGCTGCAGCCAAGAAGTCTATTTATAGCTCAGAGTAAACTAATAGCCAGGCTGGGAGGCCTTTTTCTTATTCGTAATTCTTTTCCCCTTAAGAATATAAGTAAAACGACACCCCAGAAATATGTGAAAATAATAAACCTCTCCAACCCCGAAATTCTGTTAATGACTGCTGCTTTCCCTTGAACAAAAAGGAAACACAATATTGAGAGAATCTCAAGCTCCTGCTATTGCATTCAAGTGAAATGCTTTATTCCAAGACCGTCAGGGAGTCCCCTCAGGTAGAGGCTGTGACATATTTGGGATTCTGAGTTTTAATGAAAACATTTGGCGGTTCAACCACATTCACTTCTTTTTCTGCAGAGAAAAAATTCTGACCTTAAAAGTATTAAGGCTGTGTAATTGATGGTAGTGATCTGTGTTTTCTTCTTAAGTTGTTTTGCTCAAAGAATTCATCCATGAGGAAGTCAACTCAGATACATGTTTACAGACATTTGACTAAGTATAGGATTTTTTCTGGCATTAATGAACCTCTTAGGCCATTACAGGAAGACTGTTATGATGCTTAAGAAGTGGTGCTTTTTTCAAGAAAATAAGTCAAAACAAGAAAAAGCAAACTTAAATAACTAGAACCTGCAATCATTTATTTTTGTCCAGGTTTTCTCTACTTTTGGTTTTAATTTAAATCAACATTTATTGAAAACCTATGACTCTACTTAATTCTGGGTAAACTTATAAGTGAGTAGTAATACAACAGTCCTCATTCTTGAGGGTGTTTTACTCCATGTAATGAAAAGATATATTAGGGATATTTATTTAAACAATATATTTATAGCGTGACCTATGATCAAAGGTATTTGGCCCAATTTCCTTCACTTCATAAGCAATTGTTTTTGAAAACTAAAGATTTTTTAGAATTTGAAGGATCCTTTGAATGTCAAAGAAATACTGTCTTGAAACCATCCTGTTTTACTAAGGTAGAGATATAGTGAACTCGTGCATTCCAGAGGGATTTATTTTTTTGACAAGGGCAAAATAAAAATAAGCTTTTATTAATTGTGTTAATGAGAAAATTCAAGGATGGGAATCATAGTTCTGATTACACTTTAAGACTGCCAGACTTTGACACATGGTATCTGTGCTTACTGAGAATGGATCCCTAGGAGAGGATTCTGTTAATGCCTTTAGGAGGTGTCCTGTGCAGGGATGAACAATGATGTTCCTGAGTGAGATGGATAGAGCAACATAAAATGTTTATATCCAAGGAATGAATTGCATGACAAAGCAGAGGGAATCTGGGACTATAGAAGCTATAATGCTTGTAGATTTTTCATGCAACTTGTATGACCTGCGCAGTAAGCAAGAAGCTTGGAGCAAAATGGAATAAGGAGACATTTTTGCTAAAGCTGAGAATGGAGGTGAGAAAAAGTAGTGAGATTATTCTCTCTGAAAGGGTAAATCACAATTCTGTGGCCAGTTGGTATCTTTCCATTTAAAAAGATCTCTCTGGCTGACTTGATTTATTCTCAGGATGGTTTTGACACTCTGAAAAGTGGCTCACTTCCTCATCATGATGAAAAATATACCAGTTTTCAATAAAAGGGAAAGTGACAAAGTCCTTTCTCAACTTTAGTTCCAGTAGTCTCTCCAGAAAAAAGTAGAAAGTTACTGTGTTCCTTTTACTCTCATGATGTCTTGTGAGAGATGGCAGATGTGTTTCAAAATTGTGAGAAAAAAATAAACAGAGGTTGAAAAACATGAAGTGGTCTGTTTATTTTGCCCGCTCATGAGAAATGTTCTGGAAAGGCCATCTAAACTGTGGAGTCCAGCTGTACATCACAGGATGCCAGCAGGATTTGTTGGTAGAAAGTTATGGGAAACATTTTGATTGCTTTAAAGCTGTATTCATAGCTAGTCTCTTGTGTGTGATTGTACTTCAAAATCATTAGTCTCGAAGAAAAAAAAGTTAGAGAATTTTTCTAATGTTTGAGCACTGAAAAAGGGAAATAAGACAAACTAGAAGCCTAGTCTTTCAGAGCTGCTACAATTTTAGAGATGACAAAACCCTTCATCTCATCAATGAAAAATGGAAAATTAAAAATATTAGACTTGTCCATGGCACCCTGCTAGTTAGTGACTGAGTAGACCAGTGATACCTCCCATTTTTTATACTGAAGGTATATCTATTGAATAGTCAATATTGAAGACAAAGTAGACAATTAAGAAGAGAAAACCAAACACAAAGTTCTCTTTCTCCATTTACCCTCTAGATGGGTGTTTCTTTAAAGTTTTTTGAATAAGCAATTCATTTTGGTAAATACAGTAAATTCTACTAAATGCTTCTGTTTAGTAGATTATGCTGTTTGCAAGGCAGCATGGTCCAAAAGACAATGAGAATGGATTCAAACCATACTAGGATCACACTTTAACTGTCCCAGCTATGCGATATTGGTCAACTTAACCTCTTTATCTCTTGGAATCTTCATTGTTAAGTTGGACATTATTCTACGTAATCAAGGTCTTATAAAGACTAAATTAGAATATGTATGCCATAGCTCAGTTCCTGAGAAAGAAAAGCTGCTATGTTAATATTCTTATTAATAAAATTAAGCAATTCATAGTCTCCCTAAATTTATATTTTATATAAACCTGTATATGACATGGGGAAATTGAGAGAAACAGCTTCAGGCTCATTTACTTTTTTTGTTATGCTATTGATTTTTACTGCAGTTACAATGTATAATTATAATATATAATGGAAATTGCCTGTTTTTTCCCTAAGTTAGTAACAATGAGATGCAAAGAGTACAATACTCCAAAGAGTTGGCCCTTGCAATTTCTGGTAAAGTGTCAACAACTGAATTTCAGCCTCATGGAAAATATGACCATAATTATTTTGGTTTGCTTTTAAAAACCAACTTATGTTTAAAGATCATTGTGAACAAGCTCCAAACTGTTCTGCTGCTCTACCCACCTGCAAGTGAAAATCAATGTTTCTTTCAAGAATTTCCATACATATCGCAGATAAAAGTTACACTGTGCTCACGTTCTTCTAATGTGACATATGGATGGTTTCAAATGCAAGCCCCTAAGCCAAAATATTGAGAAAACTGTTAAAAGTTATAGTTCAGAAGGTTTTCCCCAGAAAGAAAAGAGCAGATAATATTACTACAGAAAAATCCATAAGCCAAAAAGAAGTTGCAGAAAACTCTTTCTCCCAAGTCTTTCACAAGCTGTTGTTAAATTTTTAAAGAGCACTTGAATAATAAAATACGTTGGTGATGGCCCTGTTTTTGCCTTGTGACTACCCTAAAAACACTTACCGAAGATGCTATTTTAAGCTCCCATTTCAAAATTTTTACTACCAGTTTGTAGATGATTTGTATTCAGTGTACAACACAATAGCAAACAATATTTTCCCCATTCATTCTGGCATAGATGATCTGTTTTTCTGCCAAAAGGACTGAAATGCCATTTATCATGTGAGAAGAGTGTTGGGAAAGCGTTGTTAAGAACAGTAAGGGCAAAAAGATAGGATTAGGTGTCCCTGTGCCTATACTAAGAAAAGTAAGTCCCACTTTTCTCCCAAGGAGAAAATTTAGCTTTACTCTGCTGCTAGGCATCCCTTACACCGGAAGCAACATCCTGCTCCCATTGAATAGCACACTGCACTCTTCACATATAAAGCATCCTCTAATTCAAACTCATGCCAGCATCTTTCCCAGGCGATTTCAGTTGAGAAGCTGGTTTTTCCTATTTTAAATATCCATGTTAGCTTTGTGTCCTTCCCATATTTCTAATATATAGACTAGGAAAAGTAAGAATAGTAGAAAAACAAACTGCAGAACAACATTAGTATGCATGCTATACCAGCATTTTAAGTCAAGAAATGCTAGTATTGGAAAGTGCCATTCATCGTGGAAGGCATAGCATTGTACCTTAGTGACCAGCCGGCCATACCTTAAAACATACTGCAGTTTTATTTTTGGTGACGAGGAAGGAACATTCCAAATTTTATGTCATAGCCTTCTAATTTTTTTTTTTTTTTTATGGAGGTGAGTCTTTTCCCTTTGAAGGAATCTTAAAAAAATAGCCTGTTGTGTGTGTCTATATCTTGTTTAGCAATATATTCTTTCACTTTTAAAATATGAGAATATTCTATAATATGATGAATTTGATCTTCTTTTGGAGTTCATTTATTTGAATGACAGCATAACTGATCTTTCCAAGGTGATGTTTTCTTAAAAAGCCAGAATTAGTTTGGTTGTATGATATGTAGATATATATGTATATATGTATGTATATATATATGTATATATATATATGTATATATATATATGTGTATATATATGTGTATATATATATATGTATATATGACCTGCTGTCATCAACTTTAAATTTATAATAGTTTTGGAACAAGGGCGCTCACATCTCCACTTCATATGGGGTTGCATAAATTAGGTAGAAAATCCTGTGTCCTAGTTCTGGTATAATCTAGTTGTATAAATATTTCATTCCCCATGTCCTCTGTACTAATGTAGCATGAATATGAGTTATCTGTTTCAGCAGCCACATCACTCTTCAGTTCATATTCTATATTCTACCACAGGCGACCCTGAGATCTTTTTCTATTATACACCCATGTCTCCTTCATGCTGGATATTTGAAAATGCTGTTGGAAAGAAATACAAGATGTTACATTGATTCCAGTTAAGCATAATCTTTAAAGATTTGGTCCATGGTTCCAGACTGTTGAGATCTTATTAGGTTCTGATTGTATCATTCATCATGTTTGTTGTCCCTCTTAGCTGCATGCCACCAAAGACACTTACAACTTGATCTTATAAAGTGATGGAAAATATCACAGCAGGAAGCACTGAAAGAAATATGAGGAATAATGGGTTGCAGTAAATGTGATGTAATTGCTATGGTTGTTTTAAAGATACTTGATGTCTCCAATTTCAGTAGCAAGGGCATGGTCTTTCTTCTTGTTGCCTAAAAATACTTCGATAGTCCTTGTCATTGTGAATAGGGATTTGAGAC
>CM052443.1:16440832-16476317 GCA_028533085.1 Varecia variegata | reverse complement strand
CCTAAAACTATATGAAATTAAAAACTCATCTCAGAGGAGTTGTAGTTGTTTAATGCAAATATTGAAAATCTGGTCTTACTGTCTACGTTGGCAATGAAGTCCATTTGGCTTTGATGTTCCTGTTATCCAGTCCTTTTTGTTAGTGCTTTGGTGCTGTGTGAAGAAGATATCCTCAGTAAGGAAGGTATATGAGATGTTTAAATGTATAACTACTTATAGTAATCTCTGAATTAAACAGTTATTTGCTTTTATACCAAGTTCACCATGGCAAGTCTAAAGAAGAGTAAAATTGTCCAAGTAGGATGAAGACAGTTCTGATGTCAGCCACATTTATGGTCAGGTGATGAAATATGAATAAGTTTACTCATAAAATGAATAAAACAATTAAGTTGAATTAAATATTAGCCTGATTAGTAGTTGTGCTGTTAATTAGATTTTCACAACTATTTGGATACTTTAACCACTTCCCTATTTTATCTGAATAATCATTTACTCAGAAACACAGGGATGGACTCCTCACAAGCCAATACACATTAACATGACATTGGAAACTTTTCCCACATAAAGCTGTGTGCATTAGAGATGTCTGTGACTCAGTATGTTTCCTGAGATTTCTCGTTGTGCAGTAACAGATTCAAGTGTGAGCTTGGAAGTAAGATCAGTGCACAGGTAAGAGCACCTTAGCTCTACTTGGAGCACTGGAATAACTTGTTAATTGGCTTTAGATCTATTATTTACCCATCGTCTCAAAAGTGAAGGAGATATCATGGCACATCACTGCAGTCTCTTTAATGTCCAACGATGTATACATCTGTAAATTGGTGAAATGCCTCCAGAGAGATGGGACAGTATAAATGATTTATATTATTGATTTACTTGGCAAGTGGAAGGGCTGAGCTCAGAAATAAAAAAGGCGATTCTATTACAGTGCCATAGTCTGACAGAACCACACTACTCAGACCTGAAGTGTTCTGTAGCTATTAAAATGACACTTTAAAAGCACATATGAGAACTGTATTCACATGTGTATACATCTACACATTCGATCATTCATTCACCAAATTTTATCGAGCAGATACTGTTCTAGATGCTGGAAATAGCCTAGAGAACACATCAGGCAAAGAGTCCGCATTTACGGGCTTACGGGGCATTTATGGGGTAAAATACACTGGGTGTTAAATAAGACAATGAAGTAAAGTTACTGTATTAAAACTATAGTGAAAATTAAGCAGCAAATGAATGTGAGGGATCTAAGGGGCATTTCACTTTAAATATTGTGGTCAAGGAAGTGCCCCCTGAGAAGTTGTCATTTGAGTAAAGATCTGCAGGAAAAACAGTGCAAGCCGTAAAGATTGCTGGAGGGAGAGGCCCTAAGCAGAGACAACAGCAAGTGCAAAGTCCCTGAGGTGAGGGCTTGCTTGTTGTGGTTGGGAAGGATCAACTAGACCAGCGTGGATGGAGGTGAGTAATAGAGCAAAACAGGATGATGAGGTAAAGCTAAAATGGGAACCCGCACTGCGTGAAGTCTTGTTGACCATTTTAAGGTCTTTCGTTTTCCGAGTAAGCAACCTTAGATGACTTACTATTTAATAAGTTCGCTCTGGCTGCTGAGGTGAGAATAGTTTGGGTGCAAGTGCAGAAGCAGCAGACCTGTTAGGAGGCTATTGGATGATATCCCACAGTCAGACTTACTCCTTCTAATGGACTAGTACCTGTTACTATGCTTTAGGTAGTCTGGTCTTCTACTTCAATTATGCATTCATTCACAACTGCAATAGAGTTGTTGACAGGTACAAAATGCGGCAGTTGTTCTGGATTGAAGTTACATAACTTTAACTGTTAAAATATATACCTCTGTTGGGACCCAAGTAATCTATTTCCTCTACCTTTTATAGTCCAGGACAATCCGATTCAATTAAACAAAGGTGTATTGAGCACTTGCTTCGTGTCAGGCACTGTTCCAGTCATTTGGGATACATGAATGAGAAAAAGAGGCTAATATCTCTGCCCTCATGGAGTTACATTTTAGAAAGTACAGAAAAGATAAAAAATAATGCAGAAATACTGGATATAATAAATAATTGATAAGAGTTCATTAGAGGATTATGAGTATAATTAAAAAAAATACAGAACAAATTAAGGGGATAGGACAAGTCTTAGTGACAATAGGATATTCTGATTAGGTTTTATTAGGAAAGTGAGATTTAAGCAAAGATCAGGAAGTTATCCATGGGGATTTCCAAGAGAATATTCCACGGAGAGGAAACAGGCAGTGGCAAGGACCAGACTGTGCACAAGCCCCAAGGCAGAGGCATGAGTGTCACAGCCAAAGCATAACAAGGTGGTCAGTATGTCTTGAGCAGAATGAGCAGTGGGGAATTAGTTGGGCCCTGAGATTACGAGTGGAAGTGAGAACCAGGTCATGTAGTTGCTTGTAGGCAATTGTAAGGACTTTGGATTTTGCTTGGTGTGAAATGAAAAGCCAAGGGAGGAGAAACATCTGACTGAAGCATCATTCTGGCTGCTGTGTTGTACCGGAATATGGAATGGCAGGCGTGAGTGCAGGGAAGCGAGTTAAGAAGCTGTTCCAACAATGCTGTTGAAGAGGATGAGGCTCAGGTGGGGTGGTGGCAGTAGCGGTATGGAGAAGTGGTTGCACTCCGGTTGTATTTTGAAGCTAGATCTAACAGGATTGGCCCATAGATTGGATGTGGAGTCTTAGACAAAGAGAGAGAACTATTATGACAACAAAGTTTTAGGGCCCGAGAAACTAGAGGGATGGAACTGCTGTCATCCCAGATGGGGAAGATTATACCAGAAGATGATTTATTGAAATACCAGTAGTTTTGCTTTGGACATCTAAGTGGGAATGTGGTCTAGGCAGCTAATATACAAGTCTGGAATTAGGATGTGGGATTTGGACTGGATCTATCAAGTAGGGAGTGATTCTAATGTGGTAGGATTATGGCTTACAGTGGTATTTAAAGCCATTAGACAGTGTGAAGTCTCCAAAGTGTCTGAAGATAGGGGAAAAAAAAAAAAAAAAGGGCAAGTGACTGAGCCCAGCATACTCCCAAATGAAGTGATTTGA
Source organism: Varecia variegata (assembly GCA_028533085.1). Lineage (NCBI taxonomy): Eukaryota > Metazoa > Chordata > Mammalia > Primates > Lemuridae > Varecia > Varecia variegata. The sequence continues at coordinate 16,473,226 of CM052443.1, read as the reverse complement.
AAAGAAAAGAAAAACGAAAACTCAAATATCTCCAAATTGTGCTTGGCAGATTCTCCTGCTATGTCAGTAAAGATCTGTTACTGAAATAGTTTAAACTCATTTCAGATTAGTGGGTTCTTTACCTTGATAGCATGATCCTTTTGGGATGTTCTCAAAGCATAGACTTTACCCCCACCAAATAAAGAAACAAACAAAGGAATAGGTTTCCCTTTACATGACAGCTGCAGTCACTTGGTAGTGACAGGGATGCTACACTGTGGCACATGTGGAGGCTGGATGTGGGTTTCACAGGGGAAGGAGCCCCTTGATGGTCTCTGAGACCTTCCACAGGAGCAGAATGGGCTCAGGGCGGTGTCATAGGTTTGTTTACTTCAGTGTGTATAAATCTCACAAATGAAAGCTATATTTGGGGGGCTGTTACTTTAGGGAGGTGTCAAACTCTCCTTTAAAAATTATACGGGATTACAAAGATTACCCACCAAAAAATCTATATGCATCTGTATACCCCAAAATTTATGTATGCAATTTAAGTTAGACTTCTTGGAGTCAGCCATGGACTTGCTTAGAAATCCCTGCTCTACTAACTAAAAAACAGTCTTAATTAGCTTAACAATTTTTTTTCAAAACTTTGTTAACTTTAATATTAATTTTAAGTTTGGTGTACTCTACTATTTAGCATGAGTAGCAAACAAACATGAGATAGTTATTCTGCTTTTATCACTGTTATAATCACTTCACAGAGAAACTTGCCAAGAATAATTAAAAGTAATTTGCAACTTCATTGCCCTTTTATTGGCCATTGAGTTTGCAAGCAGAAACTAGCTATGGGCCAAGTGGCACATGTTTCATATAGTTTGCCAGTTTTGGGCGCACTTCTAAAAACTTTTCATGCTGATTGAATTGGTCCCCTGACAGACAATTCCAAATACTACTAAATTTATTTTCTTAAAATTTTAAATGTATATGTTAATGATGTAAAACCACTCTTAGATTAGCCATATGTATAGCCCTCTACCATAGCCAAATGAGAATAAATAGCCTCTTGTTTAATACTAATATGATTTTGCCATCAAAAGCAAGGAGAGGCTTGGATAGATAGAGCATTCTGGCATCTAACTACTGCCAGAAAGTGTTCCTCAGTTTTCATGACACTAAAACAAAACTCATTGTCACACATCTTTGACATACACCTAGTCCACATTAATTACCTCCATATAGCAAGTCCACCTGTCTGGGTATTTGGGACACATTTTCAAAACAAGTTCTTCCTGGTTATTGCACTGATAAGCCATGGTCCTCAAACCCAAAGATCCATTGGAAGGCTAGTGAGGCTCTTCGAGAGCCTGGGATGTTGATTTGCAGCCAGCTCTTTTGAAAATTCTAAACCCCAAACATTTCCGCCATATTTACCAAGGGATTCTGAACTCAAATGACTGTTAGCATGAGACAACTCAATACCTGTGATAAATAGTGAATTCATGCCCAGCCCAGGGACTTTGAAGGTGTTTGTACCTCCCGGCAGAACAAGCAGGTCATGTCAGCCAACTTCCAGCACAGAACTCTCAGGGGCCACGTGCTTGAGTGGACATAAGGCAGCTTCTGGAGAGAGCTGATCTCTCCCCTGGAGCTCACCACTGTGTGTGGGAGGGTGAGGCTCCCACACACGCAGGAACAATTTTTCTATCTGGGTATTAGCCCTCATGCCCTCGTCTCTTGAGAGCATCTTCAGTCAGTATCACAGAACACAAACTCTCTAGCCCTTCTCAGGAAGTGAAGTTTTTAAACAGTTTAAAATGCAATCTGCCTCATACTCCAACCCAAAAATACGATACTTAAGGAAGATTATAGTGGTGCTTCTCAAAGTGTAGTCTCAGACCAGAAATACTAGCTTTGTCTGGCAACCTGCCACAGGTGTCCACTCCATATTTTTACTGAAGCATAAATTCTAGGGTGGGAGTTGGCAATCTGTATTTTCTCAAGTATTCTGAGTGAGCCCAATGCTCACGGAAGTTTCAGAGCCACTCAACTCAGGCAATGCTCCTCAACTTACAGTGTGCCTAAGAATTGCATAGTTAGCTTGTCTGGGGTATGACTAGATAACTGAATTTATAGCAATTATAACAAGCATCCAAGCTGATGTGTCCCTGCTACACTGAAACGTTTGTGAAAAATAAGTTTGGTATAATATTTATCTGACTTTATTTTATGAAATTATTTAATGCTTTGAATCAAACCTCATCAAAGTTGTTGTTTGAGAAATTAGAGAAGACATATGTTCTCTAAGTGAAACCACTTTTTCTTTTATTGTATATGGTCTTCTCTGTGGTTAGATAAAATAGTAATTTATAATTGTCCAATGCATTCAGTAGATTTTAGAGAGACAGAAGAATAATAGTTTATTGTTGGAAAAAATTCGTTTATAGAATTAACTACTGTATGTGTACATATGTGTGTCCATATACTATAATATGTATGCATATATAGACACACATGTACATATGTGTATATACATATAGTGTGTATATATATTTGATGTTCCTTTCATGTTACTTACCAGTATTAAAACGTTTTTTCCTTTGTAGAATTCCATGAAGCTGAACACTTTGCATTAACTGTTTCGTAAATGTCTTATTTCAAATTTTTTCATGGGCAAGCAAACAGCTCTTTAATGCATTTTAATTGACAATTGATTCATTGACATAGATGTCTGAATTTAGGTTAACATCCTATGAATGTTTTATAATTAATAAAGTTAGAGTAGTGGGTTACTTAGTACAACAGTGTGTATGGCCAGGGAAGACTGGCTGTTTCCATAAATCCTGAAAGAAATTTCTGAGAGAAACACAATTTATATTACAGTCTTTTTTGTTTTCAAAACAAAAGAATAACTCAATTTTAAACCACCACGGAGAATACTATGCCATTTCAAAGTGATTTACCTTCCAGTTTTTTCCCTCACTTTCAAACCTTTTTTTTTTTTAATTTCAAAATGTGGATTTTAAATAGAGAAAATCTTGCCAATAAACATTCCTTTTACTCAGAGGTTAAAATAAACTGCTGATTTGACTGCATTGGGGATCTGTAAAGTTATATCTTATGACTGAATATTTTTCAAATGCAGATTTTGTTATTTTTGTTATGATATCATAAGATCCTATTTCAGGTCTATAATTTTGACCCTGAAACTGAAATTATAGCTTCAAAGAGAATACTCACTTAACAAATTCAAATGGTTTCAGAGTAAATTCATTTAAAAATTAACACACACATACACACACATACACTGATTTTTAAGGTGTGTGTGTGTGTATATATATATATATCAAAATTGAGTTTTTAATGGATGTGCTTCAAAAGTCACATTTATTGACTCAAACTTCTTTATGATATAAATTTTACTGTTAATGTATATATTTTTTACCTTGGCATAATATTTAAGAGTTTTTCAAAGAGGATTCAGGTAGATACCATGAGAAAAAAATAAAATTTATATTTCTTTGTTTTTTCAATTGTTTGTCAGTAACTTTTGGATGAGCACTCCTTATTTGTCCTTATCTTTAAATTACATTGAAATTTCAGGGAATATTGTGTCTTGATACTGAGAATTTTTCTTGGTTCACAAGAATACTTTACTTTGACATTTATTATTGAAGAAATAATTTTAAAATATGGCTCTCCTCTCTTGCCTTAGAAAGTGAGATATACTGAATATTTTTGAAACCCTTTCTCATGACTAATGGATTTGTAGAGTTGCTCGAGATAATACTTGCCTGTATTGGTAAGAAAAATAAAGTTCTATAATAGTATACAAGTCGATGATGGCTGTGTCTTTCCCCTAGAAGATTTAGGAGAAAAGAAAAGGTGAACTATTAATTTTTATGGTAGGAAATGGATTATTGTTATTATTCTACCAACTATTTGTTTTAAACCTGCAAACTCAATAATTTAAGAAATATTTATTCAATTCTTACTATGAACCAGATCTTATTTGGAGCATAGGAATGAAGTGTCGAACATGACCCCTAACCTAAAGGATCTTAGAGTTGATCATGTAAAAACAGTATATAGTAATTCAAATTATTTTGTTTTATAAATGACAGATGAGCCATGAAATTGGTAAATTACATAGGAGTTCAGAAAATGGAAACATGAACTAAAACAGTTCACCAACACTTTGGGAGAAAGTGGGACATGAGTTAGAATTTGAAGAGAATCTTAGAAGATACGTCATACTTGGGGAAATGGGAAGAAGGGGCTAAGATGGTTCTGGGAAGAGAAAACAGCTTGGGTAAAGATGGGAATGAGCTTTATTTAACAGAAGACAAGATGACCTTGGTTGGATGGGACATGCGGAGGAATCACAAAGAAAAAAAAAGTATGTTGACTACATAGAGTTAGGACACATGGGAGAGCTGAAAGGCAAAAAAATTTGAAAATCCCCTTAACTGTATTACAGTTCCTATAAAAACCTTTTATTTAGTAGGAAAAAATATATATGTGATCTGTCTATCCAATAAGATTTGAAAATGAAATGCCTTTGTTATTAATTTATACAAAACTTCTCTATTAAATGAGGTGATGGAGTTTGTGCAGGTGTATGTGTGTGTCTTTGTGTGTGTTCAAGCATGTTTGGTTGCATGTGAGTGATGGAGTCGTCGTTTATCACAATAAAAGATTGCAGCTACCCACGTCATTAGGCATGAGGCTAGCAATGACTGGATCAGGTGAGCTTTGTCTCCCTTTGCTCCTGAGACATCTTTGTCTCCTGTACTAATCAGCAGTGATGTGTTGAGTCATCATGAGTGACAATTACAGACCTTTCATTAGAGGAAATGATGACACAACTAGGCAGATTGATGAGCAGATTGGTATTTCCTCTGAAACTGAACTCGTCCCCACCAGCTCTCTTCCAGCAACATTGCTGAATATTTTCAAATATGTATTTAAGGCAATTCAGGTAAAGCTGCTGCACGTGGAAAAACAGGTTATGATTGCTTAGAAATTTATGCTGAGAGCAAAATTTAACACATCTCTCTGAATTGTATCATTATTCTGAGATTACCATGCTTTTCCAGAGTACTTTGCCACCTTCAGTTTGTGCAACAGTACCTGTAATATTGAAGATCAGGTGTTGTATTTTGTTTACGCATGGAAAATTACTTAAAATAGGTGGACAAAGTATTTTGAAGACTGGTTAATTAAAAGCTGGATATTGGACTCTCACTTCATTCCACACTTTGCTCTTGCAATTGCAGTTACTTCAAACTAGGTACAGATCACCCCTTCCCACTGCCGGCCAACGGATTGGCTCCAGCCCTGGAATAGGAGTTCTCAAACTTGATTGAGCATCAGAATCACCTACAGGCTTGTTAAAACACAGAGCACTGGGCCCTACACTCAGGGTTTCTCCTTCAGTGGCTCTCAAGTGGGTCCTGATTATAACCATGTCTAAAAAGTTCCTAGATGGGTGGGTGTACATGGTGATGCTGAAGCTATTGGTTTGGAAACCAAGAACTACTGAATCATGTCTAAAGGAATAATTTTTTATTGGTCACATTTTTCTTGCCCAGATATTCATCTTCTGCACATTCCTCAGCAGCTTTTCTGGTCTCATTCCTACACAACTCTGAACTCTCTGCAAACAATTTGCTCTTGTATCTGAATAAACGTTTTGTCCACTGCTTTGCTTTGACTTTTCTAGCCATGGCCTCATGGTTTATCTCCATGAGGCAGACAGGAATGTCTTCAACTAGAGAAACGTTACCAATAGTGTTTTCTTACATCGATTTTCTGATTTGCTCTTAATAGTATGCAGACACTGATGTGATCACATTGTGCCTAAACTCTCAGTGGTACTGATACTTGTATTATAGAACTGTTCTAACTGTAACCTTGATCAAACTAATCATTTGATTCTTCTTGATGGATGGTCCGACTATCAAAATACAGATGTGTTCGTTATTCTAATGAAACTATCCTAGATATGAACTATGCTGATTACTTTGACTAAAGTCGTCATCAGATTGGTTCATGTGATCTTTTAATCCAAACTGACCATGTGTGCCTAAAAAAAAAAATAACTAAAAAACTGGTCCATAGCCAGTAGAACAATTAAAGGTTGAAAAGTAAAATAACACCCTCATTCAAACTATGTACATTATTCATATATTTATTCAAAAGTATTTATTCAACCTCTATGTGCCAACCACTCTTCTAGGTGCTACAGATACAGCAATGACCTGGGAAAATGAAGTTGGCATTCGTGGAACTCATGTTCTCATGGAGAGAGACATGATAAACTGGGAAACAGATAAATACACCTAATAACCTTTGATAGGTTAGGTGCTATGAAGGAAATAAAGCAGGAAAACATGATACAGTGTCTGGGGGTGTGGAAGCTGTCTTAGGTAGAATTTTCTGTGCAGGTCTCTTTGAGGAAGTGGCATTTAGGCTGAGACCTGAGTGATGAGAAGCAGTCATCCTTCTATATTTCAAAGTGGGAAAGGTAATGGTAAGGTTTGCTGTAGGGAAGAGCTTTTAGGAAGAGGAAATGGGAAGTTGCAAATCCCTTGAGCCAAAAAAAATCTGAGAACTTGTTGATCATGGAAGGGGGTTTTATTTTATTCTAAGTACACCGGAGAGTCATGAAATGGTAACATGATCTGTTTTGTGCATTAAAAAAAACTCACTCTGACTGATGCATGGAGAATGCATTGTAGGAGAGAGTAAGACTAGCCCAATGGAGAGGCTATTCTATCAGGCCATTGTTGTAGACATTGACCTTGACTTTGCTGCTAAAACTTCTCTAAAATGTAGCTAAATTATTTCCACTTTCAGATCCTAAATTAAATACCAGGAATTTGGCTCCTGTCCTAGATAAAACACTATAAAAGGCATTCTGTCCAAGGAAGGAATTGCCATCTGCTGAGAGTGACAATGAACTGGGGTGGTGGCAGTAGATATAGTGAGAATTGGCGAGATTCAGGACTTTTCTGGAAGTATATTTGAAAAGGCTTGCTGAAAAAATAAGTTCATTAACTGTAGTGGGTGCTGTTGGTGCCCTGTCCAGATCAACTTTGCTGGCTGGAGAGTCATCCTCTAGTTGTTGGGAGTGTTGGCTGCCCAAAGCTTGCAGCCACCTCTCTGTCAATCACTCAGTTTTATGTGAACAACACTTTTGCTATTTCCTACCCACCTTTCATCCATCTTCCCTCATGCTTTTTCTCCGTAGAGCAGTGATTCTCTAAGTGTGGTTCTGGAAAAGGGTATCGCCAACATCACCCAGGAATGTGTTAGTACTATAACTCCTCACAGTCCACCGAGACTTACTGTATTAGTCAAAGGTTCTGCAGAGAATCGGAACCAATAGGAGATACATGTGTGTGTGTACAGATACATAGATATTAATATATGGTGATAAGGAGACACAGATTGATTATAAGGTATCCATTCACATGATTATGGAGGCTGAGGAAGTCCCATGATCTGCCTTCTGCAAGCTGGTAACCTAATAAAGCTGTTGGTAGAGTCTGAAGGCCTTGAGAGTTGGTGAGCTGATGGCATAGATTTCAGTCCTGGTCTGAAGGCCTAAGAACCTGGAATGCTGAGGATGGAGTGGTGTATTAGCTCAACAGTCAGGTGGGGAGAAAATTCTACCTTCCTCCTCCTCTTTGTTCCATTCAGGCCCTTAATGGATTGAATGATGTCAACTCACCTTGGGAGGCTCATCTGCTTTACTCAGCCTACCAATTCGAATGCTAATCTCTTCTGGAAACACACTCACAGACACACCCAGAACTGGTGTTTAACCAGATGTCCAAACATCTCATGGCCCAGTCAAGCTGACACATAGAATTAACTATCACGCCTACTGAATGAGAAATTCTGAAGATGAGGTTCAGGACTTTGTGTTTTAACAAGTCCTGCAGGATACTCTGATGCATGCTAAAGTTGAGAACCACTGCAATAGAGAAGTTCTTAATAAATTACTTGAATAAAAATGTCCTTTCATGCTCTTCTGCAAAGGACATGCAAGATAAGATGGGGAATGAAGGGAAAAAAATTGAGGGCAATTCTTTTGTTTTTGGCTTGAGGATCTAGCTAACTCATAGTTCTGTTAGCTACAATGGAAAAAACTTGAGCAGGAGCAAGTGGAAAAATCAAGCATTCTATTTTGGATTTGATTAAGACCAAGGTATTTCTAGATGTCCAAGTGGGAATATCAAGTAGGTAATCAGATATGGAAGTTTGAAATTCACGTGTAAGTTCAGAACTGGAGTGATAAATTGTAGAGTCTTCACTGTATCAATCTTAAAAAAGAATAAATTCTAGGAAGATAAGAGGGTGTAGCAAAGACCTCTCTTTTTGCATATATTCAAAACTACAAAAAGTATGCTTATGTGACTTCTTTCTCTAAGGCTATGTAAAATAATCCTATTGCTTCCAAAAAATCATTTATAGACTAGAACAAATAGTGTTATAAATGTATTAAAATGATGACTATTTGTACTGTTAAAAGGGTTAAAAAGATTTTGCTAATTACTGAAGAATTCAAGGATAACTTAGCTTTAAGGATATTTGAAGAATTTGTTCATCATTTTTACCTAAGTGGAGAGGGATTCTTATGAAAGATGACATTTTTACATACTTATATTTAGATGCTAGAAGAGTAGAACTTGGTGAAATCTCAAAAAGGCAGGTCTGATTCATATATCTAAGCAAAGAAATAAAGATTGAAGTTTGAACATATCCAAGAAGTGATGATTTTTGCACAAACACATATAAAAATGAAACTGTTTTAATGGTTATTTAAAAACTGCATTCTAAAGAGAAATTTTCATTTTTTATACAATCAAATTATTAAAACTTATAATTAAATGTGTACAATAACTGTGAATGCTGTAAACACCATTGCCTCCTTTCAGACATCATTTCTTATTGTCCCTTCAGTCATGAGCTTAGTAAGGGAAAGTAAACTTCACATGATTTTTTTCAAAACATACATTCAGCATCTTTTCATCACTCAATGCCTATTAAAACACCACTAACATTGAACACATGCTGTCCTCAATTGTGTCAACTGATTATGATGCCAAATTTAACCCAGTTGTCAGAAGCAGATTGCTAGAACAGATCTTAAGTATTTTTTCTACTATTTAAGGACTAGCACCCGGAAAGCAGAACAAGAAATGTGTAGGGAAGAGGGGACTTACTGGAGACTGACTCATCTTTCAGGTGTGATTTTTCTGTAGACAACTTTAATCCTTTTTACGGCAACATTAGCATGACACAGTATGGTACTTATGAACGTGGGTTCTGAAGTCAGATGTAATGACTTAGGACTACTACCTACCGATTATATGACTGACCCTGGACAAGGGAATTAATCTCCCCTTGCCTACTTTCCTTGTCAATAAAGTGAGCACCTCGTAGAGTTATTGTGAGAATTAAACAGTATAAGAGATATAAAACACATAGAATATTACTTGGAATATAGGACATGTCCCGTAATACCCCCAACTTTGTCCCACTGTCCCTAGTCTCTTAGCTTCAGCAATGTCCAGGTAGACAAATGCATCATTAGATGAACCAGTATCTGTCTGCTAAGAAGGGCAAACTTCTGCTAAGGCTCGATATGTTATTAAGTGATGTGGGACAATATAGTACCTTTTATTTTCTTAATTAAATGGAGTCTTGCCATATTCTGTTTCTAATAAGTACCTTAGCTATGTGTATCTTCTTTTATTCTTTCATATGTAGAATAATTTAATTTTTACCTCCCTGGAATGGTAAAGGAAAGTGAAGTCAAGAATCTACATTTTTCCTAATCAGGTCAAGAGTAAAACTGGAAGTCATTTATCCAAGATTAATTATTTAATTCTGTTTTATAGCATTTCATGTCAAAGCATAAAATGGTGAACTAGCTTCACGGAGAGCCAATGTAGTATTCTGGAATGAACTGTGGAACTGGCCTTGGGAAATGCATATTTTGTTTCATCTCATATTCATCCATCTATTTATTCAATAATTATTTATAGATTACCCTGATATGTGCTAATCCCTCTTCTAGATGATGTGTAGTAGTAAGCAAAACAAAAATTACTTATCTAATATACTAGTGGCAGTACGCAGAAAATTAACAAATTTACTAATGAATATAATTAGTATGTTATTCAATGATGAGGGATTTGAAAAGGGCAAGTTTGGTAAAGGAATAACGATAGGGAAGTATTATGTGTGTTTGTTTGTTTTTAATAAATAATATTAGATCCTTAGATGTGTCACTCGACCTTCCTGGGTTTTGGTTTCCCTATCTGTCAAATACGTGAGCAGGGAGGGAAGAAGTGAGTATGTGGTGCAGGAGAGTCCTACAGGTTTTTTTAGGCGTTAGCTGGTACTAACTTAGGACCCTGTGTAATTGCTCTACACAAGGGTATAGAGCATTTAAAAGGTGTCATCTTCACCTTGTTCTGGTTCAGACATGGTCCCTTTGTATATTTTGTACATGCACATAATTATTTGCTTTATAACTCTAGCATTATTGTGTGGCACATTCCAAAACAATTTGCAACTGTTTCCTCACATTGACTATTGACTCACCATCGTATTCAATGATTTCTTCATTTATCTCATATGTATTGAGGTCATGCTATATGCTAAGAACCATGCTGGAAGCTTTAGATTAGTATTGTTATCCCTATATTGCAAAAAAAAAAAAAAAGGAAAAATGAAACAATTAAATATGAACTAGTCCAAAGACAAAGAACAGATCTATGTGGCGCTAAAAGTAAAAGTTATTCTCCTCTAAAGACAAGACTAGGTTGTGTCTTTTATTCATGAACAGTCCTTGTGAACTCAGAGAAAGGTAGAGCTTCCTCTTGATGTTTGTCACCCAGTGATGTCAATGAGAAAAGATCTGATTTTGGCCATTGGAAGTCTCTGAACAAGAAGCTCTGAATGAATGCCTCTGGATTTGTGCTTTATAGTTAGTATATTCCATGAGGTAATTACAGAAAATCTTCTTTGGTCAAGGAAAGAGAAGAATTTGCCAGTAAAGGCTGGCAGTTTTCTGCCTAACACAATGCAGAGACCTGTCCAAGAGGTATTCATCTGTGCTAACATCTGACCTCCTCCTTGACAAGACGCCAGTGAAAAATGAACTCACTGGGATGAATTCCGGATCCCTTGGGGAAAGAAAGATATAGAGAGGATGAAGCATAATGCTTAAAAGCAGCCACTAGGAGAGGTCTGAGAACAATTTCCAAGAATATTTCCCATGTGTTACCAAGCAAAGGCAACACATCAAGACTGAGCTGCCCTGTCAGCTTCCTTTAATTCATGGAACCCCTCCCTGAGACCTGTAGCTACTCTCAGAGAAGGCTTTATATGGACACAGTTTTAACTGTGAAAGATAGTGAAAGATAATGTAATTATCACGATGGATGATCTCGGCAATTCTCGACCAAATAGAAAAAGCTATCATGGTACAATGCAGCAATGGCCCCACTGAGATGACATTGTGATTCCAACAGCAATCCACTCCTGATCTCCTAGGAAAAAGACTGTGAAAAACTCTGGAGTAAACAATTAGAGCCTGCAAGCCTGGCACCAGCAGCAGATAAGGCACAACCTCCTGAAAACGCATGGAGGCCTCGGGTATCATGTTCAAGTTCCATGTAAAATGCTGCTCCTTCATTTTAGGCCATAGAATAGAGCCGCCAAAATAAACTCTTATATATTGGAAGAAAAACTTTAGGCAAATTAAATTTAACGGAGTTTATTTAAGCAGAGAACAATTCATGAATCGGGCCACATTCAGAAACAAAAGAGGTTCAGAGAACTCTGCTTTAGCAGCCTAAGCAGAGGACTTGCATAGGATGAAAGTGGAAGCAGAGTAGAGAAATTACTTGATTGACTACAGCTAGGCATTTTGCCTTATCTGGGTATGATCTGGTGGAAAGTCCCTAGTGAGAAGTTAGTTTGTTATTTCTGACTGGTTAAGCTTAAGTTTCATTGTACTATTTACATTGAGCTTCAGTGTGCTTATGTAGGGACCCAAGGCACTGGAGCTATCTCAGCCTAATGGCCTTTTTTTTTTTTTTTTTTAATGGAAGTAATGACAAATGGCATAGGTTTCAACATTAATACCAGGTGTCCTTTACATGGATTTAATTGATTTCCAGCAAGTAATAAATTACTCTACATCACTAACTTCTCTCGCAGGAAGCATGCACCAAAGAAAGGTATCACTAAATTTCTCCCAATAGCCAACACTACTATGGAAGGGAAAGCCACTCTTAATGAAGAGGCGTTGAGCTTCCAAGATTTAAGCTTTAACTGCTTCCTCCTCTATGCCCTTCTCCCACCACTCCTAACACAGACACACACACACACACACATATGTATGTGCTGGGGGATGCTTCTCTTGGTCTTGCATTCAGAGGGTGGCAGCTTCCAGAAGTGGCATGTCAGGTCTGAGCCTATTCTTTTTAATGTGTAAGTCTAGAATTAGGAGAATGCTAGTGACTGAACTTCATCTGGGAAAAGTAGTGGTGGAGGGGGACCTCCAACAGGAACTCGGTAATTATTGAAATTGAAAGTGTAAATGATGGGTATTCACCAGAAACCTATGCAAAAAATGCATAGCTCAGGATGAGGGTGGGCACATAGATGTGTGAGAGAGTGCAAATGTATGGAATATTGCACAGATTCTCACCAACTATGCAGGAAGAAGTCAGCCTGCCTGACCTCTTCAGCACATAAGTATTATGTTGCAGAGTCCTGACCTTACAGGTAAAATCAAACCATTTTTATATGGAACACTTTCTACTGAGATGGGCTTTCAATTCAGAACCCATTATTTCTGTTAGTATTTTTCTTTCCATCTATCCCTTATATAACATCCCTTCCTGAAACATACACCTAGAAATATGTTTTATGTTCTGAATTTGACTTGGTTTGAAAGTTTTGCTACCCAACCATTCCCTTTCTGTGTTGATCTCTGGATTTCAGATTTATCTTTGAATTTATATATTCCTAAGGTAGGGTCAAAATGTTGGACAATCTATAAGGCATGAGCACAGACCCATCACAATCGATGACAACCATCATGCTAGAGCAGAATCTGGAAACGCCTTGCTCAAAGGCCTTGACCCATTGGTTGCTGGATCTTCAGGTAGCTCATGGAGGAACCAGGGTGCTTGGGCAGCACAACACTCAAGGGCTCAGAATAGTAGCTATTTGATTATCAGAACAGAAATATATTTTAACTAACAGTATAGTTATAATGATGAATTAAATTAAGTCATTCAGTTGGAAATTACAAAGCCATCAAATGTGACATCCAACTATTATACTAGCCAAATGACAATTCTATGAACCTATATGAAGATCCTACCATCACATCATCTCTGTGACCACACTCCCTCCTCCCAATACACACACTGCCAATTGGGCAAATTCTCCCAAGATGAAAAGTACAGCATTACAAAAAGAAAATGCTTGATGCATGCTCTTGTTAATTATTATTAGTTCCCTGGTTAGACCACTATGTCAAGGTTTATTACTCCAAGTACAGAACAGCTCCCTCTGCTGGTTAGTGTGAGGCAATCTGAAACAGCAGAAATACCCAGGTGAATGACGTAAGGTAAGTACTAATCAGCCTTGAGAATTTCAGCAGGTCACTTGCTACTTTTTCTTATCCATAAAACATAAGTAGGATACAGTAATCTCTATGGTTCCTCCAGTTTTGATACTTTGAATCTAGTTGTGTGACATTAGTTGGTGCCTACTGATTATTTTGTCTCAAAAATTGCCTAAACATAGTAAAGCAGAGAAAAGTATTTAATAGGTTTTATTCTGTACTTGGGAGGAGAAACAGGAAGAGGTTTATGGAGTTGATTTTCTAATGTTTCTCATTTTTGCCTTTGCATTGCCAAAAAAATTGGCATCAGTAAATAGTTATTTTTGGGAGAAGGGACACATATCTTGGTGGTTTAAAATAATGCATTTTGGAATCATAGAAACCTTTTGTATTTTTCACCATAGAATTATTTTACATTTTTCTTTAATTTATAAATATTTTCTTTAATGACTTTAGAGTTTTGTATATTTATTTATAATTATCTTTATTTCTTTTATCCATTGGAATTTATCCTATTTCATTGTGGTCAGGCTCTGACTTTATTAATATTTTTCCAGAGGCTCTCCAGTCATCCTGACAACATTTATGGAATTATCCATCTTTCCCTAATTGTTTGAGATTAGACATATTTTTACACATACTGTAAGTGGCTATTGGACTTTTCAGTCTCTTGCGTTCATCTTTCTGTATATTCATGTTCACACACTTGGTGTGGCAATTTACAGTGTAATCTCAGGCACATTCTGCAACTTCTTTGATTCAATTTTCTTACTGTTAAAAAGGCAGCAATGATAGTATGTATCTCAGAGATGTTGCCGCCAAGGATTAGAATAATGCTTCAAAGAATTTAGCATAATATCTGGCCCAGTCTAAACTCTCAGAAAGTATTAGATATTATTACTGAATCACAGACGTTATTGTATTTTCTTCTTGCTGCTGAATTTCATTTATATTTTGCAGTCAGTTCCAGTGTACTCTGTGTGTGTGTGTATGTTTGTACATGTGTGCTCCAGGAGGATTTCAGATAAATTCAGTTAAGTTTAAATTCATACAGTTTTGGAGAAAGCTTTTTCAGTCCCTTCTAATGCCCAGAATTAGTGCTGCCCAGCAGGAATCATTATTCTAGACACTATGCTTTCTACTGGACTGCTATTGCCATCTGCCCTAGGTCATGCCTGCCCCAGTGAATTATGTATTGCTGTTTCCCCTTGAAAATAAGATAGAACATCTTTGCTGTTTAAAACAAAGACTGATTCCCTGCCAGTCCCACTTTCACGAACCTGGCCAACCTGGATGGATTTGACCAGTTTTGTCTCTCCTTGCTAACTCTACAGGGAAAACTTCGCTCATCATCAAGGATGGGAATAGTGCCCCTAGCTGAGCAGCTGAGATTAAATCCAGCAACTGTGAACCTGGTATAGGGCAAGAAGGGTGTTGGAAAGATCAAAACACAAAAATTCACAGGCAATGTAGCATCTTTTGTACCTGTTCCCAAAGCAGAATCTCAACATTTTTTTTAATAAAGTATCATTGGCAATAGAATATGCCCTGAGCAGCAAAGCTCATAAAAAGTAGCTTTTATAACTTGATTATTTATTAGAATGTTTTTTTCATTTTTTAGGGCAGAAAATCTAGCATAGAATTTTATAACAGAAGAAGCAGCCAAAGGGATATAGATTTCTTATGTGCCAGCCAGTGAAGTGAACTTTTGATTTTAGTGTTCACATTTAGGAGGCTTAGCAGTGAGAGCACATGGGCTTTTCAACTTTATTTGATTTGGGAGGTAAAAAAGAAAAATATCCAAGCCTAGAAATAAAGTCTTATAAAACACCACAACAATGCCCCAGGTCATGAGAGAATACTATTGCTTTGGGGTAAAGTAGAATTGGGAGGAAATAGAACTAGAGTTTACGGTACCTAGATAGTTGTTGGGGTTTGTTTGCTTTTGAATCTTCAAATCAGTTTTGGATGGCCAGAAAGAATTGTTTCACCATTCTGAAGTAAGAAGATCTGTTAAAGACAGAGATTATTTTCTCCATTTCTACTAGTACGCTAGGAAACTATCTCTAACATCATTGCCCAAGGGCAGAGCTTTGAAGGAATATTTTCCATGGAAGTGGAGTAATCAGACAGTCAAAATTTGGAATCACTCCCAGTTCTTTGGAAGTAAAGTTAATTAATCTGGAAGCACATCATTTGTGTATAAGAAATTCAAGAGAAGCATAATTAGTTCAGCAATTAGCTTTAACTTTTCAGAAACATTTCTCAAAAATAGGCATTAAAACCTTCTCCCCTCCCATTTCTAACCATATTTTTAACTGGTTTATTACAGCTGGTTGTTAAATATACTGTCCTATTGGTTGATCTGGTCATAGAAGTAAAAATCTATTATTGGCTTTTCCTCTACAGTAGAGTTCTGCTTCATCTCCATTCTCATCTGTGACTTACTGTTTGCTCTTAATGAGCATATAACTGGGATGTGTAGTGAACGTTGTTTAGCATCTTCAATAGACAAAAATTAATAATGCTTCCTTAAGAGCTTTTCGTTCCATTTATTCCTTGTAAACCAAACCTACTCTTTGTCCTATAGCTGGAGCTTCACCTTCATCCACATGCGTCGTGTTACAATGATTTTGTCAAAAGAATGTGAATACAGGTAGCTCAGAAAATAGGAATTAAGTAATATTATATATAAATTTTGAGTCCTATTATTTTTCCTAAGTTAGGAAATGTGAAATAATTTCTAAGATCAGATTTTATTTTGTTTTTTAATGTATTCTAAATCCAGGTAGGTGTTTAACCAGATTTGATCAGATAAATTAATGACTGCCACAATTATCTTAAATTGTCCCTTTATCTTTTTTTTTTTTTTTTTTTTGACACAGAATCTCGCTCTGTCGCTCAAGCTAGAGTGCAGTGGCATCATCATAGCTCATTGCAACCTCGAACTCCTGGGTTCAAGTGATCCTCCTGACTCAGCCCCCCAAGTAGCTGGGACTACAGGTGTGCACCACCACACCTGGCTAATTTTTTTTTTTATTGTTTGTAGAGATGGGGTCTCATTATTGCCTAGACTGATCTCAAACTCCTGGTCTCAAGCAATCCTCCCACCTCAGCCTCTCAAAGTGCTGGGATTACAGGTGTGAGCCACCACATTCAACCTGTCTTTTTATCTTTTCTACATTAACAAAATCATGGTGTTTCATAGCTGTAATTTACCACTTTGTCATTTTTTGTTTCTATTAACAAATGAACAGTTGATTAAACAGGATTTGTCTATATTCTCATTATTTCAAAATTACCAAGAAGAAAGTCTATAAATAGATAATTATAATTAATGATATATTTATAGTCTGTCAGTATCTTAAAGTCTATACTTGTCTTTTCATTCAAAATGAGGTGCCCCCCCCCAAAAAATGTATAACACAGTAGGTTAAGAATAGAATTTGAAACTTATTACAAGATACTTAACCCTTTTATGATGTTTCTCTGTTTTATTCTATTTTTATGTATTTTATTCATAGATCATTCTTCATATTTATACAATTTTGGTCAAATTTATTAAATATGGTATACATTTCCTTGAAAGTGTTTAAGTCCAGAAATTATCATATTTGTCATAAAGTGGGGAGACTTTCTAAGGCAATAGAATTCCCAAACAGCTCACTGACTTCTGTTTGTCAATGACTTTGAGGCATGACATAACACTCCAATAAACCACATCTCTATCATTCCCTTTTCTTTTATACTGAGTTTGTAATCCCTGACCTATAGAAAGATATTTGCTTGAAAGTATAAAATTTTTATTAGTGTTTCACTTTGGGTCACCATTCCAATTCACCATTTTCCACAAGCTCAAATTCCCTTGGCCCTCATAACCTGCTTTTCTTTTCCAAATAAGTAGCAAATTGAGTTAAGGAGGAGCCTGAAATGAGCAATGGCAAGTCTAAAGCTGAAGGTCAGTTGGCTCTCAATGGACATGCTATAGAATAGCATCTACTTGACTTATACTTAATTGGGCACCTACTCTATGCTAGACCTTATTCCAGCTGGTGGGTATTGAAAAAAAAGTAGATTAAAAAAAATGTTGGACAATGATAAAGAAACTTCTGTTTAAACAACTTACTTTACTGCAATTATTATATTACCTGTAGCTTTTAACCAGGCTTAAAAGATAATCATCTTATAAGTTGAGATAGGTCATACTTCATTAACTTACTGTGGATAGCTTTATGCATATAAAACATACATACCACATAAACATGCGTCTTTCTTTAGCTATTATACTCAAAATAACTGATTTTTCACATTTCAGTAGTAATTATGGTACCATTGTAACATAACTTTAACTGAAAACTGGCATTTTTATCTAAAGAAAAAAAAAAACGAGGCTGAACTATAAAAATGTCAGAACTCTTCCATCTATCTTACCAAGCTTAAATGCATATCAAGAGAAGAAATCAAAATTATTGTATTTTTATATCTAGGATTAGTACTATTGACATAAGGATATTACATCAATGTCATCCTTAGCAATAATTTTTATCTTTATTATTTTTAAAGGTCTACTTTAAAAAGTTGAGATGATAGTTATTTATCCTTTATCCATCTGGTATTTTAAAAACTACATTAGTTCAATAAGTCAAGAGTAACAGATTTTGAAAGCTTAAAAAGAAAACAAAACAAAATCTCTGAGCACCCAGTATACTTTGTATAGGATGATTTTCTAATGTTCCATGAAAATAGGCAAAGCAATACAAGGTTAACATTTTTTTTTTCATTTCTTGGGATACTGAGTATATATCAAACTCAGTTGGTCCTCAAGTGTTACATAGATACTTTATAAATTTATTTTAAACAAATAAAAAGATACCAAGTTATTTTTACATAGTTATAGTGCTTAGGGTGGGTATTGTTTTAACACTTTGGAAATGTCTTTTCCTGCAAGTCACAGAAATAACAGGCTTATGGACGTTTAGATAATAGTTATTATGGATAACAGTTGTTTTGAAAAATCAACATTTATTAAATTCTTAGTATGGAAATTATATATTTATTATCTCATTCAATCCATACAGCCATGGTATGACGCAGGTACTATTATTGTCTCCAGCTAATCAGCAAGTGATTATAGAAATTAGTCAAGGTTATAGTGATGATTTTTCTATAGTTAAAAATTCTCCCTCTTGAATACTCCATTTGTTTCTATATTTGTTCTATACTTCATTTGTTTCTTCTCCAGTATTTCTGGATTTGCATTCCTTATGATATCCTTTAGTTGAGTTTATCTCAATTTTCAATTACTCTCCTAAGATCAAATGTCAGGGCTGGGATAATGAGACACAGGGACTGGGAATTGGGGCATAGAGGGAAAACCAGAGACAAAAGCTACAGGAGGGGAGAATCCAGAGTATTGGGAATATTGGGGAATTTCATGTTGCTTTCACAGGCCAGGAAGAAGATGGTTAGGTTCAGAAATTTAATGTCTAGCAGAGAGCTGGGCACAGGATAGACCTACTGTAAGTAGTTTCAAATGAAGACGTGAAGCCATCCAAGATCATCAAAATAGTTGGAAAGCAGGCTAAAGGAGACAGCATTAGTTTTTAACCATTTACTACATTTCAAACAGTGTATTGAGGAACTTTTCATACTCCATTAAATTCTACAGCCATTTTATGAAACAGTGCACCTTCCACGTGTGTAACTAGCAAAGAAACCAGATGTCCTGACTTCAGCAGGAAAGCCAAACATATACAGACTTAATCCATGGTATAGGTGAGGTTTGGCATTCTCAGCTGATGCTGTTACTATTCCTCAGTGTTCTATTTACCTCTAGGAACTTGGACAATTGACAATAGGAAGCAACAGTAAGTGGGAGGAATCCCAGAGCCAGGAAGCATAGTGTCTAATGTCACAATACATCAGGCTCTCACTGTTCCCAGGGAAGGGATTAAGACCATAGGTCTTGAGAGCAGACAGGGTTGGGATGGTCCAACATGCAAAAATTATCATATTATAGCTTATGAGCAAGTCAGGGCACACAGATGAAGCCTGCCTGACTGACTTAGTCCCAGACTTTAGGGTTTTGTATAAATAAGGGGGGGCAGAAGTTATAGTCAAAACTCAAAGCACTAGCAGCAAGGAATTTGGATCTCAGTTCCCACCACACGATAATTAGTCATTCAATTTTTGGCAAATAGCCTTCCTTGACCTCAGTTTACAGGCTTCCTGAACTGTGAAGTAGGAATGCTAAATATTAGGATACATGACAGAAGGAATTTTATTAGAATTCACAAGTAGAGGTGAGGTTGTTTAATCTGTTTAAAGCCTCTAATGCTACCTCCCAGCCCAGTGAGAAGCACAGTTAACACTCCAAATAAACAGACTGATTTCTTGTGACCCTATTTTGCATCATGAAGGTAAACTATAACCTCTCATTTATTCAATGCCCATACATTTTTATCAGTGATTGGGTGAACTGAGACAGTTCGTGAAATACCTCTCTAATTCTTGGAGTGATTGACGTGAAGGGTTGGGTGAGTGTGATTGTGGAGTGGGGTGGGGATGATGGAGACAGAGGAATTAACAGTTCTCAGGTTTATGAAATATTTAAAATTAAGACTAAACCCAATTTAATCGACCAGGAAGATTTATGTAATTCTCTCTCTCCATGTTTTTCTTAAAGAAAAAATATATTTTGAAAGTAAGCAGGATTAGAGTCAGGTCATATCCCTTAATCATTAACCAGACATCCTACATCTAAAATAGTTGATTTACTTGCTAGGCTCACATGCATCCTAGATGTCCTGCAGGCAGCTATTAATTCTTTTGTGTTTGTAAGTATCAGCTTGAGAAAGCAGAATCACCTTCTAAGCACTTCCTTTTGCACAAGTTGTTTATTAGTTCTCCATTGCGTGAAGCCCACCAACAGAGTTTGGGGCTATGTGTAATTCTAGAAAAGAAATCTTGGGTGTTTTCATATCCAAAGGTGTTTCCACTGACCCATTAATGTTGGGCATGCCTTCTGAGAGGTCTTCCAAGGACTGAAGTGTGTTTGTATTTGTCAGAGCAGAGCTAATTGGCCCTCACAGGAATGAAAGCCATGACCTGGGCTCCTAAGTGAAACTGTCAGAATTTGCTTCCAGGGTCTGACCTACAGTTTAGAAAGCCTCCAGACTGGGTTGCTGACAGTGGAATCAAGAGATGTTTTGCATAAGAATATGATCTACCCCCTTGAAATAAGGCCAAGGACATGGTGTCATGCTCTGGGTGTCTTTGGTTTTTCTTAACACTCTGTAAGGAACTCTCCTTTGTGCAATAACCGCCCCTGCTCTCAGCTCTCCTATCTCCTTCCTGGTCTCCAGGATGCCCCAGCCTCCTGGTCTTGCTCCCTCCACCATTTCCAGTTTCTATTTATCTTTTCTCCTTATGCCAAGTTTTCAACTCTACTTACAGCATCCTTGACAAAGTATGGCAGTTCCAATAATTTGATCTGAGTGAGAAGTTAAGACTTGGAGAGACTAAAAAGAGTAGATTATTTTGTCATCATTTTTTTTTTCTCCTTGTAATTTCTACTTTCACAGATACCGTAGTAAACAAAATAATATGTTTGTGTATGGCTTTATAAAGTTTCAAAATGCTGTTTTAATTAATGACATACTAATAACTTTTTTTGTCAGAGGGTATAACCATGATGTGGTACAGAGACTACACCTAGGGGTAGTACCTCCCAGAGTTTTCATTGTGTTTAGAGAAAAGGTACATAAACCCTAAATAATGTGTTATTTATTGTTAAAGACACATATATATAATCTGGCCAAATGGTCCTGACGATGGTGACTAAAAATGGCATTAAAATCTAAGTTTTTATTGAGGTTTGCTTTAACAATGAATGAAGGTGATCATGACCATTTAACTCAAAACAACAAAAATCTTTGTTTAAAGAATGTAATCCATGTCTGTTAGAAAATCAGTGCATGTCTTAAATAAGTAGTTAAATACATATGTGTGTATAGGTGTGTAAATATGTATCTCTCTAGATATATATGTAAAAATAATTTCATTCCTTCTATTTATGATATCTTTTTAAGATTTTTGTAGAACTTAAGATGATAGGATGATTCTTTTAATAGTTCCTAATTATAAACGGAAAAATGGCAAAGTTTTCCTTAGAATTTTATTAGCCATAACAGAATCTTCATATTCTTGAAAAATAACTCCAGATGGATGTACTTTAAAAGTCATGTTAATAGTTTGAGACAAGGATCAGTATGCATATTGATTTAAAAATTTTCTACCATAACTCTAAAACATGCACCACACTCAAGAGTTCCTTGGACCCAGATTAGGAATAACTGCTATATAAAAAATTTGGTATAAATAATATGAAATTTTGCTGTTAGCTACCAATTCTTTCTCTCCAGGATATTAGTGTGAGTCTTAGCTTTAAGTCAATGGGTTAAATTCTACATGTATAAGCTGATCCACATACTCTTCTTTTAATTTTTCTGTGTCATAAGTATTTTGCTATTTTTAAAAAACTGATCCATCACTATTACATGTGGTTTACTTTTTCATTTTGGAAAAAGATAAAAATAATATCACACATATTCCTTCTTAAATAGATTGAATACTCTGGTGAAAACAAACACTAAGTAAATGCCTAATGGGGTGAATCTGAGAGGAAAGTGCTTTTAGTAAATTCAGCCTGTAGACATGTTTGAGTAACATTTTGCTATCTTTGCTAACATGCTAATGGATGGGCTAGAGGAACATTAATGAGCTCACTCCATTAAATTAGTTCTTTTTTCTTGTTAAATATCCAAAAGAGAAAGATGGTCCACTTAACTAGGGAAAAAAAAAAAGTTTTCATTTTAGTTCACTAGAAGCATGATGCATATTTCCTTTCTAATTTAATTTCTAACCATTAAGACTCAATTCTATAAATGACCCACTGAAGCACCTGGAGAGATTAGAAAACTATAAACTGAATGTCATTTGAATTTGGCTGGCTAGACACCATGATGTTATATAGTGTAATTCAAATTTAGCATCATATTTTTATGAGGCCACCAAGATAAGCCCAGTGACTTCCATGAACATTTACGAAGGAGGCCCTCAAATGGAATATGAGAATTGATCTCTTCTCTGGTCATTGTTTTTATTAAATATCATATTGGCCAATATTTGCAGCCACTGTGATTTGAACTTTTGTCTAAATTGTCAATTTTGCTCTCAGAATCATAGAAAAGATTGCCTTCAGTCTGTGGGCTAAGGGAAAAGGATTATAGCTCTAATGAGCCAAATCTGTGCAAATGAGAAAATAATAATCTCCTCATGATTAGAACTCCCTTTTTAGACTAAATGTTGGTCATGAGTTTTTCAAAAGAAGAAAAATCATATCATTATTTGGTTAAAAGAATATATATAAATTAATGCCAAGGAGCTTACTGGAAAGGGAAAATTAAAATGACTTGGGCTTGTTTACACAAATATCTACATTGTTGGAACCTTACCCTGATTTTCTAGTCCAAACAATTGTTCTTTTCTATGTAGTTTAGATAGCAGGAACCAATATGTTGTCTATGTTAGTGGTAGCTGATGTTTACTGCATAAAAATACCACTTTCAGTCTTCCTGAAGTTTGCCCTCCAGAAGCAGGGCTAGCATGCCCATTTTACAGATGGAGAAATGGGATCTATACAGCTTGCTCAATGTTTAAAGAAATTCCTGAATTGAACTAGAAATGAGGAATGTCAGCTTCCACATCCAATATGTAGATTACTGTAAGCATCAGCAGCCGTAAGTAACAACAGCGACGGTAGCATATATTGAGAGGAGAAAGAATTTCAACAACTTTGGCGGTACTAAGCTTATGAGTAGATTTCACTTGGAACTCAAAACACATAGAAACCTGTGTATACATAGTTGTGGATGGATGCTTAGGACTGCCTAGAATATGATGACATATAACTTTAATAGAAGCATAAAATTCTCCCAGGGTTTCCGGAGTCTTTTTCCTGGTTTCTCTTGGCTCTTTAAGGTCTGCTGGGCTCCCTGTGTCTCTGAGACGTGACCTTTCTGGGGCTTAAGGCCAAGACTGTTCAGAAGCCAAGTTGGAGACGAATAGCCATTTGGAAAACTCTGTTGGAAAGAACAGTCCCAGAAGGGAGTTGAAGCTGAAAGGAAGGACGGTGAAGGCAGAGGATGTGAGCCCTCTTGTGTCATTCCTGTGGAAGGTCACCTCACAGCAGAAGAGGGCTCCAGCTAAAGATGGGGTCACTTGTGGGGACACCCTAGGAATGCTGGAGCAATGTTTGTTCACTTTTCGGGGTGGTGTCAGGGAAACCAAAGCTGTAAAAGCCAGGGAGAGCATCACTATGCCATTTTCTCAATTAATCACCATGACAAACTAGTAAGATAGTTGGGACAAATATAGTCTTTATTACCCACACTTTAGCGATGTTAAAAAATAGCCCATAGTAGTAATGTTGCTGCCCCCGAGATCACAAAACTGGTTTGTATGAGCGCTTGACTTGCTATTCCTATTGCTCGACTCCTTGTTGAGGACTAATGGATTGATCTGATGTGCAACCGTTTCATACAGGGAACAGGAGAACCATGCCTGTCCTTGTTGTTTCACATGGTCTGAGATAGACATTATTGAGAAAGTTGAACATGTCCAGGAAATGTAGTAAAGTGAGAAACTTCAAGGCAAAGTCTTTGGTCATGCTGACAGTCATTTCTGAGGCTAATACAACAATATTAGTGCACTAATATGGTGATTATATTTCGCTATAAATAGAGGTTTGTGACCCCAAAGAGGGCTATGATCAGTTGTAAGATCTCAGTGATTATATTACATTAAAAAAAAAATCTTCACCACTCCTTATTAGTTATTTGGCCACTTGTGGTCACTTCAAATCACAAATACAAATTATAAAAAAAATTACTATATTTTTATAGATGAAATAATGGAAAAAGACCTATGGAAAATCTTTAAATTATCCCAGATAAACTGTGTTAATCTTACCAACAGCCTATTTGTAATATATTGATAATACTGTGAAGTTTAAATCTTACAATTTAGAATCAATGGCATGCTGATTTTTAAATGCCCACAAAAATATTTACATCTTCCCATGAATCCCACCCAAAGCCACCTCCAAATAAGCTGTAAGAGACAAGTCTTTTAGGGTTTTGGGGTCACATTTCCCTCCAAGACTTCCTTCTTCAACATGTGCTAAATTTATCCTGTTCTCCATGTCCCGGTAAATAGTGTACAAGGGTGAGACAAAAGAATTTCATTCTTTCAACATAGAGCTATTGAACCCCAGCTATATGCTTGGTGGTTATAGGCTGGGGCCTTGGAAATAGAGCCAAGATGTGCAAAATACAGAAAATTCAATCAGCACACACATAGACCGGCTTGCCATGAAGGACTTGAAAATGGAATGTTTTAAGTTCTTTCCTTCCCCCCATTCAACCTGGATTAAAAGCTTTAGCATTTAAAACCATCCAGCCCTGCCAACAATACAGCCCTAAGTAGGTGAATAAACATAAGGAGGCTATCATTTGTCAAAAGTTTTATCAAAACTAAGACTTACCATGTCTATAGAAGCCTTCTGATTCACCAAGGAGGGAAATAGACCAGGCAATATAGCAAAGGGGGCTGATTGGCATGGCTTGTTCTTTCTAAACAACACTGCTGTCTCATGGGTGTATGACAATCAAAGTTAATAACACAGTAGGTGGCATAAGTAGATTAGTACTTGCCAGATGAATGTTATTGATGTGAGCAATATCAGTTTGGATGAGGGAGAGAGGAGGGAAAGTTTTCCATGAGTAGAATATGAATATCTGCTAATAAGTGATGGTGCCTCAGTTCAAAATTCTATGAAAGCAAGTTGGTGAGATGAAGGATTTTTTTCTACCTAGGTGTTTTAAAAAGGAAGGTGTAAGGATTTCATAACACCAATTGTGTATTTGACAGAGGTGGGGGGGTGGGGGAGGGGGATGGGTGTATACCTACATGATGAGTGCAATGTGCACTGTCTGGGGAATGGACACGCTTGAGGCTCGGACTCGGGGGATTGGGAGGGACATGGGCAATATATCTAAACAGAACTTTTGTACCCCCATAATAAGCTGAAATAAAAAATAAAAAATAAATAAAAAAAATATCAAAAAAAAAATAAAATGACTTTCTTTTTGTTGTCTGCTCTCTTACCCAGGCTTCGTTCTACTTTCTCTCTGTTCCCATGATCAAAAATCAATGAGTATGCTATTTGTATTAATATTAACATTTTCTTCCTTTATCAAACAAAATCTCCTATTTTGTTGATTGAAAGCTGAAGATGAGTTCCTTATAATAGATACCCCGGGAATTAAAACACATGTCATGAACTTAATCAAACTGGCTAAAATTTTCCCAGTGGATCAGGAGGCAAACATACTCCTGTAGAAGAAGACATAAAACACTAGTAAGGATTAGCAAACAGTCAAAGAAATGAACTGAATATTATCTTCTTATCTTATAAACCAATTACTATTAATATCAGGCACATAAGAACTGTCTTTATGGGTTAAAAAAATAATGAAGGCCTACTTTATTTAAAGTGATTCTCAAAATAGCCAAATTGAAGTTCTTCAAAATAACTAAGCTGTCATTGGGACTTCTTTATAATCAGAATTGACCATTGACAATATTAGTTACTATGTAGACATTTGAGTACAAAAATAAGATGGTTTTGAGTTTATAATCAATTAGAGGTTCAATTTTTGATGCGTCATTCTTTCTTCCCAGATGTCATGCTTAGGAAATGACGGATATCCTTTGACCAAAAGTTTTCAGGTTTAATTTGTCATCTAGTTCTCAACCCTGTCTATACCATCTCTCCTTTGTGGATCTCTGTAGCTGCTGCACATACGTTATTTAATTCTTAACAACAATAACAAAAAAAAATAGTCTGTTTTGGATTTGGAAACTGTTCTTTTTTTTTTTTTTTTTTTTTTTTTAATGAAATGGTCAGTCTGATGCTGTCATAGAGGAGACAGAGGGAGAGGCTCAGGAAATGACAGGTTTATTATATTCAGAGGTCCTAGAGACAGGAGGCACAGCACATCACACAGGGCCACATGGGAAAGATACCAGGTTGGCCAGGAGACAGAAGACAGGAGGGGATGTTTAGTCCAGGGTCTTAAATTGGGTATCTTTGGGACAGGCAAGGCAGGGCAGAATGTACAGTTTGGCATTGGCTAGTTGGAATAATTTTGGTGGGCTTTGGGCTATGGTGCGGTCTCTAATTGCCTGGCACCTGGCCCTGGAATGATTAAGGCAGAGAAATACTGCCTTCTGGAGAGTGTATAAGCAGATACCTGAGGGATGGCTCTGAATCGGATGGTTTGAACATCAAAGAAATATTCTAGGCTGGAACCTTTGCTTCTCTAACAATTGACTAGCTCAAAGAGGGGCAGTTTCTCCCCAGCCAGAAAGGCTTTTCAAGATGTCAAAACATTATAACATATAGAAAATTAAAGCACATTGACAATATAGAAACTTCTTGTTCTGGAAAAATTACTTGCTCTTATTTCTTGCCAGAATCAATAAAAAATTCCCTCCAAAACATTTAAAAATTCTCTTGAATTTATTGCTTCAACCTGGCCATTAAGTGGCACTAAAGGTAACTTATTTTAGTTTTTCCTAAAGAAAATTTGGTATCATTACAATCTGTCGGTCTTCCTTCAAGAGAGAGAGAGATGTGAAATGCAAACAGTGAACATAATGTTGTCTGTGCTCTCAGAAAACATTAAGAAATACATGCAGCAAATTAAATAGTAGAGAATCACAGAGAACTGTGGTCTCAAGTATCATCATCTCCAGCTATTGATAAAAACTAAACTTGGAGTCAGGGATGCTACAGTGTAAAATATTCATGTTGTTACTGGTGCTGAAGGCAACCACTGATACACTTGCAGTTGCTAGTAAAGAATTCATAACAATGCTCTGATGCTCAGCCCTTATAAACCCTGGGAGGCTTCTGTATTTTTTAGGCTTGCAGTTCTGTTGCCATTGCTATCATTTTTTTTTTTAAGGAGAAATGAGCTAAGCCTAGTCAGAGATGACTGCAGTGTCTTTTGAAGCTTTTCCTCTCCAGAAGCTAAAGGCAAGGAAATTAGTCTGTCACACAGAGGTTAGGTGGGTTCCAGACCTCCTGGGTGATCCTTACTGAAGGAAGGAGCTCTCATTCCCATTAGTTTGCTCTATCAGACCCCTTCCCAGCAATGAAGAAATCATAGCTCATGATGGCTTGTTTGAAATATGTTAGACCATGTCGGTGAGAGGAAGCACAGACAGAATGAATGTATTTTCATCTTTCCTTACAGTTCCTTCCACATACTCATTGTTGTGTCCTACTGATCCCAGGAATCAATTATTTTGTTGTTGTTGTTGCTTAGTGAAACAATTTTTATCCAGGGCAACTCTAAGGAATAGGAATCTACCAACTCTGTATTAGTAAACCAACAAATTAACAATAGATGGCAACTAATTCAATCATTCGCTATAAATACCAATGTCGGTAATCCAAAGTTGATGGTCATTTTCACTTTTTATATCGGAGTCTGAAGAATCTATTGTTGATTGATCTGACACTCTGGGTAGCTTTTCCCAGATTCCACTTTGGCACTGGTCTGCATTTCTTTTGTCAGTAACAAATGCCATGTATGGGTACATTACTGATTTATTAGGATTTAACTTCCATAACCAGTTTTGTCAAATTTGGCCTATGAAACATAAATTCTTTACTTGATCCTACATCATTCAACTATTATTAAGAAAGACTTATATTTATATGGGATGTCAGTTTATAAAACCACTTAGATCTATTTCCTCAAGCTGTAGAACTGTGCTTTATAGTGACAATTTCTACATTATGGGCCTATAATCTTTAGGGTTAATTCTGCGTTTTAATGGCTAACAGAAGGAATGGTCTGGATCAGTGCTTCTCAAATTTAAATGTGCTTATGAATCCTCTGAAGATCTTTGTAAGTGCAAGTCCTGATTCAGTAGTCTAGGATGAGGACTGAGAAGCAGTTCCTTGTAGTATCAAAAACATGTACATAGGTAGACTACAGTATGCATAGGTAGAAGTAAACGCATACTTCTCAGGAGCTGCCTTAGAAATTTTGTACTTCCTTGCACCCCATTTAAAATTGGCTCTGGGCTTTGCTTTGGGGCTACCCTTTAAAATATATACCTGCTAGTTTTTTGTCTCTTGTCTCAGACCTTCCATGTCTCTAGCATAGTGTCGCCATATTTACCAAATAAAAATACAGTTAACTTTGAAGTTCAGATACACAATGAATAGGTTGTTAGTATGTCCCATGAAATATTTTAGACATACTTATACTAAAAAGCTATTCATTGTTTATTTGAACTTCAAAGTTAACTCAGGCAAATTTTTGTCCTATTTTAACCACTTATGAAGCTGTTTTCTCATCCCCCACTGCCCCAACACATACACCACTTTAGCGCTTAACAGCTATATTAATCATAATGTTAATTGTATGCTTTCTGAGTAATGTATGTTGGCCCTATGTGTCTATGGTGCTAAATTCAAACTCTCTTCCTCAGCATTCATGGTCTTCCATTGCCTTCCTGCTCCCTCCCCAGTGCACCCCTCCATGCTTGTGGTTTTCTACCATATTTCCCAATATTCCTCTCCCATCCCCCATCCACTCTATCAGCCCATGCCAACCAATCCAACACAGTTGGACTCTCTCTCCTTGCATTGTACTGTCTTTTTTTATAGGACAACTCGGTTTCTCCTTTGAGTTAGAAATAGTTATTGACAAGTTATCTTCCATACTCACCTGGAAAGATTTTTAGAGTTAGTTCAGGGGCTGAACCAATGCTGCATTGTCCAAAGCGCCATCTACGTGCAGTCCCCCAGGTGTCCCCATATTTAGGCATTTGCACATGCATTTACTTCTGCTTGGAATGTTTTGCCCCATATATCCTTTCCTGGTCATCCTGGTAAAAATTGCCAAATCTCCCAGACTCCACACACTTAGCCCCCTTTCCTGATGTACTTGTCCCATGTAGCCATCACCCTCTCTCACACATTATTTTGAATTATTTGTTTATTATCTAATTCTCCTTAAAAATGTATCATTTTTACTAGGACAGGTCATTTGTCTCTTTTATTTCCTACTCTTTTCTTAGTTCTGAGGGTAGTTACTGGTGCCTAGTTAGGTGCTCAGTAAACGGTTGTTGACTAAAGTAACTAATGTGCTAGCACCTCTGAAAGTTCTTCAAAAGGAGTTGGTCTCAAATACATTTGATATATGGGAATATCAGTAGACTAATTTTGAAAAGACAGAACTCTCTAAGCTGTAGAACTTTTAACACACTTCCAGATACAAACTCATCACTTTATAATCCTATCTTGAGTTTTTATTTCACACAGAAGGCTTAGGGAGAAAAAGCTGAAAATTGCATTGATTGCAATTTGGAGGGAAGGGTACTGAAAAAGACTCCCTTGTTTAAACTGCTCTAATACCAGCACTGGAACTTCGACAATTGCTGATATATCAAATACTATATTACTTGTTACTAGCTGAATAGCTCTAGGAATCAAATTGTACCTGAAGGAAAGTAGAAGAAAGCTGTTTCATAAACCTTTGCTGCTTTTTCTTTTTTCCCTCTTGTATTGTCTTTATAAAAGTTGCATTTGAGGAAAGCAAGTACCCCCCCTCCCCCGGGGCTGCCTTTATGTGGAAAGTTAAGGTATGAAGCATTAATTATTGTGCAATTGATCATGCAGGTCACATATGCCAGATTGGTAGGTTATTGTCCCAACAACATTGACCAATGGTAAATGAAATTGACTAGCTAATTTAGAATCCCTGAGTCAACATAACCATAGACAAGGGGTTGGCAAACTGTTTCTAGAAGATCAGTTAATAAATATTTCTGCACTTCTAGGCTACGTGATCTCTGGTCTCTGTCACAGCTACTCAATTCTATAGTTGTAGCTCAAAAGCAGCCATAGACAGTAGGTAAACAAATGGGCATAACTGTGTTCCAATTAAACTTTGTTTTATGATATTGAAATTTAAGTTTCATATAATTTTGACATCATGAAATATTATTCTTCTTTTAAAAATTGTTTTGATCAGCTAGGCATTCTTAGCTTGTGGGCTCCACAAAAACAGGTGGTGGACCAGATTTGGCCTAAATGCAATAGTTTGCTGTCTGCTGCCATAGACGGCTTCAGGCTCATACTGGTGTCCTCCTGCAATCTGAGCAGGAGCAGATTGAAATGGAGTAGCCGTGGGAAATGTATCTGAGATCATGGGCATGCTAAATAAAACACAAAATCTCAAGTCAGACAGCACCTTGAAGGCAGGTATTGCAAAATCCAATGCTGAATGTGATCTCCAATTAAGACCTCATGAATTTCCTGTGCTTTTATCTAAATCCTGTTCTCACTCTGCAACTTTTAGGCCTAATTAATGCAGGCTCAGCTATCCTTGTACTATCTCTTCTCCTAGCATTTTAGAAAAATACATCAGTGATTTCTTTTTAAAACTACCATTAGCATATATTTGCAGAAATGAAAAGTAAAGCATGTTATTTTCCACCCTTTGTGCTGCCTAATGCTTTATATTGTGTTTTCACCACTTGTGTCATCTTAGCTGCAAAGAGATCATTCCAGCAAAAGGTGAAGGTGTTTGGAGTGTAATACTATGCAGTTAAGACTTAAAGACACTTATCTCATAAACTTTTATTTTTAGAATCATGCCCACAATGATAGAAGCAAAGGTCACTTCCTCTCTCATTCATTAACAAATGTTTAAATAAATTATTTACACTTTATATAATCTTTAATAGTTTTATAATACAACCCCCGTGGATTACCAGAGAACATCTTCTTCAAGCCCTCAGTTTAGGTTATTATTTATCTAAACATCTAGATTTTTTTTTTCCAAGAACTTCAAAAGTTGGAATTTCCACATTTGCCTTGTTTAGCTTATCCAACTGTTAATTGTCATCATTAACATGGTCATGATTTTTAAATCCAATCTGTCTCAGAATGAGACAGTTTACAGCCTCTGTACCAGATGTAACCATCTGCCCTTAGATGTGTTGGTTTTTATAAGCAGCAGAGCTTTCTTAGGCATCTCATTGAAGATACTAGAACACTTTTATCTTGGCAGGGGGAAACTGGGATTAGCCTTGGAAAAGCAATCTCTTAATACACTGATAATGTATTTTCAATCAGTAAAATTAGCCTTTCTCACTTAAGAAATGAAATGAGGCTCTTCTCACTTTATATCACAAAGAATTAAGATCTCTTGTCCCTCGTTTTAATTGGAGGCTTGAAAAATATGTTTGCATCTAAATATATTAGTACAGAGCACCCCCCAAGCCCATGCTTCCTGTCTGAAAAGTCAATTACATGGTTTCATTGCTGATTGGCTGGAAGCCTATACAACTTCCTGGCTTCAGGCCATTAACACCCTGGCCAGAAGCGCTGACAAAAAGATGAAGAGATTTACACCCTCTGATTTCTGTATTAACAACAAGGACAAAACAGTAGGTGGTCTTGTCAGTGGATAACACAATTTAAAGATAGGAGTTCTTTTTCCACAGGTGCATTTGTCTCTGAAAATTAGCAGTTCAGCTTGGTGTGACTAATAAGCCATCTTCTCTGATGAGTTTGAATCATATTAAAAAATCTTTTATGG
>CM052443.1:16421691-16440332 GCA_028533085.1 Varecia variegata | reverse complement strand
TTTTTCTTTTTGTTTTTTCCTTTAATGAAGGCTCAATTACTTGAAATGTAAAAACTTCCAGTGAATACAAATGGAAAAAGTGATGTGTATTAATTATATTGCTTTTTGTCCATCTTTCTGGTTTAAATTATTTACTCCTCAGTGTTTTTCACCTATAAAATTGGCAAGCTAGCAAAAATTCTTATTTTTTTAATTGGGAGAGAAGAGACCTGCCAAATTATCAAAACTATTCATATGTTAAAAGACCATTTCCTGTAAAACTGACTTAGCAGACAAGCTGAATTTGAAATAGACTGTGAAGAAGTAGGCTATAACTTGTAATCATTTTTTTAAACATGAGTTACCTGACTTAGATGATGTAATCAATACCATGATAAAGAAAAATGCACCTAAAAACATTAAAATTCTCTGGGGTCACAAGTCAAGGTGGTTTTGATTTGTGTTAATCAGAGTAACTTATTGCCTAGCCTATAAATAAATTCCAAAATATCCAATTCAAAAAAAAATAATAATTTGTTATTTTTAATATAAAATTATTTTTTACGAACTAAGAACAATGCATTGTGATAATGATTGCTTTTCCCAGTGAATTCTCCACTGGTTTCAATAATTAACCATCTGTCTTAGCAGGAAGATGTGTGGAGTAAATGTGTGTGTATGTGTGTGTGTGTGTGTGTGTGTGTGTGTATACATAAACCCACATAAAATATAGAAGGATATATGTATATATTTGACTACATTAAGCATATGAGTGTGTGTATATTTATGTACCTCTCTATATAGATGTCCATATCTATATACGCATCTACATATACAAACATATGCATGGATATTAATCACGCACATACACATATACCCGCATGTAAGTATAGAAGACATAGACATATACACAGATGTAGAGAACATCTAGTATATAAGATCTGGAAGTAAAAATTAGAGATGAGGTAAAAAACCATTAATTTCTAATATTCAACACATATTCTTTCCTAAAATGAAATGATTGAATATGTTTGATCTCTAAGGCTTCTTCTAGCTTTAAAGTGATAAATCTAAGATACGTTTATTATCACATCCCTTTCATGAAATGACTGTGGAATTCTGGAAATGATGGTAGATGATTATGGGAGGATAGAAAAATCGTGGATGGAGAACAGATGAAAGATCAGGCTTCTAATAGTCAGCCAATTGCCGCTGACCACACAATACAAAGCCACTGTACTGGGCTAAGGAGAATTCAAAGGAACTGAAGTCTTGTTCTTGTTTGTGAGAAACATAGGTAATAATTTTGGAGAGAGATGTAGATACTGACATCAAAGCCATCAAGGTAAAGCAGGGATTGATACAGTGGGGTAGAAAATTCATCATAATTAGGTCCTACCTTTCAGAGACAGAAGTCACATTACAAAATGTAGACTGTACTAAAAATCTTGTTCATACAATAAATTTGTTTATAAAACCTTTTCTTGTTAGGTGTTTCAAAGAGAATCCAACTCTTTATGGTTTAAATTATGACAAGTTTTAAATTATAAATTACAATAATGAATTTTTTCCATGAATTGAAGCCACCACCAAAATATTCTGCAATGAAAAGGACATGTCATCAGAACTTAAGAGGAAGTAAATCAACTGAAGGAGAATATTTTAGAGTTTCCTTAACAGATGCTCCTTTACCTTAAATGGGCAAAACAAAAACAATCACTTCTTAATGTGATCAGAATGAATACAAGGAGGATATTATTTGATGTTTTTACTATGCAAGGCAGAGTGAATGTCCACAGAAATATAAAGCAATATATTGCTCTATCTTTGAGCAATCTATAATTTAATTTGATAGAAGGGTTACATGAAAATATGGTAACTATACCAGTGAATAGCTACTGATTGCCAAATGAGTGCCAATGAGAATAAATTCTCTGCGATAACAAAGAAGAGAAGGGAAAATACATATTTGATTTGGATTTAGAAGGTTGTGTTGAATGGTATTTTAGCTGTGCATTCAACAAATATTTATGGAGTGTCTAATACATACTAAGCAATGAGAATACAATTTTGAACATATCTGACATGCCTGAGCCCTCCTGAAGTGGGAAAGAGCAAACTAATTGGACTGAGGGTTGGAGGGCAGAGAGAGGCAAAGCTGGTGAGGTAGATGGGGAAGTGCAAAGCTATGTTCAGGAGCAGAGTGAGAAGACCAGTTCGAGTAGTACATACAGCTACTAATGCAGAATTTTAGGAAACAAGAAGCGAGAGTGAATGAGCTGATGAACCCATAAAAAACGTAGTCCTCTATGGTACATAACAGGTAAGAAATTTGAGAAATAATGATGTGTTCTGAGATTACTAATTTCAGCTTAAAATTAGGTTAACCCTTTGTGAATTTACTGGTGAGATACTACCTTGAAGATGCACCTCACACATCACCCACAGGGGGCCTCAGCTTGATGGACTATTGACATCGTAATAGATGGTTCTGGATCTAAGACTCAGCTCAATAGCAAATTTGCCAAAAGGACCAACTAAGATTACGATAAGATGTCAATATGAGTCTCAGATACCTTTCTGATGTAAAACTATCTATAAATCACTGAAGACTATCTCAAATCCTCAAATGCTGAGGCCAAGAGAAGAGTCACATACATAAAAAGAGTTTGCTTAAAAGAAAGCAAAGTTTAATTAAAAGTGAATTAAAAGAACTTGGCAAGATTTTGGATAACTCCACCTGTTTTAAACTTAGGCTCTTGATCTTCTCTTCCTGGAAAGAGCTGAATGACTTTAAAATAACAATGTTTAGACAACCTTTGAGAACCAGAGTTGTGTCTACAGAGCCAAAATAAATCAGAGTAAGTGACTCTAATGAGAAGACTCAATAAATGACAAGGTAGTTGACTTATTACAAGCAAAGGAAATGAGTTGTTCAAATTAACTTGAGTTGGTCAGTTTCTGCAATATTGGGTTTTTATTGAACTCTTCTCTTACCATAAATCCCCAGCCTTGTTTTTAGGTTCCTCTGTGATGAGCCCTCAGGACAAACATTGCCTGGTGAGCTCTGCATTTTTTACTAGACTGGCAGTTCCCCTGGGGGCAGTGATGGGAAATGTTTATTCTATTTTCAGCGATTTACGGTATCTGGTGTATCTATTACATTAGTTTTGTTAAATGTTAGTGGATGAATGTAAGATCTGGCTGCTTATTAGGCTGCTGAAACACATTAATAGAATCGCAAAGTTATATAATTTTATAAATGGGAGGAACCTTGAGGGTCCGTTTCTCTAATGCTTTTATTTTGGGAATTCAGAGATGATGGCCCAATCACTTACTTCATCTCTTACTCCTGTTAAATTTTTAACACCTCATCTCTTGCTCAAGTGTCTTTTTTTTTTTTTCTTGCTGCCTTCCATACTGCCACATTTTACCTACAAAACCTCAGCAAAACCGCAACCTAAATATTGTATTTGAAAACCAAAGTTCATTCTTGACCCATCCTTTTCCCTCATCAACCCCACTCAATCTTCAACAGGTCCTGTGGATTATACCTCAAAATATATCCAGACTCTCTCCTTTTCTCTATTCCCATTGCCGCTTGACTAGCCTGAGCCATAATTCCTTCACGTTGACTACTGTTAAGTTTCTACCTGAGATTCCAGCTTCCACTTTTGCATTCACCACGACCCCCTCAAACTAATCTCTACAAGGTGGCCAGAATGTTTTTCGGAATATGTGAATCTGATCATGTCACTCACTTGCTTAAAAATCTCTTAATAGCATCTCCATGTAGTTGAAATAAAATGCAAACTTACTACCATGGTATACAGCATCTGAATTATCTACCCTGCCTACGGCTCCAGTTTAATCTTTTGCCATATTGCTCTTTGCCCACTGATCTTCAAAGCTCATGTTCTGTCTATTGAATCATGCTTCTTTTTAATAAATGTGTCTTAATACTTTAATACTTCTTTTTAAGTTCATAGATAGTAGCATCAGGAAAGATCATATATAAGCTTGGAAGCAATATTGTTGCTGATTCTATCAAAACTGTGTAGGTACTCTGACACTTGAGGCTTAAGACTGTTCTTAAAGGAATAATTTACTTCCTTAATACACACACTTGCGGCTGCCTTCTGGCCCACTTAGAAGCAGGGAAGAAATATATCTCTGGCTTCCCAGGTGTGCCCTTATTCCATCTTTCTCCTAGTCCAGGTATCATACGATACAACTGGACACAGGAGAATGACCTCACAACTGAAAGATTTTCATGAAGGATAATATACTGTTCTCTAACTTACTGACATTCTTCTATAGCTAAATGATTGCTGGGGAGTAAATACACCAAGAAATCTTTGGGATAAATGATCATTTCAGGCTCTTGTGGTAGACTTTGAGTGAGTTGGAGACACATTTCAAATTATGAACTTTGGGAGTCAGATTCCACCCCCCAACCCCCTTTGAATGGCTCATTATATCAGGTTGGTTTGAGTCAAGCTACCAAACATCTAGTAATTCTTGAACAAGTTTTGATTTTCTCAGGGTCTCTATAGAGAAGGTTGAAAATCACACAAGTTAGGCAGTTAAGCAGAACTATTTTGGTTTTTCAATTACATTGTGCAAAGGCACAGCATGGAAATGCATTTTATTAGCTCCAATTTTCCCCCAGTAGGTACTTCCAAATTAAAATTAAAATTATATAGATTTACCAGAAGTCTTTAATCTAAATTATTATTTCTGTTGGGATTTCTTGCTTCTCATTTTACAAAATGGATTTTATGGGGAGGAACAAGATACTAAAATTATGAGAGAAACAAAGTGACTCCTTTTGATATATTTGATGTGAATCTTAGCTATTACCAAATTAACTTTAATGAATTGTACAGTATTGAAATAAAGGCTTTGAGCAGACACTGCTCTCTCTGCGGCCTCCTTCTATTGAAAACTTGTTCCATTCAGGTTTGTGCTTTCTTTTGTTTCTATCTACAAATTGTGAATATAGGACTGAGGCACGTGTTTTTGGCAGGAAAAAAGTAATTTATATTGAAAAGAGTGTGGTCCTAACCAAACAAGTGTACAGTAAAAAATAATGCCATGGAATCTCAGCAAGGCCATTTACAGCCATGTAAAGGCAGTATCTTATCTTACTATTACTTATTACTATATTTATATAGTGCCTCATAGGTACCCAATTAATGCTACTGGTAAGAAGAAAAATACACACTTGAGTTAATAGATTGTCAGGTAGAAGATAATTTAATCATTTGGATAACATGCTCATTAAAAGTTTGAAGCAATCATAACCCAAGAGATTCTTGTTTCAATGACCTTTGAAACTTAAACAGTAATGTCTTTCTAAGTTTTTCTGCTATGGGCATCACTGTAATTGGGTCTTTGTAATGTTTCACTCAGAAAATATTCTGGATGTTAATTCTATACTCCTCTCCTGGACTTCCAAAATCCAGAAGAATGAATCATTTCCTGAACAGTAATTGCATGTTAACATAACTATAATATAACTTGTTATATAACACGTTAACAAAATATAGCAGAAACATGCTACT
Organism: Varecia variegata; assembly: GCA_028533085.1. NCBI lineage: Eukaryota > Metazoa > Chordata > Mammalia > Primates > Lemuridae > Varecia > Varecia variegata. The sequence goes on along the minus strand of CM052443.1, from coordinate 16,434,786 downwards.
AATTCTTTGTTCATTAATACGGAGATTACTCACTATTTATTGTGTGCTACTCTGTGTTCTAAGGAGTAATACCAAAACACAGGAGTCATAGATTCCACCCTCATGGAGCTCATTTTACTTCTATAGTCAAAACACACATGCCTTGTAATAAAAGTAAAAAAAAAATGGCAGACTTTCTTATACGGTAGGAAAAAAAGCAGTTTTAGAGACCCCATCGTTGCTTCCCATCATTTACTGAGTTATTTGCCATCTCCAAAAAATGTGTGGTCTTTAGATTCATTGTTTTTCCACATGTTGTTTCTCTGTCTAGACTGTCCTTTTAAATATTGGGCACCTGGTGAAACCCCCATTTATTATTCAAGACCCAGCTCATAATGCTCCTAATCCACCATTTCTGGAGCTCTTTTCTGATTGACTTCCCAACAAGCATCACTAAGGCTTATTCTGGCTTTGCTCCCACAGTATCTTTCATTGTTATCACATTGCATTGTTCTATGTATTTGCCTTTCTTATTAGAGCATGAGCTCTTTGAGGAAAGAAATTAGTATTGTACATTATTGCATTCTTCCGGCAATTAGGATGATGCTGGCACATATTAGATGTCCAATAAATGTTGACTGACGGCATTAGTCTGGGTTCTCCAGAGACACAGAGCCAATGAGATAATACATACATACATATATGTCACATTATATATTAGAATATATATAATATGTTATATATTATATAGAATCTACCTAAAAAGAGAAACAGAAACAAAGAAAAGACAGAGCCAGAGAAAGACAGAGATTGATTATAAGGAATTGGCTAAGAAGTCCCAGGATCTGCAGTTGCCAGGCTGGAGACCTGATGGTACAGTTCCATTTAGAGTCTGAAGGCCTCAGAACCAGGAGAGCTGATGGTGTAAGTTTCAGTTCGAGTCCAGGTTAAAAGGCAGAAGACTGATGCCCCAGCTCAAAGATAGTCAGATAGTTAGGCAGAGAGAGAGAATTCTCTTTCAGACTGATTGTTCTATTCTCAGGCCTTCAGTGGATTGGATAAGGCCCACCCACATTGGGGAAGATACTCTTCTTTACTCAGTCTACTGATTTAAATGTTAATCTCATCCAGAAATTGCTTTATAGACATACCCAGAGCAGTGTGTGGTCAAATGGCTAGGTGCCCCGAGGCTCAGTCAAGAAGACACATAGAATTAGCCATAACACAGACTGATGGAATGGATGAATGCATGGGTGGATGGTCTGGACTTGGCCATTACGTAAAATAATTGGTGCTGGTAGGGGACATGGCAAGAGAACCTAGGTAAAGTGGAGAAGGGGTGGCGACAGTGGCATGATGAAAAAGAGAATATCATACTAAATTCAAGGGTTTGCTTTTCTGTATGTGACTGTTTACCTGCCTTGAATTATATACGCTCTCAAGTAGGCCTGACAAATATCAGGCACATTCATAATGAACTTTCATGAGTGTTGTGACCATTCATAAGCCATGCATTGTGAGATTTAAGCGTGATGGAAAGCCTGTGCCTGGATTCTGTAAAATTATTCATTACTATTGATTATAAACCCATCTTACATTTTTATAATAAGAATTTTATCTGCAGAGTACAGAATGAAAATAAACTTATTGTCAAAGCCTGTGGAGGTAAACATCTCTTCATGAAATCAATATGCTCATGAAGAGTTACTTGCAATTTGTACTGAATATAATGCACTGGATAGGATGTTAGAATCCTTAGAAAAGTTTCCTTTGGTGTTTTTAAGGATATGGTTGTTTTAGAAAAAATGAGAAAAATAATTTTTCCTCACTTTAAAAAATGTTATTGACATGATTTTTTTCTATGGTTGTATATAATGTTATGAATGGTAGATGTACTTTAATTTGCTTAGCCAAATTGGCCCATTTTCTATTTTTTACTATTTTAAATGATGGTACTGAATAATTTTAAATATCTAACTTTTTTCTTTTCATATTTCTGGATATATTCCTAGAAGTAAAATTATTGGGTTGAATTGTTGCACATTGCCAAATCACTTTTCAAAGGTTGTAGTATCAATTCACACTTTCTAAAATACTGTTAATTATCATTTTAAAAGGTTTGCAACATTGATAGGCTAAGGTGTTATATCATTTTTGTTCATTATCCATTTTTGATTATTAATGGACATTTTTATACATTAGAAGTTTGTTCTTTAAAGAATACCTGTAGAATATCTTACAGTAAAGTAAAAGAAACAAACACTTGCTAACTGATCTGTGTGGCTGAGTTTGCATTTGGGTTAATGCATACTCACAGGTGCTGGTAGGGGACATGTTGAAACAGGTAAAACCTGTTTCAATCAGCAAAGATAAGATAACACAGCTAAGATGAAAGGTAGTTGCCACTATACCTGGTCTGCTATGTAGTTCCTTCTGTAAGGATTCCATTCTAACTTTCATGTAGGATAATGGCATTGACATTCAATATATTTTGACTGGATTTTAAGAAGGATCTATATCCAGGAAGATACCACTATGTGAGTTTAAAGAAGAGGTGGGAGAGTGCTCTTCATTGTTTAATCTTGTGCTGAGAATAGATTTTATACAATAGCTAGGATGGAAGAAAGTTATTAAAATGCTAGCTAGAACAGTGCTTCCCCAAACTGCTTCTGTTGACCCTGAAGTTAATGAAAGACTTGGGTGGGCCGAGCCGACTTACTTTTCTGACGCTGATAATGAAGTCAAGAGGAGCGGGGCTGGTAGTTCATGGGTGTAGCTCATATCTGATAACCTCCTGCAGGGGAAAGCTGGGTGGGGCCTGAAATCCAGCTGTGGATGCACGGTGTGATCCTGTGCTTTGCCTTTGTAAAACTCATCCCCTCAGAGATGGCACCCTTTCCTAATTCTTAGAATGGCAAGATGCAGGCTAGCAGAGGTCCTGAGGATGGTACTAAGGAGGATGATTTGGGAGAATCCTGAGTCACACCAGGGATTTGGAGGCCAGCTAAGAAAGAATCTAGCAAGGCTACTAGGTCTGATTGTGATAGACCAGTCTTCAAACTGCCTCTTGGTCATTGGGAATATAGGAGTCCCAAAAGGACCGTCTGGTCCTGGGTCTCCTGTACAGTCAGTCTTTTGTTGTTTCAAGCATCTGGGACAGCACCAGCCCCTTCAGAGTATGTTTATGGGACAAAACCCAAAGATGATTCTGAGAAAGGCTGACTTGATGACATTTCTTCTTGTGTTTTGGATTAGGAGACAAGTTCACTGTGTGCTGCTAAATTTGCAGAGCTGGGAAAACTGTGCGATTTGCCTACACTGTTTGCCTTTGCCTTTTGCAATTCTCCTATTACATCCTTCTGAGGTTCAGTTCATTGGCTACATGGTTGTTTCTTATAAGATCACATCCTGGGCTTGCTTTGCAATGTCCACAATCCAGCGATTGCTGTTCAGCCAACCTCCTAGGAGTCTATGTTTTTGCACAGAGAGGCATGGGGTATACAGGCAGAAATGAGCTTCTGACAAATTCCATGAATATCCTTTCTTGGTTTTCTGGCTGTTTTTTTGCAAAAGCCTAAATCTAGAGAACTTCTCTTTGGATTGCCTCTATTCTCTGCCCTTTGGCTAATTTGAGAATTAAAAAGGGGCACATGAGGTCTGACTTTGAAGGGATGTAACCTTCAGGCTTTAATTTGGTGCAAACAAAGCATTTCCAGCAGCTCTCCTCTGGCGGTTGCAGAGTATTACCACGTTGCTGAATATTTAAAAGCAAGGCATGTTTCCAGCCCTAAGGTCTGTCCCCCAATTGATAAGTCTCTTTTTATTAAATGAACTTTAATTACTTAATAATTAGACCTTCCATAGGAGAAGATGTGGATCCTGATAGTCTGCCAACAAGGCTAAGGGGCAAATCAGAAGAATGTGCCATTTTCAGATTAGAATTTAAAAGAAGGAACAGGCCCATTCTGGGGGTGTGGGCATGAAGGAGAGGCCTCCCTAGAGGACTGGAGTCTTGGCATAAACCTGGACTGAGACATGCTTTATTTCTACTTTTGCTTAAAAACTAGAGTCGTCTAAAGTGAAATGAATGGGGATGCATGTCTAAGATATTCTAACTTTCAGACTGTCTGGATCTGATGGAAAGATTTAGTCTATGTGGTGTGCGTATGCTTGGGTGGAATGGCAGGGAGGGACTATTGTTCTCTTTATTTTAATTCTTAGAGCCTAACGCTTTTGATGTCCCTACAGATTTAGCAGCTCTCCATTCATTACCATGGTGATTTTTTTACCTCACTTTTTTTTTTAACATCACAAAGAAAAAGCCCAAATGAAAAATGTTTGCTCCTTTTGCTATTAACATTTCTACTGCCTGGTGACAGCAAATATTTTGGTTGTGCCTAGCATCTGAGGAAATATGTCTTGGCTCTTAGAATGATGACTGCATCCATTGCCCTGACCGTCCGCGCTGGGTGGGGTCCCACTCTGACACCTCCGATAACTTTGTTCCTGGGGACAGTGATCTAAGGGAAGCATGGGGAAATCCCATCCAACATATCCACTGATCCACAGTTTAAACTTACGGGGCTTAGATAAAATTTTCATTGGTGCAGAGCCTCTCTCTGCCCCAACCCTCGGTCTCTTTTAAAATGAAAGGCTCTGTGGGTTGACTTACGTTTATTAACCTCAGCTCTTTTTCACTTTCCTTGAAGAAATCACTGCTTTCTCCCTCTAACTCTTCATGCCTTTATTGTAATTTCTGTCCTTCCAAGACTTCCCAATGTTTAGGGCCTGGGCTATTTGCCTAAACTATCTTAACAATAATATATATGTTTTCATTTAACAAATATTTGATGGTCAAGTATTTGCCATGCACCATACCAAGTGCTTATAGTAGAGAATAAAACAGACCTAGGACCTGGTTTTGGGGAACTTACAGGTTAGCCAGGAAGATAGCAATTAAATAAACTCCACAGTTAATGAATTTCAATTGAAATAAATACGGTGAAGGAGACCTGTAGGGACAGCTGGTTCTGTCTGGGCTTGGGGAGGCAGGCCACTTTGAGGAAATGAGAACTCTCAGATGGCACTGGTACTATTAAATCCCAGGTATTCGAGCACTGTGCGACTGAAGAGCTATAAAGAGTAAAACCTTTACTCTTCCTTGCATGGATAGTTAGTAAATATTCTAGAAAACAATTTAGGTTATAGATGTTTAACAGGTCTTGAGCAACATTTAACAAAGTAACATATATAAATAGACACTTAATCCTTTTAGAGTTAAAATTAGTATTACAGAATAATTTAAGGATCTTTTGCAGGAATCAAAATAAACAGGGTGAGACCCATTTATCCATGATACTCTTGTAATGCCTATATATCTCTTTCTAACAGCACTTAATGCTTACTATACAACTATAATTAGGATTGTTGTTACCATTTCTGATGCTAAAGCCCAGACACTTTCACTGTGTGTTAGTCGCTTATAAAATTTGAATTAAAAGTGTCTTTATCATTTCTAAGATGGGATTAAGCAGAGCTCCCTTATGTGTCTAACTTTTCCGTAGTTAAAATCTTTTTTTTTCCTTTTCCTAGTTCGTCACTAGTGGATTCTGGTCTTTGTTAGGACATGGAGGTACAGATAACGTATAAATCTGCAAGTTGGCTGGTGGGGACACTTCCAAGTCCAGGTGTTCCTAGATTTAAAGCTGCTATGGCCTCCTGGGCCAGGCTAGGTGTGAAGGTAGGAACTTTCATTAGGATTCATTCTTGAAAACAACCTTTCCCCAAGGCTAACAATGAAATCCCTCCGAAAGTACCCAAAATAGTTTGTGTGAATCGCTTCTTGGCCTTTTGGCTGAGATCAAGTGTAGTATCAAAATGAATTTACTAAACAACCAAGTTTGCTCAGTTCTGTGCTGTTACTTGGGAGTTCAGGAGTGGAGAATATCAACATACAGAAGAAATGCCTTTAGTATATTTCCTTGGAGTGAAGTAACCTGAGCTCCTTCATTTCCCCCTGTCTAGAATTTCCCTAGAAGTTTCACACCTTAAAAGTTGAGTTGAGTTGGTGGCTGTGGAGAGAGAGAGATCACGTTAGTAGTCTAGTAACAAGAGATCTGAAAAAGGGGACAAGAACATGGATTAGAATGAGAATAAATAAGTAGAAAAGAACAGGTCTAAGCACATTTCCCTATACCGCATTAAACCAGTCTCCTATTCTTGGAAATAGGTCTTCATTCATCTGATGGAACATATTTATCTTACCTTCTAAGAAGTGTAGATCACAGTCTCTACTCATCCTGGGTGGCAAGCATTTTCACCAATAATCACTCAAGCTCTTTCTTTTTGGGCTGTCGGGGCATCCAGGACCCAGCGGTTTTCAAATACCGCAGAGACTAGGCTGTTGACTTCTAACAGAAGTGCTTCCGATGCATGTATGGTGCAATGACCATGGAGCGACTCAAAACTGTTTTCAATCTTATGAGTTCCAAATGTCAGGCAGAGCCCTGAGCACCAAAAAGAACTTAGAATTGTGATATACAAGTGGATTTTTAATAAAACCACATCTAGTATGTTTGCTTGGTACCACTTTATGAACAAAAGAGCGTAAGTTTGTAATTTGGCTGTCATTTAAAGTGGAATACCTGGTAACAGAGTGTCAGATAATCAGGTTCATAGTGTCCTGACCAGCTCGGTGGGAACCACTTGTATACTTTATTACCAAACACAATAAAAAGACGGGTGTTATTTACGGGGATAGGGTCAGGTTGGAACCTGTGACCTCCCCGTCTGGAGTCTGCTGTGCCTCTTCTTCCTCATGGGCACTTCCACAACTCCAGTGTCTGTGTGTTCCTGCCAGTCTATGCGAACAGAACAGCTTACAAAATAGTTCACGTTAAAGGCCTTTGATCTTCTTCTGGAAGTTATAGGGCTGAGTTTTGTCACTTAACCAAGTCAGTCCAGACATTTGCTCTGTCCATATACAATCTTTAGTGTTTGGCAACTTAACAGTGGGAGCGAGTGAACTAGCCCAAGTTGCACAGACCTGGCTTGTGAACCTTACCTAACGTTACGTGATTTGACAATTGTTGACATCATGAGAGTTAGTGTCAGCATCATTGAAGAGTGCAAGAATGTCATTCTGTGGAGTCAAACACTAGGGTTTGACTGCAATATTGCCCTAGTCTGTAACCCAGAAAAGATTCAGCATCATCCCTGTTTTCAATGCAGAGGCAAAAAATTCTTATTTTGGGGTGAAATTTCCTGAGCTGCTTCAACCTGGAAGGCACATTGTGATAGACGGGTATGTATTTTAAAACAAAACCAAAACCAAAAATACAACCCTTTGGCCAGAATTTGGAGTTTAAGACAATACTGTTACCTCCCAAATAAGAGGTTCTTTCCCTTGACAGGTATCAGTAAATAGACATAGCCAAGTTGGTAGCTGGTTATAGTAAGAGGATATTATTACTTGGCACAAGTCAGGATCACACTAGGGATGATTCCCAAAGCAGTGTGTCATTGAACAAAGTGGTTGGATTGGTTTTCTAGTCAGAGGGTAAATGAGAAGTGATCTGATAGAATCCTGGGATGGGCTGGTGCCAGGAAGCATGCTGTCACTGGGTCCTGCCGTGTGGTAACACTATTGGTTGATCATATAGGATCTTGGATCCTGCTATGTGGTGTCCACTTATTAATCCTTGATCTTCAGTCCAGTCTGAGCAATTAGGTTCTATGTATGGTTGCACCCTGCTACGACTACCCTAGATCAGCTGTAGTCTAACAAGTCTGAACCAGGATTTTTCTGTGAACAGGCTCTTGTTGAGCAGGTTAACTATTTTGCACAGGGATCTAGTTAAAATTATACCTGTATCTCTCTATGAATGAAGCTTGGGAATCATTCATATTACATTAGAGCATTAAATGACTCTTCTGAAAATATAATATTTCAGACTTATGAGTTACAGCAAGTTTGATGTTCATTACTATATGCTCATATGCATGTCTCAAAAATACAGTGCTAAGTTGATAGCCTATAACTTCTTCTTTTAACAGTATTGCTGGTTTGTTACACCACTGTGAGATGTAAGTGCTAAAATTTAGCACAATATTGGGAGCATTAATTCAAGCCATATAGATCCTTGTAAACTTAGAACTTCTCTTTTGATGTGTACCATTTCCTTTTTAGAGACAAAAAGAAAAGGCTACAAATCATGCTTATAATTTCCCACTATGACAAATAATCAAGTATTTGAAATTTCCAAACATTGCTTTGTTAACTTTTAAATAGGATGCAGTTCTGACCCCTGTTGTTTAGTAAGATCTGAAATCACCAAAGTGTGCATGTGGAATAAGCATGCAGAATAGTAGCCAATTCCATTAAACATAATTATGTTAATATGCAATCTCATGCCTCGTATATGATTCTTCCAGGTAGATGAAGTTTACATAGGAAACCAATGGTTGTGTATCAATTTGAATTACTTTTTTCATTTTATATTTTTTCTGTGCTCTAGAACTTACTTGCAAGTGCATTTTTTGAATACCACATACATTCAGATGTCAAGCAGATATTTTAAATTTAACTAATGAGTATAACTTACAAAGAACTATAAATCTGAATATATGAAAGTATTCAGATGTTTTATCAATTTACCAAAAATATTTTATTCTTATCTATATGTATAAAATATACAGCTTGTGTGTATGGAAAAATTATTCCTGACTATATGTCCTAAAGTACAAAATAAAATGCTAGAGATGAAGACCAAGAAGAAAACCATTAAATAAAAGAGGAAGAAATTTGTTTGAACCCATTGCCCCACACAAGCTTCACAACATCTACCACTACTTACTAGATTTGTTTTGTGTAGTATAGACAAACCATTCTGTGTTTAAGTACATGTTTTAAATCCATACCCAAGCCGATCAGTAGTAGATTAATGTACTTCTTCTTCTTCTTTTGAATAGACTCAAAACTATACACGACAAACAGCCTGGAAATTGGACTCTGAGAGATGAGCCAGGCCACAAGTTGACTGATTGCTTTTGTTCTTCACCCACTGGTAGATCCAGCGCAGTTACAGATTAGTTCTGATAACTAAAGGAAAATAATGGAATTAGGCAAGTGGCTGGCGCCCCCTATAGGTACATTTGTAGTGTTGACCCGGGTAGCTTTATAGGTCCAGATTCCAGAGCCTTAGCTTAGGAATCAGATGAGTCATTTTAGTACTTACATGTATGGGATAAATTTCGATTGATAAATTAATGTTTGCATCAATATTAATGTTTCTACATGGTCTAGAATTAATCATTCTTACCTAAGAACAAATTTAATATTGCATCTCTAGGATTGCAGGTCTGTTTATGTGGGGATAGCTTATAAGTGGTATCCTTTAGCAGCTTATACGTATATAATTTCATATTTTGTGGATTCAATTCTTTTGTGGCTCAAAAACTCTAATCTCTGAAAGAGACATGAAATTCTACCTTCACTTAGGGAAGGAGACTTCTGTGTAGCATTTCTTATTGTCTCTCATATTAAATTACGATGTTTGACCCAGGCCATTTTGCCTTTGCCCTTTTTCCCAGCAAAATCTTTATCAAATTATAGGGGAAATTAGGATTATGAGAATTAACAGGGCCAAATTAAAACTAACAGTGGTTAAAACTGAGCTCAGTAGAATTTATTGCCTCTAAATATTAACAGAAAAATCAAAACTTCTTGACAAAATTTAACCCTGGACCTGGGAAATGTTGACTTAATTAAAATAAGTCATAAAATTAAAATCTTAGTAACATAAAATATGATGAGTAAAACTTGACATGAACCCCAAACTGATGAATGAGTCAGATTTTACTGTGAAATGTACATATAATAATTCTAGTATGATTAAAATGAAAATAGAAATATCAGAATGTAAATGTGATGAATAGAGCATATGAATAAAGAATTAAAATTATTTAGTTGAATTAGCTCTAGAAAATAAAATTGTCAATGACCAGTCAATGATGGCATAATTCATACAAATGTTTCTTTGCAATCATATAAAAAATAAAACAAATGGTTTCCATGGTCAAAGGATCCAGGATCACAATTATCCACTTTTTTATAAAAGGAGGGTTCAAGAGAGCAGAATCAAAATATCTTCTACCCCTCTCATGTACAATATCATGGTAGAAGAGGCTTCTCTCTCATGAGGGTTACACTTAGTAATGGCCAGCTTATTTTTTTTTTCTTTTTTCCCTGTGTTTACTTATAAGAATATGTCATTTTCAAGTTAGTTCATATGGACATCATAGTGGCCATGTGAATTAGCTATTATTCTATTTTATAGCCCGAAGAAATAAAGTAAGTTGCCAAAGGACTCATACATAGTAGGTGGCCCAAACAGACTAAAAACACAAACTATTCTAATTCCAACTTTAGGACTTTTTTGCTACGCCACAACCATACCTGGCAAATGCTGATGAACACATACTTACCAAAAAAGATTGTTCTTTGTTACTATAATTGGTAGTTAATATCACCCATACTTCTTGAAACTGATGTAGGTTATGCCATATGACCAGTCTCTCATGAATTTCCATGACTTCATAATCCTTTGCCCAAAGTTGGATAACAGGAATTCTGTCCCATAGGACCAGGATCCAGAACGAGTTCCCATTTGCAGGATTGCTATGGAAAAACGGTGTGACCTTGCGTGTGGAATTTCACTTCTTTGAGCCTCAATTTCCTCATCTGTACTATCCGGATGATCCTATCTCCTCTGTTTAGTTTTTCCAGATTGTCTTATTAACCAATACTAACAAAGCAGTAAGCTTCTAGAAATTAGTGGCAAGATCTTCATCAGTTTTAGCCACAGAACCTACTGTAGCACCAGACAATGTGATAAAGAGGAAAGAACAAGTAAGAAAAGATTTGAGGAAATACCTTGTAGAATATAATTTCTATAAAGAATACAAGGTGTGATGATTTGTATTGGAAACTATTACTCTTCATCGGAAAGACTTACCCTTCCTCCTCTGTTTTTCCTGTAGGACCACTGAGGTTCCTTTCCCAGACAGAATCTGTCACAGCCTTCATGGGAGACACATTGCTACTCAAGTGCGAAGTCATTGGGGAGCCCATGCCAACAATACACTGGCAGAAAAACCAACAAGACCTGACTCCCACCCCCGGCGACTCCCGAGTGGTGGTCTTGCCGTCCGGAGCATTGCAGATCAGCCGACTTCAACCAGGGGACATTGGAATTTATCGCTGCTCGGCTAGGAATCCCGCCAGCTCAAGAATAGGAAATGAAGCAGAAGTCAGGATTTTATCAGGTATTGCAGTCCTTTTTATTCTCTTCAGAATGATACTGTCTGGGATAGTCTGAACATTTTTCTTTTCTTTAACAAATATTTGTAGTTGTTGTAAATTCTGTATTGTTCATTGGGTTTTGTTTTCTATTTCTCCCTTTCTTGCTAAGCATTAGATGAGGGTGTGCCAAAGCTGTTCCTATTTTTCCATGTCTTGTCATTGAAATTTCCGGATAAAGAGTTATCTCACCTTAAATTTGTACTGATTTATCCATTCTTAATATTTAGTGAGTGCTTCTTTGTGCAAGGCTCATTATGAAGCATTTCTTATGCATTATTTCATTTTCTTCTAATAACAGTCTAAGAGGTAGTTATTGTCCCCATTTTTAAAAAATGAAGGATTAGTAAAGTTAAGAATCTTCCCAGCCGGGTGTGGTGGCACATGCCTGTAATCCCAGTGACTCGTGAGGCTCAGGCAGGAGGATTGCTTGAAACCAGGAGTTGAAGGACCAGCCTGGGCAACACAGTGAGACCCTATCTCTACAAAAAATAAAAGAATAGCTGGGCATGGTGTCACACAACAGTAGGCCCAGTTATTGGGGAGTCTGAGGCAGGAGGGTTGCTTGAACTCTGGGTGAATGCAGACATATAGGTAATTACAATAAATACTTAATATGATTTGTATTATGATTAATATTATGATAAGGAAAGTTGGTTCTCTTCATCTCTTTATCATTCTTTCTCTTTGGCAAATCTCTAAGACTTTGATTTCACTTTCCTCTCCTAAGCAGAAATTGGATTGGATGGATGTTCCCTAAGATCTCTTTTCTTCTAATAACCGCTACTGTTGGATATCTGAGTAATACCTACTTACTCATTTAGTCTCACTTGTAAGGCTTACTTAGACTCTCTTGTGAGTAATTGGGACCGGATGCTTATCAAAGCCTGGTTGGCTCCTGTTTCTGCACTGTTACTGTGAGTAGTTATCACAAGTACTTCAGCTCTGCAGACAGTAACATTCCTAACTCATTCTAAAAGCAAACTGGCAATTTGATGGAGTTTCCAGGTGCTTTAATAAGGACACCTCTAAAATCCCCAACTCTTTTGTGTATTCTCTCCTCCATTAGTCACAGGGATACTGACTTAAATGTGTCAGTAACCACTGGCAACACTGATACATTTCACCCACCAGGAAGTGACAGATGCAAAAGGGTAGCATTTATTTTGAACACATACATACGTTTATTTAGGCATCCATTACATACACACGAATTTTAAATATTCATGTTCACATATCATTAATAATGCATCTATTGAGTGTATCACACAGGAAGCCAAGGTATGCCACATAGAAAATTGGCAAGAATATGTTTGATTATCTTCATATGACCGAGAGGTGTGTTTTCCAGTGGTATTAAGGAATCAAGCTGGACTAATCCAAGATTAAATCTGAAATGGAACATCTTGAAAGTTATAGAGACATAGTCATCAAGTTGTCATTTATCTTTGTTCACTTTGTAAAACACATTTGCATTATAATCCATGGAGATTTATCTAAAACCAAATTTCATATTGGTTTTTTTTTTTTTTTTTTTTGAGACAGAGTCTCGCTTTGTTGCCCAGGCTAGAATGAGTGCCATGGCATCAGCCCAGCCTCCCGAGTAGCTGGGAGTACAGGCATGTGCCACCATGCCCGGCTAATTCTTTCTATATATATTTTTAATTGGACAGATCATTTCTTTCTATTTTTAGTAGAGATGGGGTCTCGCTCTTGCTCAGGCTGGTCTCGAACTCCTGAGCTCAAACAATCCACCC
>CM052443.1:16405034-16421191 GCA_028533085.1 Varecia variegata | reverse complement strand
GAACAAGTAGTAGGGAGGCAAAGAGAAGTGTATACCAGAAAACAAGAGCAGTGTGAGCAAAGAATATAGAGAGATCAAATGCTTTTCAGGGGAACTGCATATATTCTCTTGGGCTCATAGGGCACAGGAAATGACAGAGGGGGACAAGCTGGAAGGAAGAGAGGTAAACTGGGTAGGAAGACAAGGTGGAATGCCACGGCATTAATCCTGGAGAGAATTAACTAAAAGCTGTTGCTAAGACTATATCAGAAGGCGTTCGGAAATGAAGATGGTTGGGGAGATACTGAGAACAGGTCTTGGAAACAGATCAGATGTGGCTTATGAGGGAAGACATGAAATCCAGGCCCCGACAAAAGCCAGTTAGTGGCACTTTTCACTGACGTTGGCAGTGGAAAAGTGGTGTCATTGTGTTTAAAATAAATTACAGATTTTTAAAAGATTTTTCTGTAACATTTTATCTTTCCAGATTAAAAGAATTATTGTTTCATTCATAGGTAGGAAAATTAGTAAGTAATTGTAACTAATTAGTAACTGTTGACTAATATTTTAAGACAAATTGAATTTTTACTTTTGAGAAGTTACACATTTTTAACAGAGCAAGCTAGTAGTAAACTGTTACGTAGGATTTTTTTTTTGAAATATCAATAACAAAGACTAAGTAAGAGGTGAGATGTTTTAAAATGTCGTATCAGATGTGATGGAGAATATATGATGGATTGAAGGGAAATTGTGGTTGTCAGGTTCACTTTATCCATGTCTCATCACATCTGAATGCCAAACAGGAGACTGAATTACAGAATTATAAATCTGCTTGGGGTCCTAGGTTGACTGAAATAACTAGCCCATGCACTTGGTATTCTTATTTTACTTTTCTTAATGGCCTAATTGAATTGATCAATTGACAATTCAATCTGTTGTTCATTCATTAACTACAATTTGATGACTCTGGGCCCTGTATAGACCTGAACTAAATATCTATATAATTAGAGGCATTGGCTTTTAATGAAAGAAATTGGTCTAAAGCCTATTTTGGGAGATTTTTCTCTATAATTTTTACTTTTGTTGAAATAAATATTAACAGAAACCATCTCAAAATGCATCTAGTTTAAAAGGAAAAATTCCGTTTTTAGTTTTGAAATCAATAGTTTGAGACTTCTATTCATCACTAAGAATTTATTACTAACTCCATGGTGCATTAAACATTTTAGTTTTACTAAATGTTACTTGTATTTCAAAGTAAATGCTACTACAATCTATTTTTTATAATTTCTACAGGTTAATGACCTACAGGGGATAACAAAGAGATACATTCTTTGCTTTTTAAATTTATCATCAAGTTAAGTAGTTAATTCATGTAGCCATATGACTAACATGACAGGGAAGGGTAAATTCAGGTAAATATAACTAGTTCCAAATGAATGCAGACAAAGAATAAATTAATTCTAGGTGGAAAATTTGGAGTCTTTATAGATAATTTTCTAAGAGGAGAACTGTTTGTAGAATGATTCCAGTAGATGATAAATCTGAAATGAGAAGTTGAGTTCACTGGATGGAGAGTTTGGAATCCCATGTCTACAAATTTAGAATCTATTCTACTAACATTACTGATTGTTGGGAGTCCTTGAATGTTTCTGAGCAATGGATAGTCTGACATAAAAAAGTGCTATTATGGGGGACATCAACAAAGCTCAGGGTTTCAAGATGAAAATCAAAATATAGGGGAACCCATAGCATATTTCTTGCCCTGCCTATTATTCTGAAGTGACCAATGATTTCTTTCTCACCATATTCACAAGTTTTTTTTTCTATTTTTATCCTTGACCTTGAGTTGTTAGATATTGATCATGTTACATATTATATTATTTTAGATATATATTAATACATAATATAACATACTATAAATATAATATTATATCTAACATTATAATTTCCTCTTAGCTGCCATTCCGTGAAAGATTACTCTTTTCGATAAAGTCAAAGACAAAACTGATATACTTGGGATTGTCTTACACAGAGAGGCATGAATATTTTTTGGAAACGAGAGAACTTGTCATTATGTCTATTCTGTCCAACATGTGATTGATTCTGCATTTACTTGAAATATGACATTTAGCAGCCCTGGCTGGGTAGACTGAAGGGTCAGGCAATCTTTTTTGACCCCCATGCAAACAAGAAGACTTCTCTAAGGGTGTGTGAAAGCCAAACTTACAACCTGTGAAGCAAAAGTCACAAAAAATAATGACAATACCTATAGAGCTTGCTTCCTTCTCTAGTCTTGTTTGACATCGATTTATTTTTGCAGCATAAAAAAGGATACTTAGTCATAAATTATGAGCATACCTTTATTGATTCAACATGGCCTATATAGGAAATAATCCAAATATTTTGATTCATTATCAAAAACAGGAGCCAGAGTCAAAGACTCATTACTTCTCTGGAAAGTTTTAAATACTGCTTTATGCATACATACAAATTACAAAGAATTTTGGATTCTCTAAACTAACTTTGACACCTCATAATGGCAACATTTGTTTTCTGAGATTCTACTGTCAGCTGCAATATTTTAAAAAAATTAAAAATGAAAAAAAAAAACCACTTCCTTCATGCTTGCTACAAAAATGAAGCTGATAGACTCAAAATTTGCCTGTGAGACAGAAGGGCTATAACCATACGCCAGTGATAAGAATAGATACTCTCCTTTCCTCTGCCAAACTCTAACTACAAATAGCAATATGTGTGTGTACATGGGGGAAGAAAGAGGAAATAT
Source organism: Varecia variegata (assembly GCA_028533085.1). Classification (NCBI taxonomy): domain Eukaryota; kingdom Metazoa; phylum Chordata; class Mammalia; order Primates; family Lemuridae; genus Varecia; species Varecia variegata. The sequence continues at coordinate 16,418,424 of CM052443.1, read as the reverse complement.
GAACAGATGTAGGTATATTTACAGATAGAGAAAGTCATTTTTAGTACCAAATTGGTGTAAATAGGAAGAAAAATAATAGAATTGTAGAGTGGTGAATAATAGCTCCTGAGAAATGGCTTCCTTTTCCATGTCCAAAGCTCCTTGGCTTACAGTCAAATGGAATTTTTCATTTTTTTGATTAAATAAATTCTGATTCCTGTCATCAGTTTGGATTACGCTGGTTTTTCAATAAAAATCATTCACAAAGTTAGAAGGAGTTTCATGGAATTTTTAACTCATGGCACATCTTATAGTGCCTACTAGTATATGAAGACACATGGTACCTGCTGAATTTCCTAAAATAAAAGCAGATGGGGGGTGGCTAAGGAGCCAGCAGGTGAACAGTAGGTTAGCTTGAAATTGAGGGTGCAGACAGAGCAAACTAGCTCTGTGAAGTTAAATTAATTTGTAACTCTTATGCCTGGGAAGAAATCAAAGAGACTACCCTACAGTAGCCTGCAGTGCCCTTTCATTTCCAATTGGAAAAATGTTTAATATTCCACTGAGGAAGGAATTTAATAAAGACAACCAAGGAGTACACAATGAGAGAAAAGGTCTTTGTATTCAGAAAGCATAAAAATTAAAAGCAACTACTGGTTATTTTGAGGAAGACAGTTATTAGGTTGTGAAAACTGCTGTTTTTTTCTTGCTGACACAGATGTCAACAGTCCATAATTTAATTTCTCTATGCCTCAGTTAGTCTTTAGTGTCAGCACTGTTCAGTGCTGAGGTTCACAAGTTTAGTGCCGAGGTTCCTAAATCATAGTTTAGGAAAACGGCCCCATTACAGGAAGGTTGTCATCATCACAGGGTAAGCATGCAGTCCACACTACTCAGGATAGTCCGAGTCACACCCAGGGTCCTAAAATAATTATTAAGAGCATTTCCTTTCACTCTAAAAAGTATTCCAGGTTGGATAATGTATACACTCAACCTAGCCATCTACCATGAGGGAAGACAAAATTATGGCCCCCCAAAGCACTTGGGAACATCTGTGAATGAGGAGAGTGAAATCTAGTCCCCAGCAGGCCTCACAGATTCAATTAGTTTGATCATTGTAATGTCTAATAAGTTTAAAAAAAAATTTGAAAAGGAAATACTCTCTCCAATTTCACTAGTATACCTTCCCCATGCCTCTTTAGAGCACAGGGCCTTATGATAGTTGTTTATTTTTGAATATGTTAACTATAGGTAAATGTGTCAGGTTGTATGATCCAAGATGTACCTTGACTTTTAATAAACTATTGCTGAAAGATAGTGTTTAAACATAGTTAAGTTTTGTGCTACCTCCCAAATTGGAAAGAAGAAAAGAAGGAGGAGGAAGTAAAGGAGGGAGAGGGGGATGGGGGGAAAGAAGAAATATATTGGATTTATCAATTTCTACTTGAAAGATGCTAAACTATTTCTATGTTAAGAGGAAATGGGCTTCTTGAGTATTTCAGAAGAATGACTCATTTGTTGAGACTGTGTCTGTATCAGTTCTCAAAATATAGTCCATGGACTTTTGGGATTTCTTGAGATGCTTTCAGGGGATCTGTGAAGTTAAACTTATTTTAATAATAATACTAATATAGCTTGTGTTTTTCACCATGTTGACTTAAAAGGTTCTTGATGAAACAGTGAAAATTAATTTTATTAAGACTCATTCCTTAAGTACTTATCTTTTTAGTACTCTGAATGTGAAAATAGAAAATGCATGTGAATAAAAAGTACAATAGGTTTTTCATAGTAAACATTTCTGTGGTTATTTGAGTTTCAAGCTGAACTAGTTACCTCCCCCCAACCCACTCCCACCATGAAACACCATTTTTGCTATAAAGGACAATCAAGAGCAAAACTATAGTTACTCAGACTTGGGCACTTGTTAGAAATTTTCTCAAAAACGGATGAAGTAAGCCAGTCATTTCAAGGAAAATAATATTTCCTGCCAAGGCAAGGATGAAATTCAAGTTCTTATTTTAAAATTAGAAATTTACAAAGTTTGTATCTGCAACCCGAAGGTTGACAGCTTCCCAGCTTTAAAAGACCTTTCTGGTAGGATTGATGGTGATAGTAACATGAGACTTTTTGATACTCTATTAATGTGTCAACATTTGGAAGATCTGTCTAATGCAATATATCATTCCAAATGACCAGTGATTGATGTGACCAAATCACGCATGCGTAAAAGATCTATTTGAAGTACAAGAGAGATCAATGGATATTCATATAATGTAGCACAGGATGTTTATCGATAAGTGGTCAGATTCCACATTACAACTAATTTTCAAGAAACTGCTTATTGAGTTTTGGTATAGTGTTCAAGGATAATATCTACAATTATCTGAAAAGGCTATCAAACTATGCCTTGCTTTTCCAACTAGGTATCTGTTTGAGGTCAGATTGTTTTCGTGTAATTCAACCAAAAAAACCATATCAGAAAAACATTGAATGCAGAAAGTAACAATAACAATCTAGTTTTTTTATTATTATTATTATTAATCCACTCATGAAAACCTCTCCTTTTATAAAGGAGAAATTTACAAAAATGAAAAGAGTGACTATTCTCACTAATATTTTTATTTTGGAAAACAAATACATTTTTTTGAAAGAAATATTTTTGGTAAAAATGTGAATAAACAATAAACATTTTTTAAAATATGTGTTTTGATTTTTAATATGGAAAATATTTATAGCTGTAACCTGCATGAACAAAAGCTCTTTGGTGTCCTTAATAATTTGTAAGGGCAAAAATGGTTCCTGAGACCCAACAGTTTGAGATCCTCTGCCTATATTATTGTTCTTTTTCCTAATGATTATAGATCAATCCTCTCCAACTTAGATAAAGATGAAGCTAAAGTAGGCCAAAATTTCCATTTAAAAACAGTTAAGAAGAAAGAAAGAGAGAAACGAAAGAATAGCAGAGGCAACATATTGCCATATGGTGGTTCTACACATTAAGGCAATCTGTGTAGTCTGAGATCAGTATCACTATAATGACTGTTTTCTCCTTCTTTATTTACATAGTACCCTTTTGCTCACTGGGAGGATTAGCTGTACTTGCCATCAGGATAACAAACAGACTAGGTCAAATAACCGGGGCAACATTTTCTTTCCAACAGGAAAACACTAAACTGAGTTTTAGTTCAAGCAAATCTTGACTTCTTTTAATCAATTTAGAAAAATGGCTGCATATTTTTATGCATTCACTTCCATGAGCATCACATGAAAGAGACCTGTTTTTGTAGTGTTTAATACCAAAATTTGACATTAGGAAAAAAATCAATTTTTGCTGGTTTGATTGTAAATCTATTGTCAGATATGTTTTCAAGGATTCACACTTGTATTTTCCTCCCAGTTTTATTTTAAAATATGTTATACATATATATTGAATAAAAGTATATGAAATGTATATACAGTTTAAAAAGAATAAAAGGAAAATGACTGTGTGTGTACCCATCACCCAGTTTATGAAATAGAACATTACAAACATTGTATTCTGATGCCCTTTCCTGTAATTATACTAGGCTCATTTAATTCCTGGAAAAATATCTTCATGTTCTATTAGGATCTGAATAGTCAGTGCCCATATAGTGAGAACACAAATGATTTCTTATCAGTAATTACTAATTCCATCACAGTTCTGATAAAATCAATTTAGTCAACAAGAGTCCCACAGTCTAGAATCTCAAGTTCATACCTCCCAGAACTTTTGTCATCTATACTATTACAGAGCATAAAGGAAAATTTTTCATTTGCTTTTAAATGTGTGCCAAATTTAAAGTTCTAAATTATAAGTTATATAATTTTTTGTTCCTTGTACAATTGTACAATTTGCAACACTATACACTTTGCAGTACTAGAGTTTAGAATATCTTTTCACTCTAAAAATACTGCATGTTTAAAAACCTTTAGAAGACACAGAAAAATCCAAAGATGAAAATAAAAACCACCTATAATTCTATCTATACCTTTCTATCTTATACCTTTCACAAAGTTCAGCTTACAATAAATAATTAACCTAAATGTAAAACACAAAACTATAAAATTCTAAGAGATAGCATAGAAAAAAATCTAGGTAATCCTGGGTTTGGCAGTGCATCTTTAGACATAATACCTAAAAAAAATTATCCATGAAAGGAGAAATTGATAAATTGGGCTTTATTAAAGTTAAAATATTGCATTCTGCAAAAGACAACGTTAAGAGTGAAAAAAACAAACCAAAGACTGAAAAAACATTTGCAAAACACACATCTGATCAAGGACTTGAATCTAAAATATACAATAATCTCTTGAAACTCAATAAGAAAGCAAACAAACCAATAAAACACAGAAAAAAGATCTTAACAGACACCTCATCAAAGAAGACATACAGATGGAAAGTAAACACATAAAATGTTCACATCACATGTCATTAGGGAATTGCAAGGTAAAACAAATATGATATACCTTTATCCACTTATTAGAATGGCTAAAATCCAAAAAATGGCAACAGCAAATGCTGACAAGGATGTGGAGTAACGGAAACTCTTATTCATTGCTGGTGGAAATGAAAAATTGTACAGATACTTTGGAAGACAGTTTGGCAGTTTCTTACAAAGCTAAACATAGTTTTGCCATACGATCTAGCAATTGCACTCTAAAGTATTTACTCAAATAAGTTAGAAAATTTATATTTAGATGGAAATCTACACTTGGATGTTTCTAGCAGATTTGTTCATAATCACCTAAAACTGGAAGCCACCAAAGTGTTCTTCAATACGTGAAGAGATAAACTGTGGTACATCTAGACAATGGATTATTAGCCAGCAATAAAAATAAATGAGCTATCAAGCCACAAAAACACATAGAGAAATCTTAAATGTATATTACTAAGTGAAAAAAGCCAGTCTGAAAAGGCTACATACTGTATGATTTCAATGATACGACGTTCTGGGAAAGTCACAACTATAGAAATAGTAAAATGTCAATGGTTGCCTGGAGTTTGAGGTAGGGTTAGTGTGGGAGAAATGAATAAATAAAGCTCAGGGGATTTTTAAAGTGGTGAAATTATTCTGTATTATACTGGGATGCGGATACATAGCATTCATTTGTCAAAACCTATAGAATTATAAAAAAATAGTTAACCTTCATATAAACCATGGCCTTTAGTTAGTAATAATGTATCAGTATTAGTTTATTATTACAAATATACCACATTAATGTAAGATGGTTAGAATAGGGGAAACTGCATGGCAGGAGGCAGAGACCTGATATAGGGGAACTCTCTAAACTATTTTCATTTTTTTTTATAAATGAACATTAAAAGAAAATATTTAAAAAAATAACCATTTTTGTACTACATGATTTGTTTTTCTGATAAAAGAAAGTATAATAGTTTGTGTTGAAATGTCATCTCTTCCTTGTGCAAATTAATACCATTATATATAGGTGCCAGGTAAATTTTCTTTTAGTTGGAAGATGAAATTAAGTAGACCTTACTGAATGTTTTTCATTGGTAGTATATGGAATAGAATTGTGTGGTGTATGTACTGGATACATGTCTGCTGAGGGGCAGGTGGTGAAAGTGAAGCATTGAATGGATGGGCCTTTATCATAAAGAGAGCTATTTGTAAATTCACATGTTGGGAACTTGTCCATTTCAGGGAATTTATTTTTAAATAGCATTATCTTTCAAACCATTTTTGTTGGATTTAAAAAGTCACTTTCAAGAAGAAAAAGGAAACATACCAACAGCAATTTTCAAGTTCTGAGACATTTCTCTACAATATTGGTATAATAAGGATTACACATTTGGAAAATCCTTTCAATATTTTCATTGTGATGAGTATTTATTTTTGTTAATGGAACAACCAGACATGTGGGAAGTTGGAGAAAATGTGAATTTCTCTTTCTCCACACAAAGAATACTTAAAATAACAATTATTATCCCAACTATTAGCTTGAGAATTGGTGTTCTTTTATTACCCTATGATACATCTGTGTGTAGTTGAGTCGGACCAAGGAAGATTACAGACAGTGTTATAATGTGTCCCAAATCCCCCCCACTTCACTTCCTCTCTGATCACCAGCCACCCATGTTATGACCCAGTTGGATCTAATCTCAGCAAATCTCCATTCATCCCAAACCTAGTTTTTTAGATTACATTGCCTCCTTTTCTTTGCATCAGGATTTTGCTCTGAATTTGCAAAATGACAAATTACAGGCTTATTCCATTTCCTGCATTAGGTTGCAAACAGCCCTAATTAAACCTATCTAAAGGGATGTGGATTTTAACGGGGATCTGAAAACACAGTATCCTGTCTGAAACAAATAAACTTTGGTAGAATTTTAGTCAACAGGTCAGATCAGAGGATATTTCCAAGGGTGGGAAAATCTCCAGGTTTACCTAACCATAAGACTGGTGCTGGAGTGACCCCAGGTGTTATGAGTGGAATTTATATAACAAGGAAGAGAAGCTCTTTACTCTCAGGGGTCTTTACTGAAAAGTGAACCTTGTGCTGTGTTTAGGACATTATGAATTGTAAATTTTTTTGCTTATTCCACCTGATATACTTTTAGCAACTTTGGATCAAATGAGTTCTGAGGTTGAATCAAAAGGGTTCATAGGTTGTATAGACATGGTTTCCATTACCTGCTAGTAAAAATGAATATATACTAGTAAGTGCATCAGATAAAGTAGGATACAGAGCACTGCATTCACCCAGGTCTCAGGCCTAGGAGCAAATTCACTCTTTAGAATGTTGTTAAAAAATTAAAAATAAGCAAAAAGCTTAGCCACAGCCAGACTTGTTATATAAAACAAATAAACTTTAGTTATACAAATGTAACTTCCTTTTCAAAGAAAGCAGATATTCTCTCAGTACCTGAATATTCTAATCCTCAGGACCTACATACTATTGAACACAATTCTAGTATGTTTGTTTATCTTACTTCCTAAGCCACAGATGCAATAAACAAAGCAGAAGACAGTAGAATAGATGTGAGTGGCGGGCAAACAGAACATGTCAAAAAGTTTTGTATGATAACATTTATTTAGAAAAGTTACTGATAATACTGTCTTGTTCTCCAATGCTGTTAAGTAAACAAAGCCTGTAGCCTATGAGTGACTTGTACTCTCAAGTTTATTCTCTTTGCTTTATACCATGATGTCATCAACAGCTAAGAATATTCTAATATCATAATCCTAGAAACTGGGGGTGGAAAACCTCTTTCAGGAGTTTATTCATAAGTTTCATTGGCATCTTTCTATTTTTCTTTCTTTCTGTCATCTTGTGTCTTGCGAAGAAAAAAAAATGGTTCGAGCTATATCATGTATCTTTGCAATGTTTTTTTTCATAAAATATGTGATCTTCTGTTTATTTCCCCATAGATCCAGGGCTACAGAGGCAGCTGTATTTTCTGCAAAGACCATCCAATGTAGTAGCCATTGAAGGGAAAGATGCAGTCCTGGAGTGTTGTGTTTCTGGTTATCCTCCGCCGAGCTTTACCTGGTTACGGGGCGAGGAAGTCATCCAACTCAGGTATTCTACATTTAAGACTTTTGTGAAGTATATGCTACTGTTTATCTCTCTCCAATTTGATATAAGTACCTAGAAATACAAGACTTATTAAATAATGATTGAATATTTGTCCACATTCTTTGACATGATATACTGTAGGAAAGAGATTTGGCTATGAAATGAAGGGATGGAGGAAAGAGTCGAAATTGATGAGACCAATTCAGAAAAAAAATTGAGAAAGCCAGGGTTGCTGTTGAGATGGTCCTGCCCATCTTCAGTAAAAATATTTTAGACAATCTCATCCTAAGGCAGTGGTTTAAGGAGAGGATCAATTTTAAATATTCTTACCACACACAGAGAAAAGATAACTACGTGAGGTGATGGATACGGTAATCAGTTTGATTGTGGTAATTATTTCTCAATGAATGCAGATACCAAAACATCACATTATACATTGTAAATATATATAATTTTTATTTGCCAATTATACCTCAATGAAGCTGGAGGTAAAAAAAGAAACTGAAATTTTTTAAATTCAAATATGTAGCATGTCATTATGGGGTGTGAACAATTTTTTTTAGCTCCAGTGATCTCTCTCTCCATCCAAGCTATAACAAATACTTAAGGCAAGACAGGAGAACTTGGCTGGCTTTGAGTAGCAGGAACATTAATAATAAGGTACAGTTAGAAAGTAAGTTCTTAATAGAATGGAATACTTTTTGATTAAATGGATCTTACTTAAGAAATTAATTTCATTGATTTTCAGGACTGGTGCACTCCTTTTTAACACATTTATTTTTTATGATAGGTAAGTCCACAGGTCATAAATTTTTAAATTTCATCTCCCTTAAATATTTATTTAGATAACAGGAATACATAGTATGGTATCACAATATTTCTGAGAATATTAAAACATACAAGAAATCGAGGTATAGCTTCAGCAGGTCATGATGTGTTCCCTGGATATAGCCAAGCACTCTTGGTGCAGTATAAAATATGCCTTTGTATACAAAGATCTCTAAATGGGAAGTGAGGACACAGCACATTGACTTCTACCCTGGGGAACCACTTCATTGAGGTTCTCAAGTCCAAAATGAGAGGATTGGACTAGATTATCTATAAGTTACTTTTTAGCATTAGAGTTAGTTCCGAGTTTGATCTACTTCATTTCTTTGATTACTGCACATAGCCTTCCAATGGCAGTAGTTTACCTTGAATGAATTGTTGATCAATAAGTAATATGTTACCAAGCCCCCATAATACAGAGTTTCTTTCTAATTTCATAATTTGGGCTTTTGTGGAATTCATTTAAAGTTCTGGGTACCTCGCCTAATATACGTGCCATTTAATTTACTCTGTAATTACATATGCCCTGTGTCTTACAGGTCTAAAAAGTATTCTTTATTGGGTGGAAGCAACTTGCTTATCTCCAATGTGACAGATGATGACAGTGGAACTTACACCTGTGTTGTCACGTATAAAAATGAGAATATTAGTGCCTCTGCAGAGCTCACAGTCTTGGGTAAGTTAATGGCTAGAGATGAGTTGACATTGTATCCTTCAAAATATATCACCATGACATTTTAAATGCTCATCACTAAATTGCTTCCTGTGTTTATTAATGAGAAATTAATGTGAAATCCCAATACTTCACACATGGTCTTGCTCTGCTTTGATTAATTGTGTTAGGGGGTAATTGCAATGTTTGAACACTTACACATTGATTAAAATCCAGATATATTACTTTTTAGTTTAATTATTTTAGTGATACAATTGAAAAGTACCAAAAATTGTTAATGGACAGATATGTTGAATAACAAATGGGAGGTTCCAAAATATCTGGGAAAAATAAATGAGGAAAAATGATGGAATTATACAAAAAATGTGCTCTTTAGAGGAAAAGGCAGATGCTATTTGAGATAACAGGGTCCCTGACATTTAAATTCAGTATGTTGGTAAGACGGTTTTATTAATATAGAAATACTGTAAGCATTATGTTGAAAGTGAACTATTAAAATCAAATACATGTAAGGAAAACTTGCATATCAAGAATATAATTTAAAGAAACTTAAAGGGCATGCATGAATGGTTCATCTTATTCTGAAAGGCAGGGTAACCCACATATCATTGTAACTTAATTATTATATATATATATGGTAAGTACTCAAATATATATTATTTACTTTAGATTTCTTTTAACCAGTTTCATTTGAATCATGTAGTTTGGAGAAAGTGCCTTAACATCTGGATTTCAATTGCTTTTTTCCTGTAACAACAAAAATTGATTACCAGTTTTATAATTTTCTTCCTCTGGAGTAAATATTTTTGCATTTTAAAGAATTCAGGAAAAATCATAGGCTATTTCAAAGTTATTAAGTAGAAATGAAAAGATATTATATACTGTCATATCTGCTAATTATATCATAATATTATTATGATAGCCATTTTGTTTTGTGTCTTTACAGTTTATTCAAAAAACACTTTCATTTGTGGACAGGTTTGTTCTTTTTGATCAAACCATAGATATCAAACTAAGAATGGGCAAAAGACTTAAATTCTTTGGATTTAGAGATGGTATTATTCTAACTAAAATATCAGCTGCCTTTTAAATGGCAATAGTTTAATCATACTTTATATTTTGGTAAAACAAAGAAAATAGAGAATTTTCACATTTGTAATGTCAAAGTACAGTAACACAAATGACTGTCATAGAAATTATCTTGTACTATGTAGTAGTAATAAAAAGGCAAATGTGGTTATAGAATAAGCTAGAATTTATACTGATCATTGGTAAACTTTTACTTGCAAATGCATGAAGTCAAATTTTATATCAAATTAATGCACAGCATTTTGACATGGATGTTTTGTTGATATCTGAACCAAATATATGTAAATACTGATTTCTGAGGATAAAGTAAATTAACCAAGATACATATATATGGACATACATATGTGCACACATATTGGCATTCTTTTTTAGTGAATTATATAAATTATTATAAAACAATTACATGCTGTTTGATATATATAAAACCGTCCAAAGATGCATAAGGAAAAAATTAATAATTTTCCCACTTCAGGCATTTATATCCCTCTGAAGTGAATAATTTTAGTAGTTTGGCATGTTTTATTCCATAAATTCCTCATGTCTGATTGAAGCATGTATGCCCACATGAAGTTTTGTGGTTACATCACACTGGGATGCCTCTTTGATTCTTTCTTATGCCAGGGATTAGTCTCTGTCACTTTATAGTGAGTCTTGACCAGTTTTTTTATTTTACATAAGAAATATTTTCAATTGAACAATATTGACAGTAACATAATTTAGTGTAGTAATAAAACTAATATGCAATATAATCCAATTATTTATACATATATATACACATGCACATACACATATACACACAGGCATGTGTCTATGTATGTATGTATGTGTATATATGACAGATCTACACAGATATATGAGAAACAGCATTTACAGAGTTCAAAATATGTGAGACATTCCTTCTCTTCAATATCTTCTCTGAGAGGTGTGTGGGTGGAGCCCATTACAGAGCAATACTCTCGCTTGTTCTAGTGCTATATCAATTGAGAAATAAGAAAAAGAATAAGGCATAGGATGACTCAAATATCATCTTTCTTTTTCTTTTTTTAAAAAATCTGCCATTGAGCATGTGGCTTGCATCTGTACGAGAGAGACATGCCCATTTGACCACTGGCAGGATGGATCTTAGCAGGACGTCCCTCAGGTGCAGGTCTTGTCCCACTGGATGGTGGCTGATGGCAATGAAAAGGACTTGCTCTCTTTGGTTAGATGTGTTCCCAAGAGAGAACAGTAGGTGAAGGGAGCTCCTTCAGCTTCCAGTCTGACTAAGTCATTTGTGTCATTTATCCTGAACTAGCCTGCCCCAACCCAAGAAATGCTGCATATTGAGGAGGGGGTGGTGAGCTCAGTCTGCTTTTAGAGGAGCCCCCTCTCCAGAGAAGAAAACAGTATTAGAGAAGCATTTCACCATCGCTACCCCAACCTTAGGTATTATTATCAACCCCATTTCACAAATGAGGACATTTTGGCACAGAAAGATAAATAACTATCCCAAGGGGAGGATCGACACTCAAATCCGGACAGTCTGACCCAAGAGTCCCAGATCTATGCTTTATTATCCAACAGTGCAAGAATTTGCCTTTCTTCCAAAACAGTGCATTTCCCCCCCACAATATTTGCACATCAAACAATTTCATAAAATGAAGACTCCTTGTAAGGATTTACATTCCTATTAAGATATCTTCTTTTAGTTTTTCTGGATAATGCATTTTCTGTTTTGTAAGTTTGCTATTAATCTTCTTTGAACCTTTATACCTTTATTGAAGCATTTATCTTTATTGTGTTGATTTGAAGGAACTCTTTACATAGAAAGAATAATGACTATGTTGTGTATGCTGTGCATTGCTTTTCATTGCTTTTCATTTTGTATATGGCACCAAATCTTTTTCTTTATGGTTTCTGGCTTTGTTGACATTAGACTTACATTTTTATTTTAAATGAACCATGCTATTTCCAAAACTCCAGATACAGATTACATGTTATATGAGTAAATTAGAAGCATTATTAATTTTCTAAAAAAATAGAGCTATGTTTATATATCTTGAGTTTTGATGGTCTTGGTGTCTTGGTGTTTTTTTTCCTTCATTTTTATTTTGAAGGAATTATTTGGTAACTGGATATAATTTGTTTTTTTAAAGGTTTCCCACAGATTTTGTATGATTTATAACTATTGTAGAAGACTTAATTTCATTCATGAGATGGTTGGTATACTGTTTTAACTATTCTATGTGGGCTCTAAAAATGAATATTTATATAATAAAATCTTTGATTTAGTCTTTGGCTATTATGATATAAAGTTAGGATCATCCTGCAGGACTGAGGTTATAGGAAAAATAGAATTTATTACCTTTTCTAAAGACGAAGATGAGGAGAAAAGAACTTCATTATCAATGTTATTCAAATTTATTTCTCATAATTTTTAAGAATTGAAATATATTTGTATACTTCATAAGAAAATCCCATAAGAAATACAAGTTTGTGCTTACAAAATTTTAATCATGCATTTTAGCAGCCTCTTGTTTTGCCTTTCAACTTGCAATCTTTTCTTGCACTTAAACTGGATATAAATGTGAATCTTCATGAATGAACAGACTTTGCAAGTAGGATATCATTTTATATACAGCAAGATAAAAAGAAATGTTGCCCTCCTCAGCAATTTCAGAGTGAATATACATTAAATAGAATTTGAAGCCTGGTGTTTGAATTGCCTTCTCATATAATAAAAATTGAAAATCCCTTAATCATTAAACCATTAAGGAAGTTTACATTAGATAAGATTAAAGACAACGTTGTTTGCGATGAGTAAAATATAAATAAGTTTTCAGATATTTTCTTAATAACAATCATTTATGGTACTGTTTCTGACTTCTTAGAATAAGTATCATTAAAATAACGATGGGTATCTTTTGGCCGTAAGTTCTGTAGGAGACTCCGGGAAGACTACAAAAAGGTTTGAAGCGTAACTTCCATGAGTTAATCGTATTGGTACAAACTCATAAAATCGATTGCCCTAATGCCTTATGAATAAGTTGCTTTCTACATATTGCATGGAATCATGGAATCGGGAAAGGTATGAAGAGTTGATTGTTGCCACACTTATGGATGACAGGGACCAATGCGATGTGTGTAGGAGGAAATGCAGAGGGAGGATTTCTGAATATTGTTGCCAGCTTTTATTTCATTTTAATCGCTAGTGCCATGACTACCTGTATTATCATTTTTTTAGAAGTTTTTTAAAAAGAACTCAAGAATGGTTTTTTTTTT
>CM052443.1:16368619-16394501 GCA_028533085.1 Varecia variegata | reverse complement strand
CCTCAGTTCAAAATTTGATCATCATACATGACCTAAAGACAGTCATTAAATCTCTCTCCCGGAAACTCATTTTTCAGTTGTGAAATTGGTTAGTAGTTTCCTCTTTACGTATATCCCAGGACTGTTCTGATGATCATCGAAAATAGGGAAATATAAAAGTGATAGGGAAGTTAGAAGAGTCATACCATTTTAAGTGACTGCATTTATTATATGAAAACCACTCTACTCAGCTCAAGTATCCCCTTTTGTCTGTGTATAATAGCTTTGGCCTTTGTAGAGTTTAGTATCTTTCTCATAAACTAAACCAATTTACTTATTTATATCTTGACAATCACTTTCAATCAACCAGAAGCAATGTCTCACGGATGTAAAATCCCGTAATACTGCATTTATACCTCTCCCAGTGTTCTCACACTTTCCTGTGATACTTTCATCTGTGGAGGAGTCTCAAACAGGTCTCAAGCTCCACATCCTCCCAGCCGTACCCAACATCCCTTTTCCAAGAAGACATGCTTATCAAATATTTAAGTTGTAAATGAATTAATAAATAGACGGATGAGTAATGGAAACATTTCAAAGTCATGGTGGACACTCATTCTCAGCACTGAGATAATGAGTCTTGCTGAAGTGGCTGCACATCCCCACCCCTCCCCTCGAGCTGCCCGGCAGCTGTTAGAGCAGTCCCTAATGTGAGACATCAATGCACAGCATCGACTGCTTCCTCTGAGCTTTGCCTGCCTCTGTGACCTGGCCCAAATTCTCACACATAATATATCGAGTGATCCCTGTTGAGTTCAACCTGTATCTGCCAGTTCCACTCACCAGTAGGGTCCTTTAGACCTTGCAGAGCAGTGGCCTGTCTCTGCCCACTGAGCCATTCAAATACAGCACTAAGGCAAGAACCTGTAGCTTATCCATTTGTATCACTGACTTTCAAAGCTGCCTGAACAAATGGTTCTGGCTGGATTTATTTCAAAGCATTGACGACAGCAGGCAGAAAGCTTCCTGCCAGGCAGTTATATATTTACCACACAAATTTGTCAGCTTAACCAAACATTTCAGTGTGTTAGGAGCAGAAATTTGAACTGATTGATCTAAAGGGCTCAAACACTATGAAAGAGATGAAGGTGCATCAGTTGACATAACTGAGTCTGCACGACTCCAAAATGGTCACTAAATAAATGTTGCTTTTCAGAAGACCTGTACTGTTGTCTTACCCCCCTCCCATACTGGGTTCGCAAAAGCAATCGGGAGCTTTCTTGAGTGTTGGCATGTTTAGGCTAAAATATGATGGCTGTGTTAGCAGTGATCTTGACGTGTCCTGATATGCTTGAATTACATGGCAAAAATGCTCTTATAAACTGAGCAAAATCATGGGGCATAGTGAATTCTTTAGATTTTATATCACCTCTCTCTTATATGTACCTGTGCTTAACTACCCTTTCAGTAAAATGGGAATTACTCATTTTTTGTCTTACTGCTGTCACACTTTCTTCATGTTTTGACCTTATGCTTGCAATAAAAATACTTACAACCCAAATGCCACGGGAATACCTGTGGTGTAAACCAAGACAATATAGCCTAAACTGATCATTCAAGAATATGTAACCATTTTCAATACACTAGAAAAAATATTTTATCACTGGTTATTCTTCTGAGCATCTTTGGAGATGAGATAATCGTACTGGTTGTAATTGTCATAACTATGACTGACTTTATGTAATTTGTCATTTCCTATTTCCTACACATGTAGTTTAATTTAGTCTGACTTCTTTCATTCTGTCCATAGTTGTTTGGGGAAAAGTTAAAGATGTAAAATAGAATTTTCTAAACATCTAAAACCACATCCAGGCAATAAACAACACATTTTTCAGATGGGTCTTAGGAACACTTTCAGAGAAGGGTAGGGACATATTTGAGAAAGGTCTTATTTTTCTCCAAGGACCTTGAAATCTACAAGGAAGATTAATAGCTTAATTCTTTCAAGGGACTATTGCCAAATTCCATACAGCTAATCAGTCAAGAAGCAGCTTTTAAAAACTACACTATTTAAATTAATAACAATATAAATGAAGCAAATGGAGTTGGTTCCTGTGTCCTCAGTTTCCTGTAAGTCTATTGCAGTAAATTCATTATGTACATAGAAGAGTTGTATAAATATTTTAATTACAATTTCTTTAATGAAGCCATAACTGAAGACCAGCTTAAGTTAAGCCTGTGCATTTTAACGACTTTTTAAAATTAATAAGCTTTTTATTTTTTTAGAGCAGTTTCAGTTTCACAGCAAAGTTGGACAGAAAGTACAGAGTTCTTACATCCTCTCTGTCCCCATATTTGCACATCCCCCTCCTGTGAGCATCCCATGCCACAGTGGATCATTTGTTACCATCAGTGTACCTATACTGAGACATCATTGTCACCCAAAGTCCCTAACTTACATTTGGCTTCACTCTTGGTGTTGTACATTCCATGGATTTTGACAAAGGTATAATGACATGTATCTAGCATTGTACCACCATACATAATAGTTTAATTGTCCAAAGACTCCTCTGTGCTCTGCCTATTCATTCCTTCCTGCCTTGTAACCCCTGGCAACCATTCATCTTTTTACTGTCCTCCACAGTTTTACCTTTTCCACAGTATCATATAGTTCAAATCATACAGTATGTGGTCTTTTCAAATTGACTTCTTTTACTTAGTCATATGCATTTAGGTTTTTTCCATGTTTTTTTCATGGCTTGATACCTCATTTCTTTTTAGTACCAAGTAATACAGTCTATTGTCCAATGTACCACAGTTTATTCATTTGCCTACTGAAGGACATTTCGACTGTTTTCAAGTTTTGGCAATTATAAAGAGAGTTTCTATAAACATGTGCAGATTTTTGTGTGAATCTAAGTTTTCAGTTCATTTGGGTAAACATCAAGGAGCACAATTGCTGGATGGGATGGTAAGAGTATGTTTAGTTTTTTGTAATACTCTGCCAAACTGTCCTCCGAAGTAGTTGTACCATTTTGCACTATCACCAGCAGTGAATGAGAGTTCCTATTGTTCCACTACCTGGCCAACATTTGATGTTGTCAGTGTTCTGGATTTGGGCTATTCTAATAGGTATGTTGTGGTTATCTTATTGTTGCTTTTATTTTCAATTCTCTCATGACATATGATATTAAACTTTTTAAATATACTTACTTGCCATCTGTCTATCTTTGATGAGGAGTCTATTTAGGTCTATTGCCCATTTTAAAAATCAAGTTGTTTGTTTTCTTATTGTTGAGTTTTAAGAGTTCTTTATATATTTTGGGTAAGAATTTGGTATCCGTTGTGTCTTTGCAAATGTTTTCTTTCATTCTGTGGCTTGTCTTATCATTATCTTAACCTTGTCTTTCACAGAGGTGGAGGTTTTAAATTTTAATGAAGTCCAGCTTATCAGTGACCTCTTTCATGGGTTATGCCTTTGGTGTGGTATCTAGAAAGTCATCCCCATATCCAAGGGCATCTAGGTTTTCTCCTATATTATCTTCCAGGGGTCTTATAGTTCATCTTTTTAAATTTAGGTCTAATACATATTTTGAGCTAATTCTTGTGAAATATATAAGGTCTGTGTCTAGATTCTTTTTTTTTTTTTTGCATGTGGATGTTTAATTTTTCCAGTGTCATTTGTTGAAAAGATTATCTTGGCTCCATGTTATCGTCGTTGCTCATTTGGCAAAGATCAGTTGACTTTGTAGCTCTCTATTTGTGGGCTCTCGATCTTGATCTATTGATCTATTTATGTCCTCTTTCAACAATACCACACTGTCTTGTTACTGTAGCTTTTATAATAGTAAGTCTTGAATTTAGGTAGTGCCATTTTCTGAATTTCTTCTCCACCTTCAATATTGAGTTTGCTATTCTGGGTCTTTTGCCTTTCCATATAAATTTTACAATCAGTTTGTTGATAACCACAAAATAACTTGTTGAGATTTTGATTTTCATTTCATTGAATTTATAGACCAAGTTGGAAAGAACTGACATCTTCACAATATTCAGTCTTTTTATCCATGATCATGGAATATTTCTCAATTGATTTAGTTCTTCTTTGACATATTTCATCAGATTTTAACTACATTTTTATGCATTCTATTAATAGATTAATATGTAAACTTATATTTTAATCAGGAGGAAATACTTTCTTCTATAAAAGTTAAATTTTATTTAAAAATGACCAGATTTAGAATGGATTTCAATAAAGGAATGCAGACTTTTCCCAGTTGAGTTCAATTTTTCTTTAGAAAAGCAGAGAACAGCCTTATGCCATATATTTTTGAATCTCTTGCAACTTCAATGCCCAGGAATTGGTAGAAATACCTAGTCAACTTTGGGTGCATACAATTTTCTCAATAGATGAGTAGACTATTTACTGAGACTTTGCAAAGGTGTTGGTATAAGAAATAGAGAGAACAAAAGAACAATCCAGTGGTGAAGATATGTAAGAGAATATGTTGTTCAAATCACAAGGGTTTGCTATAGCAGTAAAATTGAAAAAATGTAATTTTTATGATCTTTCAATTTTTTTTAAATTGATTATAGGTAATAATAGGTGTATATATTTATGGGGTACATGTGATGTTTTGATACAGGCATAAAATGTGTAATGATCAAATCAGGGTAATTGGGGTATTCATCATCTCAAGCATTTGTCATTTTTTTATGTTAGGAACATTCCAATTTCACTCTTTTAGTTATAAAATATATAATATATATTATTAAAATATATATATTTTTTAATATATATATTATATATATTTAATATATATAATATATATAATTAAAATATATAATTAATTATAATATATTCACCCTGTTGTGCTATCAAATACTAGATCATATTCATTCTATCTAATTATATTTTTACTCATTAATGATCCTTTCCCACTTACTCTTCCCAGCCTCTGGTAACTATGATCCTACTCTCTATCTACATGAGTTCAATTATTTTAATTTTTAACTCCCATATAAGTGGGAACATGTAAAATCTGTCTTTGTTTGCCTGGCTCATTTCTTTTGACATAATGTCCTCCAGTTCTGTCCATGTTGCAAATGATAGCATTTCATTCTTTTTTATGGCTGAATAATACTCCATTGTGTATATACACGACATTTTTTTTTGTCAGTGTATCCATTGATGGACATTTAGATTGCTTCCAAATCTTTGCTATTGTGAATAGCACTGAAATAAAAATGGGAGTCCAGATATCTCTTTGATATACAATATGATTTCCTTTCTTTTGGATATATACCTAGCAGTAGGATGACTAGATCAGATGATAGTTTTATCTTTAGTTTTTTGAAGAACCTCCATACTGTTCTCCACAGTGGCTGTACAGATTTAACATTCCCACCAACAGTGTAT
Source organism: Varecia variegata (assembly GCA_028533085.1). NCBI lineage: Eukaryota > Metazoa > Chordata > Mammalia > Primates > Lemuridae > Varecia > Varecia variegata. The sequence goes on along the minus strand of CM052443.1, from coordinate 16,389,106 downwards.
AAGGGTTCCCCTTTCTCCATATCCTTGCCAGCATTTGTTATTCCCTGTCTCTAGGATAAAAGCCATTTTAACTGGAGTGAGATGGTATTTCATGGTAGTTTTCACTTGCTTTTCTCTCATGATTAGTGATGTTGAGCATTTTTTCATCTACCTGTTGGCCACTTATATGTCTTCTTTTGAGAAATGCCTATTCAGATCTTTTGCCCATTTTTTAATCAGATCATTTTGTTTTCCGATTTAGTTGTTTGAGCTTCTTGTATATAATTCTGGTAATAAATCCCTTGTAAGATGGAGAGTTTTCAAATATTTTCTCTATTTCTGTGGGTTGTCTCTGACTTTGGTGATTGTTTCCTTTGCCATGCAGAAGCTTTTTAACTTGATGTGATCCCATCGTCCACTTCTGCTTTGCAATGCTTCTGAAGTGTTACACAAGAAATCTTTGCCTGGACCCATGTCCTGGATAGTTTCCCCAGTGTTTTCTTTACATAGTTTCATGTTTTATATTTAAATCTTTAATCCATTGTGCCTTGTTTATTTCAATATGGTGAGAGATAGGGGTCTACTTTCATTTTTCTGTATATAGATACAGTTTTCCTGGCACCATTTATTAAACAGATTGTCCTTTTCCAATGTATGTTCTTGGCACCTTTGTTAAATTTTTTTATGACATTTTATGTTCTTTATGGACACCTTACTAAGGGCCTAGTATTAATCATTAGGTTGTTTCTAGCCATTAGTTCATATAATCATTCATTAAATGTGTATTTAGAACCTATCACATACCACCAAGGTAGTAGATGACAACTTTGCGAGAGAAATAGACATTTGTAAATAATTATAATATGAAGACACTGAAGGTGGAGCAATTGATATCTCTAAAAGAAGTGATAATTTGATCTGGCCCTTGAAATAGTAAAAGCATTCTATCAACATAGTGAAGAAGTTAAAGAGATGCAAGACAATAGTGTTCTCAAAAAATATTTATGGAACATCTGTTAAATACCAGCCACATAATTAACAGGTTCATTCTTGATTTTTATAAAGGCATTATCTAGTGATCATAGATTTCACAATTAAATATGGCAAATGTGATTATTAAGAGAAGAACATGAAAGTATGTATATGTGCACAGAGGAAAGCTATTTTATTTCACTACAGGTTTTCAGGAAGGTCCCTCTGAGAAAATTGGTGTCCAGTCCAACATTTGTGAGAACAGCAAGAGCAAAAGCCAGGAGGTACAGAGAGCACTACATGCTCTATGTGCTTAAGGGCTCAATATATTATGAAGGGGATAAATGATAGAAAATAAGGCTAAAGCGGCAAGTAGGAATGCATCATACAGAGCCTTGTAAACTACATTAAGAACAACATGATGTCATGGGGTAGTTGTTATCAAGGAAGGAATATGTTCAGATGAGCATTTAACACAAGTACACCCACTTTATTATAAAGCACAGATTGGGAGAGAAGGCAAGATTAGAAACAGGAACACCAATAAAGCTGTTGCATTGATTCAAGAAATCATAATTTCTTGAATTAGAATAGTGGTATGGGAAACAGAGTACATCAGAAAAGCAGGCAAAAAATGTGATTATTAGAGGCACAGGCTCTGACATCAGAAAGCTTGGTTTATTTCTATATCAAATCATCCTGTCCTTTTTCTATATTGTCCTGTTTCCTTTTTTTAATTATGGTTTTATTTCTTCTATCCTTTGATTATTTTGTACATATATATTTCATAGTTTCTTTTAGATTTTTTATACTCTGCAATTTTTATGGTACTAATTTGCAGTTTGTTGAGTTTGATACTCAAGTCTGATATAGTCTATAATATTCCTTAATAGTGAGATCATCTTTGATAAAAATATTTTTTTTCTGTGGCAATACCACATATCTTGGGTACTGAAAATTCCCTGCAGAGTGGAGTTGTGATTTCTTCTTTTAGGCCTTATGAATTCAGTGGTCATGAATAATTTTACATTAATTTTCTGGCTTCTGATTTTTGCACTTTACAGATATTACTTTAATATCTCTTCCTGATTCAAAGTCTTTAAGACAAATTGCCTCCTCATCTTTCCCTACCTGGCCACCATACTATAAATTTAAACTATTACCTTGATTATATTTTTCCATTTTTTTTCTGTGACATTTAATAATTTCCCTTTATGACATACATATACATGTATATATAAGTACACATAAGGTTGTGGTTAACACATCCTCCTTAAATGTATCAAGTTAACTGAAATTCACAAGAGATAGAAAGTTACTTAAGCCAACTAATTCATTAGCTGTATGCTTGTGGATAAGTTATTGAACTCTCTAAAGTTAAGTAATTTTAACTTTTAAATGTAGACAATAAAATTTTGTTTATAATTTTTATAAGCCCTAGATTGCTTTTTAAATTATCCATCCCATTGCTTAGCCATGAGGGGGCACACATTAAATAATACTATTAATAATAGTACTAATGATAAAATGACTTCCAAGCAGGCCAAGATTTGTTTTCTTCACTATGAATCTGGTTTCTAGAGGAAATCAATATACTATTAGAATATTTACATGGGATACCAGTATATTTGCATAAATCTGTTAGTGAGCATTGAGTGACAGAAAGAAGGTTAGCTAAGGGACTCAGGCAGTGATTCTGAATCAGGGTTGCAGCCCTTGAACCTCCTCTGAAACTTTGATTTTGATGTGTCTGGATTCTTAAGCCCTGCTAAGTCTCTGTTGACTTTATGCTGGACACTGAAGAAATTATCAGAAAACAAAACAACAAAATGGCAAGGAATATTTTCATGGTTGTTGCTATCAAGGCTTTCATTAGACTTAGAAGAGAGATATCAGTCTATATCTATATCTATCTTCTAATATTGAATGTAAGAGGATATCAATCATTCAAGAGAATGTTGCTAATGGAATTTGACAATTCAAGCACCAGTAGATGGTTCAAACAATGCATGTGGGGACGAGCTACGTTCATGCAACCCTTTTCCATTCCTTTCTTTTCCATCCATATCCTCATCTCGCTCTCCATTTACCATGTCCTTATAAATGATACAGCTGCTCAAAATTTCCCTGAGTTCCATATCTATGGATCTTTGAATATTTATAGTTTTTGCATCTACCAGATACACCATAATGTTAGAGAATGATAGACTAAAGAGGAAAAACTTTTATCAAGTGAATATCCCTGAAGCCTTTTCCTATAATTAAAATTTTTTTAACATTTGTAATAAATTACATAAATCATTATACGTTATATTGCCAGCAGAAATAGGTTTAGAGTTCTACAGAATCCACCTTCTGGGTCTGTCACTTTTTCTTTTAACTTCTACATTTTTAATGTTGCTTTAGGCTTGCTGTCTCTTTACTAATTGGCATACTTTCCTTTTCTTTTTTATTTTACCCATTTGAGAAACTCATTCATTTTTCCTCAATCATCTTTTAAAAATTCACCATGGTTCCTCAGGATGTTATCCAGTGACTTCAAAATCAAAGTAACGTAGTCAATGTAAATGCTGTCATGTTCCAGCCACCCTTGTAAAACATTCACACAGGAGCAAAGTGTACCCAACTTTATAATATTTTTCTCATACACTTAACTGACTTCACTGACAAACCGAGCTTTGTAGTTTGGCTTTCTTCACTTCTCCCCCTTTTATCCCTCCTATGGTTACTCTCACAAGACCAAATTCAATTTCTGTGAACTCCAAGGGATTGTTCAAATTCAAGAATTTATCGATGGACTGATGTTTGAAGTGAAGAATAGGCTTAAAAGTTTTTTTGTCATACAGTAACCTTATTTTATAATATTCATATTTTTGTTGTAAGACTAATGTAGGTCAGAAACTTAATTTTGATGGGCCTTCAGAGGAGACCTTGCATTTTCATCGATTCCTACAATCAGGACTGATAAAACCCATAAACACATGCTTCTGTTAATCGAGGAAAATTTAAAGATCTAAAATAATGTCTATGGTACAATCCCACCAAACAATGTGAAATTTTATGTTGTGTGCTAAGAAGTTATTTCTAAAGAAAGCCACAGCATCAAATTTTTTCTAGGAGAACAATATTAAATGGACACACACACACACACACACACACACATATTACCGAGTGAGCACAGATTTCTTTAATGATAAATGATCTTTCAAAAGCAGAAAGCAATACTGCGAAGCAAAGGTCTGCAAATCAAGTGCAATTTGATGAATAAGAGAGGGCTAGGACTACATTGAACGTTCACAGCAGTCTGAAAAGGGCAGGCCTGGGGCACACTGAGAATGTGTCCTGGGATACAATGAAGCAGAAGGCGGGCAGAGGATAACCCTGAAGTCCAAGGGTGCTATACAGCCATGTTGAAGGGGAAGTGTGGAAATACAAAGGGAAAAGTACACTCGACTCTTACCATTTGGCCCAGGATAAGCACTTGTTTGAAAGAGAATTCTGACACTTCCAAGACGATTTTAACCTATGATAATATTTTTGCTTTGTAGCAATTACTTATATTATTTTGTGTACATTGTCCAATATTAAAAAGTATTTCTGATCATCTTTAGTTTTTTTAACATTCCCTAAGCACTATCAAGTGTATTATAACTTTAGTCTGTGTAAGAATTAATTTCTAAAACAATTATTTAGGGCTTACCCTACACAAGGCTTGAGAGATTAAAAAAAAGGTACATAAAAGTGATATAACCCTTAAAAATTCATAATAAAATCATTAGACTCTAATGGACAGAGACAGCCTTATCATATCATTTTATATTTATTTATTTACAAATGCAATTAAAGAGAGAGGTATATTCAAAGGCTACAGTGCGTAGAGAAATAAAAAGCTATTTTTATCAATAGTAAATTCTACGTTGCCCTTTTTAGGAGCTCAACTTAAGGAGAGTGGAAAAGATGGCAAGAATTGCCTTCTAATTCATCATGACTGTACTTCAATTCAGAAAGGATGCCCCAAGAAAGGGAGAAATTTCAAAATAGTTTATCAACATTTTAGTTCACAAAAAGACAATTATATTGAATCTAAAAATTGTGCCTTGTCCACTGATGGTTTTTTATTAAAAAACATGGAATTATATAAAGTCCAATAGAAAAGATAAGGCATTCTTATGAGTACATGAAGGAGCCTGCAAATGATAGTAGAACAATCTTTCTATTCTTTGGCCTATCTGTGTGACTCTGATTTTTTTTCTGAATCATTGGTTAGGGCTACAGTTGGGTTTAACGCCTTAGAAGTCAATAGAACACAGAGTTGACTTAGTGATGTTTGAGGGGCTGTGGGTACTATTTGCTAGCCAAAAATGTCTCCATAACTTTCTGTCATAGGATATGAGATAATCAGAGATTTTCTGAATCATGATATGTTTATTGCTTTGGTTAAATGGGAGAGTTTTAGGTCTTTCCAGAGGGCTCCATTTAAAATATTCTAAGAAATTTCTACTAGCTTTCTATTACTGCTATAAACAACTTACCAAAAACTTAGTGGCTTCAAATAACATAAAATATGCTTTTACAGTTCTAGAGGCTAGAAGTTGGAAATCAATTTCAACTGGCTAAAATCAGTGCATTGTCAGGGCTGCATTCTTCTGGATGCTCTAGGGAAAAATCTATTCCTTGCCTTTTCCAGTTTCTAGATACTGCCTACATCCCTTGGCTAATGGGCCATTCCTCCATCTTCCAAGCCAACAGCATAGCATCTTCTTTCCTCTCTGACCCCTGCTTCAACCCCTATATCTTTTCTCTCTGCCTCTGATCCTCCTTCCTCCTCCTTGTGAGGATTCTCGTGATTATACTGAGAAAAATTCAGATTTTCCAGAAATCTTCCTATCTCAAGATCCTTAACTTGATCACATCTACAAAGTTCCTTTCACCAGGTAAGGTAATAGATGCACAGATTCCAGGGATTAGGACGTGGATATTTTGTGGGGGATATTATTCAGCCTACCATGAAAGGTAATACTTTAAATCCCACTATGATCCATCAATATTATCTTAGAGAAGAGCTTTATAAGAAAAATGTTTTCGGGGGAAAAAGACCAAATGCTTAGAAGTCTAGGCTAGATTGAGAAAAGAAGCTTAGAAAAGAAATCCTTGATTTTTTTTTTCTTTAAAAAATAAAGCACCACAAAAGGATGAAAGGAAGATGCTCAGTCAGAAAAAAAAAATAAAACAAAACAATCCACACTGCATAATTTTGTCCAGGGCAAAGTCCCAAGTATTGCCAGGGTCAAAACTCTGTCCCCTCTTATTTAGCTGATGCTATCTCCATACACCTTATATATTTAAATATTCATGGCCTTGTAAATGGAAATTCTATTCTGAAGATAGGTTTAAAACTATGGCCAAAGAATAGTAATAATTATTTTTCTTCCTTTCTGTACCGTTTATTCTTCAAACAGATATTTGGTTATTTCAATGAATGCCTTTGGAATTTAGATCTTTGGAATTTAGGTTTTTTTAAAAAAGTTATTTGGAAAAGATATTGGAAATAAACTACAGCAATTTTTTTTTCTAGAAAAAGTACAGTGTGTCATAAATAATTTACCTTTCTGGTCTGAGACCATATTATTACTTAGTGGTAAACTCACACCTGGTTCCTAGGTTTTCTGTCTCCCAATTTAATTCTCTTTCTACTAACCGTATTAGCTCAGTAATTTGCATTTGAGTTTAGATCTCAATGCAGTGTACAAACTACCCTGAGCCTCTTACAAACCAGTTAAGCTGAGAGCCAGGAGCCTTTTCTTCGTGCATTCAATAAACCACACTGATGTATTTGGCTCTGCAGGGAGTCATAAAGGAAGATCATGCTTGTCATCCAAAAGTGCTTCTCTTCATTGCTAAAGAACTTGAAAATATATGAGATAGACTGCTAGGAATTTTTCCCCAAAAATCCATAGATCATTTCCCATAGTAAACATGTAATCCTATCTAACCCTTTTTCCTTGCTATACTATTTTGAAGCCAAGATTTGCCCTGAAGCAAAAAGTTGTTTGAGCCAGGGGGGTTTATTCCATGGTCATGAATAAAGAGACATTGCTTATACACTTTGACAGCTTGAACGGTTCACTTTCCCAAAATGAGTAGCATAAGGAGAATACTTATTTATTTAGGCTTTAAAACACCCAAGAGAACAAAAATAATTTCTGTTCTGTTTTTTAATTGCTCGGGCATTCCATACACTTTAGAGAGCTGAATAATAATAACTTGAACAATCTCAATTTTTTTCTGTTTGCTCCTACCCCTAAGCTACATTTTGTCCATCTCTGCCATGCAGCATGGCCCAGGAGACTGGCCCCTTGGCTTTTGTGGCTTCTGGTGGATGTTTCCAGTTGGAAGCACCAGCAGGAGAAGATACGAAGACGAAAGGCAAGTATCACTAGGGATTTTCTCCACTGCTCAGTGGGCTGTACCCTTCCTGAGGACAGCCCTGTCAGAGGACTCCTCCTCCACGGCTGCTGCTCTTAGTGATCTCAGGGTGGGAACCACTGTTATTTTTCCCTTTGCTCCTTCGGGCCTATCAGTGGTCATAACTTACTCTGTGGCTAATCCCCAGGTATGTCCGTAAGTCCAGCTCACACACCAGGAACTAGTCTCTTTATTAAGCTTTTGTGTAATACGTTTGAACCACCTGACATTAATTTTGTTTTCTTTTTTTTTTTTTTTTTTTTTTTGAGACAGAGTCTCACTCTGTTGCCCGGGCTAGAGTGAGTGCCGTGGTGTCAGCCTAGCTCACAGCAACCTCAAACTCCTGAGCTCAAGCGATCCTCCTGCCTCAGCCTCCCGAGTAGCTGGGACTACAGGCATGCGCCACCATGCCCGGCTAATTTTTTCTATATATTTTTAGTTGTCCAGATAATTTCTTTCTATTTTTAGTAGAGATGGGGTCTCACTCTTGCTCAGGCTGGTCTTGAACTCCTGAGCTCAAACGATCCACCTTCCTCGGCCTCCCAGAGTGCTAGGATTACAGGCGTGAGCCACCGTGCCCGGCCAATTTTGTTTTCTAATAAGCCTAAATCATCAACAAACATTTTTCCTACAACATAAGAGGAAACTCAGTGCTCATTTGAACATCTTTGCAGCCTGCCGGTGCTCTTTTATCTGCTTGTCCTATTCCTCCATCTGGTTGGCCCACCATGTAGTGATGCCAGGGAACCCTAGAAGACCTCAGAAGCAGGCTGCCCAAATCCCTCTGAAATCAGTTGAGTCACCACCTTTTCACAGCCCAGGGTCTGCATTTCTATGGTTTTAAGCCCTGGTTTTTAGGCCATTTGAGTATAATGGCCCAGACAATGTGGATAAGAAACCACATGATTTTTTACTTTGACTGTTTAGACCAGAGTATCTACATAGTATAGTAGGTACTATAGGTAGAGAGTAGGTAGAGAGTGGGTTGGCAGTCCCAGCCTTCATGGCCTCATTCTTTTTTTATGGCGCAAACATAGCCCAACATCCTCTGCAGACCTTCCCCTAAGGTGGAGATAAATCAGTATGGTTGGCTCTGCTTTATCAATACTGGTTGTTTGGTTTGCAGGTGGTTTTCTTAATGGCAATGTGATTACCCAAATGTCAAGAGTTCTTTGCCAAGGCAACCAACTGAGTAATATATACCATATGGTTTTGACTGGGACGTTGAATTCAATTTGTTGATTTCTATATTCTTGGTAATGATTCTTATGATAAAAAGAATGCAGACTATTCCAAAGTTTTGCCTTTTAAAATTTAAAAATTGTTCTTCTTTGTTTTCTTTTTACAAGGTCTGACTCTTCAATTTCTGGTTAATCTATACTTTCTCCTAAATTTATCACCTTCATTTTTCTGCTGCTTTCTCCTTTTCTGATATTTTACATACCCGTCTAAGCAAGCTTTCACATTCAATATGTTCACCTTCTGATAAGTTCAAAAATATTTTTAGTGTATTTACTTAGAGAAAATGAAGATGTAACCCTTAAGCAACAACGGAAAAATGAAATACATGGATTGGATTTTTCAGCAATATAACTGAGGCAGTTTTCTGCACTATTTTTATGAAAGCAAAAATTAGATAATGCTGTATGGATGATGTAAAATGTAATATATGCCTATACGCGTATTTAATGCATCTTAGTGCATCTAAACTTGAGGTTTGAGGAGATCTTAAATCTTATTGTCCAATAGTCACTAGATTCTTGAAATTTCTCTGTGTGTAGTCGAAATTTCTCTATGTGAGCCAATATAAACAGAATAAAGGATCTTGGGAAGGTGTAAACTATTCTTCCAGCATTTATTAACTATCTATCCTGGTCCAAGAATTGAACTAGACTTTGGTATTAGAAAATTTAATAAGGCAAAGCTCTGTCTTCCAGCTGCCCCCTGAGGAGTCAGGGTTATTCAATACAATTACAAGACAGAGTTTACAGCATCGTGCTGAAAGTTGTTAGGGTGACAGAAGGAAAGAATTAATAACTCTGATGAGGGTGGCCAGGCACATTTTCTTCAAAAGGTGTGGGTGTTGAAGGATGAATTGCAGTGCATCAGACAGGGGCAAAGGAAGAGGATTACATGGAAGAGAGCTCCACGCTTGAAGAAACACACGGACAGCAAAGGGACTTGTCAAAGGGCTTGGCTGTGGGTGGATGGGTGGCAACGGAGCAGCTGTGTCCCTGATTCAGCATCCCACCCTCTCTTGTTCTATCACTTCTCTCCTTTCACTCTTTCACTAGCTCAAGGGGCCCTGGGTCCCACACTAGGTATTACCCTATGTTTTCCCCTTTGTATCACAGCAAAGATCTCAAAAGTATTAATGTATCTTGAATATACCCCCTTCCCATCCACTCATCAGCTGTGGAAACTACATTTAAACAATCCAATAAAATCATTTTGTAAATGTTAGTAAAGGCTGCTCTTGCCAGAGGTGGTGAAATCTATTCAGTTCTCACATAATTTGACTAGGGTTGCCAAACAAAATACAGGATAATCTGTCTTTTAAATAATAAATTTAAGTTTAATTAGTAAAATTTTATATAAAATGGGTGCATTTTTAGTATAAGCATGTTCCATGTAGTATTTGTGAGATACTAAAAATTATTTGCCATTTATCTGAAATTCTAATTTAGCTGGGAGTCCTGTGTGTTTACTTACTCCATCTGGCAACCCTAAATTTTCCCTCTTTCAGAAGAGACACTGTGAACCACTCAAACGCTGTCTCCTCTTAGCTTTTAAGTTGCATATTTTTGCTGGTTCTCCCAATCTCTCTGCTCCTATTCCTCTAGCAGCCTGTCCCCAGTGCTTCCTGTTCTCCAGGGCTCTGTTCTTTGTTACTTTCCTTATGCAACATGCTTTTCCTAGACAATCTAATCCCCTTTCTTGCTTTTGACTATATTCGCCTATGACTCCCAAATCTCTACCACCATCCAAGATCTCCTCTTTCACCTCCAGACCTGTATATACAGTGTCTATTAGACATGTTTTCTGGATGTTTTATAGGCCTCTGAAACACCACATACCCAAAACAAACATACAGTCTTTGTCCCCACACTGCTTTTCCCTTGTATTCTCAATGTCAGACAAATGGCACCACCGCCAATCCAGTTACCAAAGTAGAAACCTGAGTGCGGTCCCAGACTCCTTTTCCCTCAGTTCCATTGCCCATTGCCTCAATCAACCAATGATAATTCCTTCTAGTCTTCTTTTATAACATGGCTTAGTCTGTCCTCTCTTCTTTAAATTTCATGGAACCTCCTGAGTTTACTTCCTTGGCATCTCAGCCAGAATATTAGATTAGCCTCCAATGCAATTCCCTGCTTGGCAGGTGCATGCGCGCGCGTACACACACACACACACACACACACACTCACTCATCAGTCATTTCCAACATTTCTATAACTTCAAATATGAATGTGTTCTTCATTGCTCAGTGTTCTTCAATGACTTCTTAATTTCTACAGAATAGGCTTAACATTTTAAATTTGATAAATTATACCCTCTACAATCTGATCCTTGCCAGCCTTTCCTAGTCTTATCTCTGAGGGTTAAAAGAATACATATGGTCTGGCTTCATCATTTCTTGCCTTGTGTGTAGTAGGTACTTAATAGGTGTTTACTGTATGAACGATAGACTTTTTACAAAGTGAAAACTGTAATGTTGTTAGAAAAGAGAACGTTCAATATGCAATAATAAAAGAGTTCTTATATTTGGAGGACTTGATTGGACACCTGGTATTTCAGAAATTACATACTAAAGAACCATGATTTTGTGGTATTTCTATATAAGTGCCATCCATATAAATATTTGAATACATAGAGACCTTCAATGCTCCTAGGAAGGTGTATATTTATATAAATGCTTAAATATATTGAATCTGCTTTACTGTTTGTCATAGCCGATAAATATTGAAATTCTGATCATTCAAATCTTCTGAATAATTAATCACCCTTTTTCTAACATTTAGAATACATTAAAATAAAATCTACACTGTAATTATATGGGGCATAATTACACCTTTGTCACATGAAAATATAGTTTAGAAGACTATAGCATTTTATTTATCTGTTACAACCATTTTAATTTATGAGAAAACTAAAAAGCCTATTTTTAGGCTATAAGTGTTTTCAGTGTCCCAAAACACTAAAACATCACATAATACATAAAATGATTTATAAATACACGTATCAGTATTACTGTCCAATAATTTTAAGTAATGGAAATTTTTCCAAGGGAAAACCTAAAACCATAGTGTTTAGAATACTACTCAAAGCATTGTTATCTGCTGAACACGTGTGGCAAATTTAATTTAACCTTCCAATGTGTATGAATGAAAAGAATTATGAATGTAGTATGGGCAAGGAGATTACTTGCCATTAATAAAAAGACTTCCTTTTGGCGTGGGATAGCCTAAGCATTGGGAGAATTCATGTTGGATAACACATTTGAAGCCTCTGTAGAATTATTCCTATTTAGTTAGTAACAAGTGGAGCTTGGGGTATTATTAGGCAAAATTACAACAGCAGTGTACTGCTGTGCAGAGAAAGATCAGGGCATTTCCTCTAAGCAGCATCTTTAAAACTTTGGCTCCTGAAACAAATGTTGTGAAGCTTCACTTCTTTTGAATTGAAACTCCAGGGAATAAGAAAGGGTCACAATTATTAGCTAGGAATTGATGCTGAATTTGTTTATTCACTGATTTTCTATCACATTCTATAGTATGTAAATGAGATTTTTACTTAGAAAAAACATTCCCACTCTGAGACAGATGACAGCTGTTCAAGCCCGGGGGAAGAAAAAACACAGCTTTTTTCCTTGGCCTTTTCTTTTTCTTTTGCACAGCTTCCAAAGCCTCACTGAATTTTCCCAGGATTCCCTGTGCAGGAGCTTTCAAATTCTGATTGATTAGTGATTATATCAGAGCTTACTGCTTTGTAGGTCCCCTGCTACCAATTGAGCATTATGAACTGGGTCCAGAAAATTAGCTTGCTCAGCACCATTGGGATTGTGGCCTGTTTAGCAATGGATGCCTAATTCCCGATGACTCTAGTTAGTAGAATTAGCATCAGAGTGATATGAATAGAATGGCTTCAGAAAGGAGTCTGAACATCTTTTCACAGTTCACAATACTACCTTGAGATATAGTGAGAGGTAGACACACACACACATGCATACACTTGCATGTGCATAAAACACATACACACACACACACACACACACACACACACACAAATTCCCAGACCTCTTGGCAGGGGAGTTTATATTCTAGAGTAGGGAACAACAAAGACAGGAAAAGGGGGCTCATTCTGGTGGGAGATGGGGGAGAGGTGGTTTTCAATTTATAATTATTCCTTTCCTTCCTCCTTTGCCCTATTCTGTAACATCCACTTAGAAATGACTCAGAGATCGCACCCTCGGATCTCACTTTTGTGAAAACCTCCTTAGGCAGAGAGAAGTCAAGCTGTGCAGAAAGCTGATATCTGGCAGTGGTGATCAATCCTAGGTGAAGTGTTTTATTCCTCTTCACTCATCCCTGGGTCTCTTTTCCAGATATGCAGTCCCCATATCCAGCAAACTTTAGCATCGCGTTTAGGCATGACTTCCCCAAGTACCCTGTGTCTTCTCACAACGTGAGAACTCTATTGCCCTCTGAACCCTGACAGGTAAGCTCAGAAACTAACTCACATTAATGTATTCATGGCTAATTTGAAGTTAATATATAACCTCTCTGAGTGATGTGGATTTGAAGTAGAGCTAGGAAGAAGACAACATATGAACATAAAGGAAACAAATCACATCCATTTATCAAATATAATCACCTTGGTAGATGTCTGGAAGAGAAATTAAAGGCCAGAGGAAGTATTTACATTTCCTTCAAATTCTAAACTATAGACTGGTACTACTGGTAGTAAAGAAAAGCAAAAACATGTTTAGCATATTTGTAAATTGAGTTATTTTTAAATGTGCCTTTCACAGATAAGTTGCCTTGAGGTAGATTTCTGTAACATGGCACTAATTAAAAATACCATAAAATAAACATAAATAAGCTGAAACTTTTATTAGCCTTAAATTGCTGCTTCATTTTAGGATAAACCAGACCTTCAGGGAGATAAGCTTAAGCCCCCAAATCAGGAAGTGGGTATGTTAACAGCTGTTTTAGAAATATTTTTATATTAAGGGACATACACATATGGGTACATGAAAATTTCTTCCTTTTTTGAAGCAGCCCCAGTATGATTTTCACTCCATGTATATATCAAGATGGATATGCCTATATAGTAAAATGTATATGCATCTGTTAATATAGATGAATGTACTAATAGTGGGCCAAAAATTATGCAAAACTCCAATATACTAAGGAATTAAACTCTGCCTCGTCCATGTTTTCCTCTTGCTTCAGTGCTCTGTGAGCACAAATGTCCTTCTTGTTTGAGGGCACACAGTAGAGCGGCTGCCAACCCTTCTCAGTGGTACTTGTTGCTGATGGCATTGAAGTGGAGGCATATTATTTATTTGGTGCTCAGTGTTAAGCTTGCCTGGTAACCATCACTGCTTTGCATTGCCCTCAGACACATCACCGAGTAGAGTTTTGAATGGTTCTCTGCTGTGTATAATTTTTATGTGGGTGCACTGAGCTATGCAGTACGCAGCCACTGCATTCCAATTGGAAAGAGGTGTAATAATCCGGACTCAGAGAAGTAGATTCCTTGCCAGTGTGGAACAGAGCAGATTCCCCATCAATGTTTTAGGTGGCCCCTTAGCCAGAGTTTTTTTCTGCTAACACAATGCTGGAACCTAGGAGATGCTCAGTAAATGTTTGTTGAATGGGTAAATGAATGATGAATAGATGCATTATGTTTCTTAATTGGGTCTTTTAAAAATCTAGATCATCAGTATAAAGCAATCTACAGAAGTTGGGGTTATAGCAATAGAGTTTTTTAAATTTAAATTTGTTAATGTTTAATAATTTTAAAGGAATCATGAAGTCTTCAAATTTATACCAATGATCAAGTTTTTTAACTTAGCAGATCTTAGTGTGAATTTTTAAATCACTGTTAATGTATATTAAGTTTGTACTCAATGATAGTATTCTACATTTTATACATTTTTCAGATTGTGGCATGCAAAATTACCAGTTACATAATATGCTTACCAATCACATGTGGCTTAGCAAAGTAGGTTTTTGCTCTTCCTCTCTTATCTTTCTGCTCCTGAAGCGAAATGTTAAATCTTTGCATCTTTCATTTTCAGAGTTACAACTCTCTGGTTCTTCATTTCTGATTAGACTAGCTTGGGATTTTCTTTCTTCTCACACTGTGTTCTGTGAGTTCTCAGGCAGATCTTAGCATCGGAAGGGACCTTGGTGATTTGTGTACTAGCTTGTTTATTGTAGGCCGAAGAAATTCCTGGGAGGTCTAGAGGGAAAATGGGTAGAATTCAAAAGCTGGAGTGAATAGCGGAGAAGAGGAAGCTAGACCTTCAGGATAGTTTTTTTCTTTTTCTTTTTAACCAATGCATTTTCATTTGAGGCTTATTTATCTTTCATTTCTGTAAGAGTGATAAAACCAAATGTTTTACAAAGTTCATTCAGTAGATAAAAGATGACTCATTGAAAGTCTTCTCCTATGCTTAGTTTTGGCCCACATATGTGCTGGGGGGTGTGTGTGTGTGTATGAATTTAAACAACAGATGATCCTTTATGATACGTACAGAAGATAGATAAAAATTCAGTGTGTTGGTATTTTTCATAGCAATCTTTTATTTTTTAAATGAAAAATACCTTATATATTGAAGAATGTATTATACATGTATAGCAATGACTTTATTTTTATTTCCACGATAAAGCAAGAACTTGGGATACTAAGATGTATTCAATTAAAAACAAACTTGATACAGATTTTCCTGGAGCTTGAAATTCCTGTCTGCATATCCTAAGAAAGCATCCTCTAATGTTGTCCCTGTAGGTAGCATAATGTCCTGAAATGAACCTGGGCCTTTTATCTGTCGCTAATATCGCTGGGTGGGAGATGGGGAGGTGAAATAGGTCCTCATTAAGGTCCATTCCAGCTTTAACAAGCTATTAATGAAATGTTGATTGTCAAACAGCAAATGTGCATTTTGTTGGTTGAAGGAGCTGCATTTGCATGAGGCCGCCCTGAACCACTCTGAATGGTAATAAGTGCCCGAGGACTTGCAGCAAATCAAAACACAAGTGCTGCTAAAATGAATTTATAGGAAAAAAAGAAAAAGAATGATTATTTTGCTTGAAAAGCCACAGGGTGGCCTGTAGAATCTAATGCAGGGAGGCTTTGAAAATATATGAGAATAAACACTAACAGTGTTATCTGAGCTTGCGTCGTAAAGAGAATCTAAATGATCCAATATGTTTCCCTGTCATTTTCCACTTGCTACATAGACAGATAATTTTTATTTTTCAGTTTTCATTTTAAAACAAAACCCAGAAATGATGACTGCAGTACAAGACCAAAGGCTGTTGGGAGGAAATTACAGTGTGGATCTCGTCTTTAACCTCTAAAAAGTATAATTGACTTGTTGTAATTTTATGTTCAATTATATTGTGCTGTAAGTTAGGTCACATGCAAAATACTCCAAACATTTACCATAGACATGTGAAGAGTCTGTTGGATTTTATTTCCAGAGAATTTCATTTAACATATTTCTACCATGCCTCACACTCTACCCTGAACTCTGGTTCTTTGTTAGAACCAGGGGATGGGCCTTGTGACTTTGTTTTTGCATTTTCTGCTTTCTTCAAACCAGCATTGCCAACCGTAAAGAAAAAAGTCCACTTTTGTATTAGTTTTCTCTGGCTACCATAACAGAATATCACAGACTAAGTGGCTTAAACAGCAGACATTTATTTTACCATAGTTTCGGAGGCAGGAGGTCCAAGATCAAGGTGCCCGTGGGATTGAGGTTGGATTTTGGTGAGGGCTCTTCCTGGCTTGCAGATGGCTGCCTTCTGGCTGTGTCCTCACATGGCAGAGAGAGATCTCTAGTGTCTCTTCCTTTTCTTGTAAGGACACCAGTCCTATTGGATTAGGACCTCACACTGTTGCCCTCTTTTAACCTTACTTGCCGCTTTGAAGGCCCTATCTCCAAATACCGTCACATAGGACATTAGGACTTCAATTTAGAATTTTGCATGGGGACACAATTCAGTCCATAACAACCTTTTTTGTTTGCCTTTCTTTCTTTTTTTTTTTTTTTTTTTTTTGGAGACAGAGTCTTGCTCTGTCACCTGGGCTGGAGTGCCCTGGTGTCAGCCTAGCTCACAGCAACCTCAAACTCCTGGGCTGAAGCAATCCTCCTGCCCCAGCCTCCCAAGTATCTGGGACTACAGGAGCTTACTCCTATACCTGACTAATTTTGTTTCTGTTTTTGGTAGAGACAGGGTCTCACTCTTGCTCAGGCTGGTCTCAAACTCCTGACTTCAACATGATTCTCCCTCCTCGGCCTCCCAGAGTTGCTAGGATTACAGGTGTGAGCTACCATGCCAGGGCCCATTACAATTTTTAAAAATTATCTACAAACATAATCTATCCCTTTTACAAATCTTAATATAGCAATTGAAGATAATTTCACATCTTATTTTTCAATCTGACTCCAGTGGAAAAATAAAACATAAACCCAATAGGATTTTTTTCCCCTGAGATAATTCCATTCTGATATTCAACTTCTGTTATCCCACTCCTCTAAGTCTACTTCTTAGAGGAATGGGATAATAATTACCAACTGTTTCCACTGTCTTAGAGTTGTAAACATGAAGAGTTTACCTCTTTGTGAAGGAGACACAGTTCTTCAAATGAAAGCTGTAGAGAGAGATACTTCACATTATTTTGAGATGTTATTTTAAGGTTTGATAAACATCCACTTATTAATTCATTCTAATAAATTTTTAATAAGCCCTATATTTCAATAATTATTTTAGGCATTGGTGTTCCAGTGGGGAGCAAAGTGGGAGCTCAAAATGTCTTAGTCTGACTAATGTATTTATCACCCTTCTCATGCAGAATAAATTCCTTTTCTATGTTTGCCTATTGGTTATTGTTTTATGCCATCATTTTTTGCTTAGCCCTTTTTGCTAAGCTTATTTTTACTGGGAAAAATACTGAAACGAAAATGAAATTGAGTGTATCATAATGTGCTCATCTGTAAACTGTTGGGTTAGACTGGATCTGTGGTCCTCAGCCCTGGCTATCCATTAGAATCACATGGAGAGCTTCAAAAATTATCCTGCCTGGACTCTATAGTGTCTGATTTTATTTGGTATATGATGGGTCTTGTCCATGGGTGCATTTAAGAAGATCCCTGAATCATGCTAATGTACAGGCAGAATTGGAACACCCAAGTGAGATGATCACCAAGACTCCTCCCCGATCTCACGTGTTTTATCTCTTTGGGCTCCTAGGTTTTCTCCCCAAATCCTACCTCATGCTCTAGAATAAGTTGGAAGAGTTATTCTTGTTCCTCAGCATTTGTATTTCTAAGGGGCTATTCATGATGTTTCTAAGAACATAATCCCTGCTTGGCTGTAATTTAGGATAATCTCCTTTGTCTTTTGATTTGAATTCAAATCAGGGAGATTGAATCAAATTAAATCTTTGTAAGGATCAAGTATTTTAAATGTGCCATAAGGTGTGGGGAATACAGAGAAAGTGGCATGATATTGAACTGGGCAGCTAGGGGAGGACCTTGCATATCAGGCTAAATGCTTTGGAGTTTCTCTGGTAAGTGATGATTTTCCATTGAAAAGTATTAAGAAGTGGACAACCCTAAAGAGACCCATAAGTTAGAAAGATCAGATGGGAAGGGAAGTGGATAATGGTTGGAAGAGGGGCAAAACCAAAGACAATTAGAAAAGTGGCAGGCCATTGCAGCAATAGAAGGAAGAAATGATAAGGGCCTGCACTTCAGCTGGGGGATGGGGAAAGAGAGAATGGATTTATATTAAGAGGCATTTTGAAAGAATGCATAAAACATTTGGGAAATAAAGAAATCTCTGGTTCGAATTTTGGAAAATGGCTGGCTTAGTGAAACCATTTATTGAGAAAAGAGGAAGGTAGGAGGGACAGATTTGGGTAATGGTTGTAAAATATGCTGAGTGTGTAGGACATTGAAGGAGAGTAATTCAGTCTAGTCTGATCCTTAAGAAAAGAGGTTTGAGCTATAGAAAAAAATTGTGAGATGTTACAATTTATTGGAAAAAAGGAAGATGGATAGAATTGCTCTCGGAGAATGTGTAGTTTGAGAAGGAGGCATGGACAGAACCTTAGTTGAAGGAAAGTGGAGAAAAAGAAGAAATAGAGATCAGACAGACAGAATTAAGCAGCACCTTGAACAACTGATATCCTGAAGGTCAAAGGAGAAGAGAATTTCCACAAGGAGAAAAGTGGTCAGCAGGGTCAAACTCTGCATAGAGGCTGAGTAATAATTGCTACACATATTAAGTACCAGAGAATTTTCCAATTGCTCTATGTGTATTAAGTCACTTACCTCGCGTAATAACTCTAGGAGGTAGCTATTAGTATCCCCTCCTTTTGTAGATGAAAACAAAGTGCACATATTTAATAATATCTTGCCAAAGACCACACAGTTCATGAATGGCATAGCGAAGGTGTGAACCTGCAGGATCTGATTCCAGAAACCCACCCCTAACGACCCTGCTGAACCGCCAGTAGGATGCAGAATAAGGACTGCAGAGTATCCATCACACTCAGAAACAAGGCAGTGACCTGAATGAGAAGAGATTTCAGTACATACTGTGTTTCCCAAACTGTGCAGGGTATAAGAGAATTAGAGGTAAGGAAATGTGCTCTTCTGAATGCCTTGTGTGTGAAATAAAGGCACATGATAAGGTGGTGCCTTGAGGCTGACTTAGTATAAAAGTCAAATATGATTATATTTGAAGATGGAAGAGGTGGAATGCCCTTATATTCTGTTTAAAAAATAGCCAAGAGAAATGCAAAAGATTGGAGACACAGGAGCTAAGTCATGAAAGAAGTTTTCCATGCAGGTGAAGGAGGGAGGGGGGGAATCCGTATTGACTTCTCTTCCTGGGGAAGGGGGATGTAAGGAGAGAATGTGGGAAGTAATAGCATTTGAGAGTCAGAAAGGTGTGGAGTATTTACCCAAAGACCGCTTTCATTCCTCCCTGTGAAATGACAGGTCCAGGGCCTGCTCAGAGGGGGTGTTAGCCTTTCAATTAATTGCATGCATGACCGTTAGTGCTCCAACTTTCTCAAGAGGCATCTATGTTGTTAACTCACTCACTCAGTATAGAGTCATCCTTCTCAATCAGCATATTCTTCAAGTTTTATTTATTGAATTCAGTTGATATTTCCTCTTCTCAGAAAGGAGGAAGGACCAGTGCGAAGCAAAAACACCTCTCCATCAAAGAATAGAAAAAGACAGGCTTTTGCATAGCTTGTGTCTACAGATACTACAGATACCCGTAAGGAGTCTGAGATTGATTTGCCATTCGCCGCTCGCTCTCGGTGTACTGAATTAGAAGAGAATCAACGGGTAACACATCCAGTCAGACTGGCAGAGGTCGGCCTGCCTGTGGAAAGGATGCGAACTGCATTATTAATACTTTGAACCTGAAGCTGAAAGAACCTCGGAGGAAAGATGTCTTCAAATGAAGTCCCAAGTGCAGGCTTTCTCCCCCTCTCACTTAACAGGCGGAGTGGTTGCAAAGGGCAACTTCAACAACTTTCCACGGGCAGCCCAGTCACTGTCAGGGTAACTTGAAAAGGAGAGAGAGGGGCTGTGAGTTCTGCAGACAGCACTCGTCCCCTGAGACACAGGCACGGCTTTTGTGTTCAATCACTGTATTTAATTCAATTATCTGCCCCCGCCACCCCCAACTGTCTGCCTTACAAGGGAGGTTGGGAAGAGAGTGATGCTTGATGCTTCTGCTGGTCCCAAAAGATGTGCATTCTTTATTAGGGAATTCAGTAAAGGATGAGCTCTTACTCATCCAGCTGCTTCCT
>CM052443.1:16351906-16368119 GCA_028533085.1 Varecia variegata | reverse complement strand
ATTTTTACAAGATACAGGGAACAGGATGTTTTACAGGGTGAGACACTGAAATGGATAAATTGAGAAGTTAGGCCAACGGGCTAATATAAAAATCCAAAAGTCAGTTTTGCAAACTTGACTTCAATTTTGAATCTACCTATCAAATTTTTATTCTATCTGGTGAAATGAGCAGTGGCATTTGGAAGCTATAAATTCTAAATGTGACCAACATTTATCTTTTATAAAAGAAAAAGAATTGATAGCTATAAATTGTCCAAAAGGAGAAGGACGGTCAGTCCTCTAGCTATGGGTTTGCACATACAGTGATATTAAAATGCACCGATCATTGCCTTTTCCTTTTATCTGAATGTTTGTGGCCGAGACATAACTACAGAAGCTTCAGCCTACCATTACACATATAGATTTCAAAGACTTGGGAAGAAATCTTATTTCAGCATCTGTAGTTGGTTTTATTAAAAGCAGTTTAAATTCCCCTGCCTAGAGCAGTTGGGAATTATAGAGATGGGCTGCAGAAATTTACATTTTAATTGAGGCAGAAGACAAAATAGGGCATGGTGCAGCATTCACACATTACAAAGAAGAATAAATAAGATATGTATCAGCTGGGAGAAAAAAAATGACTGGTCGTTTTTCACTGCCTCCTGCACTTAATTTTTTCATATGGCAGTGAGCTGAGTTAGGCCTGCTAAGCAAAGACAATTTTTCCAGTGAAAATGTTTACCATTTCAGAAAATCCTTGCATTGAAATATTTTCATGCTGTGGAGCAAATACACAAATACTCAAATAAGCATGTATTTGTGTATGTGAGTGTGTATGGAGATAAATATAAATATCAATGTGACCATAATAATCCCACATGTCTATAAATGTAAATAACATGTAATATAAATGATTTTAAAGAATGTGATATAACTGAGAATGATTGATAAGTATAATTTATCTGTTAAACACTATAATTTGATCCCTGATTTTATACTGTAATAGAAATAGAATATAAATTTTACAGAAATAGGAATTTTCTCTGTGGGCAAATTTTTGTCCTTTGATTAGTGTAGGAGTCTGTCCATAGAGTGGGAAGGACCCAGGTTGTCAAACTTGAGGATTTACCTGTGTTTGGTAATCACCTTAAGAAAACACCCACTTGACTTTTTATCCCTGTTATTTGTTATATGCTTGGTTCATGCATAGAAAACCAAGTTGAGAATTCAGTTCTTATAAGGGAAAAATAATATACATAGGAGGTGTGTTATAATAAAGGCTTTTTAAAAAGTAAGGTATTGTATTAGTGTCAAAATGATTTTTGGAAAACTGCTATAATTAAGCATGTGTACTCATTTGTTTGAACTTTCATCAACTTTATGACATCTATCAACCGAACATGTATTTTTATATTCATCCATACTCTTTGTCAACCATAATTATAGACTTATTATAAAATTTAAAACCAAGAAACCAATAGACAACACATTCTCTAGTATGATTATCCAATTATGATTCCCTGCAGAGACAAGTACTGTAATTGGCCCCATAAAAAAGAAAACGTAATTGTTTTGTCCCTAAGCATGTACCTCTCAAGCACGCAGGTCAAATCGATTTTCTACCTTTAGCCACCAAATTTATCTTACTTTGCTTTATCCTTTGACTACGACTTTCCTTTTTGTTTTTCCTGAGATTTTAAAATCATGTTTTACAGTCTAAAAAAATAATAACATGCCTTCACCTTATCACTACGATTATATATTTCTTAATTACACATGTCCTATTATTAAAGTGAAAAGACATTTTTTCTTAAAGGTATCATTTTTTTTTTTCCCTTGGAGCTATCTGGATCACTGTTGTAATTTGGATTGATGATTTTTTTTCAGTTCTACTATGTACCTGTCATTTCAGGATATTTTCACTTTTACTCCCAGTTCATTCTTGGTTGGTTATACTTGCTAAGTTTTGATCTCTGTATTCTTCCATGCTCAGGTTTTCTTTTTGGGTTTTTATCTTTCTTTTTTTGACCTTCGTAAGCAGTGTTTCAGAAAGATATTTGGAAAGTAAAATTTTGAGTCCTTGGAAAATATCAAATGTCATTATGTGCTATCATACTTACTAGTACAGCTGAAAGTAAATTTTGAATTCCAGATTTTTTTCCCTCAGAACTTTGAAGACATTGCTCTATTATCTTATGGAATTCAGCATTCCTGATTAGAAATATGATGACAATTTGATTCTCATTCCCTTGTAGATAGGCAGCTTTTATTTTTTGGTAGCTTTTAGGGTATTCTATGAATCTTTGGAGACCTGACATTTCATTGAGTTGTGAGTAGGTGTGGGTCTTGATGGCTACTTAACAACATAACAACCACCTTATTTGGAAGAATGTTGCCAATTTTTCAGCTATTTTTTGCCTATTCTTTCATCTTTTTGAACTATCTGATTTTCTATGTCTTCTCTTCTAAAAATTCTTAATAGATGGATGTTCGCATCCTCGTTTAATTCTTTATGTCTGTTAACATTCTTGTAGTTTTTATTCGTTTATCTTTTGGCTCAATGCAAAACTGAGATTCCTCAGCTTTCTCAGCTTTTCCTCTAGTTTCTTACTAATTTTTAAGCTATAAGAACCATTTCTGCTTGGACTTCTCCTTAATACCTATTCTGGTTTTATAGATGCAGCAGTTTCTCTAATCAGTATTGAGACAATTAATTACAAGGTTCTTTCCTGTTTCTTGGTGTTCTGTTGGCTGACCTTGTTTCTTTGAGATTGTATTTTTAGTTTTCTCAATGTGTTTGGTAATCATTGATAGTACATTTATACGAATAAAGGCAATAGTATGTAGAGAAAAGTAAGTCTCTGTCACTATGTAAAATTTTATCCCCAGGGGTCTCTCCACTCCAAAGTGGGGCTGAGCAAGTGGATTGGTGACCTGGCTGGTTTCACTATGCAGTGCCAGGAGGGGTAGCAGGGAGATATGTCGCAAACTTTACAAAATAAGAATGGCTTAAGCCTCAGCTCTACCTGTGAAAATCATTCACATTTTTAGAGGATAATTTTATAATTCCAGGAGCAAGTACCAGACCATGGTGGGTGATGAGTGGCCCAGGCATTCCTTTAGACTTAGCTCATTTTTCTCCCTCACTTCTGGTATTTACTCTGTGTCTCTGAGTCTTTGTCATCAAGAACAGCTCCTACTTCCTTAAAGGCTTTGTCGTTTGAATGTCTTAAGTCCTAGTTTTACCTGCTTTTTTTTTTTTTTTTTTAAACAGCAGTGTGAGTTTACCCATTTTCTCTCTTACAGGTATCTATCAAAAAAATCTTCTCCACTGAGGCCCAATCTTTTCTTAGAGCTGTTATGGGTTTATTACATTTTTATTTCTCTCTTCTAACATCAGTAGGATTTTTGGAAGGAGGCAAAAGAAAATCATGTCTGATATTTTGGACCAGAAGCAATATTTTTAAGGTGAAAACAAAACCCACGTGCTGCTGTTCACTACCCTTTCTGTCTATACTCACACCCTGCGTAAGAAGTGGTAGAAGCAGTCAAGGTGTGTACCGGGGACAAGGAGCTCTCTCTGGTTCTCAGTTCTGCCCCATCTGTCCATGCACAATGGCTAACAGAAAGAACAGATAAGGCAAAAAATGCAAAGCATTGTCAATTTCCAAGAAATTCTTCAGCTTGCAGGTAGAGTACAATCAAATTGTTTTATAACCTGAGACTAACACTTTGTGCCTTCATCGTTTGTTTACTACGCAACTGCTGCCAACTCTACCCCAAACATTTCTTGAGGTAGACCTTAGGACAGTACTTGGTTTTTGGTCCTCGATTAGTCTTCATTCATTTCTATGGGCTTTTCTCATCATATCATTAATAGAAAACAGAGTGGGGTGCATATCCGAGGAAATGAGCAGTGAGGCCCAAGTGGTTCATTGCCAATCGAGTCCTCTATTACAACTGGTTGACCTCATCTGTGTATGTAGCTTACCACATTCCTGGGATCTCAAGAATCGAAACACCAGGCAACTTTTCTATTCCCAATATCGCTTCTTGAATTCCCTGATTTACCACATTCTCTTTCAACTAACATAGTATGAAACATACTTCCAAACTGTCTGAACAAATGAATTCTATACACTGATTACTTAACCGAGTGCATTTCCTTCCACTGAAATAATGGCTTTCCCTTCTTATCAATATTGCCCAGCAAGAAGCTCAACCTATTTCATCAGCAGAGCTGCCAATATTTACAACCTTTTCAGTCAGTAGAGGAATTTAGGTAATTTGTTTTTAGCATTTACTGGTTAATGAATATTGTGCTTGGAGTTTTTTTTTTTAATTTATATTCCACCTCATTCCAAAAATATTCTGAAGTATCTTGGACATTACAGAATATAATATGTAAATAATTAGAATCTGAGTACTATGTAAGAGCAAATTTTGACCAAATGATTTTATGCATGTTTTAAATTTCTGGGTATTTCTGTATAAAAATCAATCTTTCCTTTTACTTCATACAATTATTAAAGATAAAACAGAAAGTTCATGTACTGCAGAACTATTTTATACTGAAACATTCAGATGATTGACAGATTTTTTATTCTATTTATGAAAGGATTGTTCCTCTGTAGATATAACTAAAATCATATCAAAGAGAGATGTTCTTTGAGAAAAATTCTCACCTATTTTAAAAATGAAAAACTTCTCAGTTATTTAATCTGGTTCTTATTCAATCATCTGTTATTGGACATTCAGTTGTAAAATCTATAATAAATTAACAGTTCATTGTTTAAAAAATATGATATAAACATTGTAGATGATAAAGCATATTATTCTCAAATGTTTTATTAGCTTAAATTTTTATTCCTATTTATATATTGTGCATATAAAAGTTTAATCTTTCTATTAGGAAGGAGAAAGATACGAATTGTGTATGAAAATTTCCACTAACATTTATATATGTTCTTAAAGCAGCCGCGGTTGAAAAAATTACACACATGTGGACCATGTACCATCCTCATAGCAATGCAGTATTTACTGTTAATTTGAATTGACTCGTAAATGGTGAAACACCTAGGTGTTTCTCACATGACTATTTGGAAAAATTCAAGCAGATGTGCCTTTTTACCTACTATAATGTTATAACTTTGGCTACCTAGACGGTAGATTTTTTAAAGGGATTCATAACAGAATATCCCTTCTATTTGGAATATCTTAAAGTGATCTGATTTTAAATCCTTATAAATATATATATATTAAAGCGAATAGAAGCAGAGAGAAGAGTTTAATTCGTAAACTTTTCCCCTTCTCAAAATAATCACACTTTATATTAAAATATAGATTGTTTTAACCTTCAGAGTTTTGATCCTAATTTTATTTATTAAAAATAATCTCACAAGATTGCTTCTCTACTATGATTTTCAAAAAGTCACTGAACATTGTAAAGACATTATTTCTTACCTCTTTCTCTATTCTTGAAAATAGACTAAATATAGATAAGACATGAACTTTGGAAACACATACATGTACTCACACACCAATACACCATGTCTCTCATCCCTGGCAAGTCAGGTTTTATTAAAAAAACAAGAAGAATAAAACTTACCGTGATGTAGCTTGAATTCTCCATAAATTAATAAATTTATGGAACTGTTCTATGACTGCTAGAATAGCAGAAAACAATTCCAGACTATGAAAGCCATGTAAGGACCAGAGATGAGGGCTATGGTTATGGACCCAGTGCCCGGGGGGCCACTCATCCTACAGGTGGGGCCAGAGATCTGCAGCCACTTGGCTCTTATACATCATAAAATACCAAGTTATATTGGACAGAGAGTAGATATTACTATATACTTAGAGATAGAAGGGCATTTTAGGAGAGTAAATAAAGTGTGAGTAGTAACAGATTCAACTGAGGAAGGCTATACCTTCTGGCTTTCTCTCTAGGTGTTTTTTTCTGCCAATCTCAACTCCTAGTATATTGTCCTAGCTCTTTCCTCTCTGAGATGATACTGCTTGTTTCTCTCCTTACATGATTTCACATATTCTCTATTTGTGAAAACTTCCAAAAGTTCACATCCAGGTCTGTTCTCTCATTTACCCTCTATATCAGTACCGCAGGACGCTTCTTACATAAACCGATCATATGTAAAGTGAACTCATTATTTCATTTTTGTAGTTAAAACCATCCTTCTAAACCACTATGCTATTCAGTAATATCATCATTTCTGAGACTCCTGGATGAGTGGTCATTTGGATTAATTCAACAGACCTTTATGAAACATTTGTGACATGCCAGTAACTATAATAAATGCTCAGTACAAAAGAGACAATATGTTACCATTTCTTCCATAGCTAGCAGCTAAATAAATTGATTATTATTGCCCAAGGTGGGATGATTTATTATGGAAATATGCACGGGATGCTGTGAAAGTCAGCATTTGCATTTGCATACCTTTCACAGTTGACTAAAATATTTCATATGCAAGCTTAATCCTTAGAACAACCTCATGAGGTGTTACTGTTATACTCTGTAGGTTCTGAAAAACAAATGACTTTCCTAAGTGTTCCCTCACCCATCATATAGGTGGTAGAAGCATGACAGTCATTTTCTGTTTCCTTCCCAGGAAGGAAGGAGAAAGCATGTTTTCATATATCCTTGAATATCACTGCAATACTCAGTACAGAGCTGGATGCATAGGAATCCCCACCCCAAATGTTCATTTGATAAATAGAATTAAATGCAATGTGTTGAAACTGAAGGCAATTGCATCTCACTGTAAATGAGAATTTTCAGCTAGCCCCCTATAGAATAAAATGGATTGTCTCATTCCCTAGAAGTGCTCAAGTAGGTTCTGTGTGAGCTATTTTGGGGAAATGGACAGAATTTATGCATGTGGTGTAGGATATTTGAATGTTACCTCTAAATTCCCTTCCAACTCTGCATTTCTACGGTTAATTTCTTTCCCTAGTTCATCTGCCTCTACAGACTGAGATTTTATCTTTTCTTAAAGGATGCCAGATACTTCATTAAGCCACTAATTCTCAAGAGACAAAGAGTTGCTATTTACGACAATTGTGCAAACTCATCATCAATCAATACGACTCAGGGTGCATGACTTTCTTGAACTCAGCCTCTGATGACTTAATTTAGGACATTTCATGTGGAATGAGTTTATTACCATCCTCGGTATGGTGCAATATCTTGTTAGAGGAATGTACCTGGGAATCATAGTCTTTTTTTCCTAAATGATTTTTCCAGTTTCCATAAAGGTAACTTAAAGCTAAAATTAGAAAATATCTCTGACAAGAAAAAGACAATTATTTTGTGACACCTTTGAGACCCATAAAACTTTGAAGAGTGGCTGCAAGGCTTGATGGGTTAGTTAAAGGCAGGACGACTAAGAAAAGTTCTTTGCTGGTTTAATTTTGTGTAGAGATTTTTAAGTAGGTTCTAAATCCAACTTACAAGAATGTTTAGCTAAAGGTATTACACAATAATGTGCTTAGCAGTGGAAGAAAGTATAAGAAGAACACAATATGATTCTAGAGTATTCTAAGCCATATGTAAGATAGAGTGAGAATATTCCCTCTCACTACAACACTGACCAACTCTTATCTTAATATAATGTCTCTTACCACAAAAATTTAAATGAGAGAATGGGGTTCTATCATTGCCTTATATGCTCTAGTGACTGTGTTGTCAAATGAAATTTGGGATGGGAAAGAATATAGAGTTATGATCTAGTATATTTCATTTTCAGATTTGGACAGAGATAAAAAGTTAGATAGATGAATTTTTAGAATGCCCAGGAAATAATATGGATTGAGGACATAAAGTGCCATTTCCTTGGTGCATATCTCTGCTGTTTCAGGGAAAGAATTAAAACCTCAACCCTGCAGAAATAAGGAACTGGTAGCTCCCATTTTTATAGGTTCTGAGAATTTCCTACAAATTTTTCATGCTACCTATTCTGAGGGGCATTCTTTCCACTCTCTGTCATGTTTGGATTAGAATAAATGAGGAGTTTTCCTTGAATCAGGGCAAGTTTTTGAAGACCATAGCTTATTTTGCCTTGAATGATCTGGCATTGCTCCATGCATTATTATAGAGATAGCCAAGTTGACAGTGGCCCATGCTGAGAAAACTGTTCAGCTCAGATATATTAACAAAAAAGAAATCTTGACCTAGGTAAGTGTAGCCGGTATATATCAGGAATAGTCACACTGCTTAAAGCTCTTAGAAGATGGTAAAATTAACATTGCCTATCAGATTTTCTATAAAAACCAGCCATCTAGATCCTTCGAGTTTCATTGCTTTCTTGTCTTACCACTTGAATTTATTGACAGAATATCCTTTTTTAAAGCCCATACTTGAATGAAGTGAATAAAACAATAGATTCTAAGAAAATTTTTCTCAAAATTTCTACCAATTTAGGAATGTGAGGGAAATGGGAGAAGAAAGAGGCAATTTTGATCCCAATTATTTGCTTCCCCTGAAAATAGAAAGTCCCCTTAAATTTTTTTTTTAAAATAAGGAAGGAAAAAAATCTATACATCAAGAAAATTGAAAAAATCTTTTCATACTATGATTGTATTTTATTCTTAGCTTTCGAGTGGGATATGAACTCAGGATTCTCTGACTTCAATGGGTCAGTATATTATATAAACATGAACTTAGTGTCAATTAGTATTCTAAAATTGGTGGTAGATACAGCTTTTGCTTTACAGAATAGAAATTAAATTTAGTTGGAAAGATAATTCTAGTTAAGTGTCTGAATTAGAAACCTTTTTACTATTTTATTTAAGAACCAAAATGCTTCTGGTAGCCTAGTGTGCCAAATTTATTTTAAGTAAGCTTATAGTGGATCAAATTTCTCATTGAAAATAAATCTGACTTACCGGATTGACTGATGATGTTTTAATTTTTTTAGTCATTCATGGGCAATTAAGTTTCTTCTTTGAGAATGGTTATATAGTTAAAGATGTTGTGAGGTATTTTTGCTCACAATTTGTCATTTATTCAATAAGAGTCATGTCAATAACAAATAATAATAAACATCCCCATAGCAAATACTTATTTCTCTACCAAATATTGTTATCAATTGTATTTTAAAGGGACAAATAGCATTTTGAGATATTAAACTCGTCTATACCCTAAGCAAGGTGGTTTTGATGTAATGCCTAAATTAATATGAATTTAATTAATTGTCTATTAAAATACTATTTGAGAAAACAAACACCTCTATTGTCAGCTATTTCTTGGTTGCTCAGCATCAAATGTGGCCTCAGAATTATGTTAAGTGAATATACAGTAGAAAATTCTGTAGTGTTTCATGGCACATGGTCAATCTATTTCTTGAACAAAGGTGAAGCAGTAAGAGATTTCAAGTCAGCAACAAGAGGTAGTAAACTTAGACCTGACTTTTATCAGAAATCAACTAGCTATAGCAGTGTAATCTTGAGAAGTTACATAACTCTGACAGAGTTCTGTTTCCTCTTCCATAAAGTTTTAAAAATATCTACTTTGCATAATTGCTGAGAAGAAATATTTTTGCAAGGCCCCTAACATAAGTGCTTGTGTTGTTTAATTAATATTTCCTCCATGACCTGGCACCCCCCCCTTACCCCCATTTCCTTTCTTTACCACCTTGTGAAGGTCAGAAGAAGACATAGGCAGGTCAAAACCAGGTTCCCTGTCCAGGAGGTCTGAATCCCTTCTCTATAGAGGCTGATCAGCTTCTGGAGAATCCAAATCCCCTTTTGAAGCTGTGCCATACCTCTCATGCTGCCATAGCCTTTCCACTGAGAACTGCAAAAGAGTTGTTGGCACATAACTATTACCATGAAAGGGTGCTGGATTTTGTCCAGTGCTTTTTCTGCATCTATTGAGATGATCACATGGTCTTTGTTTTTGCTCTTGTTTGCATAGTGAATCACATGTATTGATTTATGTATGTTGAACCATCCTTGCATCCCTGGGATGAAGCCCGCTTGCTCCTGGTGGATTATTTTTTTTTTATGTGTTGAATTTGGTTTGCTAGTGTTTTATTGAGAATTTTTGCATCTAAATTCATAAGGGATACTGGTCTGCAGTTTTCTTTTTTGTTTTTGCTATTGTATCCTTTCCTGGCTTTGATATCGGGGTTTTACTGGCTTCATAGAATGAGTTGGGGAGGATTCCCTCCTTCTCAGTATTATGTAATAACTTCTGTATTATGGGTACCAAGTTTTCTTTCTAGGTCTGATAGAATTTGCCTGTGACTCCATCTGGTCCAGGGTGTTTTGCTGTTCTTGGGAGGTTTTTTATTACTGTTTTGATCTCACTGTTCATCATTAGTCTCTTCAGGATTTCTATTTCTTCCTGGTTGAGTCTTGGGAGGTTCTGTGTTTCCAGGAATTTGTCCATTTCCCCTGTGTTCTCTAGTTTATGTGTGTAGAGATAATCATAGATGATGTTTTGTATTTCTGTGGTATCAGTTGTAACATCTCCTTTTTCATTTCTGATTGAGTTTATTTGGGTCATTTCTCTTCTGTTCTTGGTTAATCTAATAAGAGGTCTGCCAATTTTGTTCATCTTTTCAAAGAACCAACTTTTTGTTTTCTTGATCCTTTGTATTATTTTTTTTTTGTTTTCCAATTCTTTGAGTTCCGCTCTGACCTTCATTATTTCTTTTCTTCTGCTAGCTATGGCTTTGGTTTGTTCTTCCTTTTCTAGTTCCTTGAGGTGTGACTTTAGGTTGTTATAAATTCCAGCTAACACCTAAAAATAAGGCCCCTGTCTCTCAGTCTCTGTGGGAGGAGAGGAGCCTAACTTCAGTAGTGCCAGTTAGCAAACCCAGATGGCCTCATCATGTGAATCAACCCCCTCTTTTTGCCCTTGATTACCTTTCCCCTAGGACATCCCGGCTTTTAACAATCTCCCACTTTTTGTTTCGGTGAAGTTGTATTCAGGTCAAGCTGGAAGCTCTTCCCTGTCGCAGCAGTTATTACTGAGTAAAGACTGTTCATACTGCTTAAACTAAGTGTCCAGCTTTGTTTATCTTTGACACCATCCAAAAGTATTTCCATATTTGTCCCCATGTCAAAAGGGAGCTGCCTGGGGCAGGGACATTGGCAAAGAGATGGCATTGTTAGGATAGCTCTGTTTACTACTGCAGAGCAATGTGTAAAAGCGTAAAATCACGAAGTGCATACATCATACAACTCTGCTCAAACCTCAGTATTTTATATCTGCCATTTAAAAACTATTATTCTTACATTGTTGTTTTAAAAGAATGACTCTAATGATTCTTACCATAATTGCACGTCTGAAGAAAAGCTACAAGAACCTTTTGGGGCTTCCCATTTTGGTTTAGAAGAATAGTGTTTGCTTTTGAAATAGGATGGCACTCCTTTAGATGACTGATTTTTAGACATATTTATCAACACAGCTTAACTTCATGTTCAATAAATATTTTTGAGAGATTTATGCAAGCAGCATTCTTAACTGGAGAAAAGAGTTTGTTCAAGGAAGACTTATTCAACATTTGGAAAGATCTTAGAAGGGTAAAATATGGTTTTAAATTATCTAGATGAAAATGTAATTGGCATATAAAAACCTACATCTCAGTTTAGAAACTTGCATTTGCCAGTGTACAACAGGAGAGGCTTGACTTATTAGTAGTTAGGGTGAGAATTTATAGAATTATTTTAATTAAATGTAAACTGTAATTGAGCCATTTTTCTGCCATGAATGCCAATTTGAATGTAAGATGCACGTTCTGAAGTGTAGCACTCAAATAAGGAAAGAAACAATCTCATATGTTTTCTACAGGTCAAAACCAGTGTGACTATAGTGTGCCTTGAATAGTAATTTTGTGAAATTCATGAGGAAAATGGAGCTTATATTCCGTGTCTCACAGCTAGATTGTGTGTCCAAACTGGTATTGGCAGTCTTTGTTTTCAATACATTCACTTGCGCCCACAGGTGATTTTGATATTCTTTCTGGAACTATTTCTACCCTTTATCACCTGGCTAATTTCAACATCAAGGCCCAGCTCAGGCATCACCTCCTCAGAACAACTCAGCCATAACCTCAGCTCTCAGGTTCAACCCTTCTGTTCTGGGAGATATAAATTTATTATTATATTTATCAGTATATGGGCCTGTCTATTCCACCAAACCTGCACTATCCAGTGTAGTAGCTATTAGCACATGTGGCAATTTAAATCTAAACATAACATTGAATTTTCAGTTAGCCTAGTACATTTCACATGCTCAATGGCCAAATGTGTCTAGCGGATACCATACTGGGCAGTACAGACAAAGAATATTTCCATCATTGTAGAAAGTTCTATTGGCCAGAGCTGTGCTGTATGGAGATACTTACAAGAACCTTTCTCTCCCTGATATCTACATCCTTATCTGGGGTAGTTCATACCATATGACAGATGGCCAACAGCTAACTACTACACACAACTGAACAAAGAAATGAAAGGCATGCTTGTGCAGAAAACAGAATTGGACTAGAAGTAAGGGTAGAATTTCTAGCCCATGACGTACCATGGAGGCAAATTTGAGTTGAGAGTAAAAAGCAGCTTTCTCTCAATAGACTTACTAGCAAATAAAATGGGCTTCTTTGTTAGATGTTGAGTTTGGGCCCCAAAATCATTCCATTAAAGACAAATGGTCACCTGTCAGGACTCCAGTACAACAGATCCCTGCTTTGGGGTGGGGATTGCAACTAGAAGAGAATTATCAAGACTCAGTCATTCTCATGAGCAACATTTGAGAAAGTTTTAAGAAACTCTTGAGAAACGTTGACTACCTGTCACACGTCAGCTCCTGACTGTCAACAGTGATCCCTGCTTTGCTTGAAAATATCTCAAGTGTATAATTTTCTTTGCCTAGGGTAGCTTTTACTGAAACTAACGTAGCTCTACAGTTTTCTGTTAGTAGTTTTTTTTAAGAACATTGGTCTGGAGTAGAAAACTGAAATAGGAATTACATAGTTGTCAGGAAATAAACACCAACCTTAATAAACAAAGTGTAATTGAGAAAACAATATCACATTAGACTTCAGTTTCATTGACTAAAAGACAGTAGGGTACAAATTGTGCAAGTTTTTCAGACATCTGCCTTTTAAATAATTGGACCCAACTGTGTGAGGGGGCTTTGCACGTAATGGATATTCAATACTTGTTGAGCGTGAAAAGATTGAATACAAATAGGTCTGATTTTCCTAAGCCCGTTCTGATTTGTACAGTGAAAGCCCTACAGATGAATTGAACCATTTCAATAATCTGTTTTTTTTTATTTTTTATTTTTGGATTTTTATCTCAACATGATTCTAACTATAAAACAACAGCACAGGCTCAAAAAATATTAGAAATGGATGTTTTTATAGACACAAGACTATTTTTATCACTGAAGACATCAGGCAAAATGTACTTTTTAATACATGAAGTTAAATGACTTTTGGAGTAGAATATGTCACTTCATTTGTCGGGGAATTCGAGCACTTTCTCCTGTCTGGAGGGGGCTTCTGTGCTGACGATGGCTCATGCACAGAGTAGCTGACAGCAAAGCCTGAGAAAGGGCATCAGCAAGGAAGAAAGTGAATTTGGGCTCTAAAAAGAACCGTGGCCTTAAATCTGACAAAATCTGTTGCTACACTGGATATTTTGGGCAAATTTTTTCTTCTCACAGTGAGAGAGTTTCTATCTCTGTTAAATGAGAATATAAATATCCTCCCTTTCAGAACAATAAGAGAGCAATAATGACATCAGCCAAATAGTTCTATCTGGGAGAAAGTTCTCATATATAGGACAATATATTTGTACTGTTTTAAGCCACCAGTTTGTAGTACTCCATGATGACAGCCCTAGGAAACGGTATAATACAACACCCAGATGGGTTAGCCAGTTCAGTTTCTTATTTCGAAGTATATCTTTGAGAAATCAATTGAGTGGACACTGATTTGTAAGATCATGTACCAGTGCCTCTGGATGCCGCCCTAGTCCCCCGTCACGTTGTCCTTTATTGACTGTGTCAGCTATTTCCTCGTTACTTGCTGTGGGGAGGGGCTGGGCAACAACTCTCTGAAATTATAAGCAAAATTTGTTATTTGCATATGTACAATTTTCTGAAGCTCAAGTTCCATCGATTTTTATCAGTCTTTCTAAGGAGAGTCTAAGACCTAGGAGTGGTCCTCTCTTTTAACACTGAGGGTTCAGAGCATTCACAGTATTAAGGATAAGCCACCTAAATCCTTTTTAACATCTAGAATCCACCAGGCCAACAGCTCAGGGGCCAGGGACTCAGAGCCAGTCCTGTGTTGTAGCCAGCTGATAACGGCTCATGAAAGCCACTGGGTAAATGATCAGGATTTTTCCAGCCAGTGGTTAAACACAACCATTATTTTTTTTAATGTAATATTCTTTAATCATTTTAAGAAACATTTGAAAGGTCCAAAAACAGGAGAATGGTTAAGCAAAACATGACAGAAGCATCTTAACAGACTACTATAGAACCATTGAAATTAATGGAGTATATTCATATTTATATAGAATAATGTAAATTAGGGGGAAAAAGCAATCCATTAGGCAATATATTTAGTGCTTGGTTTCTTCTCTTTTTTAAATTTGTTTCAGGATATTATGGGGGTTCAAACATTTTGGATATATGTTATGACTTTGCCACACCCAAACCATGATTTGGGGTGAAGCACAACCATTATTAAAAATAAATTGTATACACTTACACTTAAATGTATTATATTAAAAGCAAGGTAATAAATACTTATCATTTATGACTTCCTAATTATTTTTACGGCAATTTTGCTATAACCTATATTCTTGAGGTTATTTACATCTACTACAGTTCTATGATAGGCATCCAATGTAAGCATACGTTACTGTGCATCTCTTCCCGACTCCACGTTCAGAGACATCAAGTCGGTAGCTTGAAATCAATCATGGTAAAAAGTCAGATCACAAAGGAAATTGACAAAACGACTAATCAGGGATCTTCCCTTCCCAATCCCCAACCAAGATAGTTGATAGTATTTAACCAAGCTACTGCTGATATTCAGACTTCACTAATTGTCCACTCTTGTATCTCTGAAGTTTCCATGACTTTGAATATTAAATAAGAATATTGGACTAGACTACAAGGAAGGCCTTTGAACAGGGTTAAATAGGGCCTTTTCTCATAGAAGAATTCACAGAAGGTTTGACATAACAGTACTTTAAGTCTCGATCTGACCTTTATGAATATATAAGAGTCGGTCCTCCAATTACAAATTTTTCAGAGAACAAGATGCCATCATCTTAAGACTTAGCATGACCAATTGTTCTTTTAAAGTTGATCAAAGTAAAAAAGTTCATGACCTCCTCAAGACTTCTTTTTTTCTTCTGTATCCCAGATTTTGCATGATTGAGTAGCATTTATGAGAACACTAAATCACATTTTACATTTGAAATATAACCTTTTTCTCTTGGGTGACTTTTCTGAAAAGTTTCAATACTATCTATAAGCTTCAAGAGACTGTTTCTTATTTGTGTTACATTGGTAAATTTCTCTGGGTAATTTGAAATAAATCATATACATGTTTTTGTTATGTTTTGTTCTTTATCATCTTTTTTCCTTAGATACTATAATGAATTTTATCAGGATGAGATCTGAGAAAATTCCTCCTTTAATTTTAATTTTTCTTCAATTATTTTCTCTGGAATTTCCCATGTGATTGTGACCACAGGATGAGAAACTCATTCTGGTCACCTAATGAAGATATTTCTGAAATTTTTCTGTAATTTTATCAACCTCCATTGTGTAACAACTATGTTTCACAATCTGAACAAATTACTAGTATCGTAAAAAAATATCCCTGGCCTTTAGCCCATGAGAAACACAGTTAAAAAATACTTTGTTCTGTTTTTATAGTTCTGTAACCCAAATAGAAAAGCAGATGAGTAGATTTCTCAGAGATGCAATTTAAATATTTTATTGTTAACATTTACTGTCCAGAGTTGACAGAGATAACTAATGACACTAATATTGCTCATCTAGCTTCTTCTAAGTGTCCTTCAGTTGCCCAGTTCATGCACCCTTTGACACTATTCCCGTGCTTAAGCCCCCCACATTATGAAATACAGAAAGGTGTTTTCAGGACACTGTAAATGAGAGCTACCACATGATGGACCGGCCCAAATGATATTGTCTTTCCTAGGGGCGGGGTGGGGGGGAGAG
>CM052443.1:16330098-16351406 GCA_028533085.1 Varecia variegata | reverse complement strand
TGCCCAGTTCATGCACCCTTTGACACTATTCCCGTGCTTAAGCCCCCCACATTATGAAATACAGAAAGGTGTTTTCAGGACACTGTAAATGAGAGCTACCACATGATGGACCGGCCCAAATGATATTGTCTTTCCTAGGGGCGGGGTGGGGGGGAGAGAAGTAATCCGCATCATTATGAAATGTGAAATTTTAAATTAAAATACTTTGCTACACATTCAGCTGATGATATAAGAATTACAAATTTCCCATTTACATAGTCCAGCTTAACTCTTTTTGTGGTTAAGATGGCACAGCTGTACCACCTTCACTGTCATAGGCAAAGTGACCAAGACTGTTGAGGATGATCAAGTAATTCACAATAGACCCAACACTATTATGTGGCTTTTGGTGAGATTCAAAATCAACTTATTTCTGATTAAACACCACAATTCTGTCCACTATTCCTTTAATTACATCCTTTTGTTTCCTCTCAGAACTTTAATAATAAGCACATGACAGGTGTTTTAAAAACATTTGTTTTTGAAGCAGCATTAGCCTTGGAAAGACAAATGGGAGAGGTTGTGAAGACAGAAAGATAGATCTGCACCTGAAATATTCATAGGTGAGACTGAATGGCTCTCCAGTGAGAAGCTGTATCAGCGCACAGTCTGTGTAAGAGCTAGGAATGGAAATGGCAAGTTCCCTTTGTGTTTAGTTCTTTTCATGCTGCCAACATATAGGGAGGCTGCCTGTCAAGGCTTCTTGACAGAGGGGGGGAAAAAAAAAACTCTACCCTTAGGACATATCTTGTGTTTTGTAGGAGCCAAGGGAACATAGCCTTAGGGGAAAACATTGGTAATGTGCTGAAAACAAACCTCTCTAACCCGATTCTAACTAGACTAAGTGGAAAGAATGCTGTGCAGGGTGCAGGTGCGGGGAGGGACGTGGGGTGCTCCCCACTGCATCCTCCTCGTCTGTTCCCTCAGCAGCTTGGCTTCTAAATGGTCAGACCTTGGATTACTAATTAAAATGCTGCAAGAAGTCACTGTTCTTTAATTAAATAATGGATTATTGAAGGCAGATCATTCAATACATTGAAATGCTGTTAAACTAAGAGGTCTCTTCCTCTTGGATCTATAATGACCATTAAACCCAATAATATTGCCCCGGGCTCAGTGACAGAGCCTGTGTGGATCTGAGGAGAGAGAGATTTTGGTGGAACTTCACAGAAGTAGGAAAATACGTCAAATTCTACCTCTGTCTCATCATGTACATCACTCTTTGTGATCTCTCAGTGGTGTTCATGGGTTCTAGATATTATTAATCATGAAAGTTATAAGGCTTTTGGAGATGGTATATGCCCCCTTTGTTTTCTTAGAAAAAGAAAGAAGAGAGCAGCCATCCTAAGACTTTCTGTCCTCATCTCAGCACCTATTGTATAGATGGAGACTTAGGCTCCAATTTATGGTAAAGGTGCAAGGATGGAGGAGAAGAGATTTTTTTTTTAATGCATGTCTTTGAAAAGCTGTAAGGGTCACAAAAACACTTCTCCATAATATTATACATACATATGCACATACCAAGAGATACATCTCTGTAATAGTCACCTCCTGCTAAGGCAATCATGAGTGATTAGTGTTCATATTTAACTGATTCGGTGTCTGACTTCATTCCAATGTTTTTGACAATCAAAGCTCTTCAAAGTGTCTTTGGCTCAGTTTTAATTTGTATATATATATATATATATATGCACATGCTATATACATACATTTTATATACAGCCCTCATCAATATTTCACTCAATGCTTCACTGCTGTTTGGAAATGTCACTAAACCTCATTGAACCTCAGTTTCCTCATAAATAAAATGGGACTAATCATTGATGGCGTTGTTGAAAATAAAATTATTTGACATAAAGTCTTTAGAAATATGTTTGACTCCTTTTAAGTACCGGGTTAAAGAGTCTGCCCTATGGTTTGGGGACTCTGTGAAGTCCCTGAAAATGTATAGATGATTTTCTATGTACATCCAAGATTACCTTTTATATGAACCTTTTATCAGATTTTCAAAGGAGCTTGACCTTCCATAATTTCACATATCAGTTACCATTGGAAGATAATCTATTTTTAGATAGGAAGCATCTATCTGTTAATCTTTCTATATAAATTGATCTGTGTGTGTGTGTGTTTGTATATTTTCCCCAATGCTTATTTGGGTAGTATTTTTGAGGTGGCAAAAAATTATTCAGATTTATTCAGTTTGCCACAGACTTGGTAAGCTACTTCTTCTTTGGCTGGCAATATAGTTTCTTAAGTATATAAATGTTTTTGTGATTATGAAGATTACAGAAACGCAAAAGCATATACAGAATTTTATGGCAGACCCCACTGTACTCTCCACCCAGCAGTAACACCCTCCTAATTTAGAAATTTGTGCAGTAAAGTGGTCTATATTGTAGATGATATTTTATAGTCTGTCTTCTCAAAGTTGTTCCTCAAGGTCTGTTTTTTATTTATTTTTTCTTTCCTTCCATTAAGTGTGGTTCCCTGGGCTAGTGCAAAGAGATGCCTATGTAGGCATGATCTGATTATTTCTCCTTGGATCAAGTTAGGAGAAATGCACATTACAGAAATTTGTGTTTTATAGTTGTTGTGGTTTGAACGTGTTCCCCATGTTTCATGTGTTAGAAACTTGATCCCCAACACACCAGTGTTGGCAGATGGGGCCCTAATAAGAGGTGATTAAGTCAGGAGGGCTCTGCCCTAGTAATGGATTAATGTGGCCATCATGAGAGTGGGTTTGTTATAAAAGTGAATTTGGGCTCCTCCTGCTCTCTTGTTCTTGTGCTCTCTTGCCCTTCTGCCTTCGCCATGGGATGATGAAGTATGAAGGCCCTGGCCAGATGTGAGCCCCTCTGTCTTGGACTTGCCAGCCTCCAGAACCGTAAGAATTAAATTGGTGTTCTTATAAATTACCCAGTCTCAGGTATTCTATTGCAGTAGTGCCAAACAGACTAAGACAACTAAAAAAATAATTGAAGCAATTATGTATTATACATAATTGAAGAATATGATTTTGTTGACACTGGAATATTTTTAGGAATATTTCCCCCCTTGCCACATTTTTTAAAATTATAGGTAAGTGAATCAGTGTCTCCAAATTTTGCTATATGGACATTACTTTAAATAAGCTTATAATTAAACACACAGATAAATGCACAAAGGCTGTGTTTGAGATCTGTCCACTTCCATGGAATGTTTCCTTACTGTGTAACTTTTTTGTGTGTATTTTCCATCCCACTCATCATTTGGGTGTGATGAATACAAATGTGCACATAAGGTGCCACACTTCCACTTCACTGATTGTTCCTCTCTCTTCTTCCCTCATTAACAAAGCCCAATGTCCCTTTAGTGCTGGAACTTGTAAATGGAACTGTGGAATTCCCATGGCATCTTCCTCTGTGGTGGCAGTCTGTTGAGAAAGAGTCAGGTGTTACTGAGTGAGACAATGACAAAATTGGGACAGAGCATTCAGATAAGCTTTTTCCTGGGGTGGTCGTTTTGGCATTTTTTTGGCAGTCCACATATATGTACCTTCAGTCATTATGTTTTTATGTCACATTTCCTTTGTGTTATTATGTGAACAGCCAATTACTTTTGGTGAACACAGAAAATCCACACTAGCTCCCTATTTCATGGTACACAAGTAGAGTTCATCTCCTGAACCCGCTAAAGTGAGATTTGTAAATGATGTGAACCAGAATTAAAGGCTCCAGTCAGGTGTCTTCTGCATAGATTGATTAATTAGAGTAATTATTCTCAAGCATGGCAATGCTCATCTCAAATCCATTCCTGTCTTCTGGGTCAATATTAAGTATAAGGCAAGGGTAATACATTCTTAACCAGTGAAAATGCAACCTAGAAAAATGAAAAATTATGGGAAAACATGGAAAGACTAACATATGAAAAACTACTTTGGAGATACATTTTTATAATAAAATAGTTAATGGGAAAATATCAACTTGGAGGTATATATATATATTCACCTCTAACACCGAGATGGCAAACTCAAGAATACCAGGTGAATGCTAAACTGTATATAAAATGTTGATAACAGTTTGATAAAAGGAAACTATGCCATGTTACTACACTATTAGTTTTGACTTATATAGAGGTGGACCATTCACATAAGCCAGATAGGAAACAAAGACAGATGTCAAACCATCATGTAAGCACAGCTGTATAAATTAGTTTCATTATTACCTATGAGCTGCCCTGACCTTGTCAGTTATGGTGAGTCGAGCATTTAAGTCTTGAATCCTTTCAATAAATATCTGGCCGCTGTTCCTCTCCCAACAGGACATGACAAGGTCATGATGTTTTGCAGCCTTCCCTCCCTACAAATGATAATGACCATGGGTTCCAATAAGATTATTTTATAGCTTGTGTTGTATTATCAGAAATGATGTATTCAACTGTAACTTAGTAATCACTGTAGGCTGATTTGAAGGAGAGGATGGACCATGTCTGTAAGAATGCCAAAAAGATTTAAAAACTAAAAAGCCAAAACTGAAGCCAAAATAAAGAAAACAAAAACAAACAAAAAAACCCTAGCTGAAGTGAAACAACTGATTAGGTTGTTTGTATTTACTTCAAGATTCTTACGTAGAATAAAATAATTTGCATCTGGCCTTATGGAACTTAAATATCTAGTCTTTGTTGGAAAAGTACTAAGGTTGGATTATAATGACTATGATAATTTAGGGAGATGTAGTTACTTGTATAGAAATCCAAAATGACAATAATAAATTTCATAATAAATTTATGGTAAGTTTGGATGTGGGTGTCAGCCAATTAAATGAGCAATCAAACCCCAAATAGAAGTAGTTTTCTTTGAACTGCCATCTCCATGGAGAGCCCCGTTACTTGGCAAAAACAGACAACTTATAGAAGAAATCCATCAAAATATATTGTCTGGAACTAAATAAGAGCAGAGGTAGCAACTGTGTTTATAAGGGAGAGAAACCTAATTTGGAATCAAAAGCAACTATTAAGTTTTAAGTAAAATATGCTGAGTGTCAGAGGCAAGTTACAGCCTTGAAAATAGAAACTGAAACTCCCATTACTTACTTCCTTCTGAGTAAATGTATATGCACATACATATACAATAATATATAATTCTATTATTTATATTTGGGAGTACAATAATTATCTCTTCCCAATATGGCAAAATTTCAGTCCAGAGACTGCAAACTCAAATACTTCAGGACCAGGAAATTAACATGACGTGCCCAGGGTTATATAATAGCAAATGTCTGGATGGGGAATATGGCCAGTTGGAGAGCTCACGGCTTATTTAAAGTACTTCCCATTCAATTTTCAGACTGACAGACCTTCTTTTGGCCAATTAAAGTGCTAGTGATTTTAACCAGCAGACTTCTAGATCTGGGAACTCAGACTGAGACCACTAAATGATTATTTGAGCAAAATTCACCTAAAATATGTTATGTAAGAAAGATTTTAATATTCTAATATTGAAAATAAGAAGTACCACCAGAATATGTGCATAATATTACTAAAGAATGCATCTGAATCACATATGTAAAAGTGTCTTTAGCGTTCTTACCTAAGAAATTCAGTTATTTAAGAAAATATTAAATTTGTACTTTGAATTCCTTGGTTAAAATTGCTCTTCTAATACATTTTATTCAATAGACTTAGATCACAGTTTCATATTGATTGATAGGTAGTACTTTGCTTAGTTTTTTTGTTGGCTTGTGGACCACTTTTACCATTGATCATTAGTATCTATTCTGCTTAATTACACTTCTGTTGATATCTCAGTAATTTCTCTTTAATTTGCTTCCAAGGAAGTAGTTGGAAACTCAAATCTTTAACCATTTCCATTGCTCCAGGATATACTTCTGTCTGGTTGCATTTATCTTTTCCCAAAGAGAATATGTTCTATAGAGAAATTAATTAGATGTCTTTCTTGTTCTACCTTACAGGTACTTACAATGCAAAACTTTAATTGTAAGTGAAATCTCAGGATTTCAATTATATCCATATTAACTACTGCATAAGTGTAAAATATTTTAAGCTATGTAACATTTTTCTAAATTAACTATTTTTCTAGTGCTGGCCACATTTCTGGAATATGCTGTCATTACTGAATAAATATTTGTAAATAAATGGATGGATGAATATATTATATTTACAGCTATTAATAAAATTGTAAAATATAAATTTAGAAGAAATTTCTCAATAAACACATTAGTACTGAAAAAACAATAACAATTTTGATATAGGCAGAAAATGAAAGCAATACTAAATAACGCTGCTGATGACTTTCTACCTGCATCAATAATGTCAGAAGTACTAATTACAATAAATGGTGTGTATTACAACTCACAACCCATATTCCTAACACCGAAAATTTAGACATATTAAAGATAGAAATACAACTTTTAACATACCTGGAAAGACTAGATTTGA
Organism: Varecia variegata; assembly: GCA_028533085.1. Taxonomy (NCBI): domain Eukaryota; kingdom Metazoa; phylum Chordata; class Mammalia; order Primates; family Lemuridae; genus Varecia; species Varecia variegata. The sequence goes on along the minus strand of CM052443.1, from coordinate 16,344,932 downwards.
ATGTCCAGGTTAGGATGATAGGAGTAGAAAACTATAATCATCCTCATTAATAATCTCTTTGGCACTCTATGATGTCCTCATCTCACAATATAGTCATATCACAATATTTGTGAGTGCTGGGAGGAATTACCTATATCTGAATTGACCATATTTTTGAGCTCGTATGACGAAGCATGGTGTCTTTCTTACTCATTTACAACTCAGCCTGAGAAAACAAGCCAGAAGATATCCTATAAATATATTTATAAGTTTTTATTATTCTCTGAGGCTTGAAACCTATTGTTTCAAATAAAAGATGGATATGATGTAATAAAAATCAGGAATGTCCCTCAAAGTCCAGAATCCTTAGTTGCTGTATTAGATTAACCCCTGGTATTACCTTTCGAGGCTTGGAGTTGACTGCATGTATACGAGGGTATCAGTAAGACACCAAAATGATGTATCAGTTATGTTGATTATGCTATTAAGGAAACGGTGCTGGTGGTTCTAAATTTAGGGTAAAAACAAACAAAAAAAGTGAAGACAATAAATCTTCATAGCTCTGAATTCAGGTTTGAAAATTAGGTGACTTCTTTTTAGACCATATGCTGGAGTTTCGTACCAATGAATATCTCTCCATCTGTGTAAGTCATGGTTGGTGGAATAAGTCAGTCTGTTCTTTGTATGTATTAATAACAAGATAAACCAAACTGTTTGGCATTTAGTGGTTTTTTTTTAAAGTTCCTAGTTCAATCATTTGGAAATTTAAAGAAGCAATGACATTTTCAGATGCTCTTAACCAGATGTCCAGCACTAAAAAATTTAACTTCCCAGTATGTTGTACCTATCGGCCAACTCAGTTGAAAACATGTGCCCTGTTGGTTCTCCAAGACAATGGCATTGTCATAGTCTAATCATGTCTTGAACTTTATTGTTGAACTCCCACAGTGAGTTTTCTAGGTGGATGCAATGAAGCAGCAGGAATAACTCTGGGAAATAACATGTGACAGATGTTTTTAAAATCAAATCCATCAAATATTACTACTTTAAATTCACTCAAAATTGATTAGACCCACTCGTGTGATACTGCCTCATACTAGTTTTGTTTAGTTTAGTTAATGTTGCAATTAATCTTTGCAAAAATCTAATTCATCCCCAAGCTTCTTTCATGCCAGGATCTGTTTGTGTAAATCTTCTGAAACAAAATACCCTGTCTAATTTGATCTGTTGTCATGATTGAAAATAGATAAGTTGATACTGCTTTGTTTCTACAGTGATATAATTAAGATGCCCATGCTTTTCTAATTAATCTAATCTAAAATTGCTTTGGCTATTAGATATCCTAATAGAATATAATGCATTGTTTTTCTTTCTTATCTCTGTCGTTAGTCATGAAAATTAATTTTGCCAAGTTTGAAACACACCCAATGCTTATTTGCATATTCAGATTTCAATCTAAGCCAGACTTCTTTGTCAAATATTATCTATTACTCATTAAATAGAATTACACTCAAGAACCATGTTAACAATGTTTAAAGCAATTATAATACATGATGTTTGTTTATATTTAATATCTTATGTATATGTGTATATATCCCCTAATTATTAATAATATATTTAGGGTAGACATAATGAGTATCATGTATTTAATACAACATATTAAGTAATATATAATAACATATTTAGGTATGTAAAATTTGTATACTCTAATTATGTATAATATTTTATAATATATTTTATGTTACATACAGAATAAATAGATTAAATGCCCTTTACATTGCCCACTGTAAGGGGGAAACATAATATGAATAAACATCTAAAAAAGAGAAATTCAGTAAATAGCCAGTTTATTTTGAATATATTAATAGTCATGATAGGTCATGGTTAATTTTTAGAAATAAATAATGCTAATATTTTATCAAAATTAAACAAGGAAATGTAAACAGGGAAAAGGGGGTGGATATTAATTCTTCATTGTAACTGCTTGTGTTCAAATATGATATTAAATAGTAACACATTAAAGTATAAATTTAATTAAATGACTCATAGTAATATAAAATTCACATTATATAATAAATGTGCTTATGAAGCTACTCTTTAAAAAAATATCCCTAAGCCCATTTTACAAATACTCTGAAAGCATATACAAGAGTATGTAAATAATAGTGAATTCGATAATGTCTATTGTTGGTTATAAGACATTTTGATAAATTGTTTTCATTTTTTGCATGTAATAGACAGAAGTTAATACTATACTCAAGGATATTTGCATTTCATGAAAGCCTTTTTAAAATATTCTATTTAGAAACAATTCTGTTTTTAATTAATTTTTGAACATTTTCATCATGTACTTCATTCTTTTTAAAAAATACAATCTATCTTCACATTTTACAGCTTTGACTGTATTTCCTTCCTTTCATATTTAAATTTAGTACTTTAATTTTATTTACCAAAGATACCTTCTCTGAATTTGCAAAGAGGGTTACAACTTTAATTCAGAAATAGGTCTTGCATAACTAAAGAGTTTTAAAAATCAGTCCTTTCAAACAACTTTTTTAAATGAAAATTTTATTGATAATAAAACACATGAATGGAAAGACTTACAATATTGATATAACATTGCTGCACAAAAGCATTTTTGATGGAGGAATGTATTTGCTATTTGCATATTTTTAGGGAAAAATTCAGATTAATTTGAATTCATAGGCATTCTGCTACTAAATAGGAATTGGACTAAAACCCCCTTCCTACTTATTAAGCTCATGGACTTTACCTACATTGTTTTTTCTACCAAGAAATTTTCTTTGTCATATTTGCCATATTCATCTATATAGCACACGTTATTCAGTCTTTGACCCTGTCACGTATTCATAGTATAATGATTATGTAAGTTATAACTTTCAAAAGAAGTAAAAAATTAAGATAGTTTTGATGCTGTGATTAAGAAAAAAATATATGGAAAACTGCTCAACATCAATAGTCATCATGGAAATGTAAATTAAACAACAAGGGAATACACTTATGTACCCACCAGAATGCTTAAAGACTGACAATACAAAGTGTTAGTAAAGATGTGGAACCACTGGTATACACATACATTATTGGTGGGAATATAAAAATGAAATATCACTTTAGAAAACTATTTGACATTTTCTAATAAACACATGCCTTCCTTACAGCCCAGCCGTTCTACAAGTTTATATCTAAGTGTATACATGTACAAACATGGCTCATAAAAGAATATTCATAGGTGCTTTTTTCATAGTAGCACAAAACTGTAAACAACTCGTGTGCATCAACAGATAAACAATTTTGACAGTCAAACAATAGAATACTTGAACTGTAATGAAATAATACACAAACTGACATACATTACAATGTGGATAAATCTCAAAAACATTATTTTGAGAAAAAAGACTAAAAGCATTTATACTGTAAGAATCTATTTGAGCGAAGTTCAAGAAAAGGCAACCTATTGAAAATGGTAAAAGTCAGAATAGAGGTTATCTTTGGGGACAAATATTAACTAAAAAGGGGCACAAAAGTGTAAAGGAGATAAAAATGTTTTATCTCTTGATTTTGGTGGAGTAAACTTACAAGTATATACATACACACATAAATATTAATCATGCTATACAATTAATATTTATACATTTTATGAAATATAGATTTACTTTAATAAAAGAATGACAGTATTATTAGAACAAATTAGTGTTTTGTAAGCAATGATTATACTAAAACTCAAAAGACAAAAAAGTCTTAAAATCTGAATTCAATTTTCTTAAGAATTATCTTTGTCATACAACACACTTCCAATCACCGTTCAATATCTCTGCTATAGGGGTAAAAAGAAACAGATTACAAGTCAGAAGTTACTGTGAACAATGTCTACCTCTAAAATTAATTTACTGTGTTTGAAAATTGTTGAAAGTTTCATTGACCACACAACAATAATTTGCCTTGTATAGGAAAAGACTTTACCATTACATACATTATTTCATTATTTCTCATAGCAATGTTAATGAAATGGATACTACTGTTTAACCTTAGTGATCCATGGACATGTACCTCAAACCCAGGCAAAACTGACTTCAGAGGACCAGTCCTTAACAATATATTAATTTTGTGCTGGATATTCTGAGTATAAAGATCATATGACCAAAACAGCTGGCCTGTTATGAGTCAATCTACATTTGGGTCATTATAATAAGTAAGATGAATCACTTGCTTATCATCATATCAAGCATTACAATTTCTTAAGCATATATTTGAAGTTAAGCAGTTCTTAAATACAGGTAATTATTTACGTTCTTCAGATGTAGGTACTTTTAAAGTAGAATGTTTCTCTACTTTTAATGAAGTAGATTAGCATTATGTAATATAAAAAGAAGATGTAGGAAGGCACCTAGGAGAAAGGTAATGTGTTCTCAGATTCTGGAGAAAGGATTATTGGAAATACCTGGAAGACCAAAAACTACTTTATGATGAAATCTGTATGATGCAGTATTATAGATCAATTGAGCTTTCCATTTAATTAAATTCCCAAGGGAATCAAAAAATTACTTCATAGATCTTACTTAATATGCTTTCTTCCCCTAAAGAATTAAAATTAGAATGCACCTAATACTCTACTAAAGGAAGAGAAATTCAAATGCAAAATTACCATCCTTTTAATCCCCTTAGAGGTTTTATAAATCAAAGAAGGAATGCCAATAATTATACTCAGATTCTAGAACATCACTCGATTTCTCCTCTCAGTAATTTTCCTGCTTTTCAGGATGATAACTGCTAATAAACAGTTTAATAAAGTTAATTCCTAACTGATTTTTAATTCATTTAAAAATTATATATAGCCAATCCCAAATATAAAAAGAGCAGAAATGTTTCTCATCTGACCAGTTGGCTAAAATCTTGGAACAGAGAGTTTTAGGATAAACATAAGCTTTATGCATTTAGTTGATTGAATTAAACGACATTCAACTTATATGAATGTGATTAATCTTAAGTGCTCTTAAATACAAATGCAATTTCAGATTTTTCTCCAGCTCAAGTGTATTGACATTTTTCTGATATAGATTAACCTTAAACTGGTTGTGTTTAGTTGCTAGTGATTTTAGATATCTCTTATGTCACAGTAATATTTAGGGTTTGTGTGTGTGAAAGAAAGAGAAAGAAAGGGAAAGCTTGAAATATTTGGTGAACTATCTTAAAGATATCTATATTTTTCTGCTACTCATAAGGGGTTATATCCTTATACAAACATGTTTACAACATTATTTTTTTTAATGGTGATTTTTATTGCAACTGTTCATCAATAATGGAGGTCCACAGGGGCTCATATGACAAACAAAACCTATAATTATTAATTGTGAAGTTATCACAAAGTTTAAACAAACAAATGCACTTAAGCACTTTAAGCAAACCTATGCGTGGTCACAGATTTAAAAGGGTACATTACAGTCTGTAGATGAAGCCACTACTACCATTAACATATTTCTTAAAAATTTGTATGTTACCAAGGCCTTGTTTCTTTCACTGAAACACATGAAAATGTATGATGAATAATTTCTCAAAACTCATGGAATTAATTAACTATGAGGATACATAGATTCAAATTTATCACTAATTTCAGTCTAGGCCGGGCACAGTGGCTCACGCCTGTAATCCTAGCACTCTGGGAGGCCGAGGCGGGAGGATCACTTGAGCTCAGGAGTTCAAGACCAGCCTGAGCCAAGAGCAAGACCCTGTGTCTACTAAAAATGGAAAAAAGTAGCCAGGCATGGTGGTGCTTTGCCTGTAGTCCCAGCTACTCGGGAGGCTGAGGCAGGAGGATCGGTTGAGCCCAGGAGTTTGAGGTTGCTGTGAGCTAGGCTGATGCTATGGCACTCGCCCGGGCAACAGAACAAAACTGTTGTCTAAATAAATAAATTAATTAATTAATTAATTAATTCAGTCCATGGCAGAATAAAAGAAGTAACTAAATTAGACCAAAAAATTATCACTTTTGAAAATATACATCTCCTCCAAAAAAGTATTTGTATTGTTGCCTTATCTCTTCCATCTTGTCAAGCTCCATTAAGGAAGAAAATATATGGAAGTGGGTGAAATTTGGGGACCAAATGTGTAATTTCAAGTAAGTTCTTAATTCAGAACCTGTTAATTTCAATTTAGTGCTTAAAACTAAAAACAGCGATAGAGATTCTATACTCAAACAGAACAGAATAGGGCATGCCCTTGGAAAATTAGAACTGATATTCTAGTTAGAAAATCTTTGCCTTAGCTTTGGTTACAACTTGAAAAGGTATTAATGCATAACTTTAGGAAATGGTGGTCAAATTTTAAATAAGAACAAAAACTGCAAAAATCTGTTATCTGAGTTTCCATTGCATTATCCAATAGAAATAATAAAAGTAAAATATGTTACCTAACATATTTGAAAGTCCATATTTGATGTGCTGAATTGGGACTAAATATATAGTAAATTTTAATTCTTCTGTTTAATTACTTAATGGAAGTCAAAGTACTTTGTCTTTCAAGGCTAAAGAAATACTATGAAAATATACATGGGAAATGCTATAAAATCAAACAGTTTTGCAAATGTGTCAAATTATAGAAGAAATTAGCAAAGGATATCTGAATACATTTGTTTCAAAAGGTTTTTCATCTCTGCCCTTTAATACTTGGAGCTTATCAGCAACTAGAAAATTGAATCAAGCATTTGTGGTAAACTTTTTTTGTGAAGTGTGTTTGCTGGTTGATAAAGATTTGCTCCGTGAGAATTGGTAAGAGATAGCTAGTCATTTTCAGCTAGAGATATATTTTATGTCAATGTACAGTGGAGTTCTTTGAAAAATGGTTTATAGACGTTCTTACTTTAATTTTACAGAATGCAGTGTGGCATTCAATAGTCATGGTATGTTCTATTTTATTTTTTAATTTACAAATGTTAGGTTGTAAATGGAGGGTGTACAAATGTTCACTTTATTAGGCTTTATAACGTGCAAATATATTGTACTTCTATATGATTTTATGCATCAACAAATTACAATAAAAGTTTAATTACATACCACTAGTCATTCTAAGGGAACACATAATTTAAGTAGGAAATCTAGCTCTTTATTTCAATCTTTGTTAAATTATTGTTAGTGGTTTTAGCTCCAGTTATTTAATTATTTTAGCTAAAGGTAGTTTAGAAACAAATATTTCCAAACTTAGAAGTGTGTAAATTTCTTCAATATCCATGCTGAATCCTAAGTCTGTAGTTACTGGACATAGTAATCAACTTTAAGCTGATATTTACATTCCTGATATTCATGGATTATTCTTAATAACAATGGTCTATAAAGTTATGGGGCACTGATAAAAATTAGGAATCATCATCCCCCCCAGGAAAATGTACACAGGCTCATAGATAAAATTGTTTAAAATAAAAATATAGTGGTCTTATAGCTCCTAAATCCATCCATTGCTGGTAGACACAACATCATTGACTCTTAATATGCCAAAAATAGTGGCAGTACTTCCTTTTTTTACCTACATACTGTAGATTCCCTAAAGTTGTTCCTAATGTAGATTTAGCCTGAGTTGTCACATGTCAGTTCCCGCAGGGCAATATTTCAATCTATTTGCATTATCTGTCCTTAAGCTCCGTGTTTAGGGCATTAGGGTTGCAGTAGCATTTATCCATTTATTCTGCTTATATGTACATATTCTTGTCTTGATCATTAATGTTAAATATGACTTTCAGGTGCTAATAAAATTGATTAAAAACATCCAAAGGATTTAAAGCTGCCACCATATTATTCCTATTTAAGCATAATGATACCAACTTTTGTCCTAACAACAAATACGTAGAAAAACATACTTACATTACCTAAGTTGAGTTTCCTTACAGCATCAAGCTTTCAACAGCATCAGCTTTACCCAAACTCTGGATACAAGAATTGCCCCAATTGTTCCCCACCGGCTTTAAGGGAGATGCATTCTTCCCTAAACTCTTTGCCTACCTCTCCTCTCTTTCTTTCCAAAGAGTATTTACATTTTCTGTTCCCTTTATGAGAAATACCCCTGCCCTACCAGCTATACTTTTGCTTGGTTTGCTTCAGTTTATCCTTGATAGCTCAATTTAAACATCTCTCCCTCATGGATGCTTTCCCCAAACATGTTCTTTCTCCATCATAGTATACAGTTCATTTTTCTTTCTGAAATAAAAAAAAATGACCAGAGTTTGCTATGATACCAAGAATATTGTAGGTGCTCAAGTAACATTTATTGTTGAAAATTAGGTGTACAAGTGAATGGATGAATGAATGGATGAATGCTATATCATAGTGTATACTCAAAATATACATGTTTGATGAATAAAGGATGCTCTTCACCTTCAAGTTTAGAGATGTTCATGACAAAAACTGAAATAAATGAATTTGGACTTTTCTACATATAGTATCTGTGCAAATCATCTTCTTTTGTACATAAATCTTGATTGCCTATTTTTCATACACTTTTTTTCAATATCTTTTCTTCATTTAGTCTTGATTCCTTAACAGCATCATAAGACTAGGTTTCAGAACCATGGAGAGTTCTAAACTAATGTGACCCAAAAAAGAACGTGGTGCCTGAATATCCTATGAGAAAACTAGTACTGAATATTAATCAGCACTTGATTCTGACTGGTGCCTATCCTATCTACCACAATTCTTTCAACAGATATCATTTTTACGAATGGGCTGAGTGCTTTAAATAACCCAATAGCTGACTTTAAAATTCAGGATCTTTTTTCACAACTCAGTGTTTCTTCTACATAATTCGAACCTATGGCTCTGATAACTGATATCAAGGCTAAATTTCTCTCTATTGCCTGTATGGTTCATTGGCATTTAAAAAGTCAGTACCTCCTTTTTTGCAGAAGATATTGGAGTTAGCCTTATGATTTGAAAATAAGTTCTGAGATGGGAAATTTTATATCTTCGAAATGAAGAAAAGCTAGAGACTCTGTCATGAGCTGCCTTCTCTGGGGTTGGAAGCTTTAGCATACTCGCTGGTACTCATATCTGTGCTTCTAATCTAGGTCATTTCTTTATTTTTGGGATTTGCATACTCTTAATAATTATACCAGTCAGATTTATCCTGGAGTCTGCCACCTCCTTTATCCTTAAGCCTCCTCCTTTCTGTTCATAAACTTCAAATCTATTAAATGAAAATTCCGGGATATATCATAGTATCTTCTGTGGTGATATATTCCAGATTCTCTGATTGCTTAGACCATGGATTGGCAAACTAAGGACTTTGGCTTGAATTCAGCTCACCACTAATTTTTTAAAATAAAGTTGTATTGGATCACAGCCATGCCCATTTGTTTACACGTTATGTGTGGCTGCTTTTGTACTACAATAGCAGAGCAATGACGGAATGGACTACTGAGCCTAAAAGTATGTACTATCTGACCCATTACAGAAAAGGAACTTCATTGACTGCTAGTTTAGACATAAGGAATTATAAGTGTGGTTTTAAATAACGAATTAGAGAGAATGAAGTTTCCTGGATGCCAGGAGTCACAAACTATAAAACTATTGTGACCACATGGAGGTAAACTAAAAGTGAGTCAGACTTGATATAAGAAATGAGAAATAATGGAGACTATGGGAACTTGGAAAGTGCATACTTTGTTTAACACATTGACTGCCACACAAGAAAAAAAAAATTTTTATCTGGGGCCACAGTGTTTTATTAAAACAATCCTTTCTAATTTTTTACTTTTTATTGTTTTCTGTGTGTGAGTTCTCTGCATTGCAATCCATTTTTTTTCATTAAATTGTCAATATTAATTGTAACAACAAGAATATCAACAAGAAAGATTTTCATGAACTAACTTTAGGATTTTGCTTCACACAGCCCTGGGCTCACAACTAGCCTGAGTTAAAACAACTCACATAGCAGTCAATGTGTTTAAAAAATGCATCCACTAAAAAAAAAAAAAAAAAAATTATCTACTACTCAGCCCCAGGTCAATTTGCCTTACTGGGTTGTGGACTGTATATTGTCAACTATTCTACTTTTTCAAAAGAAGCCAGAAATTTACATTCTTGTGTAAAACTTTCCAATAAACATATACACTCAAACGTTATAGGACAATTTATGTCAAAAACAAAACATACTTTTGACTTGAATTTGGCCACAGATCATCTGGCTATAATCCCAGTTTTTAAAAAATTCAGTTCTTTTTCTAAGAAGTAAAGATTGAACCATATTATAGAGCCAAGGAGAGATTAACAAATTATAAATATTTTTGTAGATTTCTCTTAAAGTGTTTATAATATGGTGTGTGTACACCATGGAGTACTACTCAGCCATAAAAATGAATTAATACCTTTTGCAATAATCTGGATGGAAATGGAGACCACTCTCATGAGTGAAGTATCACAAGAATGGAAAAACAAACACCACATGCACTCACTATTAAATTGGAACAAACCAAAGAGCACACAAGTGCACAGAAGGAAGTGAAACTCAGTAGAAAGCAACCAGAGGTAATGGGGTAGAAGGGGAGGGGAATAAACCAACCTAATGGGTACTATGAACACTATTTGGGTGACAGGCACACCTATAGCCAGTACTCAAGCATTACAAAAATGATCCATATAACCTAAAACATTTGTACCCCCTTAATATTTTGAAATTAATAGATTGTTTTTAGGATTAAGAATATATTTGTAAGTTTTTGAATTATAGAACAAGGTATACATATTTAAAAAAACATTAATAAAAGCAAGAATAATAATGTTTATAATAGAATTTTCAACACCCATATTAACACATTCATAAAAATAATACAGGTGTCATTGGTCAAGTCTATGCGATTTTATTCAAAATGGAACCTGCACCAGAATTTATTTAGAACCAGTGATAAAGAGAATAAGGTGACATACTATTCCTAATCAATGTGGCATGTTCCACCTCCTGATTAGTTCTTAACTCTCAATATAAATGTTAAAGTGATCTAATTAGGCTTGGGTGAACACTTGCCAATATCTATTGAGGCAAAGAGTAAACTGTAACGAATATTTAATTGCATCTTCTTGGATCTTTATCTTAAAATACTTCTCAGGTTAGATTGTCCATTTAGAATTGTACGAAATCTGTAGGGTTTGCTGGATGAATCAGAGTCCTTATTCTCTTAGGTGGGGAATTGAGTAGAATTTAATAAAGTGGATTTTTTTTTTTTTTTTTTTTTGTTAGCAGGGGGAAAGTTTAGGGAACAGGAGAGAGTACAGGGCCCTTGAGCTGACGATAGCTCTCACAGCTCATGATCCACCTCTAGGCCAGTGGAAGCACCAGGTCAGGGAACCTGGAGTAAGAGAGGTGTAACCAACCACCTGTGGCTTAGAAACCAGGGAAAAGAATATCCTGACCATCCTCTCACTTGCGCTGGTTTCTCCCACTGCTGAACCCACTGGCAGCCTGAGGGAAAGATCAGCCTCCAGGGACAAAGAGCAGGTATGGAGAAGGTGGAGATTGTCTCTGAAGGGGCAGAAAGAGAATACCCAGCTCCACGGCCTTTCTCTATTGTGGCTTGAAGTGTTCTGTCTATCCTTTGAAATCTGTATGGTCTTCTAAAGCCAAACACATGCTAATGTAGAACCTGAACTGGAAGGTTTTTCTATAAAGCAATTGAAGCAAATGAGCTGAGTGAATACTTGTATAGAGAGCATCAGTTGTGTCTGCTAATGACTATTATTACATCTTGCTCTATTATGTGTCTGGTGAGCTGAGAAGTCAAGTGAGGGTGACAGACACAGTGGAAACTGAAATACCATACTCCTGGCATTCTCTAATAGGCAGTATTAAATAGACAATTGCTATTTTAAAGAAACTTGCATGTATATGCATCAAAGGCAGGATTTCCATGAAGAAAAGGATAAGAAGTTGTGCAGTTATATAGTGGAGCATTCCCCAGTACTGAGCTCAGCTGACCATTTAATTTTGAAGTTCAATTGATTGCTTTAATCATACCATGCTCTTACAGATGCTCCTATAATAGAAGGAAAGAAAGCACTTCACCGTTTATTCCAGTTGCAGGCTGGCCTGATAAGGAAAATAAGCCTGGATGACTTGATCGATGTTACACAATGCTGGAAAACCTTAATTAGTGTTTTGGGAAAAGCAAGCAGTTGGATACTGGCTGCATTTAGTTTTATCTGGACTGTATTCAAAAGCCCTGGTTTCACCTACAAATAACTGCATGGGATATTAGTCTTTGTGCTCAAATTTGCAAAATTGGCTTCAGTAATTTAGCTGTAATTAAAATATAGGGAAAGCTATATTTTTCAGCTATTTCCAGGTTATATTAATAGGAATAATATTCTGTTGCTTCATGTGTATATTAATTCATTTCAGCATATGAATTTATCAAGATGCTTTTTTAGTGCAATGCCTAGTATAATGCATAAGTTTGAATATATCTTTTTAGGAAAATAAATGCAATTAAAAGCATAGGATTTAGCATAAATAGAAATTTATTATAGCAAGTTCTAAAAAAGGTTAGCCAAGAATTAGGTATTCTTGTTATAAGGTGGGTTAAGAACACAGCCCGAAGCTTACAATATCTGGGATTGATCTCAGATCCACCATATATTAGTTCTATGAACTTGCGCAAGTTTCTATACCTCTCTGTTTCGCTTCCTTTATCAGTAAAATGGGATAATAATACTATCTCATGAGATTTTTGGAAGCACTAAGTGTTATAATGGCAAAGTGGTTAGCTCAGTGGTGTCAGGAACGTAGTATAGTACTCAATAAATCTTAGCAATTATGATTTTATGCATATAAAATCATATTTTATATATATATATGTATGTATATATATATATCAGGCCATAAGAGAAAACCATGAAAACATTCAGGAAAACTAGGAATTCTAAATTTATTTGAAAATCAGTATCATATTGAGATGAGTGAAAATTGATAATTATTTCTATTTTGTACTGTTAGAACTACGAACTCTATTATGTAGAGAACTGTAAAAAGCATTAGTAAGCTGACCACTCACTTCCAGGTCTTTTCTGGTCAGCTTAATTTATTAAATTCAAATGTGATGACTGCAAAAAATCCTGAGGATGAAAAGAAACTCAAACAATGATAAGTTTTATGTTATTGGCTTGTTGTAGCTCACGAGAGCTGATATTTCAGATCTCTTCCCATGTCTGTGTTTATTGACACCATCTTTAAAGTTCAAAATAGGCAATGGAGGGAGTGTTTGCAACACATTAATTGACTAACATTATAAATCTGCTCTTGTTTGGAGAGCTAGTTGTTAAACACTCATCAATATACCACCACCTAGTCCCTAACTTGGGGAGTCTAGTTAAATTCCATTGTGCTCTAATACCTTTTCTCTAGTTTTATAATAGGAAGTGCACCATATTGATTATTACTACTCAGTACAGAAGTATTTACTAGTCTATAATAAAGCTGTTTACATAACAACAAAAAGATTGTTGTGAAATAAGGATTTAAAGATTTTTCTAAGAATATACAGGTTTATGACAAGGTTTATCCTTAGTACTAGATCATTTCTAAGGAAACGTTTCTTTATAAGATTCTGCTAATGGACTCCAGGGTTGGGCAGTGTGTCACCAGAGTTAAAAATCTGGATCCTGGAGCCAGGCCATTTGCCAGCTGAGTGATTTTTAGCAACTTACTTGTCTTTTTGGACATTGCGATCTTTAAAATGGATGTTTAAAATAATGATATTGAGTTTATGAGGCTTTAAAACAACTTCTATAAAGTTTAACATAGTGCCTGGCACTTCAAAAGCCTCACTTATATGTGGATTGATTTGATAACTGCTATGTGATCTGCTCTCCAGGGTTGTACGTGGATGACTCAACCTTTGTTTGCTATCTGGCCTGCAATACCCAAAATTCCACTTGATCATCTAGTTAGTGGAATTATTTTACATATGGTAACCTGAAAATTCAGTCTAAAATGTGCATTTATTTGTTAAGAGTCAGTTATAGCTCAGATGAATAGAATTTGAGGGATACTTTGATCCTTACATGGGTAGAATAAAAAAACTCCATACCTTGATGGAAGAGAAGATAAATGGGTAAAAATGTGTTTGGAATGGAGAGGATAAACTCTAAGAAAACATGACAAGAGTAAAATGTATTAATTTGCCTTGAGCTCATCATGCTTAACTTTCTTTTTTAAAAAAAGAAAGAATAACTTTTTAAAAATAGTTTACTCTAAAAAGAGTTTTATAAAACATACTAATATAAAGGATACCTAAAAGAATCACCATAGGAACAAAAACTCTTAGGAAACAGGAGAAATGAATCTGTTGTTCTCTTAGAGTACAATCTTGTACAGGCAAATTCACCAACCTGGACCTCTGTCTGCCTCCTTTGCAATCTCTAAAGCACGTGTCTGCTAGAAAATTCCACGGAATCATTCTGTGGGCATTATCTGTGAGGTTACTGGTAATACATTACATTTCCATAGCTCTAAAGAGTTTTTGAATGCTTTTTACACGCATTAGCCAAGGGAAACTTCCCATGAGCCAAAGAACTCATCAAAGTAATGAAGGAGAAAGATGAGAGAGGTTTCATCTGCTGAATCACAGGGAATAGGAAACAGAAATTTGACTTAGCAAAGGAGATTCAATAGTATCTGGCAACTGAGCCAGGGTCTCTTCCATGATAACTGGTTTCTAGTGGGTTCTGGTTCTTTGATCAGCTTTTGAGTAATAGCAACACTCTAATTACTAATTCAATTTAAAATTCCTAAGCTTTGCAAAATAGGTAAGCATTAAAAATGTTAAAATTTTATGAGCAATGGGTAAAGGGATTGTGGTTGTT
>CM052443.1:16292519-16329598 GCA_028533085.1 Varecia variegata | reverse complement strand
TTATGATGTGTTAAAATGGTTCCAATAAAGCAAATGATTTTCTAGACTTAAGAGTTTTTGAGCTGAAAAAGGTGTAACCAAGCAGTCTAGTCCCTGGTTTTACAGACAAGACTTTAAAACAAAGAAAAATCAGAGGGAATAAGACTTTCTGAGTAATTTCACTGCTGGTTCATAGACTAGAGTTTAGCGCTTAGTTCTAGACTGTATTCAGCCAGGATTGTCTTACTTCTTTGAGTTTTACCCCTTTTAATAAAGTTTTAATAAGATGTGCCCTACTTATGATTATGGTAGTCTTCCTTTGATGATACAGACAGCTTAGTTTTGCTACCCTACTAGATAGGACCAGCGGATCCTACATGAGCAGTTAAGAAGGGCAGAGGTGACAGGGACGATGATAGTGGTGGTGGCAGTGGTGGCTGCTATGGTAGAGAGGCCATGAAGACCCAGAGTTTACATTGCTTTGCAAATTTGAACATTGGAAAAAATTGAAGTTAAGAGAAATAGCTGTTATCGTGTCCTGTAAGTTTTAGCTCACTTTCTGTCCCCATCGTTGTGGCAACATAATAGAGATGACGGCACTGTATTCACTGAGTTGTTGTCCTGCTACATTGTACGTGCTCAATACCTCCCATTATTGTTGTTTTTGCTGTTACCAGCAGAATTCTTTGCTCTTTGGGACATGCTCTATGAAACTCTCCTGTAGGTGTGGTTAACATTGGAGGTTCAGACTGCCAGGTATATGAATATATGAGAAATATAAAAAAACACTTTCTAGATGTCAGAGAACTTTGCAGCTAAAGAAGAGGGCTTTAGGTGCACTTATGTAATGTTTGAGATGCAGACAAGATTCTGTCACAGAAGAGCTGTCAGGTCTCCCAGGCAGAACGAAGACTAGAGCATCCTGTCCAGACACAAGCTCTCTCCATGACATTACATTGGCTTTCGTGGCTAAATGCCTCTTCCACAATCAGTTGACTTTCAGAAACTTTCATACTCTCTTTGTGCATGTATTTTGTCATACTATAAAATTTCTTAAGAAACAAATCCATAAAGTATATTTTTATTACTTTTATCACCACTTATCATTTTACACTTTTAGTTGTATTTGTTTAATTGGTTGGAAGTAGAGTAACAAAAAAAAATAACTTTGAAATGCCATACCAATCCATTACTTCTGTTAAATGCAGTGTTATTTCACTACCACTGAATTAAAAATGACCTGCCATTGGGCAACTTAAAAAGTGTTGTATATGCCTAAAATATAAGCTACTTGCTTATAAAGGAAATTGTTGAGCGCCCTTAAGGACACATAATAAAATGCAACATTTATTTTTTCTACAGGTTGAATATAATCTTTCTCCCAGCATGACTCATTACAGCCAACCTATTTAAATTCTGCTTTTCTTAAGGTGAAAGAAAATGTACAGTATGTGCCCTATTCACATTAAATTGTGCTTAAAAATATTTCCCCAATAGCTCCGGAAATCTGAGAGCCGTTGCTTGCCGCACATGTAACATGGAGCACAAATAGTAACTTATATGAGAATTGTTAATTAGAAGTTAGCCAGCTTTATCTAAGAATTTTAAATCAGCTGAGAATTGACTACAAGACACTAAAAACAATTAAGAATTCCCCATGAGGTAATATTTATCTCTTAATGACTTCAGGGGAAGTGATTTAACACGTTTCACTTACTGAACTAATTCTTACACTAATATCGAAGATAAACTGAGTTAGTATAATTAAATGCTATCTCTAGATCATTTTATCATCCATCCTTGAAAAAGATGGTAGCTCAATTTATAGAAAAAAGGAGTTCACGTGCTATATTTAATCTATGAAGGTGAAATATTTTGGCCAACAAGAGCTACACAGGTAAAAAAATATCCACCATACCCCTTCTCCAAACCTCCAAAAGGGTATGTGTCGAAGCCATTACATCTTTTAAAGGATTTTTTTAGATATTTTTTCTGGGTAAAAACTTTCAGAAAATACCCAAGCTTGATTTCTTGTCCTTTAGAAGCTGCAAAGATCAGTGTTTTTGCTTCATTTTTTTTCCCCCATCAGCAGTTACTGAACCTCAGCTTCCTTCAATAAAAAATAAAGGAATGAGATTTCTTTGAGTGCTAATCTTTGTTTCTTCCCTACCTAATAAAAGACCTGTCCATTGGCTGCTCATTAGATTTTAAGGATGATGTGTATTTATGTGAGCATATTTTTTACTGCAGAGCTAGGTTGAGCTGACACCTGTGCATTCAGAAAAGAGAATTGGGAATGTGTGACATTTCCCAGGTGGCACAGAACGTATCTGTGAGACTGAGAACCCTCCTGGTCTGCTCTCTTGTTTCTTCTGTGATGTTTTATTAAGCTTTGGTCTAAGTTCATTTTGCTGCCTTGAGTTTTTTGCGTTTTAAAATCTTTCGCCTGCTTTTTCTTCTCCCTAGGGAGGAAGCAACTTACGGATCCTTGGGGTAGTGAAGTCGGACGAAGGCTTTTATCAGTGTGTGGCTGAAAATGAGGCTGGAAATGCCCAGACTAGTGCACAGCTCATTGTCCCTAAACCTGGTAAGTTGATGGGAACTTTGCCCCAGTACCTGTAGTTACCATTGTGCACGGCCCATTGGTAAAATCCATATTGTTTGCCTTATCCCTCAAACAATATGAAATTACGTAGTTGAACAAAGTGGACACTTGTGTATCGATGCTATATTCCTTCTCGCAAATTATTTAGACATATATATTAGTGTGTGTGTGTATATACATATGTGCTTTAAGTATTAGTATAACTTCATTAGTGTGACTAAGTATATTCTTTTCTGCTGACCTAGTAATGGGTAAGTAGGAGAAAAGGAACCTCTAAAACCAGGGTCTCTAATGTGAGACACACTTTAAAAACTGTGCGCCATATCATTCGTAACAAATGTATGACCACCTTTAAGCTAATACTTGTTGCTGCATATGTTGTAGAACAAGAGAATTCTAGCTATTAATAAACTTGATTTTGTAGCTAAAGCCATAAAAGCTGAGGGAAACGTGAGATAAGCAACCCCATATTTTTAAAGGAAGTATGAGATGTATCCTCCTAGGACTTGTTGGAACTGACAGAGGCCAGTGATCATCCGCTGCAACTGCTCATAGGATTGGAGGATTCTTTGTACTATAATTCATGGGATGAGAGTCTGTCATGGTATTTTTCCCTCCCCTATACGCTAAATTGTGCAGACACCAAGAAAACTCCTTAGACAGATTCTGTGTGTGTGTGTGTGTTTCTGGGGAGTGATTGCAAAAATGGGAAATGGACAACTTTTCGTAGCTGAAAACTGTCTGGAGCTGTCCACAGTACAAGGAGGAAGAAGGGGAAGGCAAGAGTGGGAAGGAGGTTTCTTTCCATCTTTGGGAAGAATAAGGGTGTTTGAGTTGAGCTTGAAGAAAGGAAGGCTGAAGTTTTCTTGAAAGGACCCAGCCCAAGAGGTCCTGCCTGCTGAGGGTGTCCCAAGAAAAAGACACCAGAGGGACACTGCCAGGATGGAGCTGAGCTGAGCTGGGGCAGAAAGTCACTCAGAAAGTGCCTTGCCAACTTTAGGAAGGGCCTGTGACCGCATTCGTGTCGTCAGGGGAGTATCTGAAGAACCCACAGAACTGCCCCAAAGAAAGAGATATGCAGATGCCTTCCATGACCATGGACTTTGGAAAGCACAAACTGAGAAAAACAGCCTTTTTCTCTTTACTCCAAATCCATCCTCCCTTCTGTGGCCCGGGAGAAGTCCTACGCAGAGGAGAAACATGGATCTGAGAGACTGGAAGGAAACACAGGTGACAGACAATCCTACTGCCCCATTCCCTGTTTTTGGTCTCAGGCCTGCTTTGGGAAATGGGAAGAAACTTTAAAATGAAAATCAGTTGAATGTCTTTAGATCATACTGGGGTGTGTGCGTGTGTATGTGTGTGTTATGAGGTTTTTTTGTTTGTTTTATTATTTTAAACCTAAAGATAAGGCTTTTAAAATACTTGAAGGTGGCCAGAGGGCCAGAGGATTGGCCCAAGGTGCAATCAGAGATGTGGAGAGCAATCTGACAGGGGTGTCTTTGAAAATGGATGACCAGAGAAAAATAAAGCTATTTCTTTTTAATTCTGCAGTAGTTCAGTGCATTCAGTCAACCAGCTATGGGCATTCAATTTCGCTTCTACCAGGAAGCCCTGGTTTCCACAGGTAGCCTTTGATCAGTGGTATCCTGCATTTCACGTGGGCCCTGATTCATTTAGGTCTGTGTGCCCATAAAGGAATGAGGGTCTCCTCAGCAGCAATGTCATTTCCGTCCTTACTAGAGCCAGCCTCGGAGAATCTTGCGAATTTATTCTTTTCCTGTCTAGATGGTAGAGTGTTGTCAGTGGCTTCTATACTCTTGGTCAGTGTTTATTGTACTTGGCATTGGATTAGAAAGAAAGTAAAAGAAAATGAAGACAAAAATCCGAAAGTGTGACCGGACGCCACCGTGACTGTCTTGCATTTCTCACCTTATACATGATGGATTGCTTTTTCCTGGCTATTTAATCAGGTCTTCAAATAATGCCACTCCAATTTCTTGTAGGTACAGCATGGGCCGTGTGCACAGATGGTGGAGAGGCTAGCTATAAATATAAATTAAGCAACGAGACTGACCATGGTGAGAAGAACATAGCCCTCTCTGTTTAAGTTTGGACAATAAACGGTCACCAGATATTTTCAGGCACATTGTGGGCCGGCATTGCCCAGCTGTTCAGCTTTGGCTTGTCCACAGGCTGTGGCTGAGGGTTACTCTTGGCAACCATAACAATCTGCTTCTCACTGAAGTATAGACAATGACCCATTTGAGCCTGTGTCCATTGTTGGTGGATATTTACATAAGCCTAATGAAGTTTCAACATAGTTTTTTATATAGAGTTAGGTATTCCCTCTTTAGCAATTAGTGACTTAGGAAATAAAGTAAACATAATCTACTTAATTAAATTAAGTTAATGACTTGTGAGTCTCTCCAGAAAATAAGTTGGGGAAAAAGATTTGAAATATGTTCACTGTAAAATGTGAAATTATACATGGCTTCCTCTAGATAAGGCATTTAAAAATTATTATACTATAGAAGGTTCTATCATTAATGGTACTATAGCTAACATTGTAACATCATATGCACAGTTCCAGACTACTGCCTCTCTATATATATTGAACATGCACACGCACACACACATGGAACACAGACGATGATTTCCTGCATAAGACTTTGCATATACTACATCAAAATATGGAGCCATATTATGTAAGTGGTAGTGAATGCAAGTTAAAACATACAGGTAATTTAAACCACTTGCATTGTCTATTAATCTCTTCTAAGTGCTGGGGACAGAGTTTTATTGTTGTTTGTTTTAATTAATGTTTTTTGGGGAAGCAGGATTTTGGTTAAGCATTTCCCTTTCCAAATGAAATAAATTAACTATAGCTGCAATTTTAGCATTCAGTCTGGCAAAAATGCATTTAGGAGTCAATGTGTTAAGTGTCACAGAAGTTTCAGTATCCAGAGTTGCAAAGACGTAAGCAATGTTAGAATCCCATTGGCATAGCACATGCGGATGAATTAATTGCTTTTGAGTCATCATCCAATAAACTGGAGTGTGGGAAGATAGTAATTAAATCGAGAAGACTGTTTGGTAGCTGAGTGGAGAAGTTAGCAATTATCTGAAGCCAAGGAGGAGGAGATAAGGAGCAAGGCAGGAACAAAAGATAAGATAGATTGAAGATAACAGTTATCTCTGAGTTTCTTATCCTGGATCTAGCTGGTGGGTGGCGTTCAGTTTCTGACAGTGTCTGCTGTGGAAGGTCATTGGAAATAATTGACTGTTGAGCAACGGAGTTGAGGGCCACAGAATTGGGACTGCAACTATGATCGGGCCTATGTAGTCTGGGATGTGTTTAATTTAATGGCAGAAATTAGCGAAGATAGAATAAAGTTGCCCTGGTGAAGAAATGCTGTATTCATTATATATTCTACCATGCACAGAGAGTCTGTGGGGAAAATCCATATGAACATAAATAGAATAAATACTATTATAAATAGTCCTCAAAATGTATATTTGCTTGGGCAAGATACCAAATAATGCCTTCTATATAAGAAATAAATATGAAGTCTGTGTCTCATGTTAATATTGAAAATTTTATAATGCTGGTTTTATTTTTTCCCTCTAACATTGGTTAAAAAAAATAGTCCCACTGTAGTAGGAGAAATATGTTGGTTAGACATTTAGAAAAATGAGAATTGTTATCAATTACCTGTCCTCTCTTGGAAAAGGTTACTGATTACAAATGATGTTGAATTTTAAACATTTGATTAAGGCAGTATATCATATAGCTTGGTATTAGCAAGAAGATTTCAGTTTGGTTATGAACATGAAGGCATAAAATCAGAATTCTTTTGTTTTTGTGAGTGTGTTTTTATGTACCTTATCAATATGAGAAGAATACCCAGAAATCTAAATAGGCAAGAGGATTATCTAGATGCATATTCATATAATTGTATAGTAAGTGCAATTAATTATAGTGTTTCTTACTAAAGGTTGACCCCTACATAGTAACTTCACTGGGGTTCAGTGTGAATCAATGAAAAACTGTACAATTAGTCTTAACACTGCAAAACCTGTTAGAATGTAATTTTTCGGTGTAATAGCACCTAGGCAAGTATGCAAGAGTGAATGTAACTGAAACTAAAGGGATACACTTCTTAATCGAATATTAGTAGCTGGTAGTCAATTAAGTTGAATTTTTGTCTCTTAATATGAGAAAGCTTAGCATGATTTAAATGCTTAATTATATTTAGTATGGGATCAAATTGTTCCTGGAGTTCTGCAAATTATTTAGAAGAGCCAATTCCATGTATTGGGCTGGTATGTTAGTGGACCTAAACTGGAAGATGAGTCATTAGTTAGTCACACAAACTGAGATGCTGATGAAAACTACAGAATTTCTCTTTAGAATTAAGTCATTGAATCTAAGTGAGTAAAAGTGCAACTTAGTATTTTTGAAACATACTTCCGTCATGGTGATATTATAGCTCATAAGCTTTCCTAGGACTCTTGCCTTTTATAAGCCTTGGTAATTAATTGTAGCTAATAAGATGCAGAACCAATTTTTTTCAAAGTGGTTATTAACTTCAGTATATCTGGCCATGAATTTATTCAATCAATTATAAAATTATATTTGCTTATAAAGGTAAGAATAAAAATAAGAGGAAAGTAATGTATGCTCTTATATTTTCTATCTCAAAGTCTCCCCTCCTCTAGAGAAATGTTAACACTCAAACTAATGGTTTCCTGGAGGAGTTCAGTGATAGCCTAAGTTTGCATAAATCAGTCATTTGATCTCTGACCATGTAATATTCACCTAGTATATGAGATGTGTCTACATCTCATCTCTATACTCCTATCCAGTTTACTTACAGAGATTTAAAATACATTGCAGTATAGAATATATTTATGGACAGATTCTTAAACAATATTGCTTAACCTTTCCAAGTCTCTATTTCTTCAGCTGTAAAATGCAGTAGATAATTGTCTCAAAGATTTAGTATAATAAATGTATGTAAAAGGGATTTGAAGGCTGTAAATTGCTACACAAATGTTAGCTATTATAAAGTCTTATTGTGTTGGTTGTGTTTAGTCTCAAGAAAAATAGCAGGCATTCATTGAGACAGAAAAAAATGATGGCTTTCTTCTGGAACATTTTTCTACCTTCCAAGAAAATAATTAATAAACATGTATTTTAATGATAGTACCCATTCAAAATTTAGGTTTTTAGTCTAGCGGGTAAGGTTTAAGAGAAAAGTCCTATCACAAAATGACAGCAAGTGGAAAAAATTGCAGCAAGGCTTGCAACATCAGTTTAATGACTTGATCGTGCCAGTTTTATGTTAGGCAAACGCTTCTCAGCAAATAAAGGCATGTCATTCACCTTGGTGTCCTTCGTTCACCATGTGCTTCAGGTGGGAAGCCAGCTCAGTGCTAATCAAGAGGATATGGCTGTATGGGAGACTTCGAAATTGGAAATGAATTCTACAGTAATATAAAGTGTACTGAGACCAGTGATCAATATAAATCCATATAATATGGAAAACTTGATAGATTCATAAATATTGATCACATCGTACTTCAGTGGTAAACACACCAAAAGGTGTTATCCTATGTCCTTTTTTTTTAAATCTCTCTATAGTGGGAAAGTGAAAATGAAGAATGTTGATTTTTTACATTGAACCCAAATCATTTTGCAGTTGTTACATTTTACCTTTAACCTATCAATCACCCCTTGAGGAAAGGTGTACACACGCTCTCACACCTAAAGAGCGTGCATATATATATATATATATATGCACATATGTACATATGTACATATATTATGTATATACATATATGTTCCTTCTGATATATTAGAGAATTTTAAGTTATCCATGCAATAATTAAGAAGAGGTATATGTAATTTACTAGCTAGAATTATATAGGAGTAATTGTTAACTGTCACTCTGTGCTAATGCCATCATCAATACAACTAGGATAAAATGGCAGTCACATACAGTTTTTTTATGATAAAGTTTTTTTTATTGATACATAATAATTGTACATATTCATGGATTACATGTTACATCTTGAAACAAGCACACAACATACAATGATCAAATCAGGGTAACTGGAACAAGATTCACCTGAAACATCCATCATTGCTTTATGCTGCTAGCAAACATATAAAAAAAAATGCTCAGCATCTCTAATCATTAGAGAAATGCAGATCGAAACCACAATGAGATATCACCTAACCCCAGTGAGATTGGCCTCTATCAAAAAAATCCCGAAATAACAAATGCTGGCGAGGATGTGGAGAGATAGGAACATTCTTACACTGCTGGTGGGACTGCAGATTGGTGCAACCTCTGTGGAAAAGAATCGGGAGATACCTCAAAGAGCTGAGAGTGGAAATAACGTTCGGTCCAGCAATAGCACATACACAGTTTAAAGGTGTGAATTACAATGCAATTACAACAAAGGCCTCAAGTGACCCAACAGAAAGTTTGTAAGCTGGGGTGGCCCTTAAGGCTATTCTACCCCTCAAAGGCAGATGTGACCTTGAGGGAGGTGGCAGTCTTTGGTTGAAGGCAATTACTAGAGATGGATCCAGTAGGGAACAGTGAGCCATCGACACTGGCCCCAGCTGGAGGAGTGCATGCTGTAATCCTGAAAGTGAAATCTGGATGGGACACCACTGTACCCACTACAGTCCTCACCTGGTGCCACTCAAATCAAATTTTGCTTCATATAATAAATTCTGGAAACAACTATTCTAGGATACTGGTTAGTCTTATTCCCTGGGAGAAAGAAGGAGGTCAATGGGATGAACTATAAACCCCACCAGTGCAATTGCTGCAGCTAGTCTCAAAGCTCCCATTGATACTTTTTCCTGCCTCTTACCTGTCCCAGATTGCCCTTACCTCAGCTGGCAATGGCTCTGCTGGTCTCTAAGGCTTCCTTGGTGGGGATAGTGTACTAGTCCATGTATCATCAAAATTAGGGAAAAGAGTAGAAAGAGACACTCCAGTAGCTCACCAGAATGCCAATCATATTCTTCCCTGATAACTTGAGTAATTACCTTTGCCAGGGTGGCATCTTGCCTTGACTGCTGGTATTTTGGCACAAGAAGCCTAAAATGACAAGGCAGCAGCAGTAGCTCAAAGTTCAGTGACAGAGACATTCCTCCTCTGAAAATCAGGACCTCTAAGTCTACAGAGCCTAGAGTTACAGTGATGGGAAACAGGTTCACCTGATGGGTCACTGGAAGTGATGGTAAGCAGTTCCACACCTACTGTAATCTCTTGTGCCTCTTTATTATGGCTACCTATTGAGGACATGATGCCATATACTGATGGTTGATTTACATATACACTGCATGCTAGAAGAAAGAACCTCACCTTCATAGGGCATGATTTCCAGTCTGGCTCCATAACTGCACCTCTAAAAGGCTGTACTTTCACCGTGTCAGGGCAGCAGCTTCTCAGTGGTTGCTATGTGATAGGATTAGCAGATCTCATGGTCATGTATTCATATCCAATACCTCTTTTGCTAGAAGATGAATTATGTGATCTTTTGCAGTGTTATGAGGGATCGCGTGTTGGTGGCTTTGTGAACCACCGATAGTGAAAATAGTTTAATGAACTCTCAGGTAGTGGTGCAGACTGAAGTCCTGAGAGTAAGAAAGGCAAATCCTTCCAAGAATATGTGTTTATTCCAGTCAAGATGAATGTCTGACCCTTCCAGAGTGGAAGGAGTCCAAATAAGCAACATATCACAAAGAGGCTAAATGGTCTGCTTAGGAATGATGTTTTGTTGGGAGCTCAGCATTTGTCTCTGTTGCTAGCAGGGTGTGTATACAGTGGTGGCAGTAGCTGCTGGTGAGCAGCAGCAGCTGTGTTGAGTTAGGACCCGGGCCAATGGGCAGCACATAGGCTCCACCCCTGCCACTGCAGCCTCTTCATTCATGTAGCTGCTACGCTATCTCTGGAGGCTGGCTGATGTCACCTGCATGAATTGTGCCATCTACATCGCTGTTCAGTGCTTCTTCCGCAAAGAATACAATCTGGTGTTTACATGTGATTCAGAGATCTTTACACTTGGTGTTCACTCTCATAGGCCGTCCACATGCCTCTTCCCCATACCTCTTTGTTCCTGATTTTCCAAACATTTTCCCTCCAGGTGACCTGGTGACCAAACATTCTGCCTACTGGGAAAAGTTCTCTTTCCCACTTTCTCTCGGGGCTATCCCTGACTGAGCTGTAGTGTAGCAGCCATTTCATTTTGGGTGTACCCCACATACCGGCACCCCAAGCTGCCCAAGCTTGATCTTTTTCTCCCTCAGTGTACTGTTTATAAGTGTGAGTTGAGGGGGAAGTTACTTTGACAATAGTGATTGGAAAACATGGGGGTCTGGGCCCCTGCTCTGGTGGCCTGTGGTCCCACTTGTGCCTGATACCAAGTATAATGCTTTCATCTTCTGAATTGCTTATGGTCCTGCCTGACCTTATGACTTGGTGTGTCTCAGACAACCCAGCTCATGATCAGCAATTCTGGCCACTTGGTCGGTTGATTATTCCATAGTTGGGCATTTTTTCCTTCAACAAAGTCCAATATTGTGTCATTTTATAAATGGTGTATAATTCTCTGCTGTGGATGGCATGACTTTACTACAGAACTCTAAGGGTTTATGTTGTGATTCCTGTATTGGAGCTTGCTTACCATAATCTCCACACAGATTTTATCTCTCCTATCACCAATACTTCTAGTAATAATACTATAGAGTCCACTGGGTTGTGTGGCCCAAGTGGCAGAGCTACCTGCATCATAGCTTAGACCTGCTACAATACTTGTTCCTACTTTGAACACCCTACCTTAAGGTGATAGCCTGTTATTACCTGTTATTACCTGGGTGAGAACAGAATACGCTGTCTGAAAAACCCGAATGCCTAGCAGGCATTGTGATTCTTTCCTAGTCTTTGAAAGTATGAGTTATAATAATTTGGCTTCATTTGTTGGGCATATCTTGTCATGTTCTGACCCACACTGCCCCTAAAATCTTTACCACTGTGACGGGCCATTGTTATAGGGTTATCTCCCACCCTCTGGAGCATGTGTGTTTTGCCAAAGCCTTCTATATATTTGCATTTTTTTTTTTTTGCTCAATTGCTCTGATTAGCACGATGTTATCAATATAATGGACAAGTGAAATATGCTGTAAAATATCTGGATGGTCCAGATCCCTTTGGACTACTAAGACAGAACATGGGAGAGTTAGCATGGCCTTGGGGCATGACTGTAAATGAAGAGTGATTTTTCCATTCCTAGAGAATGAGAATGTTTTGATTATCCTTTACTATAGGGATGAAAAAGAATACATCACTGTGGCTAAATATGTTTTACTGGCGGTCATGTTAATCTGCTCTAACAAAGACATATAGCTTTTGGCATAGCAGCTGCAATGGGAGCTACATTTAGTTAGGTTTGTGGTTGTCTACTCTTGTCCTCTAGCTTTGGTCTAGTTTTTGTAAGGACTGGATTGGTGAATTAAATTAAAATGTGATAGAAACTACCATTCTTTAAGGATTTAAGAGTGACATGAACCTCTACCATTCCCCGTAAAAGGTAATACAATACAATGGTAAGTGAAATATAAAATATAAATCGTGGAACACAAATATATAGTAGAATACATAGTATGCATATAATATGTAAATAAATAGTAGAATAAAATATAAATAGTAGAATATAAGTTTTCACACAATATAGATCCCAACTATTAAAACAAATTTAAATCTAAATCTACCTACCTTTAAATCTATTTTTTTTTTTTTGCATGTACTATCTCCCAAAGAAACTTGGGATTTTTATTTCTATAGGGTCATTGGATGAGGATGTGGAATAGAGTAGGCTGGGAGATGGGTAGGAGAATTATTTTTTTTAATTTTTTATTTCAGCATATTACAGGGGTGCAAATGTTTAGGTTACGTATATTGCCTTGCCCACCTGAGTCAAAGCTTCAAGTGTGTCCATCTCCCATATATATCTATATTTATAATGAAAAAAACTACTATGTTTTCTTTATTTTTGAAATCAAATCAAAATATGTGGATGCGAAGAGCATCAGACAATAAGCAGTATAAACCAAAGCCTATCATAGAGTTTTAGAATATGGGTGGGATT
The DNA here is from genome assembly GCA_028533085.1 of Varecia variegata. Taxonomy (NCBI): domain Eukaryota; kingdom Metazoa; phylum Chordata; class Mammalia; order Primates; family Lemuridae; genus Varecia; species Varecia variegata. Next base: position 16,316,841 of record CM052443.1, on the reverse strand, counting down.
TTGCCTTTGACTTCAGCCCCCAAATAAACTATTCAGAATATTCTCTATCCCTTGGCACACCTAAAATGTCTTAGGGGATAAGGCTTTTGTATCTATTTTCAATCTAATGAGAAAATTAGAAGCACAAGAAAACAAACTCCATTTCAATTTATGGAAAAGAACATACCAACAAAGTTATGAGTCCTACCTAGAGTGAGATCTATATAAATATAGAAAAAAGAAAAACACAAAAGGCAATAACATTTTCAAGAACAATTCTTTTGTCAGATAACATGTGCTAAGCACCTTATATACATGATTCTATTCACTTTTAGGATAATCCAGTCTAGAATTCTACTGTTCTCATTTCAGAGATTAGAAGATTGTGCTTCAAAGAAGTCAGATACCATGCCTAGCATCAAATAGCTACAGAGTGGTGGAGCCGGGTTTGAATCGGGTTTGGATCTTTGCTTGTGCTTGCCCGGTCCTGGGTGTTGTGTTGATTCAAGGCTTTACAGTCGCATATTAATTGATCTCACAAGCACTCAATGGAGGAGGTACAATTGATTTGCTTTGTGAGTGAGGAAACTGCTGGACAGAGTAGGCAACGGACTTGTCCAAGGCCACACAAGGAGTCTGACTTCCCAGCTGACTGTCGCAGCCACTCTGCTGTAATGTGACTGTCTACACATGCGCTGTCCACACATGGAGCCGGCTCAGGGTTCATGTGTGATGTTTCACATTAACTTGAGTCTAGTCAGACTAGTCTGGGAATTACTAATACAGGAGAAAATCTTGACATTAATAAAAGTGTCTAAGATTATGCCACCCAAATGATCTGTGTCCAAATTCCCAAGGTGTTAGAGTCCATTGCTAAGCACGGGCTAGGCGTGCGATGTGTCTTAAGAGTCTTAAAAGTGAATACTTACATAATCCTTCCTACTTGGAAATCTATGGTTTAATGAAGAATTAATTTGATATAACTAATTATAATTATCAAATGTATTAAAGCATGGTAACTTGCAGTAGTATATTAGTTATTCAATATTTATCAAATATCCAGAAAATATAGAAATCATAAAACTGTAATGCAAATTGGAGATAGTAGATGCCATTCAAGGAAAGCTTAATTCTTCGTGTTAGTACTCCTTAAAGGTAACACAGCCAGTGCTTACTGTACTGGTTTTTTTTTTTTTGTTCAAACCCTACTTTAAGAGGATGATGGTACCATTTGCCACATAGAATGACCAGGTTTCTATTATATTAAAAATCTCTTTCACTTATTGTTTTATTTAAGTGAAACAAAACACATTAAGCGAAAAGCTCCAGGTGATAAAATAGGTTTAAAAAAGGAGAGGGAAAGTTTCTCTTCATAAAAATTATCTACTCAGAGGTGTTTAACCTATAATGCAATTCCATAAAAATAATAATAATACTTAGTTAATGAGCCTAAATGACTGATGTGTGCAGTGCTCAGCAGTCTTTGTTATTTTGTGTTGACAAATATCCATCAAGAATCTACAGGAAACTCTAACTTTCCCTGACAATATTGACAAGATATATTTCTTGATTTAGATGATTGAGTTTCATATATTGTAGAACATAAGAAAATTCATTTGAAATTAAAAATGATCCATCCTCAAAATAAAATACACATCATTATAAAGCAAAAAAAGCCAAGTAGAAAAGCCAGTTTCTCATATTTCTTGATGTTTTTCAGGTCCACTTCCTATTTAAATAACAACCTACCTGCTAATGAGGTAGAATATTCTTTGGTTCTGAAAGACATTGACTGAGTGTATGGATAGGGAAATTTACCAAAGCAGAACAGAGTGTTTTGAACAATAAATAATGATTCTATAAGTGATTTTCTCCTAACAGTATGGCACTTATTTGGAAAAAGAAAGAAATAAAAATACTATGTAGCTTATTTTATATTCCTTTGTTGCCTTCTCAATTTCATAAATAGAAAGAGGCACAGATAGCAGAGTTGGTGGCCCAAGCATAAGCCTTTGTATCTCGTGAATTCCATGTCCAGTTTATGACATGCTTTCTTATTGAACTTGATCCTGGCTTCTCATTTTTTAATATGAACCTTTGCACCCAATTCTGATCAGCTATTTTGGGTCTTTAACATACTTGCCTAGACAGGAACAGATGAACTTGGGGAAAATTAAACCGAGAGGAGTAAATACCTTTTTGCTTTTGGAGATCAGGAACAATATAAACAACAATAAAACCGCATACTAAGTATGTAGTTTCATTGCACATGAAACATTATCTCAGAAAAAGTTATTTCTACCTTCCAAACACAGGTGCTAAGTGGTTGCTTAAGCTCTTAGTCTAATAGGAAAGTTTGGAATAGAACAAATTATTATGAGTTCCAGGAGTAACTTAAACACAAGATGGAGGGGTGACACAACGGAGGGGGCTTAAGCAGCTCTTCCTATGGGAATCACAGCAGTTCTTCACTGAGGATGTGATGATGTCTGAACTGTGATGGACTTCAAAATAGGAATATGGTTTTACCAAGCTGTCGAGAAGGGCAAAGAAATAGCTGGTGGAAGAGACATTACACACAAAGCATAGGAACATAGAGCAGAAACAAAAGTACGTGTTCAGAGAATGATGTGCAGTTCAGCAAGGCTGTAGAGATAGGTAGGGGCTGGATCACAAAATATCTTTTAGAATATGGAAAGGAAATTGGACTCCAATCTAGGCTATATGGGATATTGATAGCTAAGTATAAAAGGTGTGCTTTCATTTGTGTTTTTAAAAGGTATTAATAACTTGGGGTTGGCAGTGGCAGGAAAAAGAACTGGACATGGCAAAACTAGGTGGAAGGATGTATTAGCAATAGGCTAGACAAGAGAGAATAAGGCTGTTGACCACAGCAGTGCAAAAAGTAAAAAGTGGACATATTAGAAGGTCCTCAAAACCTGGAGCGTGCTATTAATATGTACAGATGGATTAGGATAGAATGATTCCTAGATTTTTGATTTAACTGAATAGACAGTAAAGCCATTCCGGAAGAAAGGAGGAAGAATGGCTTTAAGTCCACCTTGACAGAAAGAGCCCAGATTGTGAGTTCGTTGAGAGCCTGTGTCTTAATCATCTTTGTATTTCCAGCATCTAATAAGTGGCCTGACCAGGGCAGACTCTTAACTACTCATTAGAAGGCTTGAAAGGCAAATACTCTGTTTTACTGGTTAATTGGTAATGCCAGGTATAAACTATGATATAATATAATAAACGATGAAGCCAAAGAAGTAAATATTTAGATCTCAAAGAATATAATTGAAAAATTTACAATCGAAATAGGCCAAATTATTAATAGGCTACCTGAAAAGCATATTTTGCTGTGTGTGTTAGATAGATCGGAACAGAAGGAAAGATGAATGCAGACTATTCTGTAATATCCCCAGAGGGAAACAATTATGGTCTGAACTGAGTGATAACTCTGCTCACGGAGAGAAAGATGAATTCAAAGAGTAACATGGAAGAAGAAATGGTTAGCAGTTTGCATTTGAATTGAAAAGGAGCTTTTGATGCTGACTGGGAATTCTGTAAGTTATTGGCGTTGCTGATGGTAATGAAAAGCTTAAGGGAGAGTGTGACAGGGCCTTATGCATCCTTAGTTCCTTGATAGGATATAAGTGAGTCATTCTCCTGCTGATGAGATGATTCCTTCTTGCTGGACATATTTTACCCAGCTTTGAGGAAGGGACTTACTGTATTGCCGTCTTGGAATAACGAGTTAAAGGGTTACACATTAGCATAAGATAACCACTGAGCACTGTCACCACCAGGACTGGAACATATTGATTTGATTAGCTCTTAAATATCAGAAGGTAGCAATGATCACTTCTTTTTCTTCTCTCTTCTATTTCTCTCTCCTGTCTGTAGCAGGCACAGATTAGAACCGAGAAATAAATTAGAAGTAGAAGGACTAACGTTGGCTTTCTGCCACCTCGAAAATAAAATCCATTTAATTTACCCTGACTATCCTTGTTACAGTGTTAAATATAGACTAAATAGTTTAATATGGATTTATGTAATGAATTCACAAATTGATTTCGCAGAGTATGTTTGCTTTAGGAAATACACATCTGCTTACTATAGCTGGAATGGTGTAACTATGTGGACTCATTTTGATATGATAGATGGATTTTCTTAAAAATGATAGAAAAATCTAACCTGTGATCATTGTATCATTCCTATGTTTTTAAAATCCATGAATTGAAAACAAAACAAAACAATGATTTAAAAGCTCCAGCTAATCTCCTAGGGAAAGCCATTGGATAGCAATATTAATGTCTTATCTCTGAGTGACAGGATTAAGGAAAAAACGACCTCCACTCTCTCCCTGTGAAACCTCCGCTTTTCGTTTTCCCTTGTTCAAGAAAGTCATATGCAACTTATTTAAACATTAATTGTTTAGCCTGAGCTGTATGCAGGTTATTTGCAAAATAAAATTTCTTGCAAGTTTGAAAATGAATCCAGAGGAACCTTTCTTTCCTAACCAGGCCCCCTCCTTCCCTATCTCGGGTGGCCAAATTGGATGTAATTGTAATTGGTGATGGATGACAACAGCAGTGTCAGCCAATCATTTTAGGAATGGCTACTAAGATTTGTAATTATAATGTCCTTTATTCCAATTTAAATTCAACAGTCTTCACATTACTATTCTTTCCCCTGAAACATGGAAATTTGGATGTGGGGATTGGGGATGGTTAAGACACAGGGTTTTACCTTCTTGAAATCTACACTTTTTCAGTCTGTCCCATTTCTCTAAGGTACAATAGACATGGGAGGGCAAGAATGGTAATTTACGATCTAAAAGTGCTTAATCTAAAATCTGTCCTTGTCAAAGGAGAACACGTTGGTCCCCATGCTGCCGTAATCGGAGCTTTATTTCAGCGTAAGTTTCAATGGGGGGCTTTCAATTGCATTCTTTGAACTACCCCGTCCTTATCAATTTATGCAACGTACAGGTCTTATGGGTCTTTAGCACCATTCTACTTTTAAAATACAAAGCACTAAATGTAATGAATGGTCCAATCCACAACTGAAAACCTATAAACTCACCTTGCAAGCATAACAACAACAAAAATTGTTAGATGGTTATGGCTGAATCTAGCTTTATTATTAATCACTTCTCCCAGTGATTAAAATTTAACTCTTAAAAGAGTTCCTTTTCCCTAACAGATTGTTTCTTTTTTACGGTAATTATTTTATACTCTAAAATTACTTCCCTTAATTTCCACTTTCATATACAATGAGCTTTCCCTGGTAAAAAATTTATAGTTGAGGAATATAATACCTTAGGGCACAAATTGAATCAGGTAGCCAAGAATTAAATATATAAAGTCTCTGTGAGCATTTTTGTTCAGTAACAAATTAGTAAGCAGCATGCTAAATAAAGGCAATATCAATGGCATTTTATGTATTTATAATTAATAGTAGTGGATATTTTGCTTTAACTCCATTTATTAGCTCTTGTTTACTAGAAACCTTTAAGGTTGCCTCTTCCTCGTACTTTCCATGTGATGTGTATAAATTGTTAGAGTTTGCTGGGGAAAACACACTTGCTAACTTTATTGTCCCTGGCTTTCTGGCCTGGGATTAGTTAATTGGCAATATCTGTCTGTCTTCTGCATCCCACCTCAATGTGTCTCCACCCCCTCATGCATAGTCTATCCTGTTTATGCCACCTTTTGTGGATCCTTAAGTTCTAAACCTCACTGGGTTCTCCATATGCTTACCCGTGTAATACAGGTCCATACTTTCTTTCATGCTAAATTATACTTGAGATCCATTCTAAGGTCCTTTATCACCTTTACGTTTTCTTCTGCTAATATTCCCAAGGCATTCTTGGCCAAAACAAGCAAACAAAAGCCATCATCATCATCATCACCATCATCATCATCATCATCATTTATTCTGTTGTTTTAACACAATTTTCTGTTCCCAAACTTCCATTCCTTTTTGTTTTCTAATTGCCCCAAATAGGAGTGACAATTGGTGTGCTAGGGATGGCATACTGATGACCGTGGATGAGATATACATGGAAAGTTCCATATATCCTTGCTGCAAGTGATGTCAGGTGTCCACGTAGTCTTGGAACACACTTGATTTTTGATATGTGAAACCCTTGGTGTCTAAAGCATAGCACAGGCATGGCCTGGATGGTTAGCAGCATGAATGAATGCTGATAATACTAAAAGTGTACATTGTATATTGTCAGTTTCTTCTGAATTTTATGTAGGTGTCAAGAATACAAGAAAACAAAGAATTTGTAAGCTCCCCCTTTTATTGACTATTGCTAGATTGACTAAAGAAATGCTTAGCATTCTGAAAAATACTACTAACTCAAATGTCCTATCCATAACTGACGAGATTCCTTACATACGAGTTTTTAGTTTTAACTCTTTGCTATTCAAAATAAATTATAAGACATAAAATCACAAAGAGTTTATGATATACTGCTGTTTAGAGAGCATCTTGTGGAAAATCTAGCTCTTTGTTCACATGTGCATAGAGATTACAATTTTGGGATAGTAATATCAAAATCCCTGCCATATTTCCAGGTATTCAAAGCTTTGGGAGAAAAATGAATGGCTATAGGGATGGCAGCAGAAATTACTGTTTATAGCCATGTTCTGTAGTGGAGATATCTGAATATCAAAGGGCAAGTATGGATGTTGTAGATTTTTACTGTGGATTGAGTCCAGCTGAAACATGATTCTCAGAATTTCCTTTTCGCCATGGTTCTGAGTTAGTGTGGACCAAAAGAAAATTTCGTGTGAGATTTGGCAAGTAGACGTAAAGCAACAGGGTCTTAGTTTGTTTGCTGTTGCTTATAATGGAATACCTGCAACTGGATAATTTATTTTAAATAGTAATTTAATCTTACAGTTCTGGAGGATAAGAAATCCAAGGTTGAGGGGCCACATTTGTTGAGAACCTTCTTGCTAGTGGGGACTCTGCAGAGTCTTGAGATGGCACAGAGCATCGCATGGTGAGGGGGCTGCCCCACTCCCATGATAACCCATTAATCTATTAATCCATGAATGAATTAATCCATTCGTGAGGGCAGAGCCCTTATGACCCAATCACCCCTCAGAGGCCCTCCTTCTCAACACTGCCACATTGGAGATTAAACTTCTACAAGAGTTTTGGACAAACATTCAAATCACACCAAGTCGCCATACTTCTTTATGTTTTAGAGGTTGGCACAGGGCACAAATTGCCACTCATCTGGTGGCTCACCCGTTGGTGTGGGGCAGCACCCTGGCCAATTGCTGTTCCAGGTCCTGCCAGATCTTCTGTTTTAGCTACTCCCACTCCTGGCATGAGTTTGTGATTATGTCAGTGATGAACATGGTGAGTGATTAATATGGATTCCAGTCTGTCCTCATGGGTTCCATCTAAGCTTTGTGGATTGCAGTTTATCTTTGCTTTCTTCATTTTCACATCTGTCTTCTTTTCCCAACTTCCTGCCCTGATGACTTCAGGCTCAAGGACCAGACTCAATTAACAGCCTGACATATATTATATAACTGTATAACCAGCTCCCAAAACTGTGTACCATCAAATCTTATAATAAATCTCCCACCATGATTCTCATGCTCTGATCAAACCCTGATTAATACAACGGAAAAATGGTTGAGGCATTAAAAGTGGCTGAGAAACTCAGGAAATACATGAAGTGTACTACTGAAGAGAGAGGTGATTTTGCCATTTTCTAAGATATGCTGTTCTAACAATATTCGCTTTTATTTTTTTAAATTGAGAGCTCTTTAAAAATTCTCCCTATCTACTAGAGATACAAGCTATAAAATACAAGTTGATATAAGTCTGAATCTATAAGGGTCCCAAAAGAAGTGAATAGCACAGTCAATTCAAAGAAGGCTAAATAAAGGAACTATCAACGAAAGGTATGGGCAGAACATACCCACCACACATGCACAAACACAAACCTCCCCACACACAAAATAGAGTGCAGTACTGAGGGGCTTTTAACAGTGGAGTTATTATCCTAAGGCTCCAAGTAGGTTCTTGGGAAGCTATTACCAGAATTGAAGAACAGAGAGCTTTTCAAAGAGGAATACTTGGAAGAGAGTTGTGACTTGCACTGGAATGAAACAGCCAGCCTAACAGAGATCTGCGTGGAGACATGCAGAAATAAATACCCCAAATTCATGCTCATTCCTCACTCAGATTGCCGCCTTGCTCAAGGGTGCACTCAAAGAAGCCAAAGTGCAAAGAAGCCCTTTGATAGATATATATAGATAGGTCAGTTTCTGAGGGGCAGAGACCGGGTGGAAAATGGTACAGAATGTATCTGCATGTAAAACAAAACAAAACAAAAAAACACATGTAGCACAAGATCTTAACCAACTTTCACAAGCTTGGTCTTTTTATTTAAGTAGATTTAAGAAATAATTTATGAAGGAAGTCACAGATACACAGGGTAAATACTCAGTATAGAAGCAGAAGTGTGCCCCCCCCCACCAAATGGCCACGTCTTAATCCTTAGAACCTTTGAATATATTATGTTGCATTGCACAGAGGAATTAAAGTTGCAGATGGAATTAAGGTTGGTAATCAGGTGATCTTAAAATAGGGAGATTATCCTGGATTATCTAAGTAGGCCCAATATGATCACAAGGGTCCTTAAAAGTGGAAGAGGGAGGCAAAATGATCAGAGTGAAGTGACAAGAGAAGGGCTCCACATGCCATTCCTGGCTTTGAAAGTGGAGTGAAGTCCACTAGCCAAGTAATGTGTGTGGACAACCTCTACAAACTGGAAAACTCAAGGAGACGGATTCATCTTTACAGGCTGCAGAAGCAAACACAGCCCTGCCGATGCCTTGATTTTAACACAGTGAGAGCCATGCCAGACCTCTAACCCACAGAACCATAAAGTGATAAATATTAATAGATGTGATTTCAGGACATTAAGTTTGTAGTAATTTGTTACAACGGCAATTGAAAACAAACACACTGAAGTTCAAGTTTCTTCAATCGATTTTGTTTCTACGTTCAGATCACCTTGGAAAATAGTTACAGAAGAGCATTGTGCAAATCGCAATATCCAGGACGATCAGTACTAAGGGACTCTGTGTTGAGAGAGTTATGGAACTATGAACGTCGGGGATCACGTTGTGGTTCGTTCTTTAAGCAGGAAGAGAATGCCTACCAAGCAGCTTAAAACCTGTTCCATTATCCAGGTACTCGGAGAATCCAGCCTCCAGAACAGAAGAACACTATCCCCACTGCAAAAAACACAAAAGCCAGGAAGCCACAGAGAATTGCCTTAAGATTCAGAAGAACAAGAGCTCTTACGTTCAGTAGCTTTTCTTGGAATTAATAAGTGAAGGCTAAGGGTTATAGTAAAGATGTGAAGTACGGATTTAGCACTAACCAGACCACATTGAAGAAGAGAAATATGTACGAGAAAACCAATATGAACCATACCTAGGCAGAGATTTTTTTCTTCAGCCAAAATAATTAAGGGTTTTTACTAAGTTTCTTTTTTTACTTTTTACTAAGTGTAGAAAGTAATATTAGGACCCAGTGCCTGGTCCTTATTATTTATGTGTAATAAATTGGAGTAAACAATGCCAAATTCTTATTGTAAGTTGTAGGTTAAATGAACTCCTTCATCACCTTCTTAAATTTCTACCTTAAAATCCCTATAGGCTATTGTTATAACAAGTTTCTTGAATTTTTTAAATACTACCTAATTGGGAGTGGAGTTTCTCTTAGAACAATCTATGTTACAGGGCTGACTGCTATTTGATTGGACACACGATCCTTTTAAATAGGAATAGAAAGCTAGCTTTTTAGCTGGGAAGGTGGAAGACTCACCACAGCTCCTACAAAGCTGCACTGTTCTGATGCTGGCTTGTGAACTTAGACAACACAAAGCTGTTCATTTTCAGGTGCTTGTCGAAATGGACCGCCTTCAAAAAATAATCTCTCTTATCATGGGCTCAATAATTATGAAAAGCAAACAGAATCAATCATTCAAGGAGGATAAAGTGAGCACTGTGTTTTTTACACAAAATTCATACCTCTGCCATTTCAACTTCAGAAATATATTTTCTTAAATCATTGCTACCTTGAGTTTGTCCACAATGATGGCTTTATCACTTTCAGCAATGATTTCCTATTATTTTGTGTTACATTTTAGTTGGTTTTCTTATGAACAAAGTTAATGATCATATAGTTCTCATTGTGAATATTAAAAAATATCCCACAATAAGCATTAAATCAAAACACTATAAGTCTTTGATGCTTGATAATATGAATATACTCTAGTAAGTGAGTTGATCCAATTAAGTATTACTTACAATAAATATGATCAGACATTCCTTATGGTAATGCAACTAGCTTAGCTATTAATTTTATAAAGTAATGGGATGCTTGTGTTCACATGTTTTAAAATAATTTTTCTACTCTCATGTCCCTGTTCTTGTATCTCATCTTCTCTAGAAAACGAGAAAGAAAAATGCATGAGATATGTTAGGATAGGAAACACCATTGCTTCTTGACCTTTTGGCTAAGATCAAGTATAGAAACACTATCATTCTTGTACTTTCCCCATCTTCAATGAACTAAGGCTTTTTTTACAGCCAAAACATTATATATGACTTTCATGAGCCCAGAGGCATTTGTGCCTTTGTAGCTCTCTTTCTTCATAAAAAAATATGTATTTTATTTTATAACTGCTTTGGTATAAAAACTAATATAATTCAGGCTAGATTATATTCATTTTTTCCTACTCATTAAAAAAAAACCAAAACAAATGCAAAACATCTTCACGGGCCCTGAAAAGTACCATGGCCTTTGCTGTTGTTCCCATTGGATAAGGCAGCCCTATTCTATAGCCGTTTTATGGTTAAACTTTTAGCAAATTTTCCATAACTTTCTAAGTGTTTTGAAGTCATTTGATATAAGACAGTGCATTAATTGTTTCATTATTCTAATGTTCATATTATATAATAAATCATTTTTAGTTTAAAATCGCTTTCGTGTCATAGGTATTAGTTTGTGCCAATTAATTTTTTAATCAATGGAATCATTCTCTTTCATTAAGTTGTATTGCCACAAGGGAATTAAATATTTCATATCAATTTCCAATTCAAATAGCGTCACACATTTAAACTTTGAGAATGCTTGACTCCTACTTTCTCACCACTCCCCTTCCTACTTTGCACGCTCTTTTGTCCTAGAGCTCATATTCGGACCTATACACTCATGTTCACCAAAGGTGCAAAAATTTTAAGAATATATTTTTCCTAATGAAGGAGATTATCCCCAAAATATCTGTGATGTCACTTGGAATATCAATAAGTCTGTTTTTTTCTTAAAGCAAGGAACGTAAGAAAATACTCTCATTAGCAAACATATATCTTTAAAGATGAGTAGTTATTTACATTATTTGAGTATCTGGTAAAACTCTAAATACTAATTCATGAGGCTAGTACATTCTTTGACTTTCTGATAGTTGAAATTATCCTTTCAGGTTGCTAGAATTTGGCTCAATATTATGAGCTATGCAGGAAAATGTGGAAGAACTCGTGTTTTGAGGGATGATTTATGGAAGGTATCATGTTTTCTGATGCTAAGACTATTCTAACCAGTTTAAGTGAGTTACTAAGCTTAATAATTTTGTACAATTTATCTAGAATGCCATAGGGTTTAGGAAAATGTTAGGGATGTATTTCTACCGTAAGAAGTAAACTGTGGTGTCACACTGAATGGTTAATTTACAGCCTTGTTCTATAGACCACAGGTGTCCCAGGGTTACTGAGGGTCTCCATCCTGTTAACAGCTCCTCTGGCAGCTGCATCCTAATGGAATGTCACGAGTTGGTGCAGAATTCCAACACTGGTTCTGTATATTGAAGCAGCAATGTATTCTTCAAGGAACAATCCCAGCAGAAGTTAAGCCCCAATTATCTATAGCATGTGAATAAAACAGAAAAGGGCTATCTTAGAGGGTACATGTGAAGTTGAAAAAGGTAAACCAAAGGTAAATCAAAGACACCAAGTAAATTGGATGCGTGCTTCATGTACTTCAAACTCATATAGCCATCATAGATCCAAGCAGCTTCGGCTAGCTTTTCATCTCTCTCAAACACTGGGTGAATGATAAGCGCATCCAACAGAACAACATGAAAAGAAATATTTACTTTAGGACTTCTACCAAAAAAAAAAAAAAAATTAAACACACACACACACACTCACACACACACACACACTCTCACACACACACAGAGTCAGTTTGAGGTGCATAACAATGTGCCATAGACCAGGTGGCTGATAAACAACAGAAATTTATTCTCATAGTTCTCGAGGCTGGTTGAGCCTCCCCAGTCCAAAATCAAGGTGCTAGCATGATGATTGGGTTCTGGAGAGGGCCCTCTTCTGGACAACTTCTTGTATCCTTACATGGTAGAAAAGGAGGGAGAAAATCCCTAGGGTCCCTTTCATAGGGGCATTAATCCTATTCATGAGGGCTCCACCCTCATGATCTAGTCACCTTGCAGTGGCCTCACCTCTTACTACTATTATGTTCGAGGTTAGGATTTCAACATATGAATTTCTGGGTGACACAAATCACAAATTGATTGCACATACTCTGTGTGTGTATATTTATATTTGAGATGGGTGTGTGTGTATATATATGTATTTAATTTACTGAATTCTGAGTACCATTGAATAGCAAAACTCTGCGAGACTGAAATATTCAGGCAATTTCTCATCTTAGACTTCGAGAACATTAAAAACCCTCTGAACTATCTTTATGTGACAATTTTTTAAAATTCTAGAAGATTTAGTACAGTAGTAGAATGCTGTAGAATAACATTTCCATTATTTGTAGACTCATTTTAATGATGGTCAAATTGACTTCTTAGGCTTCAAATTTGGAGAAAGTGTTGATGTTAATCCTAATGACAAAAATACCTTAATTTTTTATTATCATTAGAATACCTGGTAGGTTTATAAAGAATTTAATGTGCTCTGGAATCTGTATCTTTAACAAGCATCCCAAGTGACTCTTAAAATCAAGCAAGTTTGGGAACCAATGCTTCAAGCAAGTGAACTCTATAAATTTTGTTCCCTCTTCTTTTCCATTTGGCTTCTACTCCCTCCCTGGGAGATGCCAATGCATAATAAATTATTAGTGGAATCAGTGATTACTCTATGGTTAGAAAATGGACAGTATAAACCAAGCACTCCATCATATACTGATTATATTATATAACACATTCTTATAAATCTATCATATCACATGTTTTAGCTTTATTGCAACAATCCTTATTAGGAATAGAACTCTCATGTATAAATATTTTCACCGACTCAAGGAAGAAACAATCTATTACTGCTCTATGAACCTATTGGAATTCATGAAACTCAAAATCTAACTTGTATGAAACCATTTAAGTTAATGGAAGTCAACTGATATTATCTGGTTGGGTTTTATTTCACATATTTATTTTACTTATAATTATTAGTCTACTTGTCCATCTCTCCTTGACATAAGGAGCCTTAATTTTCTTCCATATGTTCATGCCAATACCTGTCACAGACCCTGATATATCAAAGAACCTGAAACACTTGTTGAGGAAATGAATTACTGTTCAATTGCATATACATGTACATACCCTGCATGAACACACACACATAAAATCTAGGCATTTTTTAACACTAGCAACTGACTCACACCAATGGATTAAAAGATACATTCTATCTCTAATACGAACAACTGAATTACCATTAAAATAAAGTGTGCTTTACATAAAGTCTTCACTAGGGATGACCAAAAGTTTTGAATAACATTGCACCACGTGTCACATTGTCACTCTAAATGAGACATAGATACATAGCATTTTCCAACATACATCAAAAGATTGTTGGCCCTAGCAAATAATCATAAGAGGACTAATTGAGGGTTTTCACAGTTCAATACATTTGAGCCCATGACAGGTTTTGAACTCTGACCTCAGAAAAGGAAGCTGTAGGTCTGTTAACAGGATAGATCAGCAAATCCCATCTCTCTGCCCTTACTAGGATACCTTCAGGGTTTAGATTCTGACCCTCTATAGTTACTGACACCTATTTAATTTATCTTTTCATCAATAGCCAAGCCCAGTACAGCTGCTATGGCAAATGTAAATACATCACTGACGCCCGCACGGGGCTGATTGGCATTCATGCTTGAGTGTCCTTTTTATTTTCTCCTTGGCTGCTGGGAGTAGCCTGAGCAGCACAGAAACTAAAGAGCTTCATCTATTAGGCATGACAGATTTGTATTCAGCGGTAAACGCCTGACCTTGCTCAAGCTCTCATCCATTCCCATCATCCTCTCGCCAGATGAAAGAGTCTGCTTAACTCCTGCTTCCTGGCTGTTTCCTTGGCAACAATAACTGAGGCAGTCTCAGAGAATAGCTAATGGCAGAATACCTTGGTAGGGGGATTAAAGTGCTTAAAAAAAAAGTCATCACCCACAGAATTATAATTTAAGGAATTCCTAAAACTGGAATTCTAAAATTGATACCAATCAGTGACATTATGATTTCTTTATTAACCCATTTCATTTTGTGGTAATATTTACAGACTTTTCCCAAGGCATTTTAGCCTGAGACAAGAGTATTTAAGCTTTTAGTATCCATTTGAGTTGTATGATGAAAACAGATTGGTTTTGTAATAAAACTTGTATTGCTTTAAATGTTGAATTAGTGGATAGAATATAAGTACAGACAGTGTCTCAACTGGGAGGAAGAACTTTGTGATGAAATATGTACTGTCTATTTTTCTCCTTCCTCTTCTGAAGGTAATGTGACTTTTTAAGGCATTAGACTTGGAAGATCATTAACCTACAAGTTTCCTTTTCCTTTAGGATTCTGTCATTGTTAGCCCCAATTCTTACTATCTGAAAGATTCATCAGCGTTCTTGTTTTGTATTTTGTTTTTGACAACACATCACAAGGTTGTCAAAAATCTCAGAATCCCTGTTGAATTCTTAAATTTGCAGTGAAATTTATAGCGTCAGCTGAAAACAAGTCATAAATTGTTCAGTGAAACTTTGATGGAATTTTACTGAATATTTTCAGATTACTTTATGTCTTAATAAGAATGCGTGTAGCTAAGAGATTCAGTGTAGAGAGATCCAGCACAGAGACCACAGGCTATTTGGATAAAATGGGCAAATCCAGTGATTCCATCATTATTTATTAGTTTTGCCTTGGGCTCAGAGAAATTTTAAATGATTTATAAATATCTATATTTTCTATTCTTCTAATCATATTTTTCTAATCTTGTTTAATATTTCCTGGAGCTACCTAACATTAGGATTACTTAACTGCATCTAATAAATAATAGAGGATAGTAATAATGTAATAACATTAATTTAGATAATCTCCTACTCTAGAACTCTGTACTAAATGGAAGCCTAGCGTCACTTACGTTGTGATTATGTCTTGCTATAACTACAAATTTTGGGAGTGCAGTTAACTTCTATTATAAGAATCATAATTACGGTTGGCAAAATAATTTAACAAAGTTTATCTATTTTCCAACTTAAAAAAGATCAGACATTTCCACTCCCATTTAATGCCCCTAAATAGAATGGACATTCTGCTCTACAGTCTCTTGATAAAAGTTAAATATAATTTTTTTCCAGTTGTCGTTGCCAATGCTCATTTCAGGGTATCTGCTTAACCACAAAATAAAGTGTGAAGGAGGTGATCACTGCTCGGTGCCATGTCACAGTGTAGGGATGGCTGCTTGCTGATCTTCAGATGATTGGATGGTCTGTTTACCTCCCCAGGGGTATCCTCTGCCTGTCACAGAGGAAGCAGCTGTCTTTGCTGATACAATTGACAGGAAGTCTTTCAAATAGTGTTGTAGAGTTGTTTTAAGAAAATGAAACAAAATTATATTAGTTTCCTATTGCTGCTGTAACATACTACCACAAATTTCATGGCTTAAACCAACGTAAATGTATTATCTTAAATTCTGGAGGTCAGAAGTCTAAATTCAGTCTACCTGGGTTAAAGTCAAGGTGTTGATGGATTTTTTGGTGCATGGCCCCTTCCTCACATTACGTCATGCTCTGGCTCTTTCTTCTACTGACTCTGACCCTCCTGCTTCTTCGTGTAAGAACCTTTATGATTGCACTGGGTTTGCCTGGACAACCAAGGATAATCTCCTCCTCTTAAAATCCTTAATTTATTCATATCTGTAAAGTCTCTTTTACAATGTAAATTAACATGTTTATAATTTCAGGGGATTAGGATATGAATATCTTTTTTTTTTTTTGAGAGGTGGGGACATTATTCATCTTACCACAAAAACAAACAACTTTAGTCTTCTAAAATGTGTGCACAGTAGGCACTAAATAAATATTTCTCCAATGAATAAATGAGAATGAATACACAGAAATGTACAAAAAAGAATATTATGAAAATTCACAAGAGCTTGGGATTGTGTCAAAATAAGAAGTGTATCTTTCAGTGAATCGTTCTGGAGTAACCCAACAATTGCATGGTTAGATCTCCAATGGAGTCGAATAGCAGCTGGGAAGTAGAGTTTCAATTTGCAGTAGTTTGGTTAGTTGTGTGGGCATCTAGTTTTTCTTTGTTTGTGTGATTCCCTGGGAAACCCAGAATGAAGGGATGGAGAAAGTATAGGCTATAAAATATGGCAACTGAAAACATCAAAAGAATTATAATGAAGGGGTTGTGCTTCGTATTGGAGTTTATGGTCCTATGGTGAATTCCAGATCCTCTTTAAGTAGACATCAATGGGGGGAGAGGCAGAAGAGAAGGAAAGGAGGGATTAACATGAGAGCCCAAACGATTGTTTAAAAATCAGCTTGCAGTTTATAATATGATAATTAGTATTATGATCCTTGCCTATGATAGCATTACCATAATTACTATGCTAAAAATATCATAACTACTTTATAATGAAGTAAAATGTATTAATATTTAGAGTGGTGAATTTTACACCAAATACATTCTCAGAAGGTTTACAAAACTGGCCTAGTGCATTTAGAAATACGTTTCCAGGGAGAGAAAGAGAAGGGAGGGGGAAAGGAAGAAGAGAGGAAGCACAAAGTGGAGGTGGACTTCATGGCATTTGAAGATAAGTCTTTGGGGTGTGATACTAAAAAGACCGAAAGAAGGAAAACCTAGTGTGACAAAAACAAAGTTGTTATGTTAATGTGCTCATGCAATAAGTTGTTGAATAAATTTAATTTTATATCCATCTGATTAATGAGCTAATGTAGACAGTCTTTAAATTTATACATCTTCTGTTTTCCGTTTTCTCCATCTTGAATGCCTTCAAAGGTGTAAACTGAATCGGTTATTGTTGATCTGTGATCACTTCCCTGTAGCCCCTCTATGTCTAGTCCACGTGGACCATGGTCCTGTTGACACTACGTGCTCTTGCCACCTACAAGGTTTTGCTCTACTCGTTTTAAACTATCGTAAAGGCATTTATTTAAAAAAAAATGTGTCTCCCTGCTATATGCAAGGCATAATGTCATATTACAATAATATCTGTCTTTAAGAAGCTTAGACTTGATGGGGTTAGATACAGGAGTAAATTGAAGCATATTCATTTGATTTCCATGTGTCTTTTAAGGCCCTAAATAGATTTGGTCTTTGTCATGATGCTGTACTAGTCTGATCGGGTTGCCATAACAAAATACCACAGACTGAGTGACTTAACTGACACTTACTTTCTCACAGTTTTGGAGGTTAGAAGTCCATGATCGATGTGCCGGCAAATTCAGTTTTTGGTAAGGACTCTGTTGCTGGCTTGTAGATGGCAGCATTCTCACTGTGTCCTCACATGGCCATTCTGTGTCTGTAAGGAGAGGGAGAAGGAGGGAGAGAGAGAGAGAGAGAAAGAGAGAGATCTCTGTTGTTTCTTCCTCTCCTTATAAGGATACCAGACCCATTGGATTAGGGCCCTACCCTTAGCCTTCATTTAACCTTAATTACCTCCTTAAAGGCCCTATCTCCAAATATAGTCACATTGGAGGTTAAGACTTCAACATACCAATTTTGAGGGGACACAACTCAATCAATACCAGATGCCTTCTCAGATTATATCAATATTCCATTTCTCTGATCTCCTGCACAATTAATTGTTTAAATTCCACAATTAGAAATTGATTTTGGAATTGATATTTAAGTATTTTGACTTACACCCTCTCAAAATTGTTAACTCAGTGAAGGAAGGGTACCAATTTTTGTTTTGTTTTCAGAACAGAGGTTTTTATTTTTTCTTGTTATTCTGAAACAATTCCAAGGAACAAAACTTGGAAGAATTGTTTAAAGAATTCTTACGTTTTATTTTTGCAGAGGCCTTATTCAGATTTCACCAATTAACCCAATAGTATCCTTTCTAGCAAAGGATAAAAAACAGGATCACACATTGTACCCGATTTTCATGTCTTTCAGTCTCCTTGAATGCTTTCTCCATATTTCTTTGACCTTCATGATCTTGAGACTTTTGAAGATTACAAGCCAGTCATTTTGTGGAACGTCCACCAACATGAATTTGTCCAGTGTTTGCTGATGATTAGACACAAGTTATACATTGTGGGTTGGGATAGCACAGAAGTGATGTTGTGTTGTTTTCATTGCATCCATTGGGTGGCGCATGATGTCAATTTACCCCATCATTGATGGTGATAACTTAGAGCATTTATTCATATGGTTGTTGCTGGATTTCTTCGTTGTAAAGTTACTTTTTCTACGTTAATAATTTGTATTCTGTAGGGAGATATTTTGATACTATGAAAAATTCTGTTTCTTACCTTACTTTCTTCCATTTAGTTTTAATATTCACTTATGTTTCTGGCCTAAATCAATTATTACTAGTGAGTTGCCAAATGATGAGTTTCTTCTCCTGTAATTCCCTCCACATTTATTAGTTTACCTTCCACTGTAAGAAGAACATTCTCTTCTCTATATTTATTTATTTGTTCATTTATATCTGTGTGGGCTCATGGATCCTTATTTTATTCAATGGGTTTATAACCCATTATTGTCATTCCTTATTTTGATATTTAAATTGTGCCATATTTAGCCAGTGGGAGTCCTTCTAGCTGCCTATTGTGCTCTTCTGACATGTTCCAATTACATTGTAATCGGGATCTTTTCTAAAAGACTTCACCACAAGACTCCAAATAATGCAAGCACGTGGAATCACATAGAATTTACTTTTAATCCTAGCATTGCCAGTTCCTATTTTCCTTAGAAAGTAAAACCTGAGCCTTAGTTTCCTAATCTGTAAAATGGAAATGGGGATTAATGAGATAGTATATTAAAACAACTAGCCTAGTGCTTAAATAATAATAATAATAGCTAATATTTATTGAGATATATGGACCCTTTAATCCTCCAAGATTGGTAAGGATTATGTAACCTGTTCTTGCCCATACAACTAGTAAGTTCAGAAGGAGGTTTTGAATTCTTAAAGAGCAGCTTTACAGACATAGCAAAAAAGTTATACATGTAAATTCTATTATTACTAAATGCTATTTTTATTGTAATGAGAATTGAAATAAATAAGAGTTGTCTTATTATCTTGGAGAATAAACTATCAGGGGTCTGCCTAATTTCAGCTAGAAGTTATAGGAATATGAGTTTCGCTAGTTTAAGAGCCTTTGTGTTTCCCCTTACGCCCTTATGCATATGATTAGAAAAGAGTAAGGGAAATTTCTGTGATTTACATACCTGGAGAGACACATATTAATTTACTTTTCTCTAAGATATTAGTTCTAATTAAAGAAGAATTTTTAGTAACCTCCTAGTTTCAAATGCTGTAATATTTACAGCAAAATAGAAGACAGGAGAAAGAAACTGTTTTAGCTATAGAAGTAGAGTCAGAACAAGGTCGGGGGAGGAGGAGGCGGAGAGAAGAAACAAAGGAAGGAAGGGCAGGAAGGCAGGGTGAAAGAGAAACACCAAATAGCCTGTGCAGGAGAAAAGGTCTCAGGGATCAGATGCCTAGTGTTCTCTTGACAAGCCCTGAGTACTGGGATCTCTTGTGTAGTCCATAATCTAATTTTAATACATAGTTTAGAAAAGGTTGCAAAAAATAGCCAGGGCAATGGAGAGAGACTGTTTTAAGATAGGGAGACAGCTACCATCCTTTTATTTCTGGCATCTGAAACATTGTCCACACAATTTTGGGGATTCACTTTTGACTTAATGGATGCCAGTATTATCCAGACCCTGGTGGTGGAAGAGATGCACCCATTAATCTCATAGTCCCTTCACCTTCATCTTGTTCTACACAATTAATATTTGTTTGGGTGGCTGACTTTTTATTTCCCTAACCAACAATGTAATTTTACTTTATAAGTAAGATATAGCAGGAGCAAATTAAATGGGAAACAATTATAATCAGGAAATACTCTCAAGGAGGCATCTTCTTCCAGCTAGTGCCAAAATATCAGAGCCTAAGGTTGATTCTGAGCACTGAAAATGCACTACCTATCTGTCCTCTCCCTGGAGGTGTGAGTAGGCACACACACCTGTACATGCACTTGACAATGTACTTGTTCACAATGTCAAACGAAGCCGTGAGGCCACAAAGTCGAAGAGATGAGTAGGGGCCTATGAAAAGAGCTAGTTATATGAACACTTGGGGACTGAGCCATGAAATACTGCATGGGATGAAATGAGAGGCATGGCCGGTACTAAATCCATAGACCTTGGGACCCTTTAACAGCAGTGCTAACCCGAAATATTATTAGGCCTGAAAAAATGGGCAAGGTGATCTTTACGTAAATTATTCTCTGGACTGCTCGTCACACACCGGCATGCTGGGAGCAATAAGCACACAGAAGTATTTGTTCAAAATATTTGATTTCCCATAAGGCTACTTAGCCAAGAAAACATAGAGGACAACTCACTTTTTACTGACATGTTTGTTTGTCCTTTATTCCATAGCCGTCCTCCCAGGATGAGGATAAAATGTGGAGTCTTGATTCTGGGACACTGTTTATCTTTACCGGAGCTGGCATCAAGGTCCTGGCAATTCGCTAGGACAAGTGGCAGTGCTTCCTGACACTACCACGGGGCTGTTTTTTAAGAGTGTTGACATTGATTTCTCTCCTCTTGGCATGTAGAAGTCCCAAGTGCCCCACTGACCCATTACCTGAGCCTGTAATTACTTCAGGAGCAGGGAATGAAAAGGGCATATCTCTCCTGCTTTCGGGGAATGACAGACTCAGGGATATAAGCGGCCCGTGCATTAAGGCAAATCTCTCAGGAGAGCTTAAAGACTCTCAAACCTTGACTCGTGTGCATGTTTGCATCAGTAGAGCCCATGCTCATTACCGCTGAAGACTGCTGAGGTTGTGGAGTTGGCACATGACTCTGAAACGGCTTCATCATAAAGATAGATCCTAATACCCGTATTTGAAACCCAGACACAAAAATTATAATTGGTATAATTAGCTAGCGTCTCTTTTTCAGAGTACGACTGTTTAGTGAGTACTTTTCTATTTCGTCAAGGAAAAAAAAGATGAAACGTTGATGATATTTTTCTAAAGTAAACTGGTTGTTCACAAGGCATTTCTTAGGGACACACTCATTTTTAAAAGCACTTTTAAGTGAGATGAGTGATCATTACGTATATTTATATTCCTTAGATTGTTTGAGATCTAGAATTTGTAATTTTGTGAAACCCATTTCCGAGCTCTGAAAGGCTCTCTATATATTATATTAAAAGCCCTCTGCCTAATTTTTTACAATATGTACGTTCCCAGCCTGAAATTCAAGCTGTATTCCTGTGAGTGAATGAGCTTTGCTCCCTCAAACAGTCTGCTTAGCTGATTTTTAAAGTTAATTATGGTGCAGTGAAATCTAAAGGTCAGACCATGTCTATTTTCCTGGCTTGTTCAATGCTATGGGCATATGGGCACCAGATAAATCCCTTAACTGCTGACCCAACTAATAACTTCCCTGTACACTTTAACCTATTTCCTGTTCCAGGTTTTCAGACTCTTCAGTGTGCTTTAGGGTCTTTAGAATAGATTATTACAGACCACATCACCCAGAGGCTTCCATGAAGACCCCCTTAGGTATTTCAAATCATAATGTATGAGATGGGCTTTCTGCATTAGGCCCGTAAATTATCTACGTATTCACAAATTGCCTGGATTATTTCTTTTTATCCTTACTGCTCAAGGAGAAAATTAAATTTCAGAGAGAATTTTGAAAAACATATAATGCTCAGAATTAGTTACTTAAGGATGGTTAGCTCACAGTTTTGCAGATTATCTTTTTATTTATTTATTCATACATTTACTCCATTCACTTACGTATTCATTCATTCAGTGATTTCTTACTGAGCAATACTCTGGGTATACCATCATGCAAAATTTCATGAGATGCAAAAATCCAAAAGATACAGAACCTGAAGTAATTTTATGATCATAACATGAACTAGAAATCCAGGTCCAGCTTCCATTGGTGAGAAATGAAACCAGGGTGCACACCCTATGCAGTCCATGCCAGCAGAAGTTTGAGGAGGTTCAAAAGAATTCAGGGAAGAATAGAGGAAAACAAAGGAATAGGAACCTAGGGTAATATCTAAAGCAGTATATTTTGTGTTTGTTTGGGAGTATGTGACTATTCTTTAACCCAGAATATGCACACACAATTAAAATAATGGGCTATGATTCTCTAGGAAAATTTGAAGTCAATAGCTGTAGTAAAATTGTATTCACATAATTGATCATAAATCAGCTCTCCCCAAGTCACTTCTTTTGTGCTTTTCATAAAATGCATGATCCTTTTAGGATGATCTCTCCTCTACTTTAAAGTTATATCTCCTAACATTGCTAGAACAGTATTAAACGAAGAAGACAGTAGGTTTTGAATAGATGCTTCTGAAATAGTTGATTTCTTCTGCCACAGTTTGAATCCAAATAATCTTAAACAGGAGAAGGTTAAGCATCTGTGAGTGTGTTGGTTCATTTGCATTTGTGTTAACTGGACCAATAAACGTGGACTTAGAGGCACAGTCTAGGCACAGGGCTGGACTAGGGTGAGGCAGGTGAGGCACTTGCCTGGGGTCCGAAATGTAAGGGGGAGGCAAAGCACTCAGTAATCAAGACAATATTGTTGACACGATGATTTTTTAAAAAATTAAAATCAATGCCCAAATCCGTGAACAAAATATCAAAATATTAAATAAGGACAGGATTAGTGATACTGATTTTTCTCTAGGGGCAGGCTCCAATGTGACTCAGCATAGTAGTGACCATAGTATTCTATAAAAGCTCTAGAACTTTAACTCTGGGTTACATCACTTCTTAGCATTTTTTAAAGACCTGCCTACTTGATTATCTGGTAATTTTAAAAAAGAGATTATATGTCACCTTAATGTTTCTACTAATGGACATTGAATTTGAGTATATTTGAAGTAGCAGTATCCTTGGAGGTTAAACTACAGCCCAGAATTTAATGAGAATTAATTAACAAGCGAGTAAGCTGCAGAGTTTGGCCCAGAAGCTTGTCATATGACTTCTAGTCCAATACTCTTGGTAAGTCATCATACTACTTGGGTCCCGAATGCTCAAGAGGTAGAAGTAGGTTATTTATCACTTACATCTCCTGTCTGTGAAATCTCCTAGAGAGTTTCTATGGAAATTCAATTTAACCTTCTAACACAAAAATGAGTATACCACATGGGAGTAGGCAAAGAAGAAAAGATGAATTAATTCCCATCTCTGTCTATGTAAATGCATTCTAGTTTTTATGCATGCATTTAATAGGTTAGCAATCATAATTTTAAATACTACTAGAAAATAGAACCACTTGGAGATTTGTAAATTAAATGTGTTCATGTATTAATTGTCATTCTTAGAATTCCAAATCTTGGACAAATAGGGTGAGGAGATGCTGTGACTAAAATGTTCTGTGTGTGAGGAAAATGTGTTCTTTGTGATGCTATTTTTTGCCACCAAAGAAACTCGTTAGCAAGCAGTTAGGATTTCCTCAATGAAGAAAGCCGGCCATCTTCCTGGGGCACTTGGGTAAGATTCTGGGAGCAGAAAGCTACTCTTGTCAGCAACTGAAAATGTACAAGTTCTCCTGCTACTCCAAGGCTCATTAGATTCATGCCCATTTGTTTTCCAAGTTTATCTGGCTCTGAAAGATCTTAGTCCCAGAGTGTTCAGCTCTGAAGCCACCAATTTTATTTCTGTCTCATGGCCCTTGCTTTATCGTGGGCTCTAGTACCAGGAACGGATGTGCATGTTTATTTATTTGCATATTACTAAATAATCC
>CM052443.1:16276216-16292019 GCA_028533085.1 Varecia variegata | reverse complement strand
TAAGTATGCATTTAGAAGCCACTACAGATAAGTTTCCCTAAAATACATAAAACCTTGTCTTATATCTAGAAGATGTTATACCAAAAGTACATTTGAAATATTTTGGAACATAAAAACACTGCTAACTTGGAAGAAAGGAAATAATTTGGCTTTATACTAATAGTTTATTTTCTTATAGCAATTAATTCCTTGGCATAATAATAAAAAATATCCATAACTATGAACATTTAGTGTTTATTCTAAGTACTTTTTATTCATTTTCTCCCCATTTAATTCTCAGAATACTACCATGACAGAGGTTCTATGGTACAGTTGAAGAAAATAAAGTTTAAAGTGGTTGGATAACTCTCCACTCACTCAGTTAATAAATGGCAGCATCTGAATTTGAACCTGGGTCTGGCTTGATTATCAAACACAGTGCTGCTTCATTGGGTATTGGTGGCTATTCAGTGATGAAATCATGGGTTTCTGAACGATGTAATGGATTTATAGGTAATCCATAAGCTATAAGATTTCAGCTACCCTCACGTAAGCTGTATATAAGGAGCTTGAGGCATGTTTATTAAACTGTTAAGGAGCATCTTAAAAAGGATGGGGAAAAAAAATCTATTTCTCTTCCCACCATAGATCCCACGTGGACAGGATTCTTCTGGTAGAATTGGATGTTATTAACACTTAAAAGATCACTGGGCAGTGAAAACAGAATAAGGCCACAGAATATGGTAGCTCACTCAACTTGTACATAACTTGAAACCCTTGTAGCCTTCAGTATCCAATTGTGTGACTGCTATGCATATTATTTGTCATTATGACTTATGGGACTTGTCACTTCATTTCAAAATTGAAATTAGAATATTGACTTACATTTTGAAAATCCCCTAAAAAATCATCCTCTTTCACTTGGATTCTTGCTCATGACTGATTCATAGAATCAATAATATGCAGGAGCAGTGTGATGAGAGGTTTTCTTTTAAATGAGTTTCTAGGGCTCCAATGATTCAAAAAATCCCATTAAAGTATATTTTAAAAATTAAACTGAACCCACCAAATAACACATCCCTGAATACATATTTGAAAACAATGTAAAAGAGAAGGTTAAAGAAGTTGATGTATATTTTATTGTTTTTAAAATATTTATATGGTATGAAAATTCAGTGAGCCGGAATATTTTATTTAGAGGCTGCTCAGTAAATAAACTACAGAACATGTAAGATTCATTTTTACATAGTTGGATATAATTTATTAATTCCATTTCAACACCACTGAGGGTCTTAGAGTGGTTTAATGATTAAAATGATATATTATAAAACATATTTTCCTTCATTTATTTCTCTTTTGGAAATCTCATAGGCTTACCTCTATATAACGATTTCCATTAGTCCTAATCTTTTTCCTTTAAAAACAGATTCTGTTACTCTTTTTGCCCTTTTGTTTATTTTGTATTTTTTTTGGTAATAGCTTTATTGAGATATAATTCACATATCATAGATCACGTTATTCTTTATTACATAAAAGTAAAAGTTGACCTTATACCAGAGGTACGCATACTATAACTAGAGAAGTTTGGAATGTAGATTATTTTTTGAATTATTAAAATAAAAGCCTTTAGTTTTGTCAAAAACCTGCATCTCACTTAGAAATAAAATTTGTATTTCTTCTCTTAACAAACTAATAGTCAATGCCAGATGTTAAACTGATTTAATCCAACTAAACAGCCATATTATCTTTCACTTTTAACTGATAAATTTCTGAGCCATGATGATTCATTTCCTGTCACTTTATTATGAAATATTACTGATGATATTTTGATTGTACCTTTACTATATTAGAGTCACATTCACTCTATTGCTCTAAATTTCTGAATTTTCTGAAGCTTTCATTCTCTCTAAATTGCAAATAGAACACTCTGTTTTCTTCTTTTGAACATTTAAATTATGGACATGAAAATAGATTATAAATGACCAATTAAGGAAAGCAAACAAGTCAAATAGCCCTCTGGAAATTGGTATCCTATGGCCCTTTACAATCATAACTTGTGCATAATACTCATGTCTATGTAAATGATATCCTGCCAAATAGTCATTATAATGCATTTATAATACAAGTTGTTGGCATTTGTATTGACTTAGGGCAATGCTTTATTTCTAAATTGTACACATTTTTAATGAAACCTCCCTTTTTATCTTAAGGTCTTAAAAGGTAATGTCAAGTTCAAATTATTTTCAGATAGTTGAATTTTGTTTCTGTATAAGATACTTTCCATTCAAGAGGAAAGTGACGGCCTGCCAATTGTGTAATGCCTTCTCCCGAGTATTAGAACTTACATATGCTACCAGAAATCACATACAAAAGTAATTCTGTGTATAAAGCAAACTCAAAAGGTATTTCCTTTCTACGTTAGCTTCAACATATTTTAAAACCTGGGGTGCCATTGAGAAAACAGTTGTGATGTTGTTATTTTTAAAAAGCGGAAGCCACAAGTTTTAAAATTCAAGCATGTATAGTGCACTAACAAGCCAATGGGCCCGCAAGAGGAGCAGCAAAACATACTCTCTTTGCAAACTGGAGTGGTGGATTATTTACATGCAGATCAGCCACACTGGACTGAATTGCTCTCACATAGAACAGCTCAGGACTTCAAATCACTTTGAAAATACCAGGCCAGGCCTGTAGATTTCTGTGGGCCCTTGCTCCTTGATTACATTTATGGTTGGCTTCACAAATTTATAAAAATAAGCCCGTTCATTTACTTGGGGCCAAATGGAATACAGATGAAGAAATTTTCATGTACTTGGTGAAAGAAATATGTCCAGATGCAATTATTATTTTGAGCTTTGCAAGCAAGGCCCACTGCCATCAATGCTAACACGTGAACCATTGCGTTCTCTGCCTTGAAAGCTAAGCTTCTGTTTGAAATGAACTCTAAGGTTCTCCCTTAGCTCAAGAAGGCATTAAAATTTATGTAAAAAAAAAATACTTAATATTTATTAGCTAACTAGCAATTTGGAGAAAATAGACTTTTTAAGAGAAAGGGAAAATATCACACTCATGAATTATTGGTGGTAATCTGTGGTGAGGCCTGGTAGAACAGACTAGTTCCCTGGTTGTAAACAAATGATGATTTTCCTAGGTGTGGGAAATGAACTGACATATTGTGATCTTAGCAAAAAGAGGAGTAACATAACAGAAATAGACATAAAATTAAAAGACAACATTTCCACAATGATATCTAATGTATTTTCATGTAGACCTGGATATTTATGAAGTTTTCTGAAAATTCATTTTGCATATTTTACCCAGCACATTAAAGTTGGGGGAGGTGTGTGTATGTTTAGTGGCAGGGGCAGGGGTTGGGGGAAGAGGCATGGGAATTAATAGTGGGTTAATTTAATGAAACGACTAGAAGACAGCTTTCCATATCCTATTTCAACGCTGGGCTGTTGAATCTCCCTCTTAGATTTGATCTACTCACCCCGATGTTACCATTTGACCAGCAATAGTGAAAAATACAAGCCCTTTGGGTGGCTGTACTTTCATAATTAAGGTAACATTTGAGTTACTAATATAAAAATGTTTACATCACTGTGTTGTACATAAAAATGATAGGCATTCTTTGATGATAATCTATTTTAGGATTCCCATTCATTGACTGTGTACATTTAGTTCTTTGGCATTAAAAGTAACATCAACTTGAAATTGAAGCAGAAATTACTTTGTATTTGCTAAGAGATCATTATGAGGTGTCTTAATGGGAAGATTAAAATTTTTCCTTGAGGAAGATGTTTTCCTTACTACACCATAATCTGTGGTGACGGTTTTTATTATTATTTTAACTAGTAATCTGAGGAATATATGCTATGATTCTGTAAGGAGATGTGGCAAGAACGGAACAGGGACAAACATTTACCCCAGAAGAAAAGTAATTCAGTGTAGGCTATAAACTGACAGGTCTGCCAGTTCCTCACCATGGGGTGAAGGAGCATATCACACAGTATTATATTCTGGGCCTGTTAGTATAAATTCAAAATAGAGGAGGATTTGCTACACATGGAATATCTTGAGTATTAGTTAAATGGTTTTATTGTCCTGATTTTTGCAAAGTTACTTCTGTTTCAACTAGGATAGGTTCACTTATTTTTTTTTTTTGATGTGTTATATACACAGTTGCAGCTATTCATGATTGAATTTTTCACATAATCATGCAAGTAGTCCTGGGTTTCAGATCAGGAATTATTAAAAATGATTTTGCCTCAAAGGAAGTTGCTTTAAATCCTGCTCAATATCATATACTTCTCCCACTTTGTTCTTTGCAAAAATTAATCTTTCTAAGGCTCTACTTCAATTTCAGTTCGATATTTCTCACCTTTTCTTGATTTATAGTATATATTGCTAACCTTTTAAAAAACAGCACACATTTATCTCACCCATTTCCCTAATTCCTGTGTCTAGACTAAAGGGCAGATCCTCCATATTAAGTTAGTTTTTAAAAAGTAAAATAAATTTCTTTTCTCTTGCGACCAGAATAGTTTAGTTTTTCGACCAACCCATCAAATGAACTTTTAAATAACCAAATTCATATTGAACTATTTTTTAGATGGAAAGTTATAATCAATGAAAATCCAGTAACATGCATAGATAAGTCTTTCAAATGTCAAAAGAAAGTATCTGAGCTAAGCTTTGGAATACTAAACATTTTTTAAAAAATTCAATCTATAGTATCTACCTTTCATTAAAATTTGCTTAAATGAGATAATTTCATCTATTTCTGTATAGGGAGTTATTTTGGCTGGATTGCATTGGTCAAAAAATTGCCTTTGCAGTTTTGTTCCCAAAGTTTGCTTTCACTGTATGAAATTGCCAGTAGTTGATGGTTTTTGACCTACAAAAGCAGCAGTTCCATTTGATACAAATTAAAACTGGCCTTCCTAAGGTCCTTTGAGAATTAAAGTAGAGGAGGATAGGACAGAAAGAAGCTTCAGAATCCAGATCAGTTTCTGCTACTGTTCTCCAGACTTTCTTATGCCCCTCGCCCCCCTCACCCACTCCCCACCACTCCCTTTATTTCTTGCCAATTTCCTTGTTGCTAGATGTTGGAGCTGTTTGGTTGTCCAGTTTGTTTTGCTGTTTCAAAATCAATGATTTCTCATCTGCTACTTACATGCAGACCACTATTAGAGAATAAGGAAGCCTTTGGGCTTGAAGGCACCTAAAGATTGAAATAGGGGTATTCAAATTCAACTACCTTTACAAGAATTCCTTTATAGCAGGGGTCACAAACTTTTCTGTAAAGGCCAGATAGAAAATATTTTAGGCTTTACAGACCATATGGTCTCTGTTGCAAACTACTCACCTCTACAGTGTTTGAGCAAATGCAACCATAGAAATCATGTAAATGAATGGACATGATTGTGTTCCAATAAAACATTGTTCATGGACTCTGAAATTTGAATTTCATGTAATTCTCATGTCATGAAATATTCTTCTTCTTTTGATTTTTTCCCCCCCAATCATTTAAAAATGTAAAAATCCTTCTTATCTTGTGGGCCACACAAAAAAGGTGACCAGGTCGATCTGGTCTGCAGGTCATCTGCAGCCAGCCCCTGTTTGATGACATCTCTGACATGGGTGATCCAGCATCATCATAAATACCTCAGTTGACAGGGAGATGATTACCACAAAAGTGAACACATTCCAAATGCTTCATTTGCATTTCTTAGAAATATAGTATAACCATATTATACAGCCCATTTTCAATCAAGCAAAAGAAAAAGAAGTCTCTAAAAATATTACTGTAGTAACATGATTACTCTTGTTTTCTTGCAAACCACTTCCTACACATATTTTTTAGATTACCTGTACTGCAATTATAATGTATACATTTTGAATACTCCCTTTGTCATATAACACTGCATCCTAAGTGTTTTCCATAAAGTGCATAGTTTTATAACTAGAATTACAGATGTCATGACTAAAGATACCTCATTTGAGTGACTATCCCATGCATTTTTTTTTTTTTTTTTTTTTTGAGACAGAGTCTCGCTCTGTTGCCCGGGCTAGAGTGAGTGCCGTGGCATCAGCTTAGCTCACAGCAACCTCAAACTCCTGGGCTTGAGAGATTCTACTGCCTCAGCCTCGCGAGTAGCTGGGACTACAGGAATGTGCCACCATGCCCGGCTAATTTTTCTGTATATATTTTTAGTTGGCCAGATAATTTCTTTCTATTTTTAGTAGAGACGGGGTCTCGCTCTTGCTCAGGCTGGTCTCGAACTCCTGAGCTCAAACAATCCGCCCGCCTCGGCCTCCCAGAGTGTTAGGATTACAGGCGTGAGCCACCGCGCCCGGCCCGCCATTTTTGGCTTTTACCAAATTTTGGACATTTAGATTGCTTTCACTTGTTTTACTAAGATGATCACCTCTGTGCATACTGTTAAATTCCCAAGGTTTATATTTATTCCTTTGGCAATATTTCCAGAAGTGGGATTACTAATTCTGAGTACATGATCATCGTAAGTGTTGTTGAATTTACTAAAGTATTATGATATTTGTTTTAATAGGGATAATATACATTAAATTCTTTATATGGGGCAATGTGCTAAGCACTTTAAATATATTATCCCACTGAATCCTCACAACATATTCTATGAAATAAATGTCATTATCCCTGCTTATAGAAGTAGAAGCATGACTGGTATTAACAGAGTCCAAATTAGAACTTGGGTCTGACACCAGAGCCTGTATTGCAGCATTTTATTGCCTCTTAGCAACTTACGAATTTACACTGCCAGTGTACCCACATGATTGAATGCTCTTTTAATTTTGTTCTTCTCTCTTTCTCTATCAGGTGAAATCCTACTTAACCTTTAAGTCTTATTTTAATGTTAAATAGTCCATGAATTCTTCCTCAAACCCAATACGACAGAATCTATTTGTCATTCCTCTGTGTCCCCCCACATTGGGAGTAAGGACTTATCATAGTGTATTATTTTTAGCATTTTAAGGAAAGTACTGTGTGCATTTATACTGTGTCCCCTGAACTGTCACAAAGCTTTGCACAAAGTCAGAAACCAATGAATGTGCACTGAATATAACTGGAGTGGATCAATATCTGCTTTTAGAATCTTCCTCTCATTGGTACAAATCCTTTCTCTCCACTGTAAGGAGAAATCTGGTAAATCAAATGCTTTGTTCTTGTCCTTGTTTTTTAATCTTTGCTCTCTTTTCAGGTCCTTTTGTCACCTCTCACCACTCTCTGCTGCTCTGACAATATCATTTCTATGTGCCTAGCTTCCCCCAGGATGTGTCCTGGCCCAGCTCCCTCACCAGCAGGTAGCATGTGGCCGACCAAGGTCTCCAACCTCACACAGCAGACTCTGTTTACTTAGGAAGCCTGGAAATGAGGTTAGAGATACTATTGTAGAAATTACAACTCCCAGCAGACCAAAACAGCACAGATTTTGAACTGGCAGATTATCTCTTACTGAGACAACCTGAAATAGTTAACAGTTGTAAATAGAGTCAGAATTGATCTGGAAAGGTATGTGATGAATATTCATACATTAATGTGGAGGTTCCAATCCTAACAATTTCACCTGTGTAGAACGTCACATATCTATCATCATGGTTATTAATCATTTTCATTGTCTTTGTCATCATCATGTTATTGTAGAATTTTTAGTTGCCTCTTAGGCAATTTAACAGTAGGGTTGCATCACCACTGTTGGTGCTGCTTAGATAGTATTTTTAATCTCTTTACATACTGTGGATAGTTTTCTCCTTAACTCTCTCTGGCCTCTTTATCCTACACATCTTGAGTAGGATGTGACTGAGAAAAGGAAGATAAAAATTATGCCCAAATAATACAGAAATTGATCGATCTCATGTTAAATGATAACTGTTAACAATTCAACAGTGTTTTAGAAAAATGGAATTGAAATGGCATCCCAAACAATTCCACAACCCTGAGATTTGGGATGAATTGAGTTTTTCAATCAGTAATTTAAATAGTATACAAATCACACTGTATATTCAGCTATATTTCAACAATAATGATTTTCTTCAAATCCTAGAAATCTGTAAGCATAAACTTCAATAAATTAATTTTGTGTAAAAATTTCAGTTTGTACCATTTCTGAAATTAGAATATATCATCTCTGAAACCTCTTCATGTTTTATTTTATAGTCATATATGTGTTGTGTGGAGAAGATTTTTATATAAAATACTATCCATTTCCCTCAATTAGTATAATATAAAACTAAATATTTATAGAATTAAAATATATTTTCAATTTAGAATCTATTCTTAAAAAGAAAATACTATTTTTATTTGGTATAGGTTTTTCTTTAAAAATATATTACGCAATTTGTAATTGAATAAGTCAGCCTTCAGTTGAATAAAATGCTATAGCTTCCATCTTTAACACATATAAGAATCAACTCTTACTTAATAACTGGAAGCTGTGTGTACATTAATGAGAAGGTTATATAATGAAGTTTAACTCTAGCTTCTGCCTACCTTTATGCTGAACAAAACTGTTTGAATTTACAAGGAAGTCAGGGGAAAAATTGCTCTGCTATTAAGCACAGTAATGATTATGAATAATGAACATTAGAATGTTATTATAGAATAAAGCCACAAGCCACAGTGTATCTTGCTGCTAAATTATTTAAAATGCTGCCTGGTAATTATATACTTGTTTTAAGTCTACATCTGTACGTGTTAAAACTGGAATCACAATTTCTAATCAGTACCAATTTTTCCTTCTTGGTTGGGTGGGAGGAGAATGTTCATGATAGAAAATATGTTTTACAGTTAGAATGCTAAAAGTGATATTTTATTAAAATTAATAGATGTTTATTTGGGGCAAGTGTTACTCCAGGGCAAGGATTACTGAGGACATTTTAGAAGTATGTTGAAGTAAGACTGTGATAATTAATGGAATTGTTACTCTGCTATATTCTGTGGAAAGAATGAAGGGAGGAAATACATTTTATCATTAAGGAAATAAAATATGAATTGCATATTTAACACTTCATTAAATATGTAGATTGCTGTGAAATCTGGTGAGAAAGTTAAGGATAGCGAGATGCCATAAAGCCATCATCCCCCCACACATTCGTTTGCTCCACATATGATAAGGAGAGAAAAATTAGAAAAGAGCCAAAGAAGAGCTGGAGTTAGTTAGACACGAAAAATGGGACATTGGAACCAGGAGCAGATTATTAGGGAAATACCTTTTCAAAGGGAAATTAGGGACCATTTAACCTCCATCAAATACAAAATACTATTTCGATAAACTGTATGTGAAATAATGTGAGCAGCATTTTAAGAGTGAAGATTATGTTAAATATTATAGCAGGTGCCAAATGAAGTGATGGGTCACCACTTGTTCCTTGCATTTTTGCCCTGGCTGCGTATTTCTTCTTGTTCTCTTCCCATTCAGATTCATGGGCAGTCAGACAATCTCTATGTCATGGGCATTATGTAAACTTCCAATCATATGCATATATTTGGTGGTTTTGATTTAAATTCATGACTCTACTGTCTCTATTCCCCAGGAGAATTTTATATACTAAAATAATACTTACAAAACTATTTTCAATGTTTTTGAAAGTCAAAACTGTTCTTTTTAATTTGCACACTTTTCTCTTTTTAAAAATATAATATTAATACATTATAACTGATATTAACTGAGCATCTATTATGTGCTTGATGCTGTGGTTAATGGTTTTACATGTATTATCTCTTACAGTACTAATAATAAATCTGTGCAAATCTGTGCTTGATACAAATCTTGCTGGTGGAAAAATCTGCAAACCAGAGAAGTTAAGTAACTTGCCTTGGGTTTTATGCTTATTGCTCATGGTTCTGTAAATCTCACTCTGTACCTAATTCTACTGTTAATGAAAAGCCATTTAGTATTTATAAAGTGATTTATTGGATGCTTTGAGGATCCACTCAGTGCTAAACACTTTGAGGCTATATGTAAATACTACTTTGAGAAAGAGGACGTAATTCAAAGATTTCCTTCTAAATTCCTCACAACCACCTTATGTTTTGGAAGTAATAAGTAAACTTATTCAATTGTTCTTTCTCTCATTGTTTTTATCCAATTGCTACCTGAGTCTTGACCAGTTGAGTGATTGATTTCAAACTTCTCAGTTTTCAAGCTGACTGACGTGTAAATTAAGTGTAACAGACATGTAAATTAAGTCTAAGAGCTTGTGAAACTGAAGTCTAGTGGTCTGAAATGCCCTTAACTGGTCACAGGTAGGGTGCTCAGCGCAGATTTTCTGTAATAGATGTAGAAATAGAAATAAAAGTATTTGTAATCATTATATTACTAATAAACTTTTTTTTCTTCTAGACTTATGGTATCTGACAGTAATGTAAGCAAATATGTTGTAATCTCTCAAAAAATGAACCAGAATTAATAGTTGCATAGATAATAACTCCATAATCACCACTTCTCTCATAATTGCATTTCTTCTTGTCTGTGAAAAACTGTTGTTTTAATGGAGAACACAGAGTTTCATTAAGATATAGATTTGTTCGGCTGGTTCTCTCTTATTTCTGTAAAATTCAGTGTTCTAGAAAAACTTTATCTTGGAAAACATGTAGTAAACATGATTGACCATATTAGCTTTGTTCCACCATTAGGCCATCAGACTGGACCCTTGAGCTGTCAGAATCAATTCAGGCTTTAATTAAATTGCCCTATGGTCTGACCTTAAAGAGGGAATGTTTCAGGTAGGACTTTTCAGGCATTAGTATGATGGTTATTGTTGAAGCAGATAGAAGGAAAGGAAAATCTTTTAAAACCAGTTACTGTAAAAGCCCTATTTTGAGTATTCTCCATGTTTTACAAACAGCTCATTCTGATCTTTAGGCTTCCTAAAATTATTCTAAGAAGAGTTTCATCTCCTTTTTGCGTGCACATCCTTGTCAAATGCCCCTTTTTCTATCTTTGGTACTCAGTCATTTTCTTGTGCATTCAACAACAACCACAAATATTCTTTGCATGTCTACTATGTGCTAAGGCCTGTGCTAGACACTGTAAATATCATGATGAGAAAACAAACATTGCATCTGCCTCCAAGAAGCTTCTATGCCAATGTGGGAGACAGGTGTTCATCAGCAAACACATCACATATGTTATAACAAGCCATTATAATTGCTACAAAAATGTGTGTATAATATACAAATATATTTGTTGGGTATTGGGAGAATATATGACAAGATACAAATAAATTGGAGGGTGTTGGGAGAACATGTAACAGGGGGTCTAGTACAAGCTTTTCTGGGGAAATTAACCTTTGAGTTGAGATCCGAATAAGACATAGAAGGTCATTGTGTGAGATGTGGGACAGGGGTGGGTGAGGTCCTGGTGATCCCGGACTGAGGAACAGTGTAGACAAAGCTTAAGACAGGAAGAGAGACAGGACCCTCAGGAACTGAAGAACATGTTTGGGGACTGGATCATCGAGCAGGGTGGGCTGTGAAGGGTACTGGCCAGATGAAGAGCAGCAGTTGCCAGAGGCCCCAGAAGTCGCTGCAAGGCTTTAAATTTGAGCTCATTAAAAACTATGCGCAACTGTCAGGTCAGCAGTCTGTTCTCCGTTCTTGGTGTGCTCTGGCCGAGGAATGAACCAGACACACCAACAGCAAGGTAAGCATGAGGCGAAGTTTATTGAGCAAAGTAAGACAGCTTCGCCACAGACAGCAAATGGGCCCCCTGTCATAACAGGAGGGCTCCTATTATGCTCTGGGGTCCTGTTTTATGTTGCCTAGGCTGGGTCCTCCTTGTGGTTCACATGTCACCGTTGAACCACTTTGATGGGCAGTTGGGAGTTACATGACCTGAGTCTTACCGTGCGTGCAGATCTCCCATGAGCCTCTCTGGAAGCCCATTCAGGGGGTAAACTGCAATGCAGAGTTAAGCTAATGACATGATAATTAGCCTCAGGCTGCTCTAGGTCACCTTCCAGACCCTATTGTGCCTGAGCGGCTTGGCCCCAGAGAGGGCTGGGGAATCCTCTGCATTTTTCTGTAGTTGGCACCCTAAGTTCTGATTGGCAGATTGGCAGGGTGTTCCTTCCTCCCCAAGGTAAGGCAGTTGCTGTGGGTGGGAGGCACCTTTGTCCCCAGCTGAAGTTCCCTCACAATCTACCCAACACAACCAACCATATTTGGTTCTTTTGATACCTTCTTAGTCTGTTCCTCTTAAGATAATTTAAAGATGCATGGTTGTAATATATTTTTAACAAGGACTGCCCTTTCTTGTGAAGCTATTTTCTCTTTTAGAATTTCTGTTAGGTCACAGCTATCTTTCCTTTGGTTTTCTTTGTTTGAACTTTCTCTTGCTTGCTTCCATCTTTCCTGGCTTTTGATATCATTTTCAAGTTTATTTGCAGTCTTCATCTCTCCCCTCCGAGTCTACAGCACTCCACCAGGGCACGGCCCTTTTCTCCAAGGTCTCTTATTATATCCATCTCATCTCCCAGCTCTTTCTCCTTGGCTGGAATTAAGTCCCGAGCAGCCATTTTGCTCGTTGCCTTCTTTGCTTTCTGGATGATGAAATCGTCAGTGAGGCGCGTCAAGAACATATCAGATGATCAGCTCTCAGCTGAATTACGCTTCCAGCAGATGCACAGGTAATTGGAGCTTCCCGTCACTGGAGTGCCTTCCCTGGATGACATTTTTAATATTTTACAGCAAAGGTTGGCCCTCAGTTTTCCTCCACGCCATTGGTTTGTATTCCATTACCGTGATAACACTTTGTTTCTGTTCTCAACCAATTTCTTTTTCTTGGATTTTCTCCTTCCTGAGGTTGCTAGATTTTATTTTAAATAGTTCATATTGTCACGAACATTGGCTATGTTGTGAGGCTTAAGGATGTGACTTTTGTGAGCTTGAATGTACTTCCCTCTTATTTTTATCATTGAAATTAGGTATTCCAGTGCAACAGTTATTTGAGGCATTGTGTGGAACTGTTGCCAGGAGCAGGTAATATTATCTTTTTGGTCTTTAAAAGCATAGGAAATGGGGGGAAAAACACAGATATTTTAGAACAACACAGATATTCTGAGTTGCTTATTGATTTTCCTGTTGATCTCATTTGCCTGTTTGTTCCAGATAGAGACAAAATATGTGGGGAATAAAAAGGCACACAGACTAATATCTATCACTGAGAACTGTTCATTTTGAAGCTCATGTTCTTTGTTGTCATTGTTTTCTTGTAATGTTGGCATCATCCAGATGCTCGGGTCAAATGAGATCGTAAGTGAGCAAGAAATTGCTATGACATTTGAGTTGACAGGCATAATTCTGACATGTTGAAATCACTGGGAAGAAAAACAAAAATTTAAATTCACAAATGAGAGCTTAAGATGAGGATCATGTTGTCTACTTCAGAATTATTTTAGTATATGCCCAATATTTTATTCCAAATATGCCTAGATTTAAAGAATTGAGGGACTCAAAAGAGAAAAGATGAGTACTTGGAGATGTCCCGGGAGCCAAAGTCTGGCAGGTGAAGGTGTATCTCTTTCAGACTGAACACATATGAGAGATTAGTCTTAGCAATAATTTTTTGGAAAGGTTTACTCAGATAAATGGTGCTCCCAGAAGAGACTGGGTTGGCTTTTGATTGTTAATGATCACCATAACCATTCAGATAGGGCTTCCTATTCCCCCATCCTTTCCTGGAAATTGCCAAACTCAGAAACCCTACTCCATTAAGCTGTTTTTAAAATATTACCAGTGTCCTCTCAGTCTAAAGCGACCTTCGAAATTCATATCCAATGGTCCTAGGTCCAGCAAATGCTACCTTATGGGAGAACCATTCTGACCTCTACTGTCACCATTTCCATTTAAAGATTTTTTTTTTTAATTTGTATCCTGTGGATCTGTTTACACTTGGCAGAAATGGAATATATGCCTTTGCCCAAATGAGAACATTGCCACCAAAAATATTAACTTCAGTATCTGCATGAATATTTTTCTTCCAAGTAGTTACTTTAGAAAATGACTTTGGATGTTTCTGGAATTCTGCCTTTTAGAAGTGATGCCAGAGTCAGCTCACAAACGGCACAGTGAAAACAGTGTAATTGCTTCACAGTTATCTTATTTTATCCCATAAGTCCAAAAAGTGGGCCATTCAACTAGAACACCAAACTACTCAATACATACGGCACCAAATTATTTTCATTTGTTTCTTCGTAAAGTCAATTATTCTCAAGCATCAAAATTTTTCCTCGCTTATGTATTTATATACAACAGATTCTAAAAACTATTTACAAAGCAAAATCCCTAAAATTGTTGTAATAAGCTCAGATTTTTTGAAATATTTGCGTAAGCTACTAAGGTGATTCCTTGAAAATCATAACACTCATTTAAGTGTTAAGCTCTGATAGTTGTTGTGTTAAATTTATGAATAATACAAACCTAAGGTCACATCAGTCATATGTCCTAAAGGTAATAGATTCAACTTCTTTTCTCGCTGACCTTAGTGAGGCAGATAGCATAAAAATTTAAACATCTGCCCTATGCCATGCATTTTGCTAAAGATTTTACATAAATACATTTATTTCACCTTAAGTTTATTATTGATAGTTATTTTGTTAGAATACGGCCAATCTTTCAGAGAAGTGTTGCATAGGAAATTAATGTACAAACAGCTTAACTTGGCTTCAAAGTACATCTTTCCTTCCAATATTTGATGGTAACATTGAGACATTTTATTCCTCTCTCTTTCCATCCTTGCATGCGTCCTATCCAAATGACAATAGTGTATCTGAGGATGGATTATCAACTTTCAGCGTTTGCAAATCATTTTTTGTGAAACTCTCTTAATACCCAGTGCTCTCAATGCAAAAGAATAATTTTCTCTTTTAACTTTTGTTTTACTCTTTTAATTGCATTGACTTTTAAAATTAGTTCCATTGTTATTAAGTAATTTATCAAAACATATTTTTAAAACTCTATTAGATTCAGAAGGAAGGAAGGATAAAAAGAGAGAGAGGAAGGCAACAAAGAAAAATTATGGTTGCTTCAACTTTAATGACTTGCCTCCTCGAGATTCAAAATTTTAGTACTTTCTTATAATATTTGCCTCTGTATTCCTAAATAATATTCATGTGTAGCCATCTCTTTTAGATATTAACTATTGATTTTCTATTATGGAAGATTAATATTTTAATTTTTCTACCCCTTATACTTTGCCTCCTCTATGCTACTTTTTCTTTTTAACTGGGGCATAATTAATATGCAATAAAATGCACACATCTTCAGTGTTTCATGCACTAAATTTTAACAATTTTATACACTTGTGTAAACATCACCCAAAATAAGACATAGGACATTTTTATTCCTCCAGTATGTTCTCTCATGGTCCTACATGGCAAGTTTTCTATTCCCTCCCTCCCTTACACACATATACCATTATCTGATATCTAACACCGTAAGATAGTTTATCTGTATTTAGGTTTCACATAAATGAGATCAAACATTTCTTCTTTTGGCCTGGCTTGTTTCCTTTACTCAAAAATTTTGAAGGTTCATCCATGACGATATGTGTACCAATAATTAATTCTATTTTGTTGCTGGGTAATATTCCATTATATTGGCCAGTCACAATTTATTTATTTATTTATTTATTTTTATTTCAACTTATTATGGGGGTATAAAAGTTCTGGTTAGATATATTGCCCATGTCCCTCCCATTCCCCCGAGTCTGAGCTTCAAGCGTGTCCATTCCCCAGACAGTGCGCATCGCACTCATCATGTAGGTATACACCCATCCCCT
>CM052443.1:16251119-16275716 GCA_028533085.1 Varecia variegata | reverse complement strand
GGGGAGTGACTGTGTGATGAGAGCTCTGCCCTAGTGGGTGGGATTGGTATCCTTGATAAAAAAGGTTGAAGGAGCTGCCTTGCTCTTTCTGCCACATGGGGATGCAGCAACAGGTGCCATCTGTGAAGCCCTCACAGACATCAAATCTGATGGCACCTTGATCTTGGCCTTCCTAGCCTCCAGAACTGTGAGACTGTGAGAAATAAATTTCCTTCTTTATTTTTTTCCAAAATATTACTAGAGTACAAACATTTGGTT
The DNA here is from genome assembly GCA_028533085.1 of Varecia variegata. NCBI lineage: Eukaryota > Metazoa > Chordata > Mammalia > Primates > Lemuridae > Varecia > Varecia variegata. Next base: position 16,275,458 of record CM052443.1, on the reverse strand, counting down.
ACATGAATTGCTTTTGTACAGTTTGAGTCAAAGTTATAAGTGTGCCTATCAAATAGTGTGCATTGTACCCTAGGTGTCAACTTACCCCTCCCCTCCTTCCCCCTCCCACCTGCTTGATTTCCATTGAGTTTTACTTCCATATGTGCACGAGTGTTGATGGATTAGTTATAATTTAATAGTGAGTGCATGTGGTGTTTGTTTTTTCATTCTCATGGTGCTTCACTTAGAAGAGTGGTCTCCAGTTCCATCCAGGTGGTTACGAAAGGTATTAGTTCACCATTTTTTTAAGGCTCAGTAGTACTCCATGGTATACATATGCCACATTTTATTAATCCACTCATGTATTAATGGTCACTTTATCCAGCAATCCCACTATTGGGTATTTACCCAAAGGAAAAAAAAAAATTTTATCAAAATTTCTGTTGTTTATAAATTACTCAGTCTAAGGTATTTTGTCATAGCAGCCCAAATGTACTAAGACACAGGTATTACTACCTAAACTGGATAGTGAGCTTGCCATTGGGTTCTAAATTCTATCCCAAATTTGGATGAATCATTTCCAAAGGAAAACAGGGGCAGGGGGAGAAATAAGTAGAAAAAGAAGGGAGAAAAGAGAGAGATGATGATATTGTTGCTTCCTAGCATGACAGAGCCTCAGTAGGAACTTTAGAGATTAACCCAGCTCCACCCTAGAAGACATTTACCTAGCTACAAACTGAAAGAGAATATAGCCTTTTCTTAGTCCTTTGTGGCACTATAACAAGCTACCACAGTCCTTTGTGCTACTATAACAAAACACCACACTTATAAAGAGCAGAAATTTTTTTCTTAGTTCTGGAGAAGTCCAAGATCAAGCCACCAGCATGCTTGGTTTTTTGGTGAGGGCTGCTCTCTGCTTCTAAGATGATGCCTTGTTGCTGCTTTCTCTGCAGGGGAAGATCACTGTGTCCTCCCAGGGGAGAAGGGATGGAAAAGACAGAAACAGGACAAACTCCCTCTGTCAAGCCCCTTTACAAGAACACTTAGTTCTGTTTACAAGGCAGAGTCCTCATGACTCAACCACCTCCCCAAGGTTTTATCTCCCAAAACTTTTGCATTGGGGATTAAGTTTCTATGTGAATCTTAGAGGGAACAAAAACACTTAAATCATAGCAAGACATGTCTCCTAGTTCCAATTCCGGTATTCTTTTTCATTTTTTCAAGAAAAAAATGTCATTCGTCATATATACTTTTTACTTCTTGATGAGGATGAGTGAACATGTGAATATAGTCCAAATATATTTTGATTTAGCTACAATAGAAACAAGGAAACAAACTTAAAATAGATACATTTATTATAGTAAATGAGCACCTGTATACTATATTTCAGTATTTTACATGCTTTATGTTATATTTTGAGTTATTTGATAAATTTACCAACCATAATTGAGATCAGTATGGGTGTTAGGTAAATGATACATTTAATGCTTTTTTTTTTTTTTTTTTTAGTCAGGACTTTTTAAAAGCCCCAGCTTTTCTATAGGAATTAGTAGTGTTCTATGTAGAGTACTGGCGTTTGATGCGCAGCCACAATTTATGATTATATAATGTGTTTTTATTACTTGGTCATCTCTCATAGTTATTCTTTTTGTTTTCTTACTTCATGGATTTGAAGTATGAGTACTAGGTTCAGGCCAATATGCCTCCTTTATGGCTTATAGCTTTACTTTTATTTTCTACATTGCAGTACCTTAAAAAAGAAAAAGGATGAACTTGCATGAGTGATCTTCTGCAGTGGTTGCAAGTGCTACATGCTCACAAGCCACTTCCCAGAAGGAGACTAGAATAGAAGTGGACAGGGTCTCTCTCTATCTTTGTCTCTCTCAAGTGTATAAAGGGATGGGAAGACAACACCTTCCCCCAGAAAAATAAAACCAAGGTTCTAAGGAAACATGCTTCATAGACATTCTATGCCCCCTGTTGACTTCATAGCAGTGACACAATGCTCTACTTGTATAAACTTAATTGGAATAAGTAATAATTTATTTTAGTTTTATACCCTCTTTTATTCCCTTTAGGTTTATTTTCCTCTGATTTATTTTGGTGGCTATAAAATTCAGGGCTGAGTAGGAAGGGTCTAGAGCCAAGTGCTTTACACACAGACACTTTATAAACCTGTGTGGTCCACGTGGCCCATGCATTCTTGGCCTGTGGTGCCTCCTACACACCTGCTACTATCCTTCCACCTGAAACATAGTGTTGAGTGAACCTATCGTTCTGAAACTCTCATTCTTAGAGAAACTAGGAAAAAGAAGTGAAACTAGCCCATCCTGGAAATGAGCATTTCCATGGCTACCCTTATAGCATACCCTTGAATAAATTATTTTGAAATTTATTTTAAATGCCATGGGCAAGAGTTGGAAGTTTGCCATGAGTAGGACTCACTGAGACATCAAGTATGATTGGAGCTCTTTTATTGAGTTACTTGATATTCTAAAACAGTAAAAGCAGTTCTTAAAAGTACCTACATTACTAAAGAGAATATCTTAAACCTTTGGTTCTTCTTACTTAAGTTGTATTATCTTCAGTTTATTTTTACGTGAGTTTCTTAGAGGAAACAGAGTTGTTGAAAACACACACACACACACACACACACACACACACACACACTAAACTCCCTAGCACTGATTCAGTTATTTTTTTCCTAACAACACTGCTTGTCAGCTATTTTACTTTAGTAGTGTGTCATCGCCAAACAAAATTGCATGAAAAAGCACTGCTTCGTAAAGCCTGCCATACTGATCTGTAACAGCAACGCATGTGTTCTTTAGATGTTCTTCATGGACAGAGAACGGGACTGCCAGCCTGGGACAAAGGACCATATGGCTGGGATGAGGTGAAGGATGATAAATACACATGAGGGATGGGAGGGGAACTGTCACAGCTTGTCAGCCTTTATCCCTAGAGGAAGCTCTGGTGACAAGGGAATGATTGAAATGGCACGTTTGGGGTCCCTGGGCATGAGAAGGGGTAAACAATGACTGGGAATTCAGTGACATAAACTCAAGGGAAAGGGTGGAAACAAAGCGAGCTGGGATTGGGTAGAAACATAGCTCTCTCGTAGTTGGGGAAAGATGCCAGGAAGAGACATTGATGAGAGAGATGATGAAAGGTGGCCTCACAAAAGCTTGAAGCAGTGACAGATGGAAAGAGTACAATGATCAGTAAGAAAATACAGAGAAAGGAAAGAGACCTGAAATGAAGTAAACTCTTATAGGAGCAGAAATATGGGATGACAAAGTTATACAAAAAAAAAAGAAATTAACAATAGATATTCCTCTGCAAACTAGAAAAGAAAATAAGGAAGGATAGTGAGGTAACCACGCACTTTCCTTACGTAGAGGAAGCACATTTGTTCACAACTTACCAGACCTATCAGATTTAGCTCAAATACTTCCCAACCCCTTTCTGTTAGGGTTCCTAGATCTCCAGCCAGACATCTTGAAATCAGGCCAGCAGAAAGAAGTTTTCTGCTCCATGGATCTAAAGACAGACAAATAATAACAACCACCATTTATTGACTACAAATCCTATACTAGGTACTGTGGGCAGCCCTTAAAATCCACTTCTCAGCATCACTTAGCTACCCTATACATTAATTATTTTGCATCAATTTTTAAATGAAGAAAGTAAGGCTCAGAGAAGCTAGATAACTTTCCAAGTCACACAGTCCCAGAGTTTTGGAGTAGATATCCAATTTTCAGGCCATCTAATTGCAGTTTTCTAGTCAAAACGTCTGTTTACATATATGATATATATGATGCCATAGCCACCTCTCCAAGCTGCCTGCAGTCCTTGCTCCTCCAGTGGATAAACATTCTTTTTTTTTCCTTAAGAGATAAGCTCTCTCTTGCTCTGTTGTCCAGAGTGTGGAGAGCAGTGGTGGATAAACTCTTTAAAAGGCACTTTCCTAAATAAGCAACTTGGAATAAGGAAATTAATAAAGCATTCAATGGATGCTTTTACAAATATACAATGTACAGATTTGAGCATAAAAACCTTTAGTCACACGTATTGGTTGACCTGTTTAGCAGATATGATTTTACTCCTCATTTTGTCTGGAAAGATCACAAACTCCAGGAGCTCTAGCTATGTCTCCTGATATGACCATATTTCCCTAAATTTGTTGCTCAACTTACCTATTTTGTATGGCCATAGGGAATCCTCTTTAGAATACAAGCTTCACTTAGCACTGCTCTTTGATGTATGGTCCTGGAATAAGAATTGCACTTCCTATAACAGATGCCCAGATCCTCTTTTGGATGCATAGCTCAGCACAAACCAAGCTCTTGGGCTTCTCTTTTGCTTATTAATGAAAGTATGATATTATTTCCCTTAGGAACTATTCTTATATGAACACGCCTTCTACATCGTTTGGTATGTAGTTGAGTTTCAGAGCAGATTGTGATGTATTTCCCCTTCTCCATTTGGTCCAAAATGAAACGTTCTCACCCCAAACCTGCATTCTCTTAGAACCTTTCTCTGAGCTCCGTATTTCAATCTACTTTGTAATTTAGTAGCAGATTCGTAATGATTAGCATAACTAACTTGCAGTAATAGCTCAATCTCCTCCAAGTACATATTCTCAAATACCCACCTGAAAAGTTCTGAAGGGGAATTTTCTACCTGAAGTCTAAACATAATCTCACAAACTTGCAGTGCCTTTCATTTAGCTAACCCTGCAAAAATTTATTGGATGCCTGTGATGTGACTAATATACACTGTGATAATTAGAAGGATTAAAGTGGTGAACAGTTCAGGCTTCATTCCTACTGTCATAGAGCACACAATTTGCTATAAATACCAAAAAGTGACTAGACCGTTACAGTACAGGGAAGTGCCCTGACAGGAGTGTTCGTCTTTTTCTGCTCCGGTGAAAGTCCAGAATAAAGGGACCTACACAAGGCTGGAGATCAGTGAAGTGACACTGAAACTGAAACCTGAAGAAGGCCCCCAGTTAGAGCAACAGAACATTGGAGTGAAGTGTTCCAGATCAATTTGCAGCACACAAAAGTAACAAAGGTGAAAGCAAGAGGTCTTCATGGAACTGATCAAGTTCAGCATGGAGATGTAAGGGATAACAAGGAGCCAGACTTGCAACTAAAGCCTTTGCAAACTCCTCAAGTATATAACTTCCCACCCACCCCCAGATCCATTGAATCAAATGGATCCTTCGGGCTTACACCTGCTTAAGACAACTGAGAGAGTAGGGCTGGTATGGGAGGAGCAATGCTGGAGGTGGGAGGACATGGGTCTTTGAGGGTGAAGACAGGCTGGGCAGGGAGAATTACCAAGCGGGCTTTCCTCTCTGGAATTTGGAAATGGATTGAACAGCCTTTTACACCGTGCCTTACGCACTTCAGTGAATATTGAATGGATTAATGATTGGATGCATTCAATTTATCAAAGAAAGTTCAAACAATGTATGATAGCACTGTTACTATGATAGTTTATCAATAGTAAATTAAATAGGAATCAGGGGACAGAATGGAAATGTGTACACCTTTGTGTTCTCAAGTTAATTCTCCATTTATTGAAGGCAATAAATGATTTAAAATCCATGGATTAAAATTAAATAATTCTTAGTTTCAAGCAAAATGGTAGGAACTTGATAGACATTCAATATATATTGGTTATTCATTTTTAGATACTAACCCAATAAATTATTTTATGGACATGAGACAATGCATTTGTTAATTAGCTAGATTTAACCATTCCACAATGTTTACATACTTCAAACTGTCATATTGTACAGGATAAAAGCATACAATGTTACCTGTCAATTAAAAAATAAATGAAAGATTGAGATTTAATGAGATATTATGGAAGGCAATCGTTTGCATCTCATATGAATTTAAAATTTTAAAAATGGTTTCAAAACTATTTTTTTAAATCCACATTTCTTAGTTTTACCAAAGTTCTTAATACACTATCACAAAAGCTATAATTCTCTGAATTTTGAAAATAGTGTAAAATTTTTTTAAATGTTCATTGTAATTGTTAATTATACACAGGAAAGCTTCTCTTTGTAGGTTTGTGAAATTACTCTATGAGCTGTGACACCTTTAAACTGTAATTTAGGTTTATCCACTTCTCCATTTAGACAATAAGAAGCTAGAGTTTGGTGTCAAGGGAGCAACAACAAGAAAAAAAAAATTAAAAGGAAAAATAATAGATATTTTCCCTTTGGAAAATTAAATGTTCCCATCATTTCACTAATAATATCTATGTATATTTTATTTTTATTAAATCTTCAAGCTAATAAGGAGATGTCACTAATAGAGCAGCAAGTTAATTTGGTGGCCACATTTATAATATTTTACTGAGCAACATGGGGATTGAAACAGGGAAATAAGTCTATTGGCTCACTGTCTAATGTATATTAAACATTTTTGTTTTTATGAATACAGCTTATCTTTCAGGCCAACCTCATAGGGAATCAGATAGTGCACTATTAATGAGCTCAGAGAGAAATTAATTTCAGAAACAGTGTATAGTAAAAATCCGAGTGAAAAAAGTCTTTGATATCCAGAAAAATTGTAGCTGTATAGAAAAATTAACCCAATAGCATAGTTGTTACCAATGATATTGCACCGGACATGATCAAATGATTGTTATTATTTTGTGTTTCAAAACTATCCTTTGGATTTGTATTATCTTCAGAAATCACCTCCTTTTTTTGATCTTGCTGTGATACTATTTTGATACTATTTTATAAAAAGGTGTTCTTAAAAAGAAAGACTATGTTGTTATAGGGTGGCAAATTCGCCTCCTCTTCTCCATGACAGCAGATAAAGAAGCTGTAACTATGGCAACAGTAATGGACCAGACAGATTAGGGCCAGATTGGAGATTAGGACTCCAAGAGCAAAGAAAAGAAGTCCTGATTGGTTCTTTATTGAGACCTTATTTGAAGGCAAGTTACTGTTGAGAGAAAGAATGGAGGATTAGTAAGAACAAAATTAATTCCGCTGTATAAAACAAGAAGGCATTCCTTTGTTTAAAATGTGTCCCTTCCTTTTCATATAATGCCTGTTTAATTTGAGGTAAAGAGTCCGTGATTAATTCTATTCTGAGCTTTATCAGTGCCATCTGAGTCTAGACCAGTTCTGAGAAGACACTCCCTGAAGCCTGGGGAGAAGAGAGGAGAAGCGCATAGTTCTGCTTTGAAACTCCCATTGCTCTGCCTCTGGGCAGTCCTAGGATGGATAGAGAAGTCAACTCATTTTTGATGGTGGTACCATGTGTGAGTGAGGCGCTCTTGGAGAAAAGGGATTTGAAAACTTCCCCCTTGTTCTTTTAAAATTTATTTTTCTAACATCTTGAAAATTCCCAAAGAAGTTTCTCTAAGTTACCATTAATCATATTTAAAAAAAAATCTTCTCCAAAAAATGTATTAAGGATTCCATTTTCTTGAAATGGATAAGATGTATTTGGTATGATATTTTGAGTAAATGTGCTATGTATGATTTCAGACTGATGTCTCGATAAAGGCAGGAATTTGTTATTTTTTAAACAATAAATTTATAGACATGAGAATCCTTGGCTGAATATTATGAGTATTCTTTTTTTTTTTTTTTTTTTTACTTTAAAGGATTTTGCCAAATTGACTTCGAAGAAGGTAGTACTCACACAAACATCAAATAACAACGTATGAGAGCACCACACCCTGGTCAATGAGAGATAGTTACATCTGTTAAAGTCTTGCCACTGTGACAGGATTTTTTTAAGTTTTAATATGTATTTCTTTTATTGTTTGTCAAGTTGAACCCACTTTTAAATACGTTTATTATATTACTGATATTTCAAACATTCTTTTTGTATTATAATAATAACTATTGTGTGTTATATATTTTTCAAATACTTTTGATCAGTCTTTCCAGAAGAAACAGGACCTCAAGTAAGCGAAGAAGGGGACGACGGTAGGAGTTAGACGAATGTGATAGGCTTGTTAAGTGTGGGAATTGCAGGTTGGTTGGTTCAGCATGAACGGAGTATGTTTAATGCAAGCAACAAAGAGCCAAGGAGCCTCCACTTATGGTCCTAAAGACAATGGCTTCATCTGTTGTTCACCACTCTCTCCTTTGCACTTAGAACAAGAATGGGCAGGTGATAGGTACTGTATGAATAGTCGCTGGATGAGTAGAGCTACTGAACACCACCTACTGTGGACACCTGCAAGCCTCTGCCCCAAGGTGAATTTCTTGCCCCACAGGAAAACACTAGGCTATTGTTCAAGAAGGTCAATGCCCTTGGAATCAGTCTCAGCCAATGGCAAAGGAGTCAGTAGATAAATACCCCAATGTGCTACCCTCAGGGATGGATAATTTGAGGCATGTACGGCCCTGACTCCCACAGTCCCCAGTGGCATTGCCCTTTAGTTCTCCACGGTGATAACCACCTAGGTAATTCACTCTTTTATAGAGTTCCCCCGCCTGCCCTGTCTCATTTCCTGACTCCCCACTGGTATTCCTGGGACCATTTCTCCCCAAAAGTATTTGCACGCAAGTCCTTTCCTGAGGCCCTGTTTATGGGGGAAACCAAACCAGGACAACCGGCCAGCAGGAGCCAGTGAGCAGATGAAGTGTGGAGCTTGCCCTGAGGTTAAGAGATACGGGGGATAAACAAGCAGTAGAGTGATAGGACCAGATTTCTATTTTTATAAGCTTAGTCTGGATGCTGCGCTGAGAATATATTTGAGGAAGGGAGTTTGAGGAAGGCAGAGGAACTGGAAGACAGCTGTGATAATTTCAGTGACAGAGCATGACAGTGTGGATACGAGAGTGGGTAGATTGACGAGATGTCCAGGACAGGGAATCTAGCACGTGGTCAGTGAGGGAGAGGCGGGAATAGGGGACGCATTTTGGGTTTCTGGGCTGGACAGTTGAGGGGATAGCATGGACACAGCCCAGGAGGAGAAGCAGGCTGAGAGGGAGAGGGGAGAGTAAGTTCACTTCAGTGTGGCAGTCTGAGCTGCCTGTGGTGTGTGGAAGTAAAGGTTTTTGTCAAGAAGCTTAATATCACCCATATTTTTGAGAGAGACGCTCCGTATCCAGGCATCAATCTTTTCCCCTCCCCTCACAACTCCGCTACAAAAGATTGACTGACTCACTGCCAGTCTTCCATTTATTTCAAATTCTGCACTGATCAGGAAAGCAAGGGGAAATTTTATCTACAAAGAAGTAGTCAAAGAATCTGTGGAGTCAGAAATAATTTTGGACACTTTCTGCCATTCTTTAAAACCTTTCTTTGTCTGTATAACTGGTATGTACTGTAAATTGGATAATGTTTCTGGAACCATTAGGAAATAAAGTATTCTATTCTCCCCCAAAAATGGATTTTTCCAGCTAACAGGAGTTTAGCTGATGGCAGTACTACAGACTCGGCCAATCTCTGTACAAAGTGGATAAAAGAATGGAGACTAACTTTGATAATAACTGGGGGAAAAGATCTACAAAATCCAGCTTGAGAATTAATTGTAGGCAAATGGGTACTTTTGCTTTTGGGCTAGAAATTGCTGTTGAGATGAAAGACATGTTCCATAGACGGGGACTTGAACAAACACAAACAGAAATCCAGCAAAGATGAATTATGATTTCACACACACACAAGCACATCCCCCCAATACACACACACACACACACACACACACACACAGTTAATAGAAAACTCCTATTAGATATAATAAAACCCCCAAATGTTTGAAAAGCCAGTTTTCTAATTGTGCATAATTCAGTTATTCCTATGGATAACAATTGTTAAGTTCTGCTATCAATCCAGTGACACTCTACAAGCATGGTATTATATGCCTTTGTCTTGTATAGTTTCTGTCATTTCCTTTACTGAAAGGTAGTTCACGAAAACTGCTTCTACTTTTGTTAGCTTTTGTCAACTTTTAATTTCTGCTCTGAATTTTCTGTGGTATTAAAAAATCCATAAATATGATATTCCAAGTTGTATCAAAAAGAGTGCAAATAGACTTTGACAGGAATAAGGTTTTGTAATAATTGCTTGGTTACCTGAGGCATTCATCAATACAAATAAGTCCATGGCTATGTTATGTAATCTGAGGGTCTCCATTGATTTGACCTACAAATTAGAGCTTTACTAACTTCATTTCAATTTATGTACACCAAAAAACACCTGGGCTGTGTTTTTTCTATTATGAAACACATCTTAACTATGGAATCAATATTTTAAAGAATCAACTTAGTTATGAATTTTTCTTAAATATAAGAAGGGGATTGCAGTATGTTTTCTTTTTCTTTGTCATAAATCAGATGACCTTACTGTTTATTAAAACTATATGAGATTCATTTTTTCTGAAGTGGTTAACCCCACCCCCAAAACACTTTGTAAACTGTGAAATTATGGCCCTCTCTTAGCTTTTCTTAGAACTCTTTAAAATATTGATAGGTAGTCTTTGGCAAAATAGTCACTGTAAATTTAGCTTATATTTAACATATCTTAAGTTTATATTCTGAACCACAACACTCTTCTTTACTTTGAATATCGATACATGCATTATTTATTATTTGTTTATTCATCCATATTTTTATGTATTCAACCCCTGCCTCATTCCAGAAAGAATTCAGGGAGATCCATTATTAATTACTTAAAACAATTTGCCTCTTGTCCAAGTCATTTTCTGTTATCACTTAAAGTCATGAGAAGTATAATTTGCTTACAATATTTAATTATATTATCCACAGTTCTGAAGTAAGGTCTTTCTAGAACTCATGTGCTTATGACAAATTCATATTACCCAATTTCTTTCCTTGTTTCTTGCCTGAATATTTTTTTTTCTTATTGTCATGGATCCCATGAGTAATAAAAACTGGACAAATATGCAGTGGAATCATATATGTTATTATTAGCCCTCCTTTTTAAAACCCAAGAAACCAGAATATGTTAATACATTTGATTCTGGTTACTGCGTGCTTTCCCTTGGTTTTCCTCCTTCCGTTAGGACCTGTGTGACTGTAACATGGCCATGCTTGCTAATTAGGTGTCTCTGCCTCCCTGCCCAGTTCCCACCCATGGCACTGACATCTCTGACAGTCTCATCTCTTTCCTCCTTAGCTGTCCCAAGCTCCAGCGTCCTCCCTTCAGCTCCCAGAGATGTGGTCCCCGTCTTGGTTTCCAGTCGATTTGTCCGTCTCAGCTGGCGCCCACCTGCAGAAGCAAAAGGGAACATCCAAACTTTCACGGTCTTTTTCTCCAGAGAAGGTGACAACAGGTAGGTGATGCTACCAATAAAATTCAGCCTAACCTGCAGTCTCTTTATATGTACACGTGCAGTAATAGCAATGGCAGATCTTGAGCAGGAACTTTGGAGATACTGCAGAATCCCTACTCTGTGTCTCTCCCTCATTACTAAATGGAGATGAGTGGTTTTTAAAGCAGTTTATTTTTTCAGAGTCAAATTAAATAACTATATAAAATAAGTTTACAAAAACTTACTTGAAAACAGGTAAGAATGTGAATATATAATATCAGTGTTTTATTTCTTTGGTTTTCAAAGAGATGAACAGAGAACAGAATTAGGCTGGATATTGATAGAACAGAGTACAAAAGAACCAGTGTGGTTAATTTGTAATCCCAACTCCGTCATTGACATCACGCGATCTCAAAAACACAGCATGACTTGTCTGAGGCTAATTTTATGCTTTAATATGGAGAAAATAATAATATTTACCTTGCAATATTTTTGTTAGGCTTAAATTAGGTTGCCTATATAAAGGCTAGCAGAATGTCTAGTATTTAATAGAAATTGTTAATGTGAATATTATTATTGACTAGGCAAAAGTGAAGTGTATGTGCCTGGTTTCAAAATTACAGTGTTCTGGAGCCTTTTTTCCCCAATATTTTTCCCTTAAAATGCTTTGGCATTTTAAGAATTTGAAATTTGATCTGTAAGTCTAAGATGGATTCTGAGTAAGTTTCATGTGGGAAGAAGCAGTGATGCATGTACTAGGATTCTGGTCTCAAATTTTTGAGTGCTTTAAACACATAGTGACCTTGAGGGACTTCTCAGGATCCAAAAGGGACCATATATATAGGACTTGCATAAGTGGTATTTAGTTCAAAATGGTACAGTATGATGACCAGGTGGTACAATATAAATCCTCAATGCTGGGTCTCAAAATGCTTTTCTTTCTACTTGACAACAATGGTTAATGCATATCCTTTTTAAGTTTTATTGCATTTTTCAATTTGACCGTTCTTTAAAATGAAAAGAAAGAAATAGACATACATACACAGAGACATGCTCACTAAGACCATCCATTACCATGCAGAAGCAGGCATTTGTTTGAGTCTCACCTCTGCAACTATTTAACTTTGTTATTTTACAATGTTTCATTAAGTTCTTGAATCTCTGTGTGCAGTTGTGAAAACTGAAGGTAATATTAATGATTCTTACCTAATAATCTTCATGTTTTTATATGGATTTTCTGGAGGTGCCTTAAATTCTACCTGCACAAAACCATATTCACTGTCTCCTCCATATATATATATATATATATATATATATATATATTTCTGCTCTTCTTGGTTTATTTTAGTACCTTCCATCCAGTTGACCAAGCAAAAACCCAGGCCATATTTTACTCCTGCCTGCCTCCCAACACTGCCATTGTTCATCAAGTCTTGTCACATCCACCTTGGCCATAGATCAGCCATGCCACTTTATTCTATGACTTCCATCATCATTTCTCTGATCTCTGGAAATAACTTCTTACCTTCTAATCCATCCATCCTCACTGTCTGTAGTTATCTTTTTGAAATATAACTTGGATCACTCATTCCACTGCTCAAAGATGTAAATGTTCTTAAGTTTAAATACAATAACATTTCTATATAAAGACATGTACATAAAAACTTTCAAACTCCATTTAATGGAAGTCTAGTTCTGATTTATACATAGGGAGAAGTGTGGTTTCTATAACCTATAATGGCTAAAAATATGCCACTTAAGTCCAAATAGCTGGCTTGAAAATGGTCCAACTATTTATCAGATGTGTGACTTTTGTGTATTTAATTGTATAAAACAGGAATAATACCTCTCTGTTAGAATGGATAAAAAGAAGATAAATTCTACCTCTCATGATTGTTATGAGAACTAAATGTTGGAATTTGGGTAAAGCATTCAGGGCAGTCACCACACGTAGGCAGAATAGAGAGTCTCAGAATGGCGTGAGCATGGGGACAATGTGGAAAAGAGGCAGAAAATAAGGTTCAAAGAGGAAGAGGAGGAGGAGGAGGGGGAGGGGGGACGGGGAGGAGTTGCCATGTTTGAGCAAAACATTTATTTTCATAACTGCTCACAGTTGCCTGCTTGTAATACCATTTTGTCTTTTCCTCTCCTATCAACATCTTCCTTATCTTTCAAGCCCCAGCATGGATCCTCCATAGCCCCTTGGTTACTCACTCCCATGGCCATAACATGGACCTTGACAGCACCAATCACTGCAACCTCTCTATTATCTCAGTTTTACAAGTTATATTCTTGCCTCTCTCTCTGGACTTTTATCTCCCTATCTTCCATTTAGAACTTTAACCATAAACCTTTGAATTCCACAGGGACCTACAATTCATTAATCCTATGGGTGTTTTTACAGTCTCTCATCCTTCCTGTTTTCCTTCACTGAAGGAAAACACGCTGAAAACACGCTGACTTACATCAATGTTTTGCTGGCTTCTTTCATTTCACACTGCATGCTCAGTGAAGTCCAACTCAAGTAAATGTAACTTTATACCTACTCTTTACTTGTACTCTTGTAGCTGAATATAGCTGGAGGAAAACGTACAAATAGGCCGACTCCTCTCACTTTGAATTCATAGCTACTAATCTCATGTTGGCCATTAATGCCACTGGCAATTATACTGCGTTTATCAGTCAGCCTCTTTTTCACACATGCTCCTAATGATATTTCATGCCTTTCCTCTCTTCTCAGATCTCCAGTAACTTCTCCCTTTCCCTCAATCTTAGTTGACCTTGCTGCTAACTTTCTGGAAAATCAGAAGGGAAATTCCAAATGCTTTCATATCTGAATTATTTACCCAAGTGTGTCTTTAAGCATATAATCTGTGTGTCCTCAAATTTCTATAAAAGAACTGCCTGCACTCTTAATTAAAGCCAAACCTTTACTTGTGCACTAAATATCATCCTTTCTTGCAACATAAAAGAACAAATCTTCAGCCATTCTTTCTCTCTCCTGAATTTTCAATTTCCTCCACTCAGGGGCATCATGTCTAGCAGCATGTAAGCATGCAGTTATATCTTCTTTAGCCACAAATTCTCCCTCAATCCCCCTTCCTCGCCTCTACCACTCCATTCTCTGTTCCTTCTATAGCAACATTCCTTGAATTGTCTAACTTCACGCCAATATCTCCCCTCATATTGCAACAATGATTTTGTTCCTAGTACTGTATTGCAACTGCACTGACAAGCAGGTTACCCATGACCTCCATGTTGCTAAACCCAATACCTAATTTATAGTCCTCACATTACTTGGAAAATCAGCAGATTTTGTCACATTTGATCACTTCCCCAAACTCATTCTTCACTGGGTTTCTATTGCACACATTTTCCTGGTTAGACTCTAACCCCTCTGGCCACTCATGTCCAGGCTCTTTTGCTTTTTACTCCCAAGCTTCCTGACCTGTGAATATTGAATTGCTCCAGGGCTCAGGACGTGGAGCTATCTTCTCATCCACTTCATGTCTTTTTATTCTGTCAATATGCTGATGTCTTCCAAATTTGTGTCTCTGGTCCTAACTTTTTACCTGCAACCAGCTTCCTGCTTGATTTCTCAACATCAGTGTCCCACGGGCATCTAAAACTTATGATAATGCCAAATACCTGCTTTCTTTCAACCCTAATCCCTCCCCAATACCTTTATCATTCCAGAATTTCCCCCGTCGCATTGAAATCTTCATATTTCTCTTTAATCAGGTCAAAATCTTTGGAATAATTCTTAACTCCTGTCTTTGTTGTACCCCATAACAAATCCATCATCAAGTCTTGGCAGTACCATCAAAATACATCCTGACTCCATGAAATAATACGATACCTGGTATTTGCTACAAAATAATACAAACAGGCAGTCTTTGATTTTATATTTTGGGCTGAGTGATGAGAATAAAGGACATTCATTCTATTCTGTCTAGTTTTATATTGCTTAATGTTTATAAAAAAAATCAAATAAACAAATGAAGATAAAAGATACAGTGAATCCTGCCACTTCTTAGCCCCACCTTTGAGCATAAGCAAGTCTCATCTGAACTATGGCAATTACATTCCAAGTCTAGTCTCGCCCTAGAAGCTGGAGTAAACCTTTTAAAATATGAGCTAGATTGTGTAATTTCTCTGCTTCGAAAACTTCCAATGACTCCCTGTCTCATTCAGAGAATTAGCAGGAATACTTGCTGATTTGGTACATTGTTACCTCACTAACCTCATCACTTACTATTCTTACTATTCTTTTATTTGTTCTCTCCTTTCTGATCTCACTGGCTTTCTTGTGTTTCTTCAATATGCCAAGAATCCTCTTCCCTTGAGACCTTGGCACTCATTGTTTAGTTTGCCTAGAATGTTCCATAACTTCCACTAAACCTTTGCTGCATTGTTATCTTGTCATAGAGATCTTTCCTGACTCCTAGCTCTCTCTATGCCCTTTTTCATTCTTAATTTTCTCCATCACTGTCATTACTTTCTACTTATTAATTTTGTTTCCTTAATCCTCTTTCTTCCTACTAGAATAAAAGCTTCATGTGGACAGGGCTGTTTTTATCTCCTTTATTTGTTGAGCTATTCTCAACACCTTGAGCTATATCTAATCTATAGTAGACACTCCCTAAATATTTGTTGAAGTCCTGACTGAAATGTCAACTACTAAGTGAAACTTCAGTCCACAGTCCTCCAAGACAGACGTCATCCTTTATCTTGCCCCTTCATTTTGATTGCATTACTGTTATGACCCTTGCCACTTTTTGTCCTGTTTGGGGTTTGGTTGAGTACATGTGTATTTCCCTCCCTGATGATTGAAACTAGGTCTTATTCACAATTCTATGCCAAGTGTCCAGCACCATGCCTTGTGTAGACATTTACTTATTGGAAATGATATGGTAAAGGTGGCAGAGAGACAGAGGTAATATTTGTGATAGATTTTTTCCTTAGTCAATAAAATAAATCTTGTTGCTGAGGAGAATGAATAAGCTGACCACAGTTCACTAAAAACTTTTTTAATTGCAAAAAAATAAGAGTTGATATTAAAATTTGATTCCAATATCCCCATTCATTTTGTCTTTTCTGGATCTCGACTAGAGCAAATATACGCCATATGTCTCTAAGTGGTTAGCTATGATGTTTGTTTGCTCATGTAGGTTTATTTAGCTCCTTAACACAATATCTTTCTAAAAGGTAGTGGATTTAACATTAGCCTCAGATTAGCAATAACTTTGTCGGGCAAACTGCTCTAGCTCAGATGATCATTAATCTGTCTGACTGGTTAATGGTGTCAATAATGCAAATGCCATGTTTAACATTTTTTTATCCAGCCCCTTGGGATGCTTTTATTTCATAAGTTAGAGAGCAGCATAAATTCCAAAACCTGAACACTAGAATTCACAGTGAAGTATTTGCTTTACGGATACACAGCTATCCCTCCTTGTACCTAAGAATCATTAAAACTGAAAGTGAACTTTGAGATCCTAGTCTAACTTCTTGGTACTTAAACATTCAGGGACACTTGCTCAGGGAAGGGGGGAGTTCTCATGCCCAAGGCTGAAGATTTGGCATCAACAGTGATAACAAGCATTCACTGGGCACTGACTGTGCCAGATACCAGGGTACACATCTTACATAAACTATCTTTTTTTAATCCTCACAATAAAACTTTATCCAAATGAGACTTAAAGAAGTTTACATGTTATACAGCTAGTAAGTAGTAGAACCAGTATTTAATGCAGGCCTGAGTCCAAAGCAGGTGTTCTCAACCCCTTTACCACCTTGCTCCATTAGTGGATTAACCTAGAAAAGAAGTAAGCATTCTTGATATTTATAGAATTATGACACTCATTTCTTTTATGTGTTTCTTTCCAATAATTTTCTGATTCAATGGCTAAGTTGACTTCCACATTTATTTAACATTATTAAAGCATGCTAATGAAGTTTTTATATATAAAAGAACATCATACCTCCAATTCAGTGATGCAAATGTGCTTATGAAGTGCAACACAGTATATAGCTAAAAGGTTAAGGCTCTGTGGCCGTGGAGTTGAACCATCTGGGTTTGAGTTTGGCTCAAAATTTTACCTGCCTTGTGCCAATTACTGGTAACTTTTTATTTCTCATGTGGCATAAGAATAGCACCTGATGTGTGAGGTGTGGTGAGTATTAAATGAAGTTCAGAAAAAATGCCTAAAACAGTTGATCTTTGCCTGGTGCACTGAAAGCACTCAATTCTTGTTAGTGAGTGCCAGGTACAAATCATTGTGTGATTTGTAAATTAAAATAACTGAAATCCAGGGGTATTTCCTAACTCTTATTTAGAGAGGACTTTATTACTTTCACAAGCATTAACCCATTTGATCCTCAGATAAGGTAGTTAAGATAATTTCCATTTTATAGATGAGCATACGTCACTCTGTTCAGAAAGACTGGAAAATACTGCCTAAAAAACTACACAAGTAGCAAATATTAGAACCAGGATTTATATGCAAGGTTTCTAGTCCAGTGATCTTTTCACTGTGCCACACAAAGTAAAAGATATTTCCTAAAAGAGCTACGTGTATAAACTATGGTAGGAGTTCAGATGAGAGAATTAAAACACTTTTATGGGCATCATATGGTTTAATCCTCATAATAACACTGTGAGGTAGGCAGATAAGGGACTGGTATCTTTTTTTCCAAATGAAGCAGAGAAGGCTCCAAGATAGCCCCTGACTTGCTCAAGGTCACACACTATTCTGCGGCAGAACAAAGGCTGGGCTAGGGCTTCCAGCTTGCAACAATGTATGCTTTACGTTGCTTTATGCTGCCTCAGAGAACCTCTGCTCACTGCTCAGGATTAGAGACCAGCTTTTTGTGATTGACATGGAGGATTCATTTTAGAATTCACTGTGCATTACATTTTCAACACGGTGCTTACATATTCTCTCCCTGCTCTCCAGAGTTGAAGACTCTGCTTCTTTTGGAGCTTGCTACCCATGAGGGGGAGTCAAGGCTCAGAATCCAAAGCACCACCACACTCTGGTTCTGGCTTAAAGTTAGCCCTCCTCTCGAGCTTCACTCTGCTTCTCTGTAAAATGCAAACCCTGCCCCTCTACCTCCAAATGGACTTCACTCATCAAATGAGAGAAGAGTGATTTTATTCTTCCAATGGACTTAATACATATTGAAAAATGAAACAAGCCATCTATAAATGCCACATATAAATGAACAACCCATCACTCATTTATGCAACAAATATTGAATGTGAGTTGACTGTGCGTCCAGCACTATATTAAAAATAGTAGAGAACCCAACAGTTTTTCTGGAAGAAGTTTAATTTTCTTGGTATTATCATTCCTACCAATGAATATATAACTGCACACTGAGTTAAAAGCTCTAGTGGAAAGGAACATGCTTTTGTGAGCGAATTGAAGAAATGTGTACAGAGTGTCTATGCTGTAATCAGATTTTCATTTGGAAAAGGTGGCAGGCTGGAGAGTGGGAGTTAGACCAGGGGTCAGCCAGGTGAGTGCCAGAAGCCATTTGGCAGGTTTTTGCAGGAGACCAGGCAAGAGATGACGATAGCTTGGGCCAAAGGTGTGTTAGTGGAGATACGGAACAGTGGGGATAAATTTGGGAGATATTCAGGGGGCAAAATTGACAGAACCAGGTGATGGATTGCTCATGAAGGGTGAGGGAGAGGTGTTGGCAAGTATAGTCCCTGGCATATTTCAGTGGAGGGATGTTGATGCAATTCACGAAGTTTAGGATGCTGGAAAAGGCCCAGATTTGAGAATGAAGATCACAACTTCAGTTTCAGACAGGTTGTGTTTGAGATACCATTACAACATTCGAGTGGGAATGTCAAGAAAGGCCTTGCAAATAGAAATCTGGTGCTCAGAGGAGAAATTTAATGCAGAGATATATCAGGAATCTGTCAGTATATGGATGGTCACTGCAGCTACACAAGGATAAGATTCTCTGTCGCAAATAAACAGAATGAGAAGAGGACCCAGAACTAAGTTATAATTATTGTGTGGACAGAGGCTGAAACTAAACAAAATATATACTTTGAAACCAAAACCTATTTCCCTGCAAAACTATAGCTTTTTATTTGCTGTTCCAGTAGCTATTTGTTATATAACTAGTCTCTTGAATGTGTACTAGTTGCTGAGGCAGAGATTATATTAAAGCAAATTTTTAAAAGTCTATTCCTAGTTCTATCCTTTTTAAAAAGTCAAGAAAAAAAATATTTTTTGACCAAAATTTAGTGGAAATACCTCTGACTAAAGAAGAGACAATCTCTAATCCCTATTATATTTTATCTAGCAGTGAATCATCTCAAAACCTTCTTTCCCTCCAAGACAGCACTGATTCCAAAATCTGTGGTTCTAGTGTAATATGGAACATGGCATTTGGGTGGTTGTTTCTGCTATCACTTGAGCCCTATTCCATTAGACACCATATTTCAGTTTTAAAATCTTGTCATTGTTATTACATTCTTGCATTCACTAAAGAAATAAAAATGAAAGTGACTGGATAAAAAGGAGATTCTAAAAATCTTTCCATTAAGAATAATATAACTAATGCCTTTCCTATAAAGGAATGTTACTGTAACTCTCGTTACTGTAACTCTCTTCGATACAACTAATTAGGCATTTGACACTTCAAGATAGCATTTGTTGCTCAACTCACAGTTGTAACTAAATGGCAATACCCTGTTGCACTTAGGCAAGATAATAGGTATTTACTAAAAATATGTGCTAGAGATTTGTTACAAATGATCCACTAAGAAGCAGAATCATTATTTTATTTTATTTTATTTTATTTTGTTTTATTTTTTATTTCAGCTTATTATGGGGGTACAAAAGTTCTGGTTAGATATATTTCCCATGTCCCTCCCATTCCCCCGAGTCTGAGCCTCAAGTGTGTCCATTCCCCAGACAGTGCACATCGCACTCTTCTTGTAGGTATAATCATTTTTAATCGGTAAATTCTACTTCTGAAATGTAAAAACAGAAGTGCTGAATTCAGCTACAACGCGGACACACACACATGCAGTGAGAAAAAAGAAGAGCAAGAGAGAGCTAGAGAGCAATAGAGAGAGAGAGAGATGATTTTCTATTCCCAGTAAAGAATATTAGAGTAGTCAGTCTTCTTTGAGTAGATCCCACTTTCTCAGCTTTCAAATAATGAAATCAAGACCTAGAAAGGTGAAGTGACATGCCAAGGATGACCCAAGTAAATTGAGATGAAAAATGGAATAGAATCCAGTTCTCTAGGCATTTCTAACATAACACTATGTGGAGATTTTATGTAATTATTCTCTCAAAATGTTCACATTTATTTATGCATTCATTTAAAAATTATGAGCCCCAGCAACATAGCTATTTTTTATACTCAGCGGATATATATCTTGAGTGCGAATAAAATATGAATAGAATATGGCTTCTCTTTAAAAGTAATTTACAATTGAGTCCAAGAGACAGGCATATCCATTAATACAATGTGAAATCTGCTACTTTATACTAGACGTATAAACCGAGAGCAAAGAAAACACAAAGAGCGAGCATTTAATGCCTCTGGAATGGGCCACGATGGTAGGAATGCTTCAGCCAGGAGATTTCATTTGAATTGGATTCAAATTAGATTTCATTTGAAACAAGCATTTGGCAAACCGAGAAATGTGAGTCGAAGACAGTAACTCCAGGATAATTGAAATGAAACTAAACAAACTAAAGGAGGACAGACTGAGAAAAGGCAGAGAGGCATACATGAGCATGGTGTTGTGTGGCAGGGGTGGCTCACTGCAGATGCCTGTGCAAAAGCTTTGGGCCACATCATGGAAGTCTTTGGGTCTTGTTCCAAGGGAGTGAGATTGGATTAACCACAGAATGACAGCCAGCACAAGGTTGTGGGCGTGGAGTTGACAGATTCTGTACTTTTGTCAATAAAAAATAGGAAGCTGGGAAGACTGATGACAAAACATTAAGAAAAGCTAATATTGTGATGTATTTGCTGTAAGCGCAAACTAGAGCAGGGACCAGTTCCAGGCACAGGAGACTATAACCTAACCAGAGTTAGGTTTCAGTGCAATGCACACAAGGGGTGCATTCCACACCACCATGCTTGGCTGTATGCCTCAAAATGTGTCAGTGTTTGAGAAGAATTACACTGACTGATCTCAACAAAGCAGCAGCATTCTTGTAACTGGGTCAAAGTATGTGCTGTTAGGACATAAACAGCTATTTTCCAAGACACCTTAACCAGGTAACCCAAAGTACCTAAAACAAGACTTTACAAGAAGTAAACGCTGCTGCTTTTTTTAAAATTTTTAATTATTTTGAGTACATAAAAGTTGTATAGGGTTATAGGGTAAGAAATGCCTCCTCTTAACTAACTCGTTGGAGTTTCCTTGTAAAAGTCAAAGAGAGCAAGTTGCCTACAGTTTTCTCAGCCAGCAGAAAGAGTCAGACTTTGTATGTTTGATGCTCTTTGTGGATTTTCAATGAGTGAATTTACAGTGAATGGATTCTAGAAGGCCCAGGTGACTTGTGCCCTTGACTTCAGTGAGCTTATTCTGAATTTGCCTGAACCCCACACTCACCAGCTCAGAGTTAGGGGGAAAGAAGTGATACGAAGAAGCTTTGTCTGGCAATATATCTGCTGTGACTGACCATGGTTCTGAGTTCTGTGTATTTGAAGGGTAATTATGCCCTAATATTCCTAGGAGAAACCTTCGTTGAGAGACAGGAGGCCTGGGTCCCTGCCGCCTTCGTAGGGGTAGTTGACACAGTGACAGGCAGAAACCCAACACAGTCATTGGGCAAACTTTTCACACCTACTGTTCCCTTTTCTTCAGATCCCAGTGTGCTTATCTTCCCATTTACAGAGCCTAGACTACAGTGAGAAGAGAGAACATCCTTAATTACTAACTGTTACAAGGTGGTGATGATGGAGATTTTAACTACTTCAGGTGACCGGTGTTGTCCCATTGTGGGACCAGAGAAACTCAGCATAATAAACTGCCCTTCCAAACTCAGATGTTACTACTCCTTGGGAAATGGCTTGTGATGTTCTGTTTGCAGCTATGGAAGCCTAAAAGCGGTGATCAGAAACCTGCTGGGAATCTGTAACTGAACCAATCTGTGGTGGACAACATGGCAGGAAATGCTATTTTCCCAGGATGCTTTTGTATCCCTTTAGCAGTTTGATGTCACCCCAGTAGGACCCAGGAAAACAAAACAGCAGGTTGACAGCGGAAGCCCAGACACCGGTGGGGACACCAGATATCACAGGGCTGTCGGGCTGTGCTGTGGAGCTCAGGGAACTTCTATTCCTTCTGGAGTCTGTCGGTGAAGACCCCAGCCCTTTCAAAGTATTATTATTTTCATTACTGGAACTTGTTCAGTAGCTCTAGTTATGATAACTCTTTTCGTGCTAACTTATCTTTGCAAACAAAATTAATATGATAGAAAATATCAATAAAGGGTTTTTTTGGCAGTTTCCAAGGTCAGTGAAACCTATTTATATAGTTTTTCCTTATGATTTTTTCCTCTCAGTTTTTCTCCTCAAATTCCTGCTTCTAAATATTTTGTGCAAAAGTGCTCTTCTTGGAATCAAAAGCATTTATTTCTTATGAAGTTGTAGTATTTTGTTGTTATAATAAAATAACAGTGGCAACAGCCATTTATCGAAGACTGCATTGAATACCAAGAGCCATGCTTAGTGCTTTGGATGTTTTACATACAGGATCGCACTTAACTCTTTCAGATACTGTGACATAAACATTTTTATAGCACCTCTATTGCATTTGAGAAATCTGGGGCTCAGATAAGTTAATGCGAATGCCAAGAACAACCACCCCCTTTGACTTACCCCAGTCCTAAATCCACTCCATAAGTCTACATAGCATCGTGATGCAAGCTCACTTTGACACGATGAGCAGATTTCTGAAAAGTAGCACATAAAATTTAAATATTTAGATTAAACCATTGTTTAAAACCATTGAAGAAACTCATGGTCAGCCCAGGGCAGTACCAGCACATCATGGTTAGAGGAGGAGCCATAGAGTTGTCTTGAAGGTGCATTTGCAGAACAAGCTCAGTGTATTTGCTTGGATTGTATTTTACAGATCAATACCATCAGAGACTTTCTAAAGATGCTTTATTCACACTTCATATAAGAATGAGGGAGGGGCATGGGCAATATCTTTAACCAGAACTGTTGTACCCCCATAATAAGCTATAATAAATAAAAAATTTAAAAAAAAAGAATGAGGAAGTATCAATTGTCTAAATCAACGAATGTGTTTTTCTTGACTATTTTTAATTTGGGATACCTTTTGGAGGCTGACGGAGATTATAAAAACCTAAAACTCTCTTCCCCATTATGAAGTCCAGCATCGTCTTTTATACATTAAGTGATATTTTTGTTAGGTGATCTTTGACATTCTTACCTGGGTATGTCCAAATTTCCTTGCCTCTTTTTCCTTTGAAGAATGCCTATTCAAAAGGTTATGGTCAACATGACCTGAACACAGTTATTTCATTCAAATTATTTTGTACTTATAAGAATAATGTCAGTTATGAAAGCTGTCTTTTCTTGAAGTTACCCAAAAGTTTGATATGCAAATCTGACCTTTGACCACAATGTTGCCTAGATAAGGTGCTATGAAATGATTCACAACAGATTACAGACAAATTGATTCCCTGAGTGGTTTTGTTATAGTAAATGTTACAACAGGTGGTCCTGAGGACAAACCGAGCGGCACACGGAGAGTTGGAGAATTAATATTTATTTGTTGGCGGGCTTAGAGGGGTCTCGCCACTAAATTTTGAGTACCGTCTATTTAATTTTTTTTATTTTTATTAAGTTGGGGTGATTTAAGGGGAGGGGTCTCAGGTGACTAATGTCCACCAGGTAATAGATTAGATTACTATCTGTATCAGATAATTAGGTTTATTGTTATGTTAATGTGTTAGGTATTAGACTAGTGTCCTACACACCACGTAATTAGGTTTAGTGTTATGTTGATGTGTTAGACATTAGGTTAGTAATATGTTAATGTGTCAGGTGTTAGGT
>CM052443.1:16222747-16250619 GCA_028533085.1 Varecia variegata | reverse complement strand
TATTACTGAATCCATCAGTACCAAAGTCCTGAAGTCTGCCCTGCAGAACCCTCCTGTAAGAAAAATCAGCCCTCAGTATATGCAGGGTTTGCATCCCATGAGTACTGTATTTTCCCTCTGCATGTGGTTGTAAAAGAAGACACGTAAAAGTGGGCCAGCGTAGTTCAAACCCGTGATGTTCAAGGGTCAAGTGTACGAGCGTACTAGTTAAAATAGTGCCAACGGCTATAACAAATAAGCCCTAAAATGTATGATGGCTCAAAGCTATTTCTGACTCTATAAGGTATAAAAAGGATGTTCCTGATTGATAGGTGATGTGTTTCATAACTGTTCTCCTGAATTCTTGCAAATTTTGACCCTTCCGTCATCAATATATGGCTTCCAAGGTTACCATGCTTGTCGACTCCAAGCCAACAGGTGAAGGAAGAGAACATGGACATTACCCATGTGTGCTTTCTCTAGGCCAGGCCTGGAATTGGCACACGTCACATACACTCAAACTCATTGATTAGACTCAGTCACATGGTTGCAAAGGAAGACTGGGAAATATAGTCTAGCACACAAAGAAGAAGAAATTTGGGGTTTAAGGATGAGCCAGCCAGTATCTGCTATCTCAGCTATATTAAGAGTGTACTTATGCCCAGGAATCACCATTCATGCACTTACAAACAGTTGTTTTTATTTTTCTTCTTGAAAACCTAATTTTCCCTGATAGGGAAAGGTTGCACTTTAAATATCTCCAAAAAGAAAACAAAACTAAATGGAAAAATTAAAACGTACATACAATTTTGCTGAGAGGCAAGAGATATTATCTAAAAATAGAAACCTTAAGAAACAATTCACAATCTCAGAAGGAGTTCCTGCTTCACTTAGTTCAATCAAATATATGGTACGGGCCAATGAGGATATCTAGAATGTCTAAAATCGTATGTGTTCTTAAAGAATATTTCAGTAGTTACCGTTTCTTAAATGTCAGCATCCATATCTATAGGGTTTGTGTTCTCTTAATATGTATTGTAAATCCCATGATGCTCAGCCTATTCATTCATTTGTTTGCAACACAGAGGAAGTTTGTAATTGGTAAATGTGTGGAACACACGTAGATGTGGCTTGCAGAGCAAGGCAAGCAAACGTGTTAGTTTCTCTTCAGGGCAGGGGAAAGGAATCTACTTCCTTTCACTAATTGCACTTAAAGTAACCACAGGAGCTCAAGCTCCATACATAGAAACACTTAGCATCTGCATTTTCTTTTCATACAATGAAAGAAAATACATAAATGCATTTGTTGGCAATACTGACAAAGACCAATTTGTAGAATAATTGAAACCTTGATTTCTGTCATTAGCCGGATGTTTACAAAATGCATCTTCCTGTCTACATCCCAGATGTTTTTTCTTATTGTAATAGCTTTGTTTGTCATGAGTTTTGAATTCTAAATTGTAAAGTGTCAAGGAAAAAAGATGTTAGTTTGCAAGTTTCATGGAGAATGATAAAAGCTTAAAACTCCCCAGAAACCTTGCAACATTTATTTGTAGGTCCTTTGAGTTAATGTCCCATAGTAAGCCTCAGAGGTCTTGAATTGTGTCCCAGCATCAGCATTCAATGAGTTAGCAACCTTTTGGTTTACCTCACTACTCTGGGCACATCAAATAAAAGTTTTGGCTAAAAATATTCATGTTGGAATAATCTTTTCTTTGCAACTTTGATTTCCCAGGGAACGAGCACTGAATACAACCCAGCCCGGGTCTCTTCAGTTCACTGTGGGAAACCTGAAGCCAGAAGCCATGTACACCTTCCGTGTCGTGGCGTACAATGAGTGGGGACCAGGAGAGAGTTCTCAGCCCATCAAGGTGGCTACTCAGCCTGAGTGTGAGTATGGAAAGGGAAGGGCGGGATTTTAGAAAGTACTTATTTTCTTCTGCAATACCCTTGAATCCATTCATAGAACTTTTTTGAGGTGACAAAATGGAAGAAAGATTTTTTTTAAAGCACTTACATATGTAATAGGAATTTTAAAAGTCAGATAACTTTTTAATGAAATGGTCTCCTCACGTAGGCAATGTTTCCATAATGGCAAATGAACAACCGTAAGGGCCTAATCCACCCATACAGTCTACACATTCATTTCCTAAGAAAGCGATTGACTCTGCCTGATAGTATTTCATCATCATCATCATCATCATCATCACCGTCATGGGTTTCAGCCTCCTCCGCTGATTTTTCAAATTTTCTGAGTTTTTCTCTGACAAGTGTAACATCAAAGGTAAAAGAACAATGGCATAGAACTTCTAAATACAGGGACTTACTTAAAAACTTAAACATGGACTGCATGTACTCAAAAAGCTACCAAAAGTAAACCAAGACTGGAAGAATGTAGGAGATAACCTCTATTGAGCAATCTCACTGCCCTCGAACTTGCAACACTGTATCAAGCTACTTAATCACGAAGTAAAGCAGCTGAATGTTCTCTGACCATGTTATAATTCAATGATTTCTTACTTTTATAAAGGAAGAACTCCAAAATTATATATTTGAAAAAAATGTTTCGGTACCTTATAAAATTTCGGTTTCCTTGTGAATTTCTAATTCTTTTTAAAGATTGACTACTAATTAGTCATTTGCCACTTCATTTTTTTTTTAAATTTAAAAAAATTGTAATCTAAAATCTGAATGCAATGAAGGGCTACTTGTACCAAACTGCCTTACTTTAGACACCTAATTGCATCTGCTTCCTTTTTCTTAAATTTATAATGCTATTTTGTTTGCATTCTTCTTTGTTTTATGTAAAACTATATTTAATTTCAAAATCACTTCATATACCTTTGGAAGAAGGTGAAGCAAAGATCAGAAATAGTTTAATCAATTGGTAAATGTAAGAGAATGGTCTTTGTAGGAGGTCACCTCTTGGGTTATTTCAATCAGCATGTTGAGGAAGAGAGAACAAGGAGATGCAGTCTGGGCACTGGTTTGTGCTCTATTCTTTTTTTTTTTTTTTTTTTTTTTTGGCTCTTTGGAGATTTTATTCAACATTTACATGTTTGTCATTCATACAGCATATGATAATTACCTATGATTTTTTTTTGTTTGTTTATTTATTTCAGCTTATCATGGGGGTACAAAAGTTCAGGTTATATATATTGCCCATGTCCCGCCCATCTTGACAAACTCCATTCTTTCTTCTACTGGGCCAAGGCTACAGAGACAAGATGACAACAAATGCAAATAAAGCATTAATTGCGGGGAGGGAAGAAGGCTAAGCCATACAAGTAGTGCAAACAAATGTTTGCCTCAAAGAGAGAAAACCTCAGATGGCAACTTCAGAAGCATAGTAATGTTCAGGTTTCAGATAATTATTAGGAAATGCAAGCTCTCAGGCAGGACCAGCTAAATAATTTGCTGGTCCCAGTGCAAAATGAAAATGCAGGGGCACCTTGTTAACAATTATTACGAATTACAGAACAGCTATAAGCAGAACATTAAGTCCCTCCCCTCGTAGGGTCCTTCTAAGTATGAGGCCTGTGCAACGTCACCGGTTTTATGCCCATGAAGCTCTTTGTGCTCCCAGGTTTCTATCCTTGAGAATGTTTTGTTGCTGTGTGGATTTAAATCACGAGAAAATGCCAATTTTCACTCCACAATGGCTATATTAACATTTGAGCCATGAGTTTCTTCATTGACTTATTCTTCAAAGATCATATATGATCAATAACTTTTATGAATATTTGGTATTTTGAATCAATAATGTTTGGTCAAAAATATGTATTTTAATGGTATATGCCATTTTATATACAGACCAACAGTTTAAAAATCCTTGAAAAAAAATCTATAAATTCTTGTTCTATTTTCTAACATGGGAGCTTAAACTTTAAAAACGTGTTGATTTTCAAAAGATTAAATTTCCATGAATTATCTGAATGCTTCTCTACCTAATTCTAAAATTATCCTACAGTTGTTTTAGTGTACATTTGAGGGCTGCTTGGCCATGATTATATTGCATTTCAGATAAAAATCCTAGTTATTCAGCCTTATTTTCTAAGAATGACCAACATATCTTTTTCTTTGATCAATATTATTGTTTCTAAGCATCCAACTTAAAAAAAGCCATTTCCAACTTCTTAAAAATTTACTTTTTTGAAAAAATGCTGACATTTTCAAGCCACGGGACAATAAAATATTTTCCTTAGTGACATTAGCAATAATCAATACCTTATTTCATTAAAAAAACTTATGATATAACATAATGTCCCATTTTTAATATAATTAATTTTAAAGATCAGAGCTAGTGATAATTTGTAACACAGAAATGGCCATAACTTTGTAGAATACAAACAATGACATAATTCAGTTGGTGGGTATGTTTAGTGAACATTTGCTATGTTCCTAACACTGTTCCAGGCTATCTGAGGCATGTTAGAAAAGTGTATGTGTGTAATGAAGTAGCACTACTTATGATCCAGGGAGCTTTGGGGATCATAAGCTGTTTTCCCACAAATATTCTAAATATGTAACAATAACAAACCAAGTAAAGGAACTTATAAGAAATTGTTAAATGGAATATAAACAATCTAAGTCTGAGATTTTCTCCTGGGCCCATTACCTGTGACGGCTGCGGCATATTACCTGATTAATTTTTTACACCAAAATCATATTGCATCCATCTCCTCCAATTAGCCCTGTATTACAAAGACAGCTAGCCACATCTGTGCTTTATGTATCAGGCGTTTCTCTTCATTCAGAAAGCAGCGTGAAAAATTTGTGCAGAGGACCTCATGGGATGCTGGTCTCTATAAGCATTTACTTTGCTTAACAATTAGCATAAATGATGTTAAGGTACAAAACAACAACTAAAAGCCTAATTGAATAAAACATGTTGTTTCTGCTATTGTAGTCACATATAAATTCTTTTTTCTAGAAAATGAAAATGAAAAACCTTTCTGCTTTAGAAACACAATGTAACCTTGACTTTTTTTTTTCATTAAGGACAGCAATAACAGCCTTAGAATGCTAACCATATTTCTGCCTTTAATAATGGCATTGTTTTGTTAAATTATCTCTGTTCTTACCAATGTATGGAGTAAGGATTATTTCCTTAGCAGGTCACTGCTTACTAGCCCTGTGACTTGATTCTGTTTCATTGAGGATTGTCACTGGATAATTCATCCCTTACTGAGTAGATATGTAGACAGGAACAATACAGCCTACATAAACAAGACATTCAGAATATCCTCTACATGTGCAAAACAGTTAGCCAACTCCTTTAATTTATTTTTGATAAGAGTACTGTATTGCTCACTTGCTGTCTTTATTACAGACTTTAGGGTAAATACATTATATTATCATGACTAATAGGTACTGCTTAGGTATTTTATCTTCTGTTGTTAATGTAAAATGCCATGTTGAAGATTTAAAACTATTTCTAGAATAAGGAACACTTCATCTTCTCTGAGCTTGCCCAGTAATACACCAATTGCCTAGGAAGACGGAACATTCCAGAGATCCTTTGCTCTCCCCCCTTCCCTTTCTTCTCCTTTCCTCTCTTTTCTCTTCTCTACCCTCCCTCCCTCCTTCGCTTTCTCCCTCCCTTCTTCTAAGCCCATCTTTCTGTCTTTTTAGAGTAAGTGCAAAGGCTGATTTTATTATTTGGCTAGACTATCAGAATTTAGAGGCAAGAGGAGGGAAAAAAAGTGTTTCCATCAATATTTCTCTCTCTGACAAAATGATCTTATCTATTGAAAATGAGTCTCGTTTGGGTTTGCATTTGGTTGCTTCTTTTATCACCGTTTTTCCAAATGTGATGTAGTAATTGTACACTAAAATTACATGGCTTTTATACAAATTGAATTTCAAGTTTTTCATATTATTTGAAAATATCAACTCTATTATGAAAACCATATTCTCAAAGAATAAAAACTGATGGAAAATATGTCAGAAATATAAATCAGCCAGCAACTGTTTCTAAAAGTGCATACATTTTATAGTAATCATTTAAAGAGATCAACTGCCCAAGATCCAGTTTATGAAATAATCACCCAGAATAGAAAGGCTTGATTTATATGAAGGTTTGTGTCCCCTGATTGTATCTTCTTTTTGCTAAACCCTTGCTCTTTCTCCCCTGCCTTTATGGTATATAATTTCTCTACTCTGTTATCGACCAGGATTTAAGTCCCTGCCTGCTTAAGACTTGTCTAATCTTTTCATACCACATGTGGTGAATTTTTGAATTATTATTTGCAGTCCTTTAAGATGCTGTTAAGGCAGTTTAATCACAAAGGATGTTAAAATGGACCACATGCTGGCTTGAGGGCTTGCGTTAGACTGGGAAGCCTATTTGCAAGACCGCAACTCAATTATCTACGAAACTCTTTTATATTTAAGAGTTGTAAGTAATATTCTTAGTCTATTGTATTCTTTATACTAAAAAGATGAGTAAAAGCAACCCTCTACCAAGTTGGGCGACTTCAGAATATATTATCTAAAGGAATAGCTGTATTTGCTTTTTTATTCCTTCCCCATTTTTTTTTTTGTTTTAATTCTAAAAGGGCTCTACTTGTATGGTTCTTATGGAGAGAACAGAGAAGTTCAAATCATGTCTTTGAATGTTACTACCTGTATCCCAGAACAAATGTCTTAATTATTGAGACCTCAGTTTCCTGAACTATAAACTGGAAATATTATTTACTCCTCCTCTTCCTAGTTTGCAAAAATGAAATGTGATAACATATGGAAAGCCCTTGGTTCTTGCTTGCATCTAGTAGTCATTGAATAGAAAATAGTTCCCTGACCCCAAGAGGATCAAATGAGAACATAATTCCACCTACCCTCCACTTGCAAACCAAGTGGGATATTCGACAGGGTAATCACATGAATAAGGCTAACATAATACCTTATTTACAGTTTGGACCAGACTTGATTACTATACAATCAGTGCATTTATATACTTTGTTACTTTATC
The DNA here is from genome assembly GCA_028533085.1 of Varecia variegata. Classification (NCBI taxonomy): domain Eukaryota; kingdom Metazoa; phylum Chordata; class Mammalia; order Primates; family Lemuridae; genus Varecia; species Varecia variegata. Next base: position 16,243,667 of record CM052443.1, on the reverse strand, counting down.
CCTACTTAAGTCCTCCTTACAATTCGGCAGGCTATTATAGACTGGCATGTTCTTTGATTTTGTCTAACATACATCTTTGTATCCCTAACTAAATTTTGAAGTCTTTTGATCAGAGAATACCATATTATCCCATAAAATGTGTCACAGCATTGTCATTTTATGAATATAATGATGTGTTGCTTAATGATGAAGATATGTTCTCAGAAATGCACATTAGGTGATTTCAATGTTTTGTGAACCTCATAGAGTGCAGTTACACAAATCTAGATGGTGTAGTCTACTACACAGTTAGGCTATATGGTGTAGTCTGTTGCTCCCAGGTTACAAACCTGTCCAGATGTTGCTGTACTGAATACCGTAGGTAATTGTAACACGGTGCTAAGTATTTATGTATCTAAACACATCTAAACGTAGAAAAAGTAACGTGTTGTGCTAGGATGTTACTATGGCAAGACAGCAAGATATCACCAGGCAATAGGAATTTTTCAACTTCGTTATTATCTTATGGGATGACCTCGGTATATGCGGTCTGTTGTTGACCAAAAAATTGTAATGCAGCACTTGACTATGGTTGGTTGGTTAAAAGTTCTTGGTAGTATCTAGTTTGTACTTAATGTGTGGCAGAGATATAAAATAGCAGTTATATTTATTTTAAGATGATTCTATAAATTAAGCAAACCAAGTTGATTACAGTTCTGTCCAGCTAATTTCTTTTATCATTTGAGCTGTTGGACAGTTATTAACAGCACCGCATGGTGATTTGAGTGAATATTTGGGTTGACTCTGATGGCAGAGTTGACCACGGGCTAATCAACAACAATCCAGTTGTCTGGTCACATACATGGCTAGAAGTTAATAATGGAAAGAAATAAAGATAAGCACTGACATTCATCTTTTTTAGTAGCATACAGACATGGTATTATTTAAAATGTATCTGGATGGAAACCATATTTTCAGGTATTATAAGTAGAAGATGGAAAACATGAAAGTCTTATGGGTTGGCATACTTAGCAACAGAAGGATTAAGAAATTTGCGTAGATTTAATGGTCAATTAGATTAGGTGTTATGTCTTTTATAATGACATATATTAGTGGAAGAATTAGAGTTAGGCTTAGGAGGATGGGTTGTTTAATCACCACTAGAAGAGTTCAGAGCAAATGTGAGTCACTGTGGTCTATCTTCATTCATTCAAAATAATTATTTTGTGCTAAGTTCTAGACCTATATTATCCCAGTAATACAGTGACCACTAGTCACATTTTTTTATTTATGTTTAAATAATATCAAAATAAAATAAAGTTTAAAATTCAGTTTCTCGGTCACACTAGCCATATGCCAACTGTTAAAATTTAAATAAAATTTAAAACCAAAAATTCAATTCCTTAGTCTTGTTAGCCATATTTCAAGAGTCATATATGACTACTGGCTACTGTTTTGGGCAGCACAGAGAACATTTTCATTATTGCAAAAAGTTCTTTTGAACAGTATCAGTCTAAACATCATGCTAGTAAATAAGGATGCAAAAGCAAGTCAGGTTTTGTCCTATGTCTTAAGGAACTAGTAGTCTAGTGGAAACTTCTTAAATCAGAGTTCACTAGAAATAGCAGATTTCATCCCCTTGAGTGTTTAAAAAGTTAATTATGTGTTGAATTAATAGAAATGATTTATTTTAAAAAAAAGACCAGAGAATTTATACCTAACCATGTTCTCTGTTTAGTTACTTAAGTCACTTACTTACATATTTTCACACATTAAAAAATGTAAGTATCTTTTAAAGCTCAATTGTAGGTAAAGGACAATGCTTACTAGTTGCTTGGGCAAAACAGTGGTATAACATAAGTGCAGTTTCCCTACAAAGCTTCTGCTGGCTCTCTGTTCTCTTTTTTATTTTGAGCACACAACATGATTCAGGATTCTTCAGTTGGTATGATCAAACATCTAGAAAAGCTATCTGCTTCATGAGAAATTATATAGGAAAAAAGCTCATTTCTCACCAACATTGGGGGGCATGAGGAAAGGGGACATGAAAGTGTCATAATATTAATAATTAGAGGTTTTCAAGCAGCATAGACATCTAGTCATGGGAGAAAGAAGTTCCCTAAGTAGACCTGATTTGAGTTTAATTGTCTAGTTTGGTAATGAACTCTACTAAAAGTGAAAGCAGGTTGCCTGCTAAACTGAATTAGAGCAAAAGCCAGCTTGAACATCTTCAAGGATATTGTCATCACACTGGGGTAGCTGAATGAAACTCTACTCCAGAGATAAAACAGCTGAGTGGAGCTTTTAGGCAACTCCTTTGATGGAGAGCTGATGAACACGACTGATAAAGAGTAAAGATAGAAAGGAACGTGACATTTTTTATCACATATGTATTTATGAACTCTCTCATCTCAAGAACAGTTTTTATCTATGCAGTTCATAAGTATTTATTGAGCATCTACTCTATGTCTAGCCTTCTGTAAGGTGCTGGGGATAATAAATAAGAAGGGCAGGATAGTGTCTGTCTTACTTCATTTTGACTGCTTTGATAAAACACTTGAGACTGGATAATTTATTAAGAACAAATTTATTTTTCATGGTTCTGGAGGCTGGGAAGTGCAAGATCAGGGTGCCAGCTGGTTTGCTGAGGGCTGATTTCCTGTTTCCATGATGAGGCCTTGTAGCTGCATCTTCCAGAGGGTATGAACTCTGTGTCCTCACGTGGTGGAAGGGGGATAGATGGGCAAAATCGGGGGGGGGGGGGTTGCTGTTCCCTCTAGCCCTTTTATAATCACCAATCCCTTCATGAGGGAGCAGATTCCATGTCCTAATCGCCTTCTAAAAGGCCCACCTCTTAATGTTGTTGCATTGGAGATTAAGTTTTAACATGAATTTTGGAGGGGACACAAACATTCAAAGATATTAGGGATAAAATTTTTGATGAAAATACATCCATAAAATAAAGTGTTCTAAATAATACTATGGGGTCAATTTTCTTTCCTCTTAACCTAAAGTTAGTGTTACAAAGTATTAGTGCATAGTTAATGTATAAGCTAATGCATATATAATTTAATGTACAAAATGTTGTCCTTTAGTATGAAATATTTTGGTGTATTTTAGAAAGTATCATATTAAGAAATACGCAGTTGACTAAACTGATGCAATATCCAACCAAAATTAAGTAAAACTCACTTTTAAAATACTATACTATTTTATGGATTCTTTTAATTACAGCTTATATTCTGCTTGCTGTAATATAAAGTAAATCTTATGTGTTACATAAAAAGTCAATAATGTGACTTTATTGTTCTCTGGCTACAATGTTCCTGCCTTATATTGTTTTAATAAAGGTATTTATTTCTATTTGGGAAGACGGTATCTGGGTGGGGGCAGAAGGGAAGCACAATTGTTTCCTACTCTATGAAAAGCATTTCTTGTTTTTTTTTTTTGTTTGTTTTTTTGTTTGTTTTTTTTTTTTTTGAGACAGAGTCTCACTCTGTTGCCCGGGCTAGAGTGAGTGCCGTGGCATCAGCCTAGCTCACAGCAACCTCAAACTCCTGGGCTCAAGCGATCCTACTGCCTCAGCCTCCCGAGTAGCTGGGACTACAGGCATGCGCCACCATGCCCGGCTAATTTTTCTATATATATATTTTAGCTGTCTATATAATTTGTTTCTATTTTTAGTAGAGACGGGGTCTCGCTCTTGCTCAGGCTAGTCTCGAACTTCTGAGCTCAAACGATCCGCCCACCCCGGCCTCCAAGAGTGCTAGGATTACAGGCGTGAGCCACCGTGCCTGGCCCTCATTTCCTGTTTTAGTTGAATCTTTCTCCTTTGAGGGGGCCCAAGATCACATGCAATAAGGAGTAGGGTTGGGACAGAATCTCTGATCACAAGATATTTTACAGGTAAGGGGAATTATCATGGATTGAAATTGCAAGGTTTTAAGGTTATGACAAATAATTACTACTGCGGCTGATAGCTATTAAAATCAGAGCTAAGATGTTGTCATCAGTTTCTAGAAGGAAATGTATGAGTTTTTATCAACTGAAAGTCAAGCAGTAGAACTCTAAGCCCATGGTCAATGGTAGTAACTTGTATATAGTTGCCTTATTTAAATCTGGAGTTGGTGTTCCAAATAGAAGTAGAGTAAAAGAGGTTTAAGAACAATGATTCAGAATTCAGACTGGGTTTGAATTGTGGCTTTTTCATTTCCTAGTTTACTGGGTAAGTTAGCTTTTCTAAGCCACGGTTTTCTCATATATAAAATGGAGATACTATCTATCCTACAGGGAGTTGTGAAGATTAAAAGAAAATCTTTAAAATGGGGAATGCAACAGTACACCTTCAAATGGTTATTCTGAGGAATAAATGAGATACTTAGCCTGCCTTCCAGCACATTGTCAGCCCTCAATAAATGCTAGCTATTGTTATAGTCATCAATTACTCCATTACTTGATTCTAATTATTCCTCATATAGTCATGTTCCTTGGCACTGCACGTAATTTGCTCATTTCTGTCTGTGCTTTGTTGTATGTGTTTGAAATTCTGCCCTTCTCCTTTAGGCTATTTCATAAATCTCTTCTATTTCTCCTTTAAAATCTTTATTAAACATTTCTAAGGGAAAAAAAAAGCATATCCTGACTAAATAATACCATGGATCAAACTTTTAGCCTGCACAAGCTCATTTTTCACTCTCCAAATTAGTTTGAACCTCATCGTGTCATTCATCCATCCAGCAAATATTCACTGTGCACCTTCAATGGGCTGCACTCTATTTCTTGATAAACTGGGAATTCAGCAGCAACAAAGACAGACAAAGCCCATATCCTCATAAAGTTTATAATCTAGTGATGAAGAGAGACAATAAACAAATAAAAATAAAACATGCAGAAGACCAAAATGGCTTAAGGGGATATAGAAAAAGGATAGGAGAGTCAGGAAAAGCCATTCTGAAGAAGGGGTATTTAAGGGGACACCTGAATAATATGGAGGGGTCCCAGCAAAATCTGGGGGCGGGGAGACATTTCAGGCAGAGCAAATAGCAAGTGTCAAGACCCCAGAGAGGCACAGTGAAGGACTGCTGTGCTGCTACAGAGTAAAAGTGGGAGAGGTGAGGTCAAGAGATAGCAAGGACTAGGCATGAAGACCTTGGAAGCCACCATAAGGAATCTGGATCTCATTCTCAGAAGCGTGTGACATGATCTGATTGTCATTTTAAAAACAGAATCAGAGAGACTAGAGAGGAGACCAATGCAATAGTTTAGTCCAGAGATAGCTTCGGTTTCCATGGTAATTTTGGAGGCATTGAGAACTGGAAGAATCCAGGATACCTTTGGAAGGTAGAGACAACGAGACTTGATGCTGAGTGTGGGATGGGAGAAAAGACAAGAGTCAAGTTTTCTTTTAGGTTTTGGGCCTCAGAAACCAGGTGAATGGTGGGACCTGTGGTGGGTTCTCAAAACTGTGAACTAGCTGGTTTGGAAGATGCATGGAGAAGGGGAGACGTGGAAACAAATAAGAATTCTTTTTTTTTTTTTTCCTTAACACATGAGGATTGACTGTTAAATGTGTGAAGTTTTTATTTACTTAATTAGCCTGGGAGATCAAAGAAAGTGCTCAATACTTCTTTGAATATAAAAATAAAAGACAATGTCACATATGACCAGGCCAGGGGCCAATGCCATGTAGTATTTAGCTTCTAATAGTGGCAAAAATTAACAGTTGCTGGAAAACTATCAGTGCATTCTCCATGTCATAAACTGTAAAAACATCGGTGGCCTACTTGTCACTGATCAATGTGCTACAGCGATATACACAGTGGCACGCACAGAAGACGCTCACATATTTTTCAGTCCTAGAGAAGCCTCCTTCTTAGGAACTCTCAGGCCAGTGAACTATAATTTAATGAGAACTGACTAAAAGGAGGGCTCAGATCTGCAGCCCAGTCTTCTAGCTGCCAAGATTTTCCGAGGAACCCCATCCAAAAGGGGCAAGTCAGTGCCAAAATAAATAGCCCAGAACCAGCTTATTTTCTGATGCGTACTTTGCCTACGGTCATTAAACAGGAGATTGAATTCTAACGGGATGCCAATTCAGGGATGATCTAAAAGTTGAATCTCCTTATGGCTCTGTGACTGCAGCAGAATTGTACCAGCAGAAGCCTGGTTTAGGTCCCAGCACAGGCCCCAGAATTACGGAGGAGCTTCCTTCCCTCATCCCTTTATTTATCCTTTTTCTTATCTTGGGGAGTCTTAGGTCCTCCATTAACTCAGAGTACCCAGAATCTAAAACATTTGCCCAGTGGTCTAAAACATAATACTAAATTCCTAATAGTAGATTCTGACCATTGGAATTTACAGTCAATAAATTTGGAGACCAAAATCAAGCAAGTGGGAGGGGAGAGGAGGAGTTGGGTGAATTCACACCTGACGGGTACAATGTACACTATCTGGGTGACGGGCACACTTACAACATTGATTCAAACTGTATAAAAGCAATTCATGCAGCCAAAACGTTTGTACCCCCATAATATTCTGAAATTTAAAAAAATGAAAAAATAAATAAAAAATTAATCACAGAGAAGCCCTTCTAAATAAAACATGCATATAAGAAAAAGGAAAAAAAAAAAAAAAAAAAACTTTGGAGACGAGAGAGTCTAAGGCCAGACACAGGATGGGTCAGTACCCTAGTGAGATCACTAGATCTGTGTCTTGATTTCTATTTCAGGGCTCCTTATGTTAAACAATAAGCTTGCAGTAATTGCTGTTTTTCTTCTTGGATGGAAACAGCACTAAACAAGTAAGCAAAATTTCTGGGTTGTAGACGGAGATATTTTTTACATTTTGCTGTGTATTTTTGAGGAAGTCACTTACCCTTTCTGGTTCTCAATTTATTCTTACAAAATAGGGATCATACTGCCGGCATTACGGGTTAATGTGAGGGCAACTAGAGGAGCCTCTTCAAGGAACACTGCTAATTGATCTTACAAAGTTGATTTTCATTCAGTTTATTTTTCAAGTGTCTTATTTTGAAATAAGAAACTGAACTAGTTAACCCATTTGGGTGTTATATTCGTTACCTAGGGCTGCCCTAAAAAAGTATGGCAAACTGGGTAGCTTAAAACAACAGAAATGTGTTTTCTCACCTTTCTGGAGCTTAGAAATCTGAAATCAAGGTGTCAGCAGATTCGTGCTACATCTGAAAACTCTAGAGAAAAATTCTTCCTTCCCTCTTTGTAGCTTCTGGTGGCTTCTGGTAATCTTTGGCATTCCTTGGCTGGTAGCTGCATCATTTCAGTCTGGGCCTCCCTCTTCACAAGACCTTCTCACCTTTGTGACTGTGTCTCTGTGAGTCTTCTCTTATAAGGACATGAGTCATTTTGTATTTAGGACCCACCTCAATCCAGTATGACCTCAGCTTAACTAATTACATCTGCAAAGACCCTATTTCCAAATAAATTCACATTCTGAGGCTCTGAGTATACGTGAATTTTGGGAGTACTATTCAACCTGGAACACCACCCTATGAATCACACAGATTAGTAAGATTCAATGTAATCTGGCTGAGGATTGTGCAAACTATGAAGATACATACACACACACACTTTTTCATTTTTAAAATAATCTCAGTCATCGTCTTTCAAGCAAAGAAGAAGCGTTGGTATTACGAGACATCCGTTTTTTTATGGCAGAGAGCAACAATCTGGAAGGAACTGGAGACCATTCTCCTAAGTGAAGTGTCTCAAGAATGGAAAAATAAACACCACATGTACTCACTATTAAACTGGAACTAACCAATGAGCACACAGGTGCACAGAGGGAAGTAAAACTCAGTGGAAATCAAGCAGGGGGAGGGAGTGGGAAGAGAGGGATGAAAACCTAACCTAATGCGTACTTTGAACACTATTTGAGTTAGCACCTTTTGCCGGGACTTGATTATTACAAAAGTGATGCATGTAACCCAGAACATTTGTATCCCCTTAATATTTTGAATAAAGGGGGTACTATTGAAGCCCCAGCACCTAATGTAAATGAAAAAAAGAAAGAGAGAGACATCCCCAGATTCCTTACATTCATATTTGATATACTCCTAGCTGCTTCCTCTCTCCAGAATCCTAACCCTGCCTGGACATATAGCACTTTCTTAATATTAAGGACAGCAAACTCCTTAAGTGGCCTAAAGAAACTAGTGAGTGAGTGGAGTCAGCCGGATAACAGTTTGCTGGAGCTGCCTGTGAGAACCCTTGTTAACGTTGACCACATGCTCAGATTTCCACTGTTTGACCTTCAGTTGATAAAGTCCCCATAATGATTTCCTCCCAGACACTGATGCCAAGACTTTGACTCTGATTTTAGTAGCTATGACCTAAAAGAGTAATTGTGTGTCATCACCTTAAAATCTTTCAGCCTCAGCCCACGGCAATCCCCTAAACCTATAAAATATCCTGTAAGCAAGGATTCTGGCCTAACCCAACTCCGGCATTAGGTGTGACAAAATTAAATATAAGAATGCCAAAGCTGGGGTTTGAACCTAGCCTAATATTCTTACTACAGTGCTGTGTGTGTGTGCGTGTGCACATGCAAACTAAGATTAACCATGATAATTTCAGGGAACTGGAAAAAATAATCAAACGTTAGCCTCTTTTTGACAACAGTTTTTTTTTTTAAATAAGTTAGAATTCTTACTCACTTTTGTTAATAATTACTTCAGAAAACATAGCGATGACAACATAATATTTTTGAAATCCCTACACTGGTGAGATTAGGCCAGGCTAGATGAGTTCTACTAATCTTCATGCTGAGGAGAATGCTAGGCACATAATTTCTACTCCCTGTCATAAATCACCTATTTGATCTTAACCCTCAGTTGGCTATCTTGATTCAAAACCCTCTCCTACAGCCTTGCAGTGAAATGAAACATAATAATTTTATTTTTCAGGGGGGCTAATTGGCTTGTAGTTCAGTCTAAGCTCATCACAAAAATACAATTCCCAGAAATTAAGTGTTACTTCCAGTGATTTTTTTATCATTTAATACGATATTTAACCACAAATAATAATGTGATAACAGATTTAAAATATCACTGACAATTTATGCCACAGTGTTTAAATTTAAGAGCTTGATTAATTTATTACTTTAAATGTGATTTGTTTTATATCCTCTTTATACCTCAATATTCTTACAGTATTTTTGCCAATCTCCTTGGAAATAGCAAAATTTCCACCATTCGAATCCAAGAGTTTTAGAGTTATCCTGTATCTGCAATGATCAGTATGGTAGCCACCAACCACAGTGGCTTTTGGGCACTTGAAATGTGGCTTGCCTGAATTGAGGTGTGATGTAAGTGTAAGATACACATTGGATTTTAAAGACTTTGTATAAAAAAATGATGTAAAATATCCCATTAACAAATCTTACACTGATTATGTTTTGAAATGATAATATTTTAGATATGCTAGCTTAAATATGCATTATTATAATTAATTTCATTTATTTAATTTTTACTTTTTTAGTGTACCTAATAGAAAATTTACATTACACGTGAGCATTCATGGCTCACATTATACATACATACATATATATATATATATATATCTATCGTTGTGTCTTATGCCTAGCTAAGAGTAAGTAAGGGAGATTGTCAATCTGACATTAAATTGAGTTTTGGAGTAGTCAGATATGGTGGTTAAATTTACCCCTTCTCAAAGAACTATTTCTGAAAGTTATCGAAGTAACACTCGTATTTAACCATTTTCCTTATTTTGGTCTATATTCACTCGACATCACAATCAATAGCTTTTGAAAACGAGTCAAAGTCATTCCTTTTCTATCGATCTGGCACTTTATGCCACCACTGGAAGTGGCAGCAAAGGAGGTGACGCTGAGGAAAGAAAAGGGGTCTTTTGATCCAGAGCAACACACCGGGATTCCTGTGTTCAGTTTTACCTAACGTCCGTCTCCAGCTTCTGTGAGATGATTTACTGCTGAAGTCTATTTGTTTTCCTGCTGCTATCTCTGAACAAGCCCAAATCTTCCATGTGGTTAATAAACTTCTTATCTTTTGAATACTGAAAATAAAATAAACTTAATCCTCAGGGTGGTGCAGTCAGCAGACCGGGAGCCTTTTAGATGCTTCTTAGAGATACAGGACAACTAGGTTTTCTGCCCCGTGTGATTACCAATCTTTCTCCCGCATGCGTGTATGTGGAAGGGTGTTAAAGGTGCTCACCAGTGATAAATGCCAGCAGAATCACAAAGTGAATATTAATTTCAGTATCGTCAAGGTCAGATGTGTAACCAGGTTCATTGTTACTGGAATTTTTATTGTTGCCGCTGTTAGGAAAGATATTTTATCCTAAGCTCTTTTTTCAAGTGTCGGGAGAGGAAGCGAGCAAAATTCCGAAACATGCATATACATTGCTCAGAAAAAAAGTGCTTTAGCACGGTGCAATCTGTTAATTGGGGTAATTATTTTGAGTGCCTTAAAAAAAGATCAAGGTGTGAGTTTAGAGGAGTTAAGTGAAGTGGAAACAGAGAAGACAGATGATCACAAGGTCTGGAGACCAACTGATGTTCCTGGAAAGCAGGTGACTATCCACGGGAAAGGAAGGAAGCAAACTGCAGAGGAAATAAAGAAGAACAAAAGAGTTTGTGATGAGGTCATTCATAGAAGTAGGGTGTGAAATTGTCTAGCTGTGAGCACAGGAAATTAAGAAAAGGAAAGATGGAGAAAAATTTTGGGTTATGACTGCCCATATGGGGATAAATAACCAGCTGGACATCTCGGAATATAGTGACGTCCCTTAGACCCAATGTGGTGCCAGAACTGTGATATTCACTCACCCACACACCTGCCCGGTTTAGTCTATTCCAGTGTTGGCCATCTCTGTGAGCAACATCAGAATCATCCAGCTATGCAGGTCAGTATGGCAGGAGTCATTCTTGATGCTTCCATCATCTTCAGTCCCTTACTTGCAGTCCAACTCCTGCTGATTTTACTGCCCATGTAGCTCTTACATCCCTCCCCTTCTCTTTATCTCCATGGCCATTATTCCAGTTCAAGCTGTTAACCTTTCTCTTTTCAGCTATGGAATATTCTACCAACTGGTCTCTCAACACCCACATATGCCCCCTTCAACGCACTCTTCATGCCTCTGTCAGAGCACAAAATCTTTAACTCCATCCATTCCTTTCTGATTCTTAGAATAAAAGATCAAGGCTGGACGTGGTGGCTCACGCCTGTAATCCTAGCACTCTGGGAGGCCGGGGCAGGAGGATCTCTTCAGGCCAGGAATTTCAGACCAGCCCGAGCAAGAGCAAGATCCTGTCTCTACAAAAAGTAGAAAAATTAGCTGTGTGTGGTGGCCCACACCTGCAGTCTCATCTACTTCGGGAGGCAGCAGCGGGAGGATGACTTGAGCTCGGGAGTTTGAGGTTGCAGTGAGCTATCATGATGCCACTGCACTCTAGCCCAGGCAACAGAGAAAGACTCTATCTCAAAAAATAAACAAATAAAGATTTAAAGAAAATCAAAATCTCCCAAGGCCTCTAAGGCCCAGCATGGTATGCCCCCCACCTTCCCTCTCCCCTCACTTGGACTTCTCTCTTCCTGGCACCTTGGGGTCCTGCCACCTTAGACTGTGAGTTCTATGGAAGTTTTTATTGTTTTCCCTTCAATTCTCACAGTGCCCGGTGTACTGTGAAATTAGTTCATATTTATTGAGCATTTCCTTTGTGGCAGACAACATTCATAAATTGTTTATTATTATTCTCCACAACAAACCTATATGGTAGGTACTGCTACAAACCCCATTTTGAAAAATAAGGAAATTTAAACTCAAAGACATTAAGTAGCTCGATCCCAGCCACAGAGCCTGAGTTAGGATTTTTGGATTTGAACCCAGGGTCGGGTCTCTGACTCTGGAGACTACACTCTTAACTGCTGATTTCGGCTAACAAAGATTTATTAGATGGCATCTGCTGGCAGTTCTTGCATCAGAATATTCCAGAACTCTGATTTCTGTGAAGCCTATGTGTTAGGAGAATAGAGTTCTAAATTTCTTCCTTAATTTATAGTCCGTCTCAAAAGAGCCAGTTTACTCAAGGCAGTTCCTTATCTTTTAAAGCCTGGAAATAGATAAACAATAAATTTCTTCCCCAAAGAGATGGTATCTTTTAAGGTTGGATCTTTTTGTTGTTACGTAGAAAAATCTGTTCACTTGACTGTCTGAAAAAGATTGCTGCTTCCTTCTCCTCTAATAAATGGCAGCAGGGCTCTTTTATAAAAGCAATCTATACATGTCATTTATTGCTCTATTAAAACTACAAACATCAGATATTGATTCTTCCCATACTGACCGTAATACAAGCCAACTTTGAGAAAGGTTTCTGGGATTTAGTTACATTATCACCATGGGAGACACTGTTGAGTTGCGCATAAGCTGAAGACACCTGCTTCTCTGATGCATATCTATTTATAGAGAACTCATATTTTTGTGTGCAGAAATACAATCTTGAAGTATATATAAGTCTTAAATCAATGTGAAGCAAGTGAGATGCCCTTCCTGGGGATTTCTGTTTGGGAGTCGTTTAAAGAATTCAACATCAATTTACAGTCTGCATATTATGGAAATACAACAACAAAAGTAATTCTTGTTGATTATTTATGAGGAGGTTGAAAGACTCAACGTATATTGGTGATGACATATTAGGAAATATCAGCTTTTTTATTAGGCACCCTCCTGGTCAGGACTCATGCTATATCGTTCTAGGCATCTGTGGAATGCATGTTTTCAACTCCCCTATACAAACTTCATCTCCTCTTGTTCTTGTAATAATACTGAGAATTAAGAAGACCAAATACTCCTTTATCCAATTGTCCAAAGAGGTAACCAAAATTTGGAAAAGTTTAAGGGACTTGATTTCAGGTAACAGTATTAACTACCATATTCTTTTGAATGCTTGTTTTTCCATATAATCTCCTATAATCCTTATGATAGCTTGTGATATAAAAATTATGAACCCCTGAGAAAGTGATGCTTAGAAGATTTAAGCAATTTGGCCCAAGGTACACTTATATTAAATAGGAGAAGAGTTTTTTTGTTGTTGTTTGTTTTTTTTTACCTAGGATTCAAAACTAAGATATTTCATTCCCACTTGGAGCATTTTTTTTTTTTTACCACTAGTTATCTTAGAAACAGTTTCTGCCTTTCCATTATTTCTATTTGATTTTCTCGAGCATTCTTGACAATTTCTTAGAAAATTCATTTGAAAATTAGAATTTTCTTTTGTGAATACCTGTTCCCAAACTGAATTTTTAAAGACAAGCATCTTTAGAAAAACGGACCAATTTGTAAACTTGCTTTGAGTTTCATGAGAGACACCACGTTTTTTTTCTAAGATTTTTAGAACATTATTTGATTTGTTGGTGCTGCTTAATAAAATAGAAAAGCAATTTAACAGTAACTCCATGGTTGGGGAAGAAGTGGTTTGTTTCCTCAGTATGAGACAAAACGTTGCCATCATTAATTTAGTTCACCTTGGAATTATTCTCATTATGTTTAATTGAATATCTCATCTTCTGAAGCCTTCCCCAGTCTATATGGTAGTTTTTCTCTCCATTTACCAACTTGTAAGTTCTATTCTGGAAAGAGAAATGTCAAGGCCATTGCATCCATCGTTCCTGCTTGAACTCCCCCATCCTTCCTTTTTTCATCATGCAATTCTTAATTATTCTTCAAGAAATATTCTTGAGTAACCTCCCTATAACCATTTCTGATTACTATATACTGCATTGGTAGATCTATTTCTGGAATTTCTGTATGCCTAATAATCTGTCCAGTGAGATTTTAGCCTTGATTGCGTATGAGCTGTTATTTATCTCTAGTTGTTTTTTATGCATTTTCTCTGCCCTAATAAATGTCTTGAAAATTTCTATCATACTAAAAAAATGCACAGTTCTGGAGAAAGCACTGTATGCTAAACACATATACAATATTATTAGACTTTAAAATCAGCTGATACTTGTATTTAAAATTTTCAATCACAATGAAGAGTAACCAGACCCAGGCTATTCTAGGAAAAATTCTTTTTTAAAAGTCATCACCTAAGAACACATTTAGGAATAACATTGATCGGGTGTCGGGCAAATGTGGGTGGGGGAGGGGATGGGTGTATACATACATAATGAGTGCGATGCGCACTGTCTAGGGGATGTACATGTTTGAAGCTCTGACTCAAAGGAGGTGGGGGGGCAAGAGCAATATACATAAAATAAACTTTTGTACCTCCACAATATGCTGAAATAAGAATAAAACACACACACACAAAAAAAAAGTCAGCATGATTAGCTTTATATGACATCAAGCTTTCAGTAATATGTAAATGTAGTATGTAATATGTAAACTTAAGCACATTTGTCTGAAACTTTAAGTTTTTATCTTTAGGCAATTTTTCTAGATCCTAAAAACAGTTGCCTTTGACATTACCTAGAAATCTTCAGTTTAAATTACTGGAGACTTCAATCATGCAGTCAGGAATCTACAGTCTTCACTATACTTTTCATTTCTAGGTATCATCTATATTGAAATTCAAAATGCTCTACATACTTCACCAAGGTTATTACTACTTGGTTGTGTTAGTGAAAATCTGAGCTACCTTTTTAAAAAGACCTTATCTTGAGGTCAATTCCTGTATCATTTTTATTATCAAACTACTTCCAGTTCTAGATTGATTCACAAGAAATGTACTTTCAAGACTATTTTCTTCAGAGAGGATCATTAAAGTTTTTTCTATTAAGTTGTCCAAAATATCCATCATTTGCTATATTAGCATATACATGTGTATGTATATATGTAATATATAAATCAAATGTGTCATATGTAACCCACATTATATATGTGTGTATATATCCATATCTATGTATATTCTATATATATTTATACACACATACTTATATATAATGGCACAGTTGAATATATTGTGAGTGAGCAGTTAGCACCTATTAAAACTAAAAGTAAAATAAATAGGTAATAACTGCTTCCTTCAACCAAATCTTGTCAGACTCCTGTGGTTTTGTAATAGAAACCTACCCCATAGTTTGTGCTTCTTCCTTGCCAAATTACTATCATATCTCCTAACTATGTATAGTTCAGTCAAGAAGGGGTTTCATTATGTTAATAAGTACATTGCCTGCTGGCTTTTTGATGTTGCATTTCCCATACAGAATAGAAATAGATTTCATAGAAATATCATTAAAGCCGTTAACTACAGGAGAAAAAAAATCAAAGCGGCAATCAAAGCATGCACTTTATTGTCAATAAATGTAAGTAGTTTCAGAAATGGCTTGCATTTGAAACATGTTCATTGAGGAGATCATGAGCAGTGGAAGCTTCTGCTTAAAGGAAGAGAGGTTTGTGGTCTACCTCCATTTGGATCATTACAGTAATTACTTAGATCCCTTGCTGTCCATTTTTGAAAGTAGGCTCAAGAATCATTTTTAAATTAGCAAACCAATAAAGAGGTAGAATTAGCCTCAGAATTCTGGTCTGAATCGAGGGCATGTAAATTATAGGTCATTATTTGAATGACAACATGTGACAGTTTTTTCAAATCCACAGTTACTTTAGTCCTTAAAAAAAAAAAATGGTGGCTGTTAAATTGATGATTTAGGAGCAGTAGAACTCATTGCACTACACAGTCATTTTCAGAAGACTTTAAATATTCAAATATTCAACTACGCACTCCCTGACACTAACATTTGTCTTCATTTTGGACTTCCAGCTGAGACACATCAGCGTGATGGCTAAGAGACGTCAGCCCTATTCAGTGTTATGCAGACAGCGGCATGCTTGATCCTTCTAAAGCTTTTGCTTTGAAAACCTTATATTCACACTCTTATTTGGAAGAGATTATTTAAACTCTCGAGATTTTTTTTAGAAACATATATTTGATAAGGCATAATTTAGATTTTAGTCTGATTAATGCAAATATCAAATTTCCTACAATAAAGAGGTCAGGAAAGCAGATGGGTAGATATTTGCATAGAAACAGAGCAAGAAAAAGGAAAGAAACAAAAGGGTATTAATTCATATGTGCTGCGTGACTTTTTGATTACCTGGAGACCTAACATCTTGTGAAACCTAAAATACATGGTGAATTAAAGCAGATGATTTCAAATGTCTTTGAAATACCCATGATCTGGAAAATGAAATATAAGTCTATTTCCCAAATGTGTTTCAGCTTTGAAACACTAGCATTTGATTAAAAGTTGAAGATGTCTCTTTAAAGTGAAATTATTCCCATTTTCCCAACATAAACTACTTAACAATCACTACGAATTATTTGATGATAAAGAATCACTGATTTTCAGAACGAAAAGAAACTGGAGATACCTAATCGGTTGAGAGCTACTATTTGGGAAACCATAAACCTCAATGATATAGCTATGGACCCTATTCCTCAAAAAATATACATATTACTTTTTTAATGTACATAGAATTTCAGGGGTTCATGGACTCCTCAATGCCAATGTCATGACAGGTCTTATGAGTAGGGACAAGAAACCATACCTCCTGTCATCTATAATTAATCAATTGTGTTTTCTTAAACTGTGGTGGCCTATTTCTTTCCCTTTCTCTCTCTCTCTTCCTCTCTTCCCCCCTTATCTCTCTCTCTTACATACACATCCTGTCTTCAATATGGTTATATGTAATCAATCATTCTTTAGTAAAGATTTGGCTAACTTTTATATGCCATTTTGGGGGGTTAATATGCAATAAGATCTCATTATAAAGTGCTCTGTTATACTGTAAATTCATATATATAGTCAAAAATTACTGTTCCCAGTGCAAATAGTGACATGTAATACATCTCATTTACTCCAACACAAGTATTTAATTTGTTCTTAGATACAGGTGTTATAATGAATTTCTACCATAATACAATATTGAAATTTTAAAAAGGTAGTTGGTTAGGTTGACAGTGATTGATGAGTTACTTGCATAGATTATGCATCTATTCTGATATCTTTCCATTCTTTGAAGAAATAGGTAACTTGAATGGAGATGGAGAGAAATTAGATGCAGTTTGCCACAAAATTATTGTCCGACTGAGAGGATCAGTGGGGACTATTAAACACATCTTGGAAATGATGAGCAGTTAAGCCCATTAAGTTTCTTGACTGACATACTAAAATGTAATGAAATGGAAGGCTGAAGCTGTTAACAGTATTGATTTCACATCTAATTCCCATTGTTCAACATTTTTGAGTCTCCCTTTATCTCTTTCTCTCTCTCGTGCAGCTCATATGCATCTAGTGTATCACATATGTGAAAGTACATAAGTTACATTTAAATCTACTTTATGGATATAGATCTGAAGAAATGCATAAGGAATATACATATATACATATAATATACATATCTCCATAATTAGCATAAACAATATAGCATCCACATATACATGTTAGAGCTACAGCGCAAGAGGAAAATAGTAAGGAATTCATGAATTTGAATGTAGAGCCCAATAAAGAAAGAGTACACTTTAAGGGAAACACAAAGTCTTGACGCTAGCCAGGAATTCTACGAAGAAGAGTATCTCACAGGCCAGCAGTATTTTGGTCTAAATCAGAGGGCTAGTATTTTATGTATGAAATCTATGTATAATTTGATAGCAATCCTTGGATGTTTTGATATTTATGTTTATTCAGAACAACATAGGATTATGATATTTTTATTTTAATACATGGGGATATCAAACAAAATCTACCAATACAATCAGATCGTAAAATAAATTATATTTCAAGACAAGAGAGTTCATTTAAAGTAGGAAACGATTTAGTACAATCCTTTCTCAGAGCAATCCTTTCTCAGAGAAAAAGGCAATTGGAAACTTTACATCAACAAATGGGATGTTCTCATTTGGCTGGCAATTGGTAAAAACACACATTGTTGTTTGTGAATACTTGAACTAAATGCTCTGGATACTCCTTTCAAACATTTATGGTATCTATTATCTCTACTGAAATTCTTCTGAAAACACAAGGCCATGTTATTCCCTAACAGTGTCCAGTGACCATTAGAAAGGCAGAAGCATGCAAGGGGTGAACAGATGATTAGGGCCGGCACTACCCGTGTAAACTGACTCCAAATTGGGATGCTCACTGCTTGATGCCTGCCCATCAGCAAAACTAAGCACTATATATACATACACACACACATATATTAATATACACACACATACACACACACACATATATAAATTGCAAGGCAGGCGAAGTACACACAGGTTCTCACGTAGACGTATATACCAACTTTAGTTCTTGTCAAGCGTGTGTGGAAAACACTATTTCCTGATCACTTGTTCTAACAATGCCGAATCAGCAAAATAAAATGGGTTAGAGTACATAGTATGGTTTAGGCTTCTGATTTATGGTAACATTTGAAAATTGTATATGAAGTCATTCATGTGACACACATTTATTGAATACTTCCTATGCAGCAAGCATCCTGCATATCCTAGTGGAGAAGACCTTGAACAATTTTTCTTCATCTCTTGAGCTGATCATGTGCTTTTTGTTTTTAATTCTGTATATGGTGAATCAGTTTTATTAACTTGTGTATGTTGAACCATTCTTGCATCCCTGGGATGAAATCCACTTGATCATGGTAAGTTATCTTTTTGATGTGTTGTTGGATTCAGTTTGCTAGTATTTTATTGAGAATTTTTGCATCTCTGATCATCAAGGATATTGGTTTGTAGTTTTGTTTTTCTGTTGTATCCTTTCCTGGCATTGGTATCAGGATGATACTGGCTTCATAGAATGAGTTTGAAATGATCCCCTCCGTTTTGATCTTATGAAACAATTTCAGTAGGTCAGACATAATTTGTCTATGAATCTGTCTGGTCCTAGGCTTTTTTGCTGTTGTTTTTGGAAGATTTTTTTATTACTGATGCAATCTTATTGTTCAATATTGGTCTATTTAAGAATTCTATTTATTCCTGATTCAAGCTTTGGAGGCTGTGCGTTTCCAAAAATTTATCAATTTTCTTTAGGTTTTCTGGTTTGTATGCATAGAGGGATTCATAGTAGTCTCAGATAATATTTATATTTGGTATCGGTTGTATAATATCTACTTTTTCATTTCTGATTGAGCTTATTTGAATCTTCTTTCTTGTTTTCTTGGTAAATCTAGCTAGTGGTCTATCAGTTTTATTTATATGATCAGAAAAACAACCTTTTGTTTCATTGATCCTTTGTATTGTTTTGTTGTTGTTTCAATTTCATCTAGTTCTGCTCTGATCTTTGTTATTTCTTATCTTCTGCTAACTTTGGATTTGGTTTGTTCTTGTTTTTCTAGTTCCTTGAGGTGTAATATTAGGTTATTTATTTGTGATCTTTCTGTCTTTTTGATGTAGGCATTTAAAAACTGCCCTCTTAACACTGCTTTTACCGTATCTCGGAGATTTTGATAGCTTTTGTCACATTGTCATGTAATTCAAAATTTTTTTTAATTTCCATCATGATATCACTGTTGACCCAAATATTGTTCAGCAGCAGGTTGTTTAATTTCCATTAATGTATATGGTTTTGAGAATTCTTCTTGGATTTGATTTCTAGTTTTATTCCACTGAGATCTGATAAATGGTAGGACTTCTATTTTTTAAAATGCGTTAAGATTTGTTTTGTGGATTAACATATGGTCTATCTTGGAGAATGTTCCATGTGCTGATGAGAAGAATGTATATTCTGCATTAGACTGGCCAAAGTCAATCCGAGGAAGCAACTCCTACAAGCCATGAGACAAAAACATCAAGTAACTTACAAGTGAAAACTCATCAGACTAAAAGAAGAATTCTCAACCTTACAAGCCATAAAGGATTAGGGTCCTATCTTTAATCTTCTTAAACAGAATAATTGTCAGCCAAGAATTCTGTATCCTGCAAAACCATGTTTCATAAATGGAGGAGAAACAAAATCTTTCCCAGACAAGCAAACACTAAGGGAATTTGTCACCACTAGACCTGGCCTATAAGAAATGTTTGAAAGTACTCTAGAAATCCAAAAGAATAGTCTATACTCACCAGCATAAAAACACTCAAAAGTATTATAAAAACTCTGCAGCTCTTATAAAACAGTAACAAAAGAGAGAATAAAAAGAAACTGGTAACAGTCAACATGATATGGGAACAATATCTCACTCATCAATACTAACAATGAATGTAAATAGCCTAAATGCCCCACTTAAAAGACATAGATTGAAGGAATGGGTAAAAAGACACAACCCAAATATCTACTGTCTCCAAGAAACCCAGTTAACTTATAAAATTTTTCATAGACTCCAAGTAAGGGGGTGGGAAAATATTCCACACAAATGGAAACCAAAAAGGGCAGGAGTAGAATTCTTATATCAAATAAAACAAATTTTAAATCAACAAAAGTAAAAAAATGCAAATATGGTCATTATATGATAAAAGAATCAATTCAACAAGAAGATATAACAATCTTAAATATATATGCATATGCATGTGCACCTGACACTGGAGTTTCCAGATTAAAAAAAAAATGCTACTAGGTCTAAGAAAAGAAATAAACAGATTATCGAGGTAGAAAATCAACAAAGAAACATTGGACTTAAGACACTATAACAAATGTACCTAAAAGATATTTACAGAATTTGGTCATTTTAAAATCTGAGTCTTCGCTCTAGCAAACAATGCTCTTTCCACATAGCCCTAGGAGAGCAAGGGCGAACACAGTCAGTTAACACTTTGCACATCCCTGGGCTACATGTGTATGCACTGTGTTCACCATATCAAAATCCTGCATACCTCACATTCAACAGATATTTTAAGCAGGCTACTTGGTTTCAGTTCTCTTGCTGCTTTTTCTTACTTCCCTATAGAAATAATAGATTCAGAATCAGAAATATCCCCTCTTGAA